>OY998252.1:43605000-44205000 GCA_963922045.1 Persicaria maculosa | reverse complement strand
AAATTTCAAAACCAGTTTCCAGCAGTGAAATATTAACCAAATAAAAAAGAGAAAAGAAGAAAGGGAGACATAAATGATGATATTGTTACGCCTTACCATGGGTGATGCAGATACCAGCTCCAATGAGCCTACAATGAGTCAATAATTGAAAGTGAATGCCTCAATTTCAGGCCCTTAAGCTGAAGACTAGAAATGAACATGCAATTCAGCATGTAAAATAGGTTTCACTGTTTTAGTTTACTGCACGTCCAAAAACTCTCCAAATCTCTAATCTATGATAGAGAGATTAGAAAGGAAATAAGAAGAAGAAATTAAAGAAAGAAAAATGTGCAACTACCCAATAAGACCAAATGCAATGAATCGATCATTGAAACCTGCCAAGTGCCAAGAAACTTCATCATCTTAAGGGAGAGTTTATCAAATAATTATTGATTATACAAATGATATTCATTAATGGTACAACCAGCCTCCCTGCAAGTGATAGTGCATTATTAATCAAATAGCACACATTAAAAATGAAAGAAACTCATTAGCACTTTACGACATTATCATATTAATAGATAATTCAATCAAATTTTGATCTGTAAAAATGGATACATATTTATATTGTAGTTTTTTTTTTCTCAACTTGTTTCTTGAAATTTATTGAAGTACGATAGAATCAGAAGGTATCTCACACACACAAGCCTACCAACAAGTCCCATTAACATAGAAAATTCAGCAGAACATGGAAAATTCGATCTGAAGGTTGTTTTTTCTATGCTAATGAAGCCCTATTAACCTAGAAAATTCAGGAGAACATCCAATTTTAAATCTCATACACACAAGCATACAAAAAGTTATCACCAATTCAATAAATTAGCAACCTAGAAGGGAATAGGGAGAACCCATACCTGCACTTACCTGAGGCGAATTCGAAATCTGAAGAGTATGCAGAGATGCACAGTAGAACAATGGTGGCCTGAGCAAAGATACATCGGATGGGGCTGCAAGAAAGGCCGAGACACGCCAGATAATCACTCCCAGTATGGATCTCGGATGGGGCTGCAAGAAGAACTCTCCCTCGAGTTCTTCTTCGCTCGCAGATTGGATCTCGAGCTCAATAATCGCTCCCAGTATGGCTCGCACTCGAGGTATCTCTCTGCTAAAGCTTTTTGCTTTAAGGACTTGTCAGCCATGGAAGCTCCCTCGAGCTCTCACGAACAACCGATCTGAGATCGGTCATCGTCTCTCAAACCCTAATTTATCTCGCTCTTGACGGCAGAGTGGAGGATTGGATAAAGAGGAGCGACCGAGTGGGTAGGGACAGGGTTATACTTCCCTTTCTTTTCTTTTCTTTTTTTTTTTTGTAAAAAAAACTAGCGATTCACAAATTTTTTTGACTGGGTGCCGTCGCTTAGCCCGTGGCAAAAACAGCTCATTGGCGATGGCAAAACTACGCCGTTGCTAACTAGTGTAGCAAAAATAATTTTTTTTTTGTAGTGAAATTGACGATATTTTGGCCGTGCGGATTGTCTCCCCTTTTAAAGTCGTATCATTTTGGGCTTGAGTAAGTGTGAAACTAGGATTATGATTTATGATGGATTGATGGGCTAGGGAAAAAAGCATAACATATACTGTATCTTTTTTTTAAAAATAAACCATATATTAAAATAACTATATGTGGTATAAAAAATCATGTAGTTAACTAAATAAGTAAATATCGCAATTCATGTGATAATTGAAGGCATGTCTGAAGACATAGTAACATATATCTAGTCAAATTGAACCATTGGTTCTAAAATAGAAGCAAAATATATAATAAAGAGTCTTCATCATAGTTCTTAGCAAACCCCGTTGAATGTGGACAATCATGTTACAAGCTAATATGCCATTCTCCATATTGTTGCGCAACAATGTCTTGATATGTTTCGTCGCAAAAAATGATCTCTTTGTAGTGTAGTGGAAGTCAGCAAAGTAATACAAGAAAAATTAACCAATAAATCATTTATTATTGCTTAGAGATGGGGATGATATTGATGATCGTGATTATTCGAACTTAGACTCGGACCCGGGGCTGAGGGAGGAGTATACAGTGGATGATGAGATACTTAGGTATATCATCGAGTTAGAAATAAACCTAGCTTCTATAACCTTGCAATTCGAATTGGCAAGAACAATGTCTCATTACATAATATGGATTCCAAGCATTCATGATCTGTATGTGGATGAATCGGAATCCCTCGGTTTATTATTGAACCGTCTCCGGGGATTCTGAAATTAAGACGGTTAATTTTTTTGTTTCAAATAATCATTGGCATAGCATAGGAATATTAGTACTAACATTTTTTAGCACATCATCGTAAGGTACATCAAACTTATAAATTGTCAACTCGATTCTCAAGCGATGTAACTAACATTTTTAAGCACATCATTTTTTCTAGGGGATAAATTAAACTTTTCATTTAATCCGGTTATTTTAGAAGTCGTAATGCTTTGTTAGAAGTTAACTACGATTAATAAGATTAAACGGTTTAATTCCATGACTATTATAAACGGGTCTTATGAGGTCACACACTTTGAGTTTACGGGTTAGATCCACAGGATTGATGATTTATTATTAGGGTAATTTACACTTAACCACCCCTTATTGCCCTTGGTTTGCAATTAACCACCCGCAATACAAGAAATTATAAGTAACCACCTGCTATACCACTTCCGTTTTCAACTAACCACCCATCCAAACCTGCTGTTAAGTCCCCGTTAAAATGAATTGAAATTACTGAATTGCCCTTATATCTTCTACTATCATTTTCGCACCACATAGTTGCACAAAACCCATGCATTAATTAACTTCTCATCAATGGCCGCCAGTTGCAACTTTAAATTTTGTAATTACTATCAAGAATGAAAGTTTTTTTGGCTGATCCAACTTTCAACTTGCCTACTGTATCTTTCAAAGGTTGATTACTTTGCTCTGTAGGTGTAAGCACTTGTTTGATTATGGGTTAATTCTTTTTGCTATTTCTAAATTAGCATGATTCGGTGTTCTGTTTGATTGTATATTCTCTATAGTATCATACATTCAATAGGGTTTCGTAATTCTTAATTTTGTTATTCTGGCACTAGCCTTTCAATTTAGGGTATGTGAAAACTTATTTGATAGGGTTTCGTAATTCTTAGTTCCTTTTTCTATTTCAATATAATTAGCGACAATTATTTTGTCTCACCATGATTATACTGATATTTGTAGGACTATGATGAATATAACAATCAGATTTTAGTACAGGGGTCAATTTGAGGTTTTTCAGAACCGTCTGTTGTACAAGAAAGCATCAGTACTTACCAAAGCAAATTTGGATGTTGATTTAATATCAAAGTTTGAGTTAGAATTGATTTTAAAAGAAGAATGCAATGTAATGAATGTTAAGGAGTTGTGGTATCTTGAACCTGGGAAGAACTTGGCAAATGGATTAAGACGGCTTATTATGGACCAAGATGTAAGAGACATGGTGAAGAATGCTGAAATGGGCAGAATAGCTCATGTTTATGTTGTAGAAAATAATGATCCTAGCCCTTCTTCTTTGAGGAGAAAAATAAACACAAGTGTTGTCGAGGGGAGAAGAACCAGTCAACAAGCAGGCAATTCAAATGTAGAGGTCCAACCAAGGTGTTTCCGTCAAGCAAGAATAAACTCTCAAAATACCTCCAATCAACATGAAATTCGTGGGTATTCTATACAATCGGATAAGCTTCAATATGAAGATGGGGGTGTTGTGTTAGGATCAGATTCATCCTCTTCAGATTCTGATTTTAGTTTCGCTGATAGTGAGGAGGAAGATGATGATATTTTCAAAGAATATGTTGATCAGTCTGTGTTGGATGATGTTAGAAGACTAGTCACAACCGATGATGATGTTACTTATGTTGAGGAACCTGAATTAGATGACGGGTCAGGAGAATTGAAGAGTGGTAGTGGCACTGATGGAGGATCAAATACAAGGTATCCTGAGTTTAATCCTCTTGTTGATTTTAGGAAAAGGATTACACTTATAACTGGTATGATATTCGGTTCCAATGACATATTTAGAAGAGCCTTGCGTCAATATTCTATTGAGAATGGTGGCGATTTTTATTATCTACACAATGACAATTTCAGGTTTTCGGCATATTGCAAGTACAAATGTGACTGCAACATAAAACATTCTAGGAAAAAGTGTGTCTGCAAGAAGATATTGTGTGGATTTAAGGCTTGTGCAAGAAGAATGAGACTTGATGGTAGTTTTCAGCTGAAAAGTTTCAATTTAGAGCATAATTGTGGATGGCAACATGTGAATGAAAAAGCCACATCTGCATGGTTGGCGGAGAAATACATAGAGCATTATAGAGATGACCCACATTGGAAAATAACATCATTCATTAACACTGTTCAGAGGGATCACAAAATAAGCATATCATACTCTCAGGGGTGGAGGGCAAGATTACGTGCTTACCTAATGACTCAGGGAGATGCGAAGGTACAATATGCAAGGGTGTGGGATTATGCTGCAACCTTAATCAAATGGAACCCTGGCAGTTCAGCGTATGAAAAGGTCTATTTAGATCAACTAGAGAAGCCTTTGTTTCAGCGTTTATATGTTTGTTTAGATGCTTATAAGAGAGGCTGTTTAGCAGGATGTAGGCCTATTATTGGTCTTGATGGTTGTCATCTTAAGGGAGCATATACTGGGCAGATCCTAGCTGCAGTGGGCAAGGATGGAAATGAAAATATATTTCCCGCGGCATATGCTGTAGTAGAAGCAGAGAGGAAAGAAACATGGGGCTGGTTTCTGGAAAATCTTATGCGAGACCAAGGTGGTTCAATCTTGACATTCATGTCTGACCGACAAAAGGTAATATCTCTACCTTATTTGTTCACTGTAATCTTATAATTGATGTATATTAAGCTACAATGACCATTCCCTTTCTAGATAAATTAATTCTATGGTTGTATTTAGGGATTAATTGAGGCTTTGGCTCAAGTAGCACCCATATGTGATACAAGAGTTTGTGTCAGACACTTATACAACAATTTTAAAGTGAAGTGGCCAGGTAAAGGATTTAAAGATGCAATGTGGGCTGTTGCAAGGGCTAGTACTAAGTTTGATTTTGATGAAGCCATGAATGGTATAAAGAGGTTAGATGAAAGAGCATATTCATATCTAATCCAAGCAGATCCGAGCACGTGGTCAAGACATCAATTCAAGCAAACTTCCAAGTCTGACATGCAATTGAACAACATTTGTGAAAGTTTTAACAGCTACATCCTACAAGCTAGGGATAAGCCGATACTCACAATGTGTGAGTGGATTAGGACACAATTGATGAAACGAATCGTCTCAAAGCATGAAGGAATGCGCAAATATGTTGGCTCTTTGACCCCTAAGGCTGAAAAAAGGCTTCAGCGTTCTAAGGATGAGAGCCTGCAACGGTGTCGAGCACACTGGGGAGGGGGTGATAGATTTGAAGTCGAATATTTTAGTAGGATCTTTGTGGTTGATTTAAAGCAAAAAAGTTGTGGATGTTTGAAATGGGATTTAACCGGCATACCATGCCCGCATGCAATTGCTTGCATTATGATGAGGAGGTTGAAGTTGGAAGACTTTGTTCACCGATATTATTCGACAGAAACTTATCTGAAGGCGTACGAGCATATGATTCAACCAATGCCAGGAGAGGTAGATTGGGAGCAAACGGGGATGACTCCACCTTAACCACCTCCCCTTGTCGTTCAGCCTGGGAGGCCTAAAAAGGCTCGAAAAATGAAGAAGGGGAAAATCAACCAACAAAACCGAGGAGATTGAGGGTTGGAAAAATCAAATGCTCTCATTGTGGGGAAGTAGGACATAGGAAGAACAAATTTAATAATCCTTCTAAACCACCGGAACCACCTAAAGTTGCATACAAATATGGACGGCCTAGAAATCCAAACACAGTTCAAGTTACCTTGCAATCAAAAAAGAAGATTGGTAGACAGGTATGTTGATTTTTTAGCATGAATATCTTACCTTGTATATATATAATCATTAATCATATAACACAAAAGTACTTGTATTAGATGCGAAGTCAAGCTCAAGGTGGACAAAGCTCTACAAATGATCATCCTTTGGCAGATGGTTCCTCTTTGGTAGCTCAATCAGATGAATACACTCAAGTATCCACATTCTTTTTCTTATACTATGTTTTACTTAATTACTATTGTGTTCTTAATAGTTTCCTTTCGTTGACAGGTTGGAGAGGGTTCGGAAAATCGGCATTCACAACAATGGAGTTCGGGAAGGAGCGGATTTGTCCCCTTGGCATCGCACAAAATTTTACCTTCTGCCCCTCCAAATATATCAGTCATTTCTTCAAAGTCCAAGCTTACTGATATTCTACAAAGGTCAGAGAAGAGCATGGATACTCCAACTAAAAATGATCAGCAAAAGGCTCCTTAATTGAAAACTTTAGACAAAGTACTGTTGGTGACTATTTGATGTACTTTTTAAGGAATTGGTGTTTACTGTTGATAGTCTAGTTGTTATTCTTATGAATTTAACATGGATTTAGCACTTTAACAAGTGTACTGTATGTATTTGACTAAGCAACTAAGGATGATCCTTGATATGTATATTTTTATTTTATTTTATTAGTTTATTTGCTTGTGAAATTTAATCGATCAATGATTTACATTTACATTCGTCTTGAGATACAATAGCCAGTGTGTGAAAGTAGGTAGGATTGTTGATGCTGACAACTACCATCGAAACTCAATCGAGTTTCCGCGAGATATGTGGTCCTGGTTTTCATGACAATCTCCACACAGCCTCAACGACCAACAACATGCTACTGCATTGGGAGTTCTCAACCACATTGATAAAGCTCCGCATAGAAGGCGGGCTTCCGAAGGGTCAACGACCCTCATCAAATCTTTGTCGATGTTCATCGAGGGATGCGCAACAGACCCTCCGCTCTCCCACGGCTCCAAAAGCCAACGACGTGACTCCGATACGACCTTAACTCTGGTCACGTTGAGCTTGGATGATATGTGCACAACACAACACCTTGTCTCGACTCTCGATCACTCACCGACAACCTCAGCATGCCCATGATCTACGTTTTCAAGACTAGATCACACAACCTACCACCGGAGACCATCACCTTATTGATGGTCGATCAAATTAGCCTCGAACGCTGATTGAAAGGAAGCATGAAGAGACACACGAAATCATGCTTTCATAGATGGGGTATGAGGGCAATAAGGACATTTTAGTTATTTTTAAACGGTGAACTTAACATTTGGTTTGAGCAGGTGGTTAGTTGAAAACAGAAGTTGTATAGTGGGTGGTTACATAGAGTTTCTTGTATTACGGGTGGTTAATTGAAAACTAAGAGCAATAAGGGGTAGTTAAGTGTAAATTACCCTTATTATTAATATATATGTGTGATTTATTATTAATAAATAATCTATATCTATATATAACCTTAATTTAGAAGACTTTGCTTACGTGTCAATCTTAGAGGAGTTTTAGGAATATTGATCAATTATGTTTTTTTTCCTTGATTTTTTTATTTCTCCTTTTCTCTTTTTTCCATTAATTTTTTTTAATCCTCCATTCTCTTTTATTCTTAACATATTTACTAACAATCTATATATCTATATATAACCTTAATTCAAAACATTGAATTCAGTCTAATATAACCATTAGGCTTAACTCACATTTATGTACTAACTATTGAGCTTAATTCAAAACATATAATATAATTATTAATTAGTTGTGACACATCACATTTAAATGCATGATTCAGATTTCAAAATTTCTAAAAAAGTTACAATGATATTGATATTATTATTACTGAGTGATTTAAAATATCTACATTTATGTATTATACTTTAGAAGAGATATAAAAATAATTATTTCAGAATTATAAGATACATTTATGGTAAAGTTTTTTTTATCTTAACTTTTATTAGTATTTTATAATATATTTATATATTATTAGTATTTTAGTTTTAAAAAACCGCGTCATGGTGCGGGAATTGTACTAGTATTATTTATTTTGGAAATAAATAATTAGATTTAATTAGGGAGTTACTTTAGACAATTAATTTGGGGGTTACATAGCTAACGGTTGGTAGCACAACCTTTTGGGGTTTTCTCCTAATTAATTGACATGACCTCTTTCTAATTAAAAATGGTTTTTAATCCTATGCGAGATGGGATTCTACCTATCAAAAAGAAGTGCAAGGAAAAAGAAAAGTAAAGGAGTTGCTAATTGTTCTTTTTCTAAATGCTACTACGATCAACACAGAAGTGAAAGAGAGCAAAATCAAAAGTGTTGATTTTAGAAGTCATTAACAAGAATAAAATCAAAAGTTTGATTTGGGGTTGTTGTCGAAAATCATCATCCGAAGCAATACGATTGCTAGTCCTTTGATCTTCGTCCTAGCAGTCGAAAACAAAGTAGATCTAGACACCGGGCTCGTGTGGACCAAGTAGAGAAGTCGCATTTGAGGCTTTCGTTCTCTTATAAATCCTCCCGTTCAGATCCGGTTCACGCATCAAGAGGTATCCTATAAACAATGATTGATCTATCAATATGCATGAAGATCCTTGAATTAGATGTTCAGAATTGTTCCGTATTTCCGCTTTAAGCATCTAATTTTCCTTCAATTGGTATCAAAGATCTTGCATTAATTGATAGGATCAATAGATTAATTGTTAATTTTTTATGCGGACCTTGATTTAAATTGATGGTAAATTCGATATGGATAAAGATGTAAAATTGAAATGGAGATTTCGATGAATTGAGAGTTGAAATTGTATGAAATGACATGGAAATAGAATACCACCGATCCGAGTAGGATTCGATCCGATTCGGTGATGGAACCGAAACGGTGGATGATTCTCGTGTGTATATTTGGCCAGATCTCAAAATATATTTGATATAACAAATTTGCCGTTAAATATCTGTTTGTAAAATATTTGCCGGTGAATTGAGATTTTGCCCATAAAATTAAGATGGATAATATTATGATATTGTTTATTTTAATTATTTCCTAAAAGTTAGTAAATCCCATTTAAGATTAAATATTTGATATTATATCTTTTTCATATAATTTAATCCAATTAATACATTTTATGGTTAATATTGATTAATGCCATATAATGATTTAATTTTAAATTGAGATTAATTATTATGCTTGTTTTATATTATGATGTATTGCTTGCATATATAAGGTGACTAGTATGACCCATAAATACGATATGCGCATCGTTATATTTTTTTTTGTACACGATCCGTGTATTGTTATGTATTTTTGTATTTTATTTTCAGCAATTAGATTATTAGAAAATATTGCAATACGAGAATAAGAAGACATAAGAAGTTCAAGGATGGAGATCCATGAAGGGTGCGAGGGTGGAGATCCATGAATATTAGATCTTTAAAATTTTGCATCGTAGGGGCCATACTAGGATCACAATTTACGTTGCATTTTGAATGCTTGCTTTTTGCACTTTATTTAAGTTTTGCATTGTTTTATTTATTTTTTTCACTTATAAATAAATGACAATTGCATGCTTACAGTTCCAAAGGTAAATTGGGGCAATGCCTTTCCATGTCATAACATTAAATTCTGGATTTTTGGTTGGATGGCCTTCACAAAAATGAGGATGTCTTTTCATAATCTTGGACTAATGAGGGTGAATCTATACGGGGGTTCATAAACATTGATATGGTGTTACCTAACAAGAGACCAAAAGGCAAAGTTTTGGATCTTGAGGCATGAGGATGATTTTACATTGGATGTGGATCATCAACCAAGAATTATAAGGAATTATAATTAGTAATTGTTACTTACCTTAAACACACAAGACTTAAAGCAGTGCAAAAGTACGTTGGGTCTTGTCTGTAATAGGATCTTGGAATCATTTTATTCACAGGGAACGATAACAACTTGAATAAAATGCACATTTACTTATTTTAAAGGTGTTTAGTTTTAAGTAATTTGCATTTCGAATATATTGATTTGCATGTCATTTCCTTTTATATATAGGCATTATGTTGAACGATAATTTGAAATTCACCATGCGCTCAATAGTTGAGAAGAACAGATTGAATGGAACGAACTTTCTCGATTGGGAAAGGAATCTGAGAATTGCTCTCAGGCCCGAAGGGCGTGAGGACGTCCTGAACACCCCTATCCCTACTATCACTGATGGCTCATCAGATGAGGAGAAGGTGAGAGTAATGGAGTTAAAGAGTGAGTCTTTGCCTCTCACTTGTCTGATGCTAGCAGGCATGGAACCTGACCTTCAAAAGAGTTTTTGACTATCCTCTCCAACCTGAAAGTGTTGTTTCAGGAACAGGTAAGGATTGAACGATATGAAACTCACAAGGCTATACTGGATAGCAAGCTTGTGAAGGGAAAGCCAATAGGTCCCCATGTGTTTAACATGATCGGTCTTTTTAGCCGTATGGAGACACTAGGCACCCCATATGACCAAGAGTTGGCCACAGATATCATCTTGCACTTTTTACATGATGGCTTTGCCTCATTCAGGATGAACTACCATATGTATGGTATTAAGAAAAACCTGAACGAACTCCATGGCATGCTGAAAGCTGTTGAGCAAAATACTCCCACTGACCACAAGAAGGTAGTTCTTAACGTCAACAGAGGAAAAGGGTTCAAGAAGGTAGCCAAGAACAAGAACAATACCCAAGGGAAGAGCAAGGAAGTTGCAAAACCTAAGGGTGGTGAGAAGCCAAGGGTGGCTGCAGACCATGATTGTTTCAATGGTAAGGCTAAGAGACACTGGAAAAGAAACTGTCCCAAGTACCTGGTGAAGATGCCCGAGTTTCGTACGGTCCGCCCTTGATCGATTACTGGCTCTCCATGGTTCGGTGCAAATCCCGCTTTGAGAAAGACCAAAAAGCTTGATCGGGACCAGCCTAAGCCGATCCCAACACTTTCGAACCGATCCTTATTATGTTGTCCTTAGGCCTTTATTTATAAGGAAGCCCTCCTCCTTGCTTTTCTATTTGTTGTCGATGTGGGACGGTCCTCCTACTTGCTTATTTCCTTATAGTCAATGTGGGACGATATATGTATATAACTTGGTTTCACTTGTTTTGATTAAGTAAATATATGTCTTGCTTCCCTTTGATTTGTCATGCTCCTATATTTACCCAAATCTCCAACACGTGTCTTTGGTTAGCTTAATCATAAGCTCTTTGTCATATATATCTTTGTTTGGTCGACATACATATGTACCTATATTATATTTGTTTAGGGGTTTAATTTATATAGCGGGAAAACCCTATTTGATTTATCCATTAAGATCGTATAATGTTCTTTTAGTCGAGTCACTGTGTTCAAATATTTAGCCCAATTTTCATGGCATCGTCACCTGGAAGACAAGAAGAATGAGACTTTGAGTTCCAACCCTTCAGATATTTATGTTATTGAATTACTGTCAACCAATGTCATCACATTGGATAATGGTCCTACTTGGGTATTAGATACCGTATGTGGTGCTCAAATTATTTCAAATGTACAGGGACTAAGAAATAGGAGACAAGTGAAGAAAGGGGAGATAGACCTACGCGTCGAAAATGGAGCAAGTGTTGTTGAACTTGCCGTAAGAGATTTTAGTTTATCTATTCATTCTGGTTTAATCTTAGAACTGAATAATTGTTATTTTGTTCCTAGCATTACAAAGAACATTAACCTTGTTTCGGCTGTAGTAATTTATTCTGAAGGTTTTAATTTTAGCACTACAGATGAAGGTATAATTATTCACAAGAACGATATCTTCTATGCTCATGCTCAAGATATTGATGGAATATTTGTATTCGACCTTACAACATAATCTTATAACATAAATACAAAAAGGCAAAAACCAAGTAAGTTATACAAAAAGGCAAAAATCAAGTAAGTTGAGTGAAGCCTACCTGTGGCACTGTCGTTCAGGTCATATCAGTTTAGATCGCATGAAGAAGCTCCATAAAGATGGACTTCTAAAATACATGGATTGTGAATCCATTGATACATGTGAGTCATGTTTGATGGGCAAGATGACAAGATCACCTTTCAAATGAACAAATGAAAGGGCTACTGAGCTATTGGGCATTATACATATTGATGTATGTGGGTCAATGAGTACAGAAGCTAGAGGTGGTTATAGATACTTCATCACATTTACTGATGACATGAGTAGATATGGATATGTTTACCTTATGTCACATAAATCGGCATCATTTCAAAAGTTCAAGGAATTTCAAAATGCGATAGAGACTCAAACTAGCAAGAAAATAAAAGCACTTCGATCAGATCGTGGTGGTGAGTACTTGAGCCATGAATTTGATCATCATTTGAAAAACTGTGGGATAGTAACACAATTGTCTACTCCAGGAACACCACAGCTTAACAGTGTATCTAAAAGGAGAAACAGGACCCTGTTAGACATGGTCCAATCTATGATGAGTTTTGCTGACCTTCCGGTATCCTTTTGGGGATATGCCCTCACAACTGTCGTACTGACACTAAACAGGACCCCGTCTAGAGCTATAGACAAAACTCCATATGAGATATGTACTGAAAAGGTTCCAAAATTGTCTTTTCTGAAGATATGGGGATGTGAAGCTTATGTAAAGTGTTTACGAACGGATAAGTTTGCCTCTAAATAAGATAAATGCTATTTTACAGGGTATCCAAAAGGTAGTTTTGGATATTACTTCTACAATCCCATTGAACAAAGGTGTTTGTTGCAAGAGATAGTGTCTTTTTGGAAAGAGAGTTTAATTCCAATAAGTCAAGTGGGAGAAATATTCTTCTTGAACTAGTTCATGATGAAGAGCAACAAACTCAACAACGAGATGACATAGATGATGTCGAGGACGAGTTTATGGTTTTGGAAGGCCAAGAGCCCCAAATCATCCAAGAACTGAAACAAGAGGATCCACAGACAATTGTGGAAACTGTTCCAGCTTCAGTTGTTGAACCCACCCGTAGATCAGATAAGCCAAGGGTACAAGACGTTATGATGATTTCATCTTGAATGTAAAACTTGATGTTCTTTTGTTAGAACATGATGAGCTTAATACCTATAAGCAATCAACGACATGTCCAGACTCCAAGAAATGGCTTGAGGCCATGAGATCCGAAATGGATTCGATGTTTGAAAATCAAGTTTGTGACTTGATAGATTTGCCAGATGGGGTAAAACTCATAGGGAGCAAATTGGTTTTCAAACTCAAGACAGATAAGGATGGAAAGGTATATGTATATAAGGCAAGATTAGTTGCCAAATGTTTTAAACAGATTCGTGGTATAGACTATGATGAGACCTTTTCACTAGTTGTGATGATAAGATCCATTAGGACAATCCTTGCTATTGCTGCCTATTATGATTATGAGATTTGGCAAATGGATGTCAAAATCGCCTTCCTGAATGGATTCTTGGAAGAGGATGTGTACATGACACAACAGGAGGGTTTTGAAGATTCAAGTGATGCGGGGAAGGTATGCAAGCTTAAGAGGTCTATATATGGACTTAAGACAACATCTAGGAGTTGGAACTTTCGGTTTGATGAAAAGATCAAAGAGTTTGATTTCATCAGATGTGAAGAGGACCCTTGTGTATACAAGAAGTTGAGTGGGAGTAAAGTGGTCTTTTTAGTCTTGTATGTGGATGACATACTACTTATTGGGAATGACATTCTGATGCTAGAGTCCGTTAAGGAATGGCTAAATAAATGTTTCTCAATGAAGAACTTGGGAGAGGCAGAGTATATACTTGGAATAAAGATCTATAGAGATAGATCTAGAGATTGCTTGGATTGAGTCAGGGAGCTTATATATAGATAAGATTCTTAACATATTCAATACGCAAGATTCCAATAAAGGGTTTTACCTATGCCATGGTGTGTACACGAGCTATTGTTGCATTTGCTTTGAGTAGGTGTAGCAAATACCAATCGATTCCATGAAAGGCACACTAGTGTGAAACTAAGAACATCGTGAAGTTTTTTAGAAGAACCAAGGATGATTTCTTAAGGGTGATGACAAGTTGATCATACATTTTATGAGGAATTATCATCTTATTTGACATTAAGATGTGTAAGGTGCATACATATGACAATATTGCAAATCCATTGATGAAGCTTATGCTTAGCCCAAGCATGATGGTCACACTAGGGCTAAGGATCTTAGACACATTGGAGAATGGCTTTGAGATTGCTTTCTATTACATTTTATGTTGAGAGTGTTATACACTAAGTTTATGTTCGACTTGATATATATGATATTTCATCCTTATATATATATTGTTTGAACAATGATAAATAAAATGTCCAAATAATTCCTAGTTCGCAAATGGGCTTATCTTAAGTGTTCTGGTAAACGAAACCCCATTAAGTGAAATGCAGTTATGAATTATCATAAGTCCGTAGTCTGAAATTATCAACTTGGACATATGTGATTTTATTAATGACTATATTGTAAGTTGACTGATAGCGACGGAGATGTCTAGTAAATTACATATATATGTATGAATGATACATATAGGATATACCCACCTTAAGACTCTATAAAAGGGATTGCAGAGTTTGAAGTTAAACCATGATTAGTAGATTCCTAATACATGAGTATGTTATGGTATCTCTTGATGATTGGTATTTCTTTGACACGACTAAACGCTTTCCGTAACAAGGAGTTGTAAAGGTCGTAGTTGGGATTGCCAAAAGTTGAGTGGGAGTCATAGTCATACAAGACTAGAGATGTCCTCCTTCTTCATGCATACTGTGATGCATCGTAAAGGAATAGTGTCTAGGTAACTCGAAGAGCGAGAAGTAAAAATACATGGCAATTCTCAAATGGATTATTTGTAATCATCCGTTTAATTGATAGTTCAAACTGGAGTTCAAGAAACAAAAGGGATCTTATATTGCACACTTGTTTAATGACAAGTGAGAGATTAAAGGAATCGTGTCCTTTAATTTAATGTGCAATGACTAAACATGGAATAGGACAATTGATAAAGGTATTCAATCCGGTTATTTTAGGAGTCTTAATGCTTTGCTAGAAGTCAACTACGATTAATGAGATTAAACGGTTTAATTCCATAACTATCATAAATGGGTCTTATGAGGTCACACACTTTGAGTTTACGGGTTAGATCCACGGGATTGATGATTTATTATTAATATATATGTGTGATTTATTATTAATAAATAATATTATTTATTTTGGAAATAAATAATTAGATTTAATTAGGGAGTTACATTAGACAATTAATTTGGGGGTTACATAGCTAACGGTTGGTAGCACAACCTTTTGGGGTTTCCTCCTAATTAATTGACATGACCTCTTTCTAATTATAAATGGTTTATAATCCTATGTGAGATGGGATTCTACCTATCAAAAAAGAAGTGCAAGGAAAAAGAAAAGTAAAGGAGTTGCTAATTGTTCTTTTTCTAAATGCTACTACGATCAACATGCATCACGTATGTATTCTTCTCAGTCCTGGTTAACAGCACACTAACTGAGCTATTTATTCCTACTAGAGGTATCCGACAAGGCGATCTCATATCCCCATTCTTATTCATTCTTGGTGCCGAAGTGCTTGCAAGGCAATTACAGCAAGCCTAGATGGTTCCAATGAGTAAAATTGGATTTAAATTTGGACGCAGGGGTCCAAAAATCTCGTTTCTTACTTTTGCAAATGACACTATTGTCTTTGCCAAAGCAACGCTGGAGGCAAGTCAATGTGTTCTATCTGTTATAGAAGACTACTGTAGAGTATCTGGCCAAAAAATAAATTATCATTCCAAACAACAAGGGGAGTTCATGGGTCTAGAGTTCAGCTTCTGGAACATTCGTTACAGATGACACATACAAGGACAATGGAAAAATATTTGGGTTGCCCTATCATCAATGGGAGAGTAAATAAGCATACTTTTGAAGAGGTTGTAAGTAAAACGAAAACTCAGCTTTCAAAATGAAAAGCAAACTCTTATCCCAACAAGGAAGATCGATTCTAATCAATTCAAATCTGTCATCAAAACCCCTCTATGCTATGCAAAGTTTTATGCTCCCAGCTACAATTCATAATGAACTAGATCGAATTAATCGAAATTTTTTCTGGAATAAAGACCTTCAGTATAAACCACTCATTGGTTGGGATAAGGTGTGTAGATCGAAGACTAAAGGGGGACTGAATATAAGAAAATTAAGAATTGTGAATGAGGCACTTCAGATGAAACTATTGTGGAAAACTCTAGCTGAACCAGATAATATATGGGTTTGAATTATTAGACACAAATACTTGAAAGAGAATGATATACTAAACTGCACGAACACGAAAAATTCATCTCGGCAATGGAGGAATGTCTCTCAATTAATAAGCAATTTTAAGGAAGGACTCATTTGGGGGATTGGTGATGGAGAATCGGTAAGCTTCTGGAAGGACCCTTTGATGCAATTTACATGATTATCTGTTTATTTCTGCCTTATGCATGCTTGGTTATCGTTTTTGCAAACCTCAATCTTGGAAGTCTTTCATACATAGTTTTCTAATCCCAAAGCATTCGTTTTTACTTTATTTCGTTTTTACTTTCTGTCCTCCTCGATATCGACTAGCACTTGTCGATATCGAGTTACTGATTCTCGATCCAGATCGTTGTAGCTTCTGTGTGCTGGAACTCGACAAAGCCATCCTCGACATCGATGAGCCTACTCGATATCGAGTAAGCTGTACTCGATATCGACTAACCACCTGTGTCTGCTGCTGCGCTGTTCGACTTGTCCGATCTTCTGTCGACTAACCCTAGTCGAGATCGACAACCTGTGGTCGACTTCTGTCCGTGAGATTTCACCGCTGCCTAGGATCCGCTGATACGCTTCCTCATGGATTGATCCTGACTTCCCACTACTGCATCGGGAGGAAGTCTTGTAATTATTTGCAAGGGAAGGAATCTGGTTTGCCTTATTTTATTTATATTTTATTGCAAGTCTCGATTTCCTCCTGCAACAAATTGGCGCCGTTGCCGGGGAAGCTATCATTCGCGCCTTAGGTAGTTAAATCTCACGTCTACTCTAAGTTACTTTACAGGTGTATGCACCGTTCTGGTCAACCACCTGAGTTTGACGGCTTAGATGATCCGGAACGCCTCTTACACATCCAAGCTAAGCTAAAAAGAGCCCTGTCAGTCGCAGAAACACAGGAACAACTAATACAGAGGCTTACAAGGGAACTAGCCGCTAAAGATGCTGCTATTGCCACTGAGAAGGCAGCCAGGGAACAAGCAGAAGCTGAGCTTGCCCAATATCCAACCACTGCAGAGGATTATATGCACCCGACTCTCGTCATGCCTGAATCGGCTATTCTAATCCCTGAAAACTCTTTTGAAATTCGCACTCAATTCCTTATAGAGCTTAAAAATAATGCTTTTTATGGAAAATTTAATGAATGCCCGCTTGAACATATTACAAATTTTTCTGACATGTGCCGTACTCTTGCTGAAGGTACAACTCTAGAATATGTCAAGATGAAGGCTTTTCGCTGGTCTCTCGCTGGACCTGCACTGAAGTGGCTTGAAGGGCTGAAACCAAGATCCCTCACAACATGGGCCCAAGTAGAGCAAGAGTTTCTCAACAAATTCTTCCCTCCTGCCAACCAAGACAGCACTCCTCCGCCAGAAGATTACAACTTTCAAACAGAAGTCTAGGGAACCGTTGGCAAAAGCATGGGAAAGATACAAAGAACTGCTGCGATCTTGCCCTACTCATAGACAGCCACCCTACATCATTCAAGAGATCTTCTTCAACTCTCTTGACCAAGTCACTAAGGACAGGATCAACCAGTACACTCGATATGAGTATCTGACAATGCCACCGATTGACGCATGGGGTGTACTTGACAAGCTCACCAATTATGACAACAAGTATGGGTCTACTGCAAACTATGAGGAGAACTCTTATGCCAGGCCAGCACCATCTATACCCCTCTATGAAGCATCCAAGGAGATTGACCCAGATGTCAGGGAGCAGTTCTACAGAGACCAGAATCGCAAGCTCCTCAAGCAAGTCAAGTATCTTTCTGTTAACCAGCCTTGCATCGAATGTGGATCACAGCGGCACACCACTACTGAGTGCCCACACACAGAGCAAGTCAGGATGACAGATACACACGAAGAGGTAGCCTACGGTGGGGGTCCCAATCGCTATATGGGGGATCAAAGGCTCTATCAACCACAGTTGAACCAAGGTCCTCCTAGGAACCCCCCGCTATACAGAGCTCCAGAACATCCAGAAAGGGATCAAAAGAAGGATGATTTACAGCTGATCCTTGATGAGATGTGCCGAAATCATGCACAGAACCAGCAGGCTACAAGCGCCATCAATAATCAGCTCCAGAATTTCAACACAAAATTTGGAGAGCTAGACATCTGGAAGAAGGGCATAGAGACACAGATGGGACAATTCGCTGCGCAGATCCCACGACCATCCGGACAACTCCCTGGGCAAACGGAACCAAATCCTAAGGGGAAGACCGGATACGTCGCAGCTATCAAACTCAGAAGTGGGCACCAATTACACGAGCCAGAGGTCGGAAAGCACCAAGACAAGGCAGAGCAGCAACTCAACAACGAGCAACAACAACTCGATGTCGACCAACCCTTGGTTGATATCGATAAAAATCTCCTCGACACAGACCAGAAGCCCAGCTCGGACTCCACTGCACAGCCCAGCAACCCGAGATCGACAACTTTAGTCGATATCGAGGAGGCCCTTGTCGATATCGAGGAGAAGTAGGCCGATGTCGACAACTCTGCAACACCTCCGACGTCTGATCTGGCTCTGAAGTAGAAAAAGACATTACCTTTCCCTTCCAAAGCACTGAAAGATCCCACTGCAGGTAGGTTTAACCGTTTTGTTAATATGCTGCAAGAACTGAATGTCTCTATTCCTTTTACAGAAGCCCTGCAAGAGATGCTTGGATATGTCAAATTCCTGAAGGAAATCCTGAGCAAGAAACGATCCATCTCAGAGATCGCAGGAGAATGCAAAGTACTCCACTTCCCTGAAAAGAGATCTGACCCTGGTAAGTTTTCTGTTACTGTGGGATTTGGACAATATAAATATGAGTCTTTGTGTGATTTAGGAGCAAGTGTGAGCATCATGCCCTTATCGATCTGGCGGAAGGTGAAGATAGGATGCATAGAGCCTATGGATGCTAAGCTATACATGGCAAACAATACAGTGGTCATCCCTACAGGTATAGTTGAGAATGTCCCTGTCCAGGTTGGTAAATTCTTTGTTCCAGTAGATTTCCTTATTATAGACTGTGCTGAAGATCCTACTAGCCCTATTATTCTTGGTAGACCATTCTTAGCTACTGCAGATGCCAAGATTAGTGTCAAACAGCGATCACTCACCTTCACCATAGGCGACGAGGTCTTAGACTTCTCTTTTGGCCCTGCAAAAGAGGAAATTTAATGGCTGGAGGTGAAGAGCATCAGCAACCACGGGACCAAGCAAGCAACAGAGGAAGGCACCAGAAGCCAACTCGATATCGACAAACTCTCCTCGATATCGACCAAACCTGTCCTCGATATCGACCACCCTTCATCGACATCGACTTCCTCTGCTGAGCATCAGACTTTCCAAGAGCCTAAGTATGGGGTCCCTGTACTCGATATCGACCAGTCCTGCCCGATATCGACTAACCCCACGCCCGAAGATTTCTGTTTTGGGTCCGAAAAGGTAAGTTCAGGTATGAATCCTACTCCTCCTCAGTCCATTAAGAAATTTATCAATAATTTAAGGGGAGGTAAGGCCCCGTGGCGAGAAAATCTGCGGAAGCTGAGAGCTGGGAAGAAAAAGAAGAGAGAAAAGGAAGATTATGCAAGCAACCATCTATCAGCTGAGCTTGCATACTACAATTAGGACCTAGATGATCCAGGAGAAGGGTCAAGCACAAGCGGGCCCCACATTAATGGTCCTTGAGCACAAAAGAAGAAGTCGGCCTAGCGACTCTAAAATCTAGAGCATGTACATAAAACTTTTGGATTTTTTTTGGGACCTTTGGAACTTTTGATTTTGGTTTTGGTTTTTGTTTTTTGTTTTGGTTTAGAATATTTCATGTGGAGAGTCTTGTCTTTGTGTGCAATCTAACACTTTTAGGTCGGCAAGCATAGAAGGATCGCGAAAGGTGGAATAAAGAAGTCCCTGAAAAACAGTCGGAATCGGCTAGGCCAGTCGACAACGACCAAAGAGGAGCCGCCCAGAAGTTCCTCGATATCGAGTAGGCCAACTCGATATCGACCAAGCCAGACGAATCTCCTCGACTTCAGATACCACTGGACGCAGACAAGCTTACTCGATATCGAGTACAGTACTCGATATCGACAAGAACAGTTACTCGATATGCCATGTTTTGCCCTCCTCGATGTGTTATTCGGTGAGTTCCTTCCTTTACTCTTATTTTTTATTTGATTTTATACAGTGGGGACACTGTATATTTTAAGTATGGGGTGGGGGAAGGGCTCATTATCATTATTATATGTTTTAGTCTTGCTTTTGGTTTTACATGGTGAAATTTTATTTTTATGTTATGCATTCATATTTAAGTTATCTGCATTTTGGTCTTTTGTCATACTTTAGTCTTGTTTTTAGTTGTATAGAAAAAAAAATATAAAAAAATAGAAAAAATAAAATATAAAAAAATGTCGAAAAAAAAGAGAAAAAATATATGCATGTTTAATTTTTTGCATTGTCTTAGTTTTTATATCCTAACTTAGATGTCCTATGATGATAAATAATGACTGACTTGATCATGTAAATCCTATTGCATGTTTGGAAGGTTTAGCCTAAGTCCTCGAAATTGTTTTTATGTGGATTGTGAACTTGTGATGAAATTGAGCACATATGATCCTAAGCTAAAGGTTGAAATCCAACAAAAATTGTCCTAGTGAGAATTTTGGCCTTATAGGGAGAACATAAAAAATCCCTCTGCTTTCTTGAGTGTATTTACTCTTCCTATGCATCTCTAAATGTTGTGATAGTTATTCAAAGCCAATGCATTTATATGTTTATGTGAATGAGGATTAAATGATGGAGGCACCTTTTAAGCCAATTTTATCCTTTTTTTACCTACCCTGCATTATCCTTGCTTAAAGCCAGAACATTAGCCTAAGACTTTTATTATAAACTCCACAAAATTATCCTTAGCCAAATTGAACCTGACCCCCATTTGGGAATTAAGACTTAGAGTTGGTTGGAATGATGATTTGTGGAAAGAATGAGCTTGTGTTTCATTTCAAGTGAGAAGGATTTTTGAACTTATTGAGATATGGGTTGGTTTTATATTTTTATCTTGCTATGCATACTATGTAAAAGGATTTTTGGCTCACCCTATAAATGCACTAGTTTAGTTTTATTTCATTTTTGTTTCAAAAAAAAAGAAAAAAAAAAGAGAAGAAAAGTTTATGAATATGAATAAAGTGCATGAGCCAAATTTACCTTATTTCTTTCGTTTTCGCAAGATTCATACTTTGGAGAGGTTAATTAAGTTTGAAAGGTTACATACTTCATTGAGATAAGTTGGAGAGTTTGGTTTATGCATATGATTGAGAGTTATGGTTTGGTTGAGTTGTGTTGGAGATTTAAGAGTCTTGATTCCCGAATTTTATTAAAGCACCACATGGCCAAATAATTCCATACCCTTTTATTTCTTACCAAGCCCCATTACAACCCCGCCGAATGGAATCTTCTTTGAAGACTTCTATTGAGCGAAGTCCTCCTGATAATTCTTGTTGCATTTACATAATTGGTTGCGAAGTGGATTTATATTTAAATTGCAATGTTTATGAGATTGTATATGGAATTGAGTTGAGAGTTGATCTACATAGCCTAAACACATTGAAAGTTGAGTGAAAACACTTTACCCTGGCGAGGTTGGATTTATATTGCCTATGCCTATGGATCGCTCATATATGTGTGATGACGTTAAATTCACTTGTTCTACATTGCTAC
Organism: Persicaria maculosa; assembly: GCA_963922045.1. Classification (NCBI taxonomy): domain Eukaryota; kingdom Viridiplantae; phylum Streptophyta; class Magnoliopsida; order Caryophyllales; family Polygonaceae; genus Persicaria; species Persicaria maculosa. The sequence continues at coordinate 44,182,958 of OY998252.1, read as the reverse complement.
TACTTGAGATGTTGCTTTTGAAAAAGGCAAAGACTTGAAGGATGTGTTGTAGGTATTGGTTATTGTTCGGTTATTGCTTGAGGACAAGCAAGTCTAAGTATGGGGTGATTTGATGTCTCTAAAGTAGCCATGTTTTTATGCACAGTTTAATTCCATATTCTATACACTTTGCATATTTCGGGTTGGGAATATGTCGAATTTATGTAGTATATGCTTATTGGTCAGAAATAGAGATCTACATAAGTTTTTGTTTAATATTGCAGAATATGGAGCCATTTCGGGAGAAAACCAAGAAGCAAAGACGGAGCCTGAAGAGTCCTCGATATCGACTTCATTTCGTCGATATCGACAAAACATGACCGGGCACATCATTGATCAAGGAGCCGAAGACGAAGACATGCTAGACACCACTCCTCGATATCGATGAAGTTCCTCGATATCGACAAAGACAAGAGCACCTGTCCGAGCAGTGTCGAAGAGAAGCTACTCGCCTAGCCAAGCCACACAAGTCGATGAAGCCACCGTCCTCGATATTGAGTTACTTACTCGATATCGAAAACACCTGAAGGCCAGCACCCGAGCATGTCAAGAACCGGTTACTCGAGCAAAGTCAGGCCAGCAAGTTGATGGACCCAGCTCCTCGATATCGACAACATTAGTCGATATCGAGTACACCCACATCACAGATCCGAGCCAGTCCGAGGAAGAGCTAGTCGACCATGCCGCTGAAGCCGATATCGATGACCACTTTACTCGATATTGAGGAAACTCCTCGATATCGAGGAGATCTATCCAGAAGCCGCGTACACGGTTTGAGCAGTCCGACTCGGTTTCTGCTTGCTTGAGGCCGAAGATTGCCGAGTTCTATCCAAGACTATCAACATCTATCCATGAAGAAGAAGAATTATCCACTTGAAGATATTTTAGGCTTTTAGATATAATTTTCTTTTTGGATTTAACTATGTTATTCCATTTATTTATCTTTAAAGTTTTTAGATATAGATATAGATATAGATAGAGACTTCTATCCTTGAATAGCAAGTATTAGAAGCCTATAAATAAAGCCTTAGGGGGTTGAGTTTTATTCATTCCATCACACAACAATTAGTAGTAGTAGTAGAGAGAGAGAGAGAGAGAGAGAGAGAGAGAGAGAGAGAGAGAGAGAGAGAGAGAGAGAATGAGTGGCCAAGAGGAGTTGGTGAAGCGAGAGCGGAATTGGCTTCCTTTGGTTGTAAGCTCTGTTTTGATTTATTGAAAGTAGTTATTTCCTTTCAATCAATGTCTGAGATTGCAATGAAGCGCGAGTAGTCCACCCACTTCTAGGGTTGGGGCGAGCCCGACGATAGCCCTGCGTGTTTGAGGTAAAAATCAGACTTTTATCATGTTTTGAGCATCTACTACTTGTTAGGTGTTTATTACCCATCTAATGGAGGTCCATGCTAACAACTTGGATTGTAAACATAAAATCGGTAGAGACAATTAGGGTTTCTTGAAAGAGTTGTCTAATTGTTAGAAAAGGCGAAAGCTTAGTCCTTTGATGCAATTTACATGATTATCTGTTTATTTCTGCCTTATGCATGCTTGGTTATCGTTGTCGCAAACCCCAATCTTGGAAGTCTTTCATACATAGTTTTCTAATCCCAAAGCATTCGTTTTTACTTTATTTCGTTTTTACTTTCTGTCCTCCTCGATATCGACTAGCACTTGTCGATATCGAGTTACTGATTCTCGATCCAGATCGCTGTAGCTTCTGTGTGTAGGAACTCGACAAAGCCATCCTCGACATCGACGAGCCTACTCGATATCAAGTAAGCTGTACTCGATATCGACCAACCACCTGTGTCTGCTGCTGCGTTGTTCGACTTGTTCGATCTTCTGTCGACTAACCCTAGTCAAGATCGACAACCTGTGGTCGACTTCTGTCCGTGAGATTTCACCGCTGTCTAGGATCCGCTGACACGCTTCCTCGTGGATCGATCCTGACTTCCCACTACTGCATCGGGAGGAAGTCTTGTAATTATTTGCAAGGGACGGAATCTGGTGTGCCTTATTTTATTTATATTTTATTGCAAGTCTCGATTTCCTCCTGCAACAGAGGCGAGCGACATCAACTTCAATACCGTCCCTAATTAGGAGGCCCTACACGGCGGCAACGAAGGTGCTCCCCAACAACCAACGTGGGACACTGCGCAACCACCTCCGTTCGCCCCCTACGGGATGTGGGGTGGCTGCCCCCTACCAATTCTTCGCGGGGAGCTACCCGCAAAGCACGTACTTTAATCAGCAGGCAAACGGTATGCCTTTCCAACAAGCGAACGGGATACCACTCCAACATGACCACCGTGCCTACTTTCAACAGCAAGGACCAGTGCCCATAACGATCAACCATTTCCCCAACCTTGCTGGCGGCCCCCTAAACCCCAATCTAGAGCCCACCGAGAATAACAACAGGGTCGACCGATCTGGCAGGGCCCAAAATGTGTCTTCGCGTTCGAACTCCCCTGAAGCAACCGAGCAAACTCGCAAAGGTGAACCAACTTTCCCCTCGGCCTTTTGCAGACAGATACGTGAGGCACCCGTCCCCAAGAGGTGGAGGGACATCTCCATCACCAAATACAAAGGAGATACCGATCCCAACGATCACCTCAACCAATTCACTACGGCAATGGGAATGAACGAGGACAACGATGCTATGTTTTGCCGCTCGTTTCCATCCACGTTGAGTGGGGTCGCTTTGACATGGTTCACAAACCTTGCTCGATCATCCAACAACAACTTTACACAATTGTCAGGGACATTCGTCGCTCATTTCGGAAGCGCCCGCATAAGAAAGAGAACCATTCTGGACCTCAATTCCATCAAGCAGGGCGCGACCGAGTCCTTGGGAAATTTTTTCAGCAGATTCACCAATATGGTGGTACAAATCCCGAGGTTCAACCAAGAGTCCACAAGCACGATACTAATGGGAAATCTGGCCGAGGGAGATTTCAAAATTTGCCTATTTCGAAAAGAACCGGCCAACTACGATGTTTTGAGAAAACTCGTTACCAAGCAGATCCACGCTATGGAGGCTGCGAACTCCAGCTCACGACCTGTCGAATATAAGCCTTTGTTCCGTCAGCCATCTTACCACCGGCCACCGAACAAGCGACGGGAAGGGAAAACTTTGGGGATCAACAAACTCATAATCCTTCCTGGCAGTATCCGGCCATCCCACCGCGCACTCTCATCCAAGAAGTCCAATACAACCAGAGGTTGGGACCAAATCCGCTGGGGGCCCCAACAAACGTGATGATGGCTCATCCTTACTATATCTCGCCCCTGGTCTATGGGATCCCGCCAGCTCTTCCCCAAAAGGAGACACCCCTTCAAATTTGCGCCCCACTAGTAAATCCTGGTAATCCAGTAGCAATGCCAGAGCAACATTGTCATCTCGAGGTCCCTCCCCGACAATATAAGCCGCCTAAGGCACCGCCAAGACCCTATAATCCCCAGTATGCCAGTGGGGGAAGAGGCAGGGGAACTTACCCTTAAAATAGGGGAGGGAGGAATGGCGGCAGAGGAGGAGGGTACCGACCTCCTCCCAGGGAGACAAGGGATGGCCCTGCAGCAAGATCCTCGTCTAATCAACCTGAGCATTCCAACAGGGATCACCCGAGGCCTCCTCCTCCGAATGTTTGCATCAACACCATCGCTGGAGGACCTGCGACGTCTGGCACCAGCAAGCAAGAAAGAAAAAACTACGAAAGAGAAGCCCAATGCCCCCCGTCGGAGGCCAGCGTCAAACAAGCATCCACCGCTCACGCTACACTAAGTTTCTCTGTATCCAACACCTGTGATGCTCGCGATCTCAGAATGCCTAACTCAGATCCTATTGTCATCCATGTACAGATAGGAACCAATACCGTTAAAAGGGTCATGACAGATACAAGTTCTTCTGTAGATGTCCTTTATTGGGACGCCTTCGAGCAACTCGGGATCGCCGAAAGCGCCATACATCGCTACTCAGAAAAACTAGTCTCTTTTTCCGGAGACGAGGTTGAAGTAGCGGGAACGATCGAGTTAGCCCTGACATTAGGCACCGCGCCAAATATAAGAACCCACATGATTGAGTTCACCGTGGTCCGACTACTATCCATCTACAACGCTATTATGGGTCGTGTAAGTCTATTCAAATTCCAAATAGCATGCTCCATTTATCATTTTAGCGTCAAGTTTACATGCGCTGACGGAAAGGTGGGCGAAGCATGGCGACAGCAGGTCGAAAGTAGGGTCTGTTACTTATCCTCGCTAAGAAAGGGCCATAACCAAGTATTGGCAATTGAAGAAAGGGCTCGGGGATCTCTGAAGGAAGAAACCCACGACGAGCATGAACAGGAAGCCACACCTGAGCCGCTGAGCGACAACAGACGGATTTAGAGGTTCAACTAGAGAAAATAGCTGGTAAAATCGTGGAAGAAAAGGCCGCTTTCTTTCCTTTCCCAAACAAATCTGAAAACCTATACCATAGCCATAGCTTGACTGGCCCCGCTTCAGAGCGCCTCAAGGATTTTCCATAGGGATCGCGAGCTGTTTTTGCCTGGTCGCCACAGGATTTAAAAGGGCTTCCCCAAGAGATCGCGGAATATTCCCTGAGACTCAATCACGAGGCAAAACCAATCTACCAAATGGCCGCTGAAAAATCAGAGGCAGCAAAACAAGTACAGAAGCTTCTTCAAGCAGGGTTTATTCGCAAAATTAATGACTCAACCTGGCTGTCGAATGTGGTAGTGGTCAGAAAAAGCAGCGGCAAATGGAGAATATGCGTAGATTTCAAAGATTTGAACAAAGCAGGCCCTAAGGATAGTTATCCTTTACCGTCCATCGACGAGCTGGTAGCCAACACGACAGGACATGCCACCTTAAGCTTTCTAAATGCATATTCCGGTTACAATCAGATCAAAATAAGCCCTCGCAACGAAAAAAGCGTTGCTCTCATCACCAACCAGGGAAATTTCTGTTACAAGATAATGCCATTTGGGCCTAAAAATGCGGGGGCCACTTTTCAGCGAAGGATAGAACGCATATTCAGGGTCCCTCAAGCTATCGTCACAGATCACGGTCCACAATTTGATTGCGAAGGAATCCGTGATTTCTGCGCCGGTCTCCGTATAAACCTCCGATTCTCATCAGTAGCTTACCCACAATCCAATGGACAAGCCGAGACTACAAATCGCCAAATCTTGAATGCTTTGAGAAAGAGGTTGGGAACGACAAAGGGAAAGTGGGCTGAAATCTTGCCCCTCGTTCTATGGACATATAGAACCTCAGCCAAGAGCCCTACCGGAGAATCACCGTTCGCCATGGCTTTTAGGGTGGACGCGGTCATACCAGTACAGCTTCTGATTCCGCCAGCCAGAATAGTCGATTTCAGCAAAGAGTCCAACGACGAGGCCCTCGAGCTAGAACTCCACTTACGAGAAGAAAGAAGGGATACCGCTTGTCTCAAAGCAAATGAGTATCAACGTCGCCTGACTGAAGGATATAACAAGCGCGGTTTTGTACGACCACTGTAAAAGAGAGATATGGTCCTACGACAAACGACAATTGGGGGAAAGCTTGAACCCAATTGGGAAGGTCCATACGTCATCCATAAAGAGGTAGACAGAGGTTCTTTCAAGCTTCAAAATTCGGAAGGAGCAATCCTCACAAAATCATGGAATACAAAGAATCGCAAGGCATATTTTGTGTAAACAGCTAGACATATTAGAAACGCGGTGACTTAGATTTTCTATGTACAAGGGTCACCAGGTTTCCAAAATTGGGTACACCTCTTCATATATATAAAGGAAAGTTCCAAACCCAAGAAACGTTGTCGATACCAAAAAATTTAGCGATCGCGTACACTTTGAGTACGGATACGCATGCAAGCAAGCTTCCAAGGAGAATAAATTTATCGATCGCGTACACTTTGAGTACAGATTCGCATACAAGCAAGCCTCCAAGGAGAATAAATTAAGCAATCACGTGTCTTTCGAACACGGGGATGTGCAAGCAAGCCTCCAAGGAGAATAAATTTAGCGATCGCGTACACTTTGAGTACGGATACGCATGCAAGCAGGCCTCCAAGGAGAATAAATTAAGCAATCACGGGATGTGCAAGCAAGCCTCCAAGGAGAATAAATTTATCGATCGCGTATACTTTGAGTACGGATACGCATGCAAGCAGGCCTCTGGGAGAATAAATAAAGCAATCACGTTTCCTTTGAACACGGGGATGTGCAAGTAAGCCTCCAAGGAGAATAAATTTAGCAATCGCGTACACTTTGGGTATGGATACGCAGGCAAAAAAGCCTCCAAGGAGAATAAAATTAAGCGGTCTAATCTGCAAAATTCGCCCATGATTCCTCACCAGAAATGGTTGTACTTACTAATACTAAATTTTCCATGAAATTCACAAGATTTAGGGGCATCCCCATGCACGGAGTTTTATTTGCAAAGAAAATCACGATTTTACTTACTTCAATCTTTGTATCCTTGTCCTGCCACGGCACGTCGGAATGCCCTATTATGTCATCCCCCTTGATCCTGAGTCGATCACATAGACGTCCCTTTATAAAGAAAATGTATTGAAAGAGCATCTCATTAACCCACTTTCTTTACTCCTATCTTCTCCCCCCTATGACTACGTCAAACCAGACGGTTTGGTCTTTTTCTGAGCCCATTCGTTTCCCAGAGCAGTTGCATCGCTTGTCCCTTCCATTGCGTTTCGAAGATGAATTTCACCCAAACCTCCCCAAGAACATTCTTCTATCAACCCGAATTTCACGGGATTTTTCTATAGAAGTTGCTCGTGGAGATTATAGGCTTCCTTACTTAGCCAATGGATGGAACGATTTTGCCTGCTCACATAGTGTCGATGTCGGTTCCTCCGTAACCTTTATTCACAAAGGAGGCGTCCGCTTCGAGGTTCCTATCATAGATGCGGTAGGCGATGAAGTAGACGCAGAATGGGCTCCTCCTCACTCGGGAGGCCCACTTCCAAATGGATCTCGCTTAAGTTAAGGCAGAACTCAAATCATCCCGGCCAGGCCTCGGTGGAGGTAAATCAAGATTACTTATAGAAAGTTTCTAAATTTTCCCCTCCTTTAAAATAAAACTTCGTCGAAGTAAGTTTAGTTGCCACTGTACTGTTTGCAAGTCATGTCCACAAGTTTCCGTAACATCTGGAGATTTAATAAGAACGTTATGTTTTGCTCTACCATTTTTGCAATTCACTTTCGTTCAAAGTACGACGTCAAATAATCATTAAAAAAAGATCGCAGCGATCTGGAGCATGGGCAATTCTAGTCCAAACCCTAAAAACATATCTGGAACACAAGTCCAGTATAAACACATATACAAGCCGACATACAAACCAAAACAGCAAAAAGGATTACACAACACATTTCACGGGTTACTCACTCGCTTTTAGAACGATTATCGTGAAACGATTACTCCTCTCATACTTAAAGATAATAAGAGACCCCCTAACTCGTAGACCGCTGTCCACGGCAAAAGCACGCCAAACTTCGGTGAGAATGTGACGACCCTGGCTATCTCGAATCACCCTTACTTGAAACTCCCGCCCAGTAGAAGAGACCAAACACACGCGAGTCATCCCCCCGTGAGCATATTGAACACCAAACGATTCATGTAAAAGCTACAAGTCACAAAACCAAAATATCAAAATAAAAAAGTGGCACACAAATTACAGAAGTAAGCTAAAGAAACCTACCAGATATTCCATCTTCTCTTCAGAATCAATGGAACGGAAAAAGTCACGCCGACTAGGGGAAGGGGAAGTCATGATTCCTCACTACAAGGATACTGCTAAATCAAACAGAACCCAAGGACAACTACCACAGCTTTAAAGCATCTGATATTTATCACCATACCAAGCAAACAGGACAGTGTTGTCTTATCACCACATATCTGTCCAAACGTGGCGTTTTCAAAGCCAACTGCATGCCAGCCAAGTGGCAAAAGTTACAGAAACCAACTGTGAAATCCAGAGTGTCATTATCACACTAGCAAAGGTCACATCCAAGTCAAAAGAAGACAAAAACACAAAAATCGAGACCGGATCATTCAAAGCATCGAGATATTACTAAACAAAAATATTCGGGATTACAGATACCAAAGCATGCGATTAGAGGCTGCTAAAAGCACGACATAAAAACAAATATCTACCAATTTTTCAAAAACAGCAAAAGTTCTACTCATCTTCATCTACAAGAACGAGGGTTTTGAAGCAGCTTCTTTCTACATATTGAAAGATCACCACTGAGATTCTGACAGTAACCCCGTTGATGGTCGCGAATCTGTTTCAACCATCGGATAACCACCAACGGTTAGAGCAATCCTTGGAAACTTCAAACCGAAAGGTCTCACCGTTCGTAGAGACTAAACTAACATGGTCAGTTACAACATGACCATACATCCTCTCAAAAGCATCAGGAAGAGGCTGTATACAAAAAGCATCATCACCAAGTAAATGATTTAACCCCAAGAAAAAGCATAAATCACGAAGGATATGTAAAACTTACAAGACGATACATCCTCCCCTCTTCATCAACCCAACGGAAAAAATCACGCACGCTAGAATTGGGAGACGCCATCCGGGTGCCAGAACACCAATACTGTAAAAAGTAAACCACTAATTGCAAAGATTGCAGACACAACACTACACCTCCTTATACCTAGAAAAAGGGGTGCTTCCTTTGGAAATCATCTAAAGCATTCGTTGCATACACTGAAACTAGACAAAAAATCTACGAGAAGGATTTCCCAAGATACTCTGCATGTCCTACACGTGACAAAGAAACCCTGTAGAACTAGGCCAGGTACACTGGCGCTTTTCGAAACTTGAAAATACTCATATATCGCAAAAATCATTTTTCAAACCAGTCGAACACCACTATAAAGGTCCTCCTTACAACATAAGGCACAAACCTTCTCATTCCCGGTCCTTCCAAAGAAAAACATAAAAATGGCGGCAAGTAACAACAATCAAAGCCCAAACAATCCCTTTATATTTGATATTTATTTAGTAGGAGACGAACAGTACATATGCATGATGTTACCTTACAAATTCGGTCAACATTTCCAACCCCATATTCCCGAGCAAATATTTCTTTCCACTCGCGTTGTCAAAGATTTCCCTGTCCACATCATAGGAGGCAGTTACGGATCTCACTGGGTGGCATGCAGATGGAGGGACTTTGTCGAATCACACGGACTAGAGCTGGAAACAGCAATAATGTTCACCCACCTAGGAGAAGCAAGGTTCGAAGTCCACTTCTTCGACAAGCAAGGCCGCTACATAGAAGACGAGCTCTACGACAGCGACTACGATGGTCCAATAGCGAATGGTTTGAATTAGCTCCTAGGATCAGTTCGATAAGCGAAGTTTTGTTATAATAAGTTTCTTAAGAAAAGCTCGGCTTATCAATAAAAATTCGCTTATTTAAAATCCAATTTGTCGTCATTCTTTGTATAACAACACAGAAAATTCCTAATATTCAAAAACGACTGAATAATAAAGTTTCTTTATTCGCGAGCCACGCAAGGAAGATCTCCTAACCCCTTCCTCCCCAGCATCCAACGACGCTGGAGATTGAAATATTTCATCCAAAAATCTCGCGCTGGAGATTGAAATATTCTGAAATCTCGCGCTGGAGATTGAATCATTCACAAAAAAAATCTCGCGCTGGAGATTGAAATATTAAAAAAAATCTCGCGCTAGAGATCGGAATATTTCATCTAAAACTCTCGCGCTGGAGATTGAAATATTAAGAAATCTCGCGCTGGAGATTGAATCATTCAAAATAGTTCGCCCTACAGATCGAAATAATAAATCTTGCGCTGGAAATCGGAATTTTAATCAATAATTTTGTGCTGGATACCGAAATATTTAAAACATCTCACTAAAAATCGCTTGTTTGTTAAGTCGACTACAGCTTACAGTAATATCAAAACGATAAACACCACAACAAACGTAATAAAAGTGGAACGATCAACACCGAACTGAGAAATCCACATCACCATTTTGATCAGGACCATGGTTCACAGCAACAACATCAAAGCAGGAGTGTCCTTCGTATTCGAAAATCAGGCGTGTCCCAATTTGGAGTTCATTCGAAACAACGAACGCGGGCCACCCAGTTGTAAACCAGTAGTTGTTAGGTCCTAAGGCTTCCATCCTCACCATAAAATCCTCATCCGACCGCGTCCATAGATGAACGAATTCAAGGGCATCATAACCATAATCCCGGTAAACAAAGGGTAAGGGCTACAACAAATAAAGAGCATCAGAAACAGTCCATATGCCAAAGTACATAATCACACAAATATAACTTACAATCCTATATAAATGCCCATTCCAGGTAATATCCCGGGTAAAGCCCCTCACACGAGGAAAAACTACGCCGGAAATATCAACTGGTGTCGCATGCATCATTATCATAGACCGACCGCAACAAAAGCTTCGGGTTTTCCTACCTTTTATACTAATTACAAAGAAAAACATCAATAAAAACTACCTATCACTTGTTGCTACCACGAGGGCATTAGGAATGAAAAGCAAACCGCCTACCACTCAGTTCAACCACGAGGGCAACAAATATCAGATAAATACACTCAAATCGCATCCGATAACGACAATGTCAGCCCAGGTAGTGGTAAGGTTCCAGGAAAAATCCGAACACTAAGCTGCACGAAGGACATATCGTTAACACGCAGCAACCCGTTTCACCACAATTAAAGAGATAACTACGTAATAGCAGTATCCCTATCCACTACAAGTCGAACTGGTATAAATCAAATCATCAGGAGTACAATTTAAAGTATCCAAAAAACACAATGCCAAGTTTCAATAGGGTTTCGAGAGAGCCCTCTCTCTCGGAAACCCCTCCACCAAATTCCATCACAAACACTATGTTTTTTCCAAATCCTAAATTCGCCAGAATAATCCTTAGGGAAAGCCACTTACACAAGCTCCCACTACCATATATATTTGTAGAATTCGGGGAAGAAAAAACATACCACATCTGCCTATGTTCTCCCTCAAACCAAGAATTCCTAATCCTAGTCGAACGAGATGAGGGGGATTGGTTCTCCCTAACAGAAGGATGGCGATCTTTTGCAAACATCACAAACCTCAGGATAGGAAGCCACCTCACCTTTGAATATGAAAGAGAGTCCCACTTTAGTGTGGCAATAGAGCAACCAGATCCCGACGAAAATGGGGATACTTTGCCTGACTACATGTGCTACGAGGAGATATAATCGCATGAAGAACACTCCGAAATATTCCCTATTATGTTTCATCGCAAATAAGTTTTTAAGTGTGGCCTGTCATTTCGAATAAAAACTATTATATACGCGAACCCTACTTTTTGTCATCTCACGATTTATTCCATAAAACGATCAACGACAGGAGATGGATAAGGGTATCGCGAACTAACATGGCAAATAGAAACAACAGGTCGAGATTCAGACACAAATATCACAAGGAAAAATCAGCAGAATATGCCAGTAAGAAAAACAGGCAATTGATATAAATAAAGCCATGATTCATTCAAAACATAAAGTATTCACAAAAAACCACGACAAAACATCGCTTACCATGGGTTTAAAAATATTCATCAAACAGACACAAACCGCAGCAGAGTACGAGACTCTCACTACGGGTAGAAATGTTTTCAAACCTCCCTACAAACAATCCTTATAAAAGATGAGAGAAAAGGGCCAAATCAAACATCAGAAGGAGGGAAGTCTACAAGAGTGGGCTCAGGGGCTTTTTCATCTGCTGGCAGAGGATCAAGGACAGCTGCATCAACAATAAGAGCGTCATGGCGTGGCAACTCGCGATGAGGATCCTTCAGCTTCAGATCTTCATCCTCATAGCTAGGGGGAAACATCCTCACCTCGTCGATGAGGTAAGCAAAGCGATTGACACTCTGAGTAATCCCATCCATGATCCCGTCCATCCACGCATCGAAGACCTTATCATAAAGGACATCCTCTCCATCCGTCTCGAGGTAGCGATTAAGCCAACCCCGACAGGCACCCCCCCCCCCCCCCCCCAGGAAGCTAGATAGCCACTCTTGACCCTCATCGCAAAGCATGAACTCATGAAGTAGTTTCTTGGAAAGAACGGCCTCATCCCCGGAAATGAATCGTTCCAGTCGGCTCTTCGCACCGGCCCATTCCTCGCGTACCGTCCCCAGTTCCATCTCAAGGTCTTTGAGATGATCTTTCAAACGCGTGGCCTTCAGTTCATGTTGGGCCCCCACCTCTTGAGTCTTTGCAAGTTCGACACGTGACAGATCAAGCTCATTTTTCGCGGCTTCCGCATCTCTTTGGGATTTCGTCAAGGCATCATTGAGACTCTCGATGGTCACCTCCCGAAGCTCCACATCTTTCAGCTTCTCCACCTTTGTCTTCAGGGTGGCCACATTGGTTCTCAACTCCCTCACTTGGTCGTCGTAATTTCTCAAACGCAAGCCCATTTCAAACCAGTGTAGATTATCCTACGGAAACATGTGTATGAAAGATAATAAAATGCATAAGTTAAAGAATAAAAAGAGAAAAAGAAATAAGGGCATAGGTTGCCAAAAAGATTACCCAGCCCATGCTTTTTTGGCCATGTTCAACTAACTCTTCATCCGTCAAGTGACAAAGATAATCTCTTTTGGCCGAACAATTCGCCAGAGGAATACCCAACTTCTTAATGGCGATAGGGTCAAACCCAGGTAGCCGATAAGCTGTCATTTGTGTTTCAGCACGGGTGGCCGGCTTAGAGGTAAGACGTGCGGTGCCCTCTGTACCCACCTTTAGACGTTTTCGCTCGCGATGTGCCGACGGTTGATCATCAGACGAGATACTTTCCTGATCCTCGATCGGTCTTTTCCCTTTTGAGCTCGTAGCTACAACAAGAGACTCGCGGGGAACTTGTTGGCGACCACCACCTCGACACGGGGTGATTGTAGGAGTCGGCCCGGACCCACCTCTTGTAGCATTTTTCTTCTTTGCAAACGCATAAACTTTCGACCTGTCAACTACCATATATGCCGGAAACATTAAAACAAGTCAGGATAAAAGGAAAGTCCCGGTCAAAACACCAAAGGATTCGAAATAAAAGGTTCCTCAAACACCGACCCGACCGATGCGGAAGGCTAAGTTTAGCCATTTCCAAGCGAACTGGGGTCACAACCTGCTTGTAACCCCGAACGGCCACGACCCCCCTCTTAAAGGCAGCCCTCCACCTATCCGCGGAATCATGTTTATCACCAAGCGCAACGTACTTGCCAGGTTTGATCATAAAGTTCAATATGGTTTTGGTTGGATCACGAACAAGGAACCACTTCTTCCTCCATCCCGAACTACTAGACAATCTCTCAACTATCTTAACATCAAGGGAGGCAGACACCAATCCCTCACCATGCATCAAGGAAAGAAAGGAAAAAAGATGATCTAACCTTGGCACTTGCTTAATGGTAGCACAACGCATGACATATACTGCCAGATACATCCATACATTGAAAGCAAGCTGGGAAGGGCATTGATTTATATGAGCTAAGAAATCCACATACAGCGAGGGGAGGGGGAGACGAAACCCTTGTAGCAGGCTGCCCAAGTGGAGTACCACATGATCCTCATACTCGTCCAAACATCCCCCACCATCGACGGCCAAGCCTATTTCTACCCCAGTCGGCCACGGATAAAGTCTATGATAACTCCCTCCCTTGATGAAAATCGGAATAAATGTTTCAAAGGCTTTGACAGGATGTTTGTGTCAAAGGCCTTGGAGTATTAACAGTTGATGAAATACAAAACCTGTCTTATTAGTCCGAATATTATTTAATCTTATTATATACTTTCTTTATATTATATATATGTATGACTAATCTTTCAGGAAGTATTTCGAGTTTATATCTTTCCTTTGGCGCATATTGAGGAGATCCTATTCAAAGAGGATCATGGCTTCGGAGTATCCATAAATAGAAGATTCAAGATCAAGCCTGATTCGAAAGAGCCGTTGGTGAAGATTCTTAGGCGCCATTCCAATTCTATATAAAGAAAAGAAAGAAGAAGACAGATGATACAAGTGCTACACGAGCTTTCATTCATTCAAGCGAGATCTGTCTTCCAAAGTGTCTCTCTGTTAAGCGCTCAAGAGTTTGTTGATTATTTCAAAGCCTTTGAGAGTCACTGTGAGCTTATAGGATATATTCGTTTATAGTGTTACTCGAGAGTTTATAACTCGGGAAGTTGCACTAGGCTATTGATTTGTGAGAGTAAGAGGATTGTACTAGATAGCTGAGAGAGGTGGGGCTCTTCTAGATTGGTCTAGGACTCCAAGGGAACGTGAGTTGACTAGATTGCAATTGTATAGGAGAGAGGCTTCTCGGTGAGCTATTAGGATCCTAAGCTAAGCGAATCAATAAAGCCTTTTGAATCCTAAGGTTGTGGAAGAACCCTAGGCGGGGACGTAGGCCAAGTTCGTGCCGAACCTTGTAAACAATTACTCGTGTCCTTTACTTATTGCTTTACCTTATTTCCGCACTTGGTTCGATTGTCTAACTTTGTGATTCAGGTTAATCTCAAAGAGTTTTATACGAGCTCCAAAAGTCTTGAGACTTTCTGCGAAAAACGGGCATACTCTATTCAACCCCCCTTCTAGAGTATTTCTTTATTACATTATTTTATATTATCAAACCTTCAATTGGTATCAGAGCTTTACTCACTGTTTTTGATCTAAAAATCTTGTGAGTTTCGATCATGTCTGGTGAAGCAAGCGGAGGATTTGCACAGGGAAGGTCCACAAGCAGACCGCCACTCTTTGTAGGAAACAACTTTGTCCACTGGAGATCTTTGATGAAGATGTTCATCATAGACCAAGATCTAGAGCTTTGGAACATTATAGAGAATGGTCCGAAGATTCCAGAGAAAGATGGACCAAATGATACCAAAGTTGCAAAGAAGGAGTCTGAATACAACCAAGCAGATCTTGAAACCATCTCCAAAAACTACAGGGCTATTAACTTACTCTATTGTGGTCTTAGCACTGATGAGTTTAACCGTATTTCATCTTGTAGGTCAGCTAAAGAGATTTGGGACAAATTGGTCGTCACCTATGAAGGAACAAGCCAAGTGAAAGACACCAAGATCAGCATCTTCCTTCGAAAGTATGAGCTCTTCAAGATGAAGTCTGATGAGTCAATCAAGGCCATGTTCACACGATTCACAGAAATCACCAACAACCTTGACTCTCTCGGCAAGAGCTTTACCAACGTTGAGAAAGTGAGGAAGATACTGAGGTGCCTTCCAAAGGAGAAATGGGGTCCAAAAGTAACAGCTATAGAGGAAGCCCAGGACCTCACCACTCTACCCCTTGATGACCTTCTTGGGAAGCTGATCACGCATGAGATGATCCTTAATGAAGACGATGGAGAACTTCCAGCTAGCACTAAGAACTTGGCACTCAAGTCTAAGAAGGATGAGCCCAAGGATGGATCTGATTCCGAAGATAGGGATGACGATGAGGATGATCATTTTGCTCTTATCACAAGAGGCCTTGCTAGAATTCTCAAAATGAAGAAGCAATTCAACAACAAGGATGGATCAGAGTCTTCAAAATTTTGAGGTAAGCCTCAATACAACAAGTATAAAAAGAAGACTAAACCGTTGTCTTGTTTTGAATGTGGTGAAACAGATCATCTTGTGAAGGACTGCCCTCAAAAGACAAAGAGCCAGCCCAAGAAAGGTGACAAATGGAAGAAGAAAGCCATGGTGGCAACTTGGAGTGATTCCGACTCTGACTCCGATGATGAGAAGGCCAACATTTGCCTTATGGCCTCAGAAGATGGATCCCTCGATGAAAAGCTTGAAGCTACTATAAGAGAACTTATGGAAAGTCCAAAAGAGGTATTATCGGAATTCCTTTCCAATATGATTGCCAATGAAGAGAAGCTTATTGCCCAAACTAACATCCTTATTAATTAAGAGAACTGTGGACCAGGAAAGAACTATCGAGGATCTGTCTATGAGGGTCAAAAGTCTTGAAGCTTCTTATTCAGGTCTTGACATTAAAGTCAAGACGCTTGACTCAGAGAAATCTGAACTCAAGCAAGATCTCTCCTCTCTAAGAAATGAGCATCATGACTTAGAGAACGAGAAGATCTCCCTGAATAATAAGATTGAAGACCGACAGACAGCCCTCATAAGTTTTACCAAATCCAAAAGTACTCTCGATAGGATGTTGGGTGAGCAACAAAGCTCTCTAAACAAAAGTGGTATTGGTTACAATCCAAAGTTTTTAAAGAAGCAACATATTACCACTTTTGTAAAGGCAAAAGGAAGCAGAACCTCTCCTATATGTCACCATTGTGCTAGAAAGGGACATGTAAAAGAGACCTGCCCCTATAGAAGAAAGGGTCCATACATTATTCGCAATACATTTCCTGTTCATTTGAGAAAAGAACGGATAACACAAGTTTGGGTTCCAAAAGGCACTATTTTACCAAATATGGTTTACCCCAACAATGGATCCAAATTTGCTTATTGGTCTAGCCACAAAGGTTGATGTTTGTCTTGCAGGAGATCACCAAGGTGAAAGATCACAAATGGATTATTGATAGTGGATGCTCGAGGCATATGAGTGGGAAGAGCTCTCTCTTTCATGATCTAAAGGAGCAATCCACGGGAACAATCACTCTTGGTGACAAAGGAAAATGTGACATCGTTGGTATTGGTAGTGTTGGAAGTGATTCCAGCCATAGTATTAAAAATGTCTATCTTGTTAATGGTTTAAAGTATAATTTGCTTAGTGTCTCTCAATTATGCGATAGTGGTAACAATGTCAGATTTAACAAGAAAAGATATATAGTGTGCAGAGATGATACAGGTGAAGTTATATTGACTGCATATCGTTACAACAACATATACGCCGTAAATACTGATCAAGTGGCACAAGGAAGCTTAACATGTCTAAAGGCTTTGACGGACGATCCAAAGCTCTGGCACAGGAGACTCGGTCATGTGAGTCCACATACACTACAAAAGCTTGTGTCCAAAGGGCTTGTAAGAGGGTTACCTGAGATGGACTTCCAAGGTATTGATATATGCAATGAATGCACACGAGGTAAACAAACACGTAGCTCTTTCAAACCCAAAAAGGTTGTAAGTTCTTCTAGACCCCTTGAACTTTTACATATGGATTTATGTGGTCCTATGCGATTCAAATCTCCCAATGGTAAAAAGTACATACTAGTTGTTGTCGATGATTTTTCAAGATATACTTGGGTTGCATTTTTAAAAGAAAAATCAGAGGCCTTATTTGAGTTTTCAAAACTTTGTAAGGAGTTGCAAACTTTAAGAAATGAGCCCATAGTGTCAATTCGGAGTGATCATGGTAGGGAGTTTGATCAACTTCAGTTTGATTTTTTTTGTGTTAAATATGGCATCTCCCATAACTTTTCTTCTCCTAGGACACCTCAACAAAACAGGGTTGTGGAACGCAAGAACCGCACCTTAGAGGATATGGCCAGGACTATGCTTTTAGAAAATGCATTACCTAAAACCTATTGGGCTGAAGCTGTTAACACAGCTAACTATATTTTGAATCGTTGTCTTATTCGTTCCATCTTAAAGAAAACTCCTTATGAACTTTTCAAAGGCCCCAAACCTCTTATATCTTACTTTAAACCCTTTGGATGTACTTGTTTTGTTCATAACAATGGAAAAGATAACCTTGGGAAATTTGATGCGCGTAGTGATGAAGGTATATTTCTTGGCTACTCCACGAGTAGCAAAGCTTATAGAATCTTCAATAAAAGGACCCAGGTAGTTGAAGAAAGTATACATGTTATTTTTGATGAATGCAATGACGGTGTTTTGAGTGAAAGTGTTGTAGATATAGATCTTAACATCCATCAAGAGAACGAGGAAGGTGATGATGTTGCTACCAAGAACACAGAGAAGAGGAACATGCAGGAACCGATTCTTAACACTGAAGAATTGGCCCAAGGTATTGAAGATTCGTCCAAAGCCCTTGGTGTCCAATCCAACAGTGTTGAGACGTCAGAAACTGCTGTAACTGAACCTAACAGGACCACGGAGTCAGATGTACTACAAGTCAATCCTACCAGTGTGACGAATCAAGGAGCTGAGACTAGCAAAAGGAAATTCAAATACTCCTCATCACACTCATTAAAGGATATCATTTCTGACCCTACTTCTAGTGTTCAAACTCGTTCTAAACTTAAAGATCTTTGTGCTTTTCACGCGTTTGTTTCTCTTATTGAGCCAAAGAAGGTAGATGAGGCACTTCAGGAGCCAGACTGGATCATTGCTATGCAAAGTGAGCTTAACGAATTTGAAAGGAACAAAGTCTGGACCTTGAAGCCTAGGCCAAAGCATCAATCAGTCATTGGCACACGATGGGTATTTCGAAACAAGCTAGATGAGAATGGTAAGATTGTGAGGAACAAGGCAAGGCTTGTTGCTCAAGGCTACAATCAAGAGGAAGGTATTGACTACGAGGAAACCTTTGCTCCCGTAGCCAAGCTTGAAGCCATTCGCATTTTATTAGCATTTGCATCTTTTATGAGCATAAAGTTATATCAAATGGATGTCAAGTGTGCTTTTCTTAATGGTTTCTTAGAGGAAGAAGTATATGTGGCTCAACCCCCAGGTTTTGAAAGTTCAGAATTTCCCAATCATGTTTATAAACTTGACAAAGCGCTTTATGGTTTGAAACAAGCCCCTAGAGCTTGGTATGAGCGCTTGTCAAAATATCTTTTAGAAAATGATTTTAAAAGGGGGTTGATCGACAAGACTCTTTTTTATCAAAACCAAAGGAAAGGACATTTTGGTTATTCAAATTTATGTTGATGATATATTATTTGGTGCTACTAACACATCTTTGTGCAAGGAATTTTCTGACATCATGTGCAGTGAATTTGAGATGAGCTTGATGGGTGAACTCAACTTCTTTTTGGGATTACAAGTTCATCAATCCAAGAAAGGGATCTTTGTCAACCAAAGCAAGTACACTAAGGATCTGTTGAAGAAGTTCAAGATGGATCAATCCAAAGCAGCCAAGACTCCCATGAGCTCAACATTGTCTCTAGATCAAGACAAGACTGGAATAAGTGTCAATCAAAAGGAGTATCGAGGAATGATTGGATCTTTATTATATCTCACGGCTAGTAGACCTGACATCATGTTTAGTGTATGCATGTGTGCTAGGTTTCAAGCTGATCCTAAAGAATCTCACCTCGTGGCTGTGAAGAGGATCTTTCGATATCTCAATGGCACTCAGGAGCTTGGACTATGGTACCCAAAGCAAAAGGATTTCACTTTAATTGGATATTCTGATGCAGATTTTGCAGGCTATAAGGTGGATAGGAAGAGCACATCATGATGTTGCCAATTCTTAGGAGCATCTTTGATCAGTTGGCACTCAAAGAAGCAAAACTCAGTTGCTCTATCCACTGCAGAAGCCGAATACATTGCAGCTGGAGCCTGTTGCTCCCAAATCCTTTGGATAGCTCAACAAATGCGAGATCTTGGCATCAACCTCAAAGGTATCCCAATTAAGTGTGACAATACAAGTGCCATATCCATCACTAAGAATCCTGTTCAGCATTCAAGGACCAAACATATTGATGTGAGACATCATTTCATTAGAGATCATGTTGAAAAAGGTGATGTGTCCATTTCGTTTATTTCAACTGATTATCAATGGACTGACATTTTCACTAAGCCTTTGGCAGAGGACAGGTTCACCTTCATAAGACGAGAGATTGGGATACTTAACAAGGATGCACTTTCGTAGGGGGAGCATTCCCTTTACGAAAGATAAATTCTACTTAGTGTCAAGACCCTTGAGAACTATGTCAAGGTGTGTGAACTAAATGGAGGATTACATATATCGGATCATATATTTTTGGTTAATATCTTTTTAGATATTTAATCAATTATATTTTTTTTTCGGATTCCAAAATTATTCTTAACCGTTAAGATATTTTTAAATTTGGAACTAAATCTTTCAGTTTTTCAGTCCGATTTTAATGGGAACATTTGAATTTTGAATTGGAAACCTTTCAAATTGGCAATGTGATGATTTCTTTCCTTGGAACTCTAAACCCGTCCCATCACTCCCTCTACTTAAACCTAATCTTGTACCCGATTACATCACAAACTCAGAACTAATCCAAACCCCTTCACCTTCTCCCTCTTCAACCTCTCAATCTGTTCTAAGAAAACCCTAGCCGATTTCCTCCATGGCACCCAAGACCAAGAAAGCTGTCACACCCAAAAGACTTGGCGCCACCCCCAAGGGACGCCAGGCCACTGCTACCTCTCCCACACCTGAACCCGCTCCTCAAGCAATTGTCCCAACTGTCGTCCAGAGCACCATCGCTGAGAGCACGGCCATTGTTCCCAAGAGCTCTCAAAAGCGCTCTGCTAAGAAGCCGCTCAGTGCTAAACAGAAAGGGAAGAGGAAGATTTTGGCTGAGGAAGTGGACGAGGAAGAGGAGGAAGATGACCTAGACGCCACCCTAGAGAGAGATGCTGCCAAGGAAGCCGAGGATGAAGCCTTGAAGAAGAAAAAGGCTTATGAGGAGGCCGAGCTTGCTAGGAAACTGGCAGAGGAGGAAGCTGAGTGGATTCGGAAGGAAGCCGAAGCCGAGGAGGTTCCATCCGAGGAGGAGCCCGAGGAAGAAGAAGAAGAGCAAGAGGGTTCTAGAGATGACGCGGAAGCTGAAGGAGATGAAGCGGGGTCCGGTGAGGACTCGAGATCTGAGGAAGAGGAGAAAGAATCTCCCTCTCCTTCTCCTCCTCCCCCGTCTCCAAAGAAGTGGAAAGCCCCTGCTGCTGTCAAGCCTCCATCTCCCAAGCGCACCAGGAAGGGCACTGTCAAGAGTCTTGTAGCGCCTGTCAAGAGAGCTGCTCCAACAGTTGCTCGCAGAAAGAATGCCGACCCCCTGGCCTATATCCAGGTAAATCAATCCTTGCCCTCCTCTTGGTTTCAAGATGTTGAGACTGTTGGTAAGTGGGTGGATGAGTTTCGAACTCGTAAGATTAGCTGTTCTGATTTTTTGGATTTTGAGTTCTTCGAAGCTTTGAAGTTACCATGCATTGAGCTTCTCAAAAAATCCCCAGCCTGGACCCGTCTTAACCTTGAAACTGTCTACTACCCCCAGCTTACCCGTCTGTTTTACATTAACCTAAAAGCCAAAAACGACACCAATGGTTGGTCTTTGGAGTCTGTTGTCAAAGGGGTTAGAATCTCTCTCAACTCCAATGATTTTGCAGATTTCCTTGGCTTACCTACCCCAGTTCCACCCTCTGAAATACACCCCTCAAAAGAGAATTGCATCATCCTTGCCCGAGCCAAGTATCTCCTACCCGAAGCATCCAACAGCACCTCAAAGCAACTCACCCACTCATCCCTAACCCTTGAGGCAAAAATCATTTTCAACATCATTGTTCGATGCCTCTTACCCCGTCTTAACTCTGGCTCACTCCTTAACGACAATGCCATGGTCCTGCTCTACCGCATCTTAAATGGCCTTGATCTTGATCTGGCCAACACTATCCTTGGAACCATGGCTCATGCCAGAAAAGCTAGAAAAGGCTCTCCCCTCCCCTTTGCTACCCTTTTGACCCCTCTTTTCAAAGCTTCTGGAATTGATGTCAAAAATGAAGAACAGATGCGTCATACGGGTAAGTTCGACTCTAAGGGCCTTGAAAAGATTGGCATCACTCGGTCTCCCCAAGGGACCTTGAGTCTTGCCACTCCTTCAAAAGCCTTTCCCACTGCTCCAGCTTTCGATGAACGCATGGACAACCTAGAGTTGGGCTTGGAGGAAGTTCGCCTGGATATCAAGGAGCTGCAGAAGGAGATTATGACGGAGATGAGCGGGATTTCCAAGATGCTGGAAGGACTGTAGACGAGGCTCACTGATGATGCTCCGGATGACTAAGCCTAAACCCTACCCAATCCTATCCCACCTACTTGATACATTGCTGGTTTTTGGAAACGTTTTCAAAACTCTTGGTGACTATTTTGGTGACTGTTTTACCTCCGCCCTTTGTTGAAAGACAAAAAGGGGGAGATGATCTGTGGTGTTTAGACTTTGAAAACCTATCCTTAAAGGTCTTGGAAGACCTTGGTTTTTTATTTATGGTTTTCGGTTGGATGGTTTTTGCATGCTTTAAAATTTTGATCCAACATTTGTCTAACCCTTGCAGGTACTTAGTCCGATTTCTATTTTATTATCTATGCTTGACTAAGTTGCAGGGATGCACAGGTTTCGTCTTTCATCAAGGGGGAGATTGATAACTCCCTCCCTTGATGAAAATCGGAATAAATGTTTCAAAGGCTTTGACAGGATGTTTGTGTCAAAGGCCTTGGAGTATTAACAGTTGATGAAATACAAAACCTGTCTTATTAGTCCGAATATTATTTAATCTTATTATATACTTTCTTTATATTATATATATGTATGACTAATCTTTCAGGAAGTATTTCGAGTTTATATCTTTCCTTTGGCGCATATTGAGGAGATCCTATTCAAAGAGGATCATGGCTTCGGAGTATCCATAAATAGAAGATTCAAGATCAAGCCTGATTCGAAAGAGCCGTTGGTGAAGATTCTTAGGCGCCATTCCAATTCTATATAAAGAAAAGAAAGAAGAAGACAGATGATACAAGTGCTACACGAGCTTTCATTCATTCAAGCGAGATCTGTCTTCCAAAGTGTCTCTCTGTTAAGCGCTCAAGAGTTTGTTGTTTATTTCAAAGCCTTTGAGAGTCACTGTGAGCTTATAGGATATATTCGTTTATAGTGTTACTCGAGAGTTTATAACTCGGGAAGTTGCACTAGGCTATTGATTTGTGAGAGTAAGAGGATTGTACTAGATAGCTGAGAGAGGTGGGGCTCTTCTAGATTGGTCTAGGACTCCAAGGGAACGTGAGTTGACTAGATTGCAATTGTATAGGAGAGAGGCTTCTCGGTGAGCTATTAGGATCCTAAGCTAAGCGAATCAATAAAGCCTTTTGAATCCTAAGGTTGTGGAAGAACCCTAGGCGGGGACGTAGGCCAAGTTCGTGCCGAACCTCGTAAATAATTACTCGTGTCCTTTACTTATTGCTTTACCTTATTTCCGCACTTGGTTTGATTGTCTAACTTTGTGATTCAGGTTAATCTCAAAGGGTTTTATACGAGCTCCAAAAGTCTTGAGACTTTCTGCGAAAAACGGGCATACTCTATTCAACCCCCCTTCTAGAGTATTTCTTTATTACATTGTTTTATATTATCGAACCTTCAGTCTAGCCACCTCTTCCAGGTGCTTAGCTTCTAAAATTGACTCCTCGTCCAGCGTTTTTCGTACGGTGGGAGCTACGCGGTCCGAGAATATTGTAGGAGGGGGAGGTGGCACCCTGAAGGTATAACCCTCACAAGAGCTACAACGGTCGGCCTATGTTCGATCATAAGGGGGCAGGGTGAAGTCGCCCGGGACAACCCGAATAGTCTTTTTAGATTTTTTAGGTACACGAGACGACTCGCCCTTTCCTAGGTCGTTGATGGATTCTGAGGTATGACAATATTCGGGGTGGTTCTTTTCTAAAGGAAGCTTGATGTTCCCTGCCATCTTCCATCTCTTTGCGTTGGAACCACCCCCGGGGTTCTCCCTCTTCCTTTTTTCCTCCCGAGGTTTGTGACTGGTGGAAGAGGTGTCGGGCTCACCGCGGATTCTGAACCAACATCGGCCTGAGAATTGGTACACGAGGAACTGACTTCTTCGTACTGGTAGCTCACACTACGGTTTTGGCTATCGCTCTCCTGAGACATCTTAGTTCTAGAGACAAAGGAAAAATCTCCTGGAAAAGATGCAAGAAAAAGGAGGGATCAACAAGGGAAAAGCTACCTTTTTAACATCGCGAGTAAATAAAATTGGTGCCAAAGAGCCCTCTTAAAGGCCTACGTTGGCGCCTCACGCGCCTCACGCGCCCCCCCAGGGGACGTTGAAAAGACCTCTTCCCCCCACGGAATGGCGGCTAAAAGGCGCCCTTCCATGTCCCTCATAAAGATTTCTAGATTTTCGAGAAATCATCCATGAGAAGGGCAAAAGGGCAAAATCAAAAGGGTTTCTTCCGCCTTTTTTTTATCAGATATACTCCACGAAGTCTAAAGAAGTCACCGGAGGTCATCCGGAAAACTCAAAATGCAGTACTACTCCCTCTCGATACCACCCTACTACGAAAATGCCCGTCCGCGGCTCCACGAAGGTCAGTTACGACTAAGGAGGCCAACGGGAAAGTCAGGGACGGGACACCAGAGCGAACCCCGGTCGCCACCCTATAACCGTCACTAATTTCAGTTTTTCTGGCTAACCCTAAAAATCCCGAAAAAATAGCGCAAACTGAGGAAATCTGAATGAGCGGAAAAAGATCAAAGGCAACTTACTTGAATAACTGCGGAGCTGAGCACTGAAAAACTCAGGGAACTGGGAGCAAACCGCCACCTAACGCCGACCTCAGTTCTTCGAAAAGCACAAGAAACCTTTGAAAATCCCTCCTTCTTCTCTCCTCTTTGAAAATTCAGAAATGTGGAATGAGAAAAAGAAAGAGTAAAAATCCTCCTTATAGGTCCTTGTGGGGCTAGCCAGCCCAATGGGCCGAAGGGACACGATAGGCCCAAGCAAGGTTTTTCTACAAGACTAACAACTTTTAAACAAAAAGCATCGTACTTGTCGAAACCTAATCGCAAGTGTAGTATCACTCACGATCCGGTCACGAGGAGATATGTCGATGCCATAGAAAATAGGCTATATATTTAAACACGAAATATTAGGTCATAGATGGGTCACCCAACGCAAAAGGATGATCGGTCCCACCATTAGTATATCGCGAACAAAGTATCCAACCGGACCTGACTAACAAGGTTTAACGCTCCCCATATCTATTAGCCTTTACTTCCCTCGCGAATCAAAACAAGTAAAAGAATCAGAGCTAAACTCTCCTTCGTAACTCATTAGCTTCCGAAGACCTAGCAAGCAGCTCGCTGGCTCAGGCACCTCGCCTCTAAAGGCTCCACGTGTATTGCCTATGCCCCTAAGCATGTGGGCATGCGCTACACGCCTACACGTGTCCTACGAAGAACCACGAGGTTGCCAGCCAGCTCCTCACTTGGTTCCCTTATAAATACCCCCCTTCGATCACGGAGAATGGATCCGATTTCGAAGATAAGAAAGGTATAAGAGCTTTGATTGCCTCCCGGACTTAAAACCCTCGGAGTTGAGTTCTAGAGATCCTCGGTCGGAGAAGAACGTTCCTAGAGATAACAACCTCGCCAAACTTCCTCAGCTGACGACGATTAAACAGTAAAACATAACTTATCGCTAGTCAAACTCATAACCCTCATCGCTTGGACAAATAAGCTTACAATCTGATCGTCGTCCTATCAGGCTAAGGCTTGCAGGTATTCTAAAAGTATTATGTCGTCACAAGTGAGGTAATAAGTATAGGCGAAATCTCACGAACGCTTCAGTGGGGTCGACCACTTTTGACTGTGGTTGGATTTGGGATCTGGACATGCCACCTAATTAAAGTACATCATTTCCTTTGGAAAATCTCTCGTGATGGTCATCCAACTACTCTCAGATTACAAAAATCGCATGTGGGTGTGTCGTCTGGGTGTGCCTTCTGTGCTAACTCTTGTGAATCGGTGGCTCACCTTTTCTTTGACTACCCTATGGCGACCAACCTTTTACAAGCTTTACATATCCGAATTCTGAGGCTCTTGCAATGGGTGTCGGAGTGGGTGCAGTTCTTCCACTTACCGATATCAAACATGCAATTGGTACCAAATCTTTTCTTGAGTTAGCCTCAACATGGTGGGCCTTGTGGTTCTTCAGAAACCAATTAGTGTCTAACCACACCAACAAAGTAACTATATACGAAACAATTCTGCTATATACTACAAGTATTCATTGCCAGAAACAAACAAAGAGACTGGAGGACGATCTCCCCATAACTACTTGGTATACAAGA
Source organism: Persicaria maculosa (assembly GCA_963922045.1). NCBI lineage: Eukaryota > Viridiplantae > Streptophyta > Magnoliopsida > Caryophyllales > Polygonaceae > Persicaria > Persicaria maculosa. The sequence goes on along the minus strand of OY998252.1, from coordinate 44,156,866 downwards.
TTTTTGTGTGTTAGTTTCTTCCCAACTTTCCTTCTGTCACACCCTCCTCCTATATCCTCTACCATTCCTCTCATTCAATTCCCGCTTCAATGCTCATTTATGCCATGGATCCTAACGGCTATATTGATGGCACTAACTCCTTCTTATCCTATATGATTGAGAGTATGTAACTCCTAACGGTTCAATATTATGCCAAATAATATCTTTATCAATAATATACTTATCAATAGCCCCGCAGATGGCTTGCTCATCCTTGAATGAGGAAGGAATCTGGTCGCCCTTTCCTACAAGAGTTCTGATGGTTTATGTGCCATTGCTTCGGTTGACCATAATCTGCCGTATCCGGTGGCCGTAAGTGGCGATTTCTATTTTCGGTGGCCGTAAGTGGCGATTTCCGGTGGCCGTAAGTGGCGATTTCTATTTCCAGTGGCTGTAAGTGGTGATTTCCGGTGGCCGTAAGTGGCGATTTCTATTTCTGGTGGCCGTAAGTGACGATTTCCGGTGGCCGTAAGTGGTGATTTCTATTTTCGGTGGCCGTAAGTGGCGATTTCTATTTTCGGTGGCCGTAAGTGGCGATTTTCGGTGGCCGTAAGTGGCGATTTCTATTTCCGGTGGCCGTAAGTGGCGATTTCCAGTGGCCGTAAGTGGCGATTTCTATTTCCGGTGGCCATAAGTGGCGATTTCCGGTGGCCGTAAGTGGCGATTTCTATTTCCGGGGGTTTTAACTAGGGTCTCGCTTACCTCCAAGTCAAGCAGAGCTAGTGAACTTTTTCAAATAAAGGATGCATAAGGAATGAAAAGGTCGGGGCCTCGTTAAAACCTTTCCATGGGAAAACCTCTTGGGACAAAACCACATGGAAGGAAAAAGAGTACCCCATTATTGTTTTCCATACCTACGTAAGTGAATTATAAAACATTTAAACCTAAAACAACTTCAAATGAGAAGTTTTCGATGTCCTTGGTACCATCTTGCCAGTGGAGTCGGCCAACTTGTAAGCTCCATTGTCGAGCGCCTCGATCACACGATACGGTCCCTCCCAGTTAGGTCCCAGCTTGCCATCAGCCGAATCACGTGTGTTTGCGAGCACCTTCCTTAGCACGAAGTCTCCGACCTTGAAGCTGCGAGGGCGCACATGCCGCCCGTGAGCTCGAACCAAGGCTCATTGGTACGCTTCCATTCTAATAGTTGACTGCTCCCTCTTTTCTTGTAAGAAATCTAGATTGCGCTGCAAAGCTAAGTCATTACCTCCCCGCTCGTAAGCTTCGATGCGGACCATAGGCAAACCGACCTCCAACGGGATGACTGCTTCTGACCCGTAAGCGAGGGCGAAAGGTGACTCGCCGGTGGAGGTACGTGGAGTGGTTCGGTAGGCCCACAAGACAACGGGCAGCTCATCCGCCCAACCTCCTTTGGCCTTCTCAAGCCGCTTTTTCAAGCCATCGACGATGATCTTGTTGGTTGCTTCCGCCTGTCAGTTAGCCTGCGGGTAAGCCACGGATGAATAAAAGTTTTTTATTCCATACCCTGCACAAAAGGATTTAAAAGCAGCACTATTGAATTGTGTTCCGTTGTCAGATACGAGCACATATGGGATCCCGAATCGGGTGATGATGTGCTCCCATACGAACTTTTTTGTGTCAGTATCCCGGATCCCAGATAAAGCCTTGGCCTCTACCCACTTGGTGAAGTAATCGGTAGCCATAATCATATAATGCCGATTCCTCGACGCCTTCGGAAAAGGTCCGACTAAATCCAGCCCCCATTGAGCGAACGGCCACGGACTAGTGATTGGGTGTAGATCAACAGCAGGCTGTCGAATCAACTTTGCGAAACGTTGGCATTTCTCACACTTCCGAACATAACACTCGGCGTCCTTTTGCATATACGGCCACCAGTATCCTTGGCTGATTGCCCTCAATGCAAGCGACCTTCCAGCAGCATGAACACCACACACGCCCTCATGAATCTCATACAGTATGTTCTCAACCTTGCTCGGATGTACACAACACAAATATGGCCCTGTGAAGGATTTTCGGTATAAAATTTTATCCGGGGATAACCAATATCGAGTAGCTTATAACCTGATTTTTCTCGCCTCTTTTTTGTCTTCAGGAAGTTGGTCACGGTCCAGGCAAGCTGCGATTGCATCCATCCAACTGGGTGCGCTATCGGTGTTGTAAATTTCTTCCATCGATATGTTGAACTCTTTGAGAACATCGACCTGTACCGTGTACCCATTAGACTCTCGACTAGATGAGACCAGATTCGCCAAAGCATCGGCCCCTTCATTTTGTTCCCTTGGGACCTGCTTCACCGAATACTCCTAGAAATGAGCCAACAGATCTCGAGCTTTTTCCATGTAAGCTAACATTCGTGGTGTTTTGGTTACAAAATCCCCGTTGATTTGACTTACAATCAGTTGCGAATCTGAGAACATGACTATCTGTCCAGCCCCTTGTCCTAGCGCAGCCCTCAATCCCAAAATAATCGCCTCGTATTCGGCCTCATTGTTCGTCGTCGGAAAGCCAAGCTTGACGGCTGTCCGAATGGCATCTCCCCCATGCGGAATCAGTACCAAACCAGCCCCTGCTCCTCTACGATTTCTGGCTCCATCGACACGCAGCTCCCATGGATTTGACGTCTTCGTTACAGCAGACCACACTTCCTCACCAACAGCTGTTGTATTGCTTGCAAACTCAGCCACGAAATCCGCCAGAACTTGAGCCTTTATAGTCGTCCTCGGCACAAGCAAACCTCGTACTAACCCAATTCCACCGCCCATCGAGCCACTCGTCCGGACAGGTCTTAGCTGGTCAGCAAAGCTTTCAAAGGATGCGTCGTGACCACATCAATCGGATGTGTCTGAAAATAATGATTCAATTTTTGAGCGGCGACGAACAAGGCCAGAAGAAGCTTCTCCAAAGGTGTGTATCTCGTCTTGGCACCTAACAATGTTTTGCTGATATAATAAATAGTACGATGTGTCTTCCCCTCCTCTCGGATCAAAACCGCACTCACTGCGTGCTCGGAGACAACAAGGTATAGGCTGATTCGCTCTCCTGGGCTCGGTGTCGTTAGGATCGGAGGAGATTGCAGGTACTTCTTCAGGCTGTTTAAAGCTTGCTTGCACTCTTCGTCTCACTGGAATAGCCGATCCCCTTTTAACAATCTGAAGAATGGGCTACATTTGTCTCACGATCGACTAATGAAACAATTCAGTGCCGCTGCCATCCCGACAAGTTTCTGAACCTCTCTCACGCTGCTGGGACTCCTCAAACGCCGTACCGCCTCAATCTGATCAGGGCTTGCTTCTATTCCCCTTCTCGTCACCAAGTGGCCCAAGAATTTGCCCGAGCTAACCCCAAATGCGCACTTAGAAGCATTCAGACGAAGGTTAATCGATCTCATCCTGTCGAATACAGACTCTAGATCCAGGAGGTGTGTGTCCTCCTCCCTGCTCTTGACTACCATATCATCAACATAGACCTCCACTTTGTCACCGATCATGTTTCCAAACAGGTTCACGATCATCCATTGATATGTCGCCCCTGCATTCTTTAACCCGAACAACATTGCTTTGTAGCAAAAGATCCCTCTTGGAGTCATGAAGGCTATTTTCTCTTGGTCGGATTCAAACAGTGGGATCTGATAGTAGCCCTTATAAGCATCTAGAAAACTCATACGCGAGTGCCCTGCGGTTGCATCCACAAGTTGATCAATCTTCGGGAGCGGAAACAGATCCTTCGGACAGGCCTTATTCAAATCTGTAAAGCCTACACATACCCTCCACTCCCCATTCTTCTTCTTAACAACCACGTTATTTTCCACCCACGTCGGGTAATGGACCTCTCGAATCGCATCAACCTCCAAAAGCTTGTCCAACTCAGCTATCACGGCTTCGGTGTACTGCAACGAAGAGCGCCTTGCCCTCTGAACAACCAGCTTTGCTCCTGGGTTCACATTGAGACGATGGCAAGCAACATTCAGGTGCAACCCCGGCATCTCATACGGGCTCCACGCAAAAAAATCTCTATTTCGCCTTAGTAATCCGATTAATGATTCTCGCTCATCACCTGAAATTTGTGCACCAATTAAGAAATATTTTGAAGGATCGAAGTCACTTACATAGACCTTTTGCAGCTCATCAACTGACTTTTCGTTGGGCAAAAGCCCCACATCATCGAGCACCTGTGTAGCCGCACGTACCATATAGGACTCCACCTTAAAGCTGTCGGTCTTCGGGCCTTGTCGGGTTGTCGTTCGCTCACCTCGGATTCGAACGAGACTTCCCTCGTGGGAGAATTGGATCGTTTGATGGAGAGTAGAGTGAACCGCACCAGGGGTGTCCCACGATCACGTTGTAGGAAGTCGGGGCATCGACAACGTAGAACTCCGTTGTCACCGTCTTTCCGCCTAGCTTTACAGCCTCCCGTAGCACACCCTTAGGCCATACAGGGAACGCGCCCAAACCCACCAGTTGGTAGGGGTGTTATTCGAGCCGAACGAGTCGAGTTTGACATGTTCAAGCGTGTTCATTTGTTAAACGAGCTCGAGCCGAGCCGGGCCCAAATTTTAAACGAGCTTTCTTTTTTGTTTAAGCTCGGCTTGTTTTAGTAAATGAACGAGCTCGAGCCGAGCTTTTTTCGAGCTTTAAGTAGTTTTACTTGGTCATAATATATTAACTTCAAGAAAATTTTAGAAATTCCATATTATTCGAGCTATTCGAGCCTAAATCGAATGAGCTGAGCTTTCAACCGAGCTTAAAATCATGTTCAGGGTCGGCTTGTTTAGGTAAGTGAACGAGCTCGAGTCGAGCTTTTTTCGAGCCAATCTCGAGTCGAGCTCGAGCTGTTCAGCTCATATAACAGCCCTACCAGTTGGGCTGCCGCCGGGAGTATATCTTGTTGTGACTTTCCCAACTTCACAAAGGTCTCGTAAAACATAATATCAACTGAACTTCCGGAGTCCACCAACACCCGTCGGACATCAAAACCGCTGATCAAGAGAGACAAAATCAAAGGGTCGTTGTGGGGAAGCTGAATCCCCTCCAAATCGTGGTCTGCGAAGACCATTTCTGCTATCGGCTGCTCCCTGTGTCTTTTTAAAGGTCTGTTGTCCGTCTTGAGTACTTCAAGATTATGGCAGCTCTTTCGGTACATGTGTCGACCCTCATTACTGTTTCTTAGCTTAAGATCAACCATATAGATCACCTTTCTATGCCCCTCAACACCCCTCTCCTCATTTCGACGGCCAGCAGCAGGCTCTTGATCCGTCTCGGTTGCCATCGACTCCTTAAAAAAGTCTCTCAGGTGGCCTCTCTCAACGAGATAATCGAGATACTGCTTCAGCGTTCGGCATTCCTCCGTCATATGCCCTTTCTCGCGGTGGAAGGAGCAAAACTTGTTCATGTCACGCTCCGACGGATCGCCCCGCATCTTCCCCGGCCATTTGAAAAAAGGCTGATTCTTGATCTTAGTAAGAATCCGATAGATTGGAACCTTGAAAACGGTATTGACTGCAATATTAGGTGCCCGTGGTGGCAACCCTCTGTTCCGGCCCATTCCACGGTCCTTGCTCAAATCCGCACCATAAGGCCTGCGCCCCGGGGACGTCGGCCTTGGCTCGTATCCGCTCCTCTTGTCCTCTTCTAGCTTTGTATACTGGCGGATCCGCTCCTGCAGTTCAGAAATAGTAAGGGGAGTCCTCAATGTCAGTCCTCTCGTATTTATATTAGTCAAGCATAAATGAAACGGTCAAGGCATTTAATTAAAGGAATTGGAATAGTTTTGATATTTAATAAAAGAAACCGTTATCATATTGATGTCGGTCGAGGCATTAAATATAGGAAACGGTCGAGGCATTTATGCGGGTCATCACAATAGAATAAGCGGTAATTGATAAAAGGCGGAATCACCCCTGCATCGTGATTTTGGGATTTTTCCTCTTACAATTGCCCCTCAGGTTTCCTCATCATGTCTCAATGAGGAAGGAAGCCCGAAAAATCGGTGATTCATTGGCCGTAAATGACGACTTATTGGCCTTGAGCGGTTGTTTTGGCCTCGAGTGGCTATCGTTAGTCGTAAGTGGCTATTGGTCATAAATGGCGATTCATTGCCGTAAGTGGTGATATATTGGCCGTAAATGGCGATTCATTGGTCGTAAGTGGTGATTTTCCGGTGGTCGTAAGTGACGATTACCGGTGGCCTTAAATGGCGATTTTCGGTGGCCGTAAGTGGCGATTTTCCGGTGGCCGTAAGTGGCGATATATTGGCCGTAAATGACGATTCATTGGCCTTATGTGGCGATTTTTTGGTGGCCGTAAGTGACGATTTCCGGTGGCCTTAAATGGCGATTTCCGGTGGCCGTAAGTGGCGATTTTCCGGTGGTCGTAAGTGGCGATTTTCCGGTGGCCGTAAGTGGCGATTTTCGGTGGCCGTAAGTGGCGATTTTCGGTGGCCGTAAGTGGTGATTTTCCGTAAGTGGCGATTTCCGGTGGCCGTAAGTGGCGATTTTTCGGTGGCCGTAAGTGGCGATTTCCGGTGGCCGTATGTGGCGATTTCCGGTGGCCGTGAGTGGCGATTTCCGGTGGCCGTAAGTGGCGATTTTCCGGTGGCCGTAAGTGGCGATTTCCGGTGGCCGTAAGTGGCGATTTCCGGTGGCCCTAAATGGCGATTTTCCGGTGGCCATAAGTGGTGATTTCCGGTGGCCGTAAGTGGCGATTTTTCTGCCTGAACTGGCATTATTTGCTTGGCCATAAGTGGCTAGTCTTCTGCCTTAACTGCATTTGCTTGGCCATAAGTGGCGAATCTTCACTTTTTCGAATAATTGTTGTAGCTTTGAAGACGTCGTTTCATGACATCTATAGTCGTTGGACCTGGTCGAAAACATTGCACTTCTACACAATTTAGAGCAATTAAGCTATTAGAAGATTAGTATTGTAATGTGTAGTGCCCCGGAATGTTATATGCCTCTGCCAAAATTTATATAGTTTTCCGGAGAAGTAGTAAGCTAAGAATCTAGCTCGTAAGAGCTACACATTCATTAAGAAATTCTGCACAAGAGGAGTAGAAAACTTAGCTCATTCGTTGGTTTGAGTAATAGGAGTCTTGGTGGCGATCATTACCCCAATTTTATTGTAGTGTCATTCTTGACCTGATTAGGAGTTGATGTGTGTTGAGATTCTTCACAACCTTAATTTGCTTTTCGTATCAAACTTATCTAGCTTATAGGCCATACTCGGCAACGCTTTGCATACTTATCACTACTACTTCTGGTCGAGGTGGTGATTGTCATTCTGTTCGTCTGGGTGCTCGTTTGGTTGATCATGACGGCCATACTCGGCAACGCTCCGGGAAGTGGGACAAGCCTCCTATAAATTGTTACAAACTTAATTTCGACGGTTCAGTTTTGTCAGGCGGATCGACGTCTTATGGAGTTGTCATCCGAGACTCTAGGGGTGTGGTGGTCGCTTTACATCTGGCCACTTGCACTAATGTCTCCGTTGTATTTGCTGAAAACCTTGGCCTCAAAATAGGTATTTTACGCGCAAAGGAAATGCAGATCTTAAACCTTCAGATCGAAGGGGACAACTTACTGGTTATAAAGACTTTACTGGGGATTGGAAATGTCCCTGGACGATCGAGCTGCTACAATCGGATATTTTATTAGATATTTCGTCATTTTCTTATGTTGCTATTTGTCATATTTTCAAGGAATCAAATGTCGTGGCTGACTATCTTGCTCGTAGTGCCCATGCATTCCCTGCCGACGATTGCTGTGAGGATGGTCCAGAACTGCTTGTTCTCGTCCGGAAGGATGCGCTCGGAAGGGCTTCTGCTGCAGCCGACCCGATCTAATCTTTATTCAGCGTAAAAAAAAACATGCTAATCACTTGCTAAACCTTTTTTTAAAAAAAAAAAAATCTTATAACACATTACTACTAATTAGTTGTACGTTCAAAAAGTCTAAAGCAAAATGGAAAGCAGTATCCAATTGCACCAAAATGTCCCTGAATCCACCAAATCAATAATACATTTGAGTTACGTGAGCAAATTTTGTTAGTGGGACATAAAAACTCTTGCATTTATGCATGCCTTGCCTACTCATAATAATATGTCAGGCAGTGCAAATCATGCTCATTTTTGCTTTTGTTTTGCCTTTGCTTTTACCTTTATTTTCTTTATATCATACTCCACCGTTTGTGAAAATCTGTTATTTTAGAGGTTCGATAAAACCGTGTCATTGTAGATATTTTAGCTTCTATTTTACAAAAAATACTCTTAACACAATTGATGGGTTGTAATTTTTAATAAAGTAAAAAAATAGAGTAATAAATGAGGATAAATTAGTAAAAAGAAGTATATTAGGAGTATTGATTTTCTTAAAAATTGTGTAAAGAGTTAATATGACATATTTTTGTGAACGGATAAAGTATTACAATACTATATATACTACCTTCGTTCAGAAATATATGTCGTTTGACTTTTTGACACGTTTTTTAAGGAGCTAAAAACTATATAAAATATCAATTTTTTTAGTAATTTTTTAATATAATATAAATTTTATTAATAATAAGTGTCATATTATTAAAAAAAATGGTTAAAAAGTTAATATTTTATATAGTTTTTAGCTTATTTAAAAACATGTTTCTATTTCGAAAGAAGGTAGTATTATATAGCGAGTAATATTTTTTGGTTTGTTTTAACTTATCAGTTTTTCACATGGGTTGTTTCTCTTTTGCTTTGGCCTGAACTTGTTTGTACCCTCAAGTACTAAAGTATACTCTCAGTAGTACGTAGCAGTTGCACGGCACCAAGTGCACCCCCACACCGTGTCAAAACATCACAGCCACACACGTGTCATCCCACACCAAAATCCCCTGTACCGCGTAGCAGACGATCATACCACCGCCCCCACATTGAGAAATACAGTACGTACCATTAAAGAATCATTCATTCTTTTAAGTAAATGAAACCAATATAAAGCAGGGGAAGATGCGGTTTGTAATTCCTGCCTCATATCTCCTCCTCCCCACGACCAAATTCACTGATTCACATTCGCCTCCCTCCCCAATCCCTAATTCCCCTTTTTGCTTTTCTTGGGGGATTAATCTCTGTCAAAGCTACAATCTTCGCACAATCTTCTCAATTCCTAATCTGATTCCCCACCTAGGTCTACGACGACGACGACGACGACGATCAATCGCGCGAAACCGAATCGATAACGCCGGCGTTGAAATTGGAATCCAAATCGACAGCAGCACCGATCGAGATCTGGTGCGATTCATCGGCCCGACCATGGGAGTGCCGGAGATCAGGAACGGCGGCGAGAGGAACATGGCGATGGTGTTCACGTACGGGACGCTGAAGCGCGGGTTCTCGAACCACGCGCTGATGCAGGAGCTGATCGCGTCGAGGGACGCGGTGTTCGTCGGCGCGTGCCGCACGGCCGAGCGCCTCCCGCTCGTGTGCGGTCCGTACCGGGTGCCGTTCCTCCTCAACAAGCCCGGCGCCGGGGAGAGGGTTTGGGGCGAGCTCTACGCCGTCTCCAGGAAGGGATTGGTGAGGATGGACGAGCTCGAGGGGATCAGCAGGGGCCACTACGAGAGGCTCCCGATCAAGGTGGTGGCGGAGGAGGCGGCGGAGGAGGAGGAGGAGGCGGTGGAGGCGGAGGCGTACTTCGGTCACCGGAGCTACGCGGAGGAGATGTGGAGCAGGAGCGGAGAGAGAGGATACGCGGTTTATTCGGAGAAAGAGGCAAGGGGATACGTGAGGCGCAAAGATAGGCCACATAACCTCACCTTCCTGGATCACATCCGTATTTTTCTGGCATCTCCGTCAACACCCGTTTAATTCGTTTCTGAGCCGTTCGGTCGGTTTGGGTCCTTTTTTTTCCCCTGCCTCTCCTTTTTTTCAGCTCTTTCTGTTTTATAATTTGATTTGACGATGATAATAATAATAAACCAAAAATAGAACTCATAGTTAAGGACGTGTTTGGCATATGAAGCATCTAAATGCTCATTGTTGCAACAAACGCGGCTTAATAAGTTGAGTTCTGAATGTTATCTCAAATATTTATTTGTGGCTGAAGTTATGGTTCGTGGTGGGGTTTTATTTTAATTGTTATGTAATTGGAAGTTATTCGGGCGCAATATGTGGTGATGTATTGTATATTTGGGGGTTATAAGGTTACTTGGATGGGCTTATAGATTGTTGTAGTGTTTGTTAGGGGTGTTTATTGGCACCAATTTAGGGGCTGTTTGGAATGTAAGTTGAAATGATAATCCAAGCTTAAAATTTTGTTGAATTCAAGCAAAATAGATCCTGCACAAGGTTGATGGTTAGATTCGGCACTTGATATATCTAAACTTATAGCACTATGCAACGTAAGCGGAAGCAAATGCAATGAATTACGACATGATGATGATACAAACATCCAAGGCGATTAAAAGATGGCATATATATATATGTGGTGGGAATTGGTCAATACTCAAATAGTGTGGCTGATAAATTTGAGCTATAGAATCTAGGTTGGGTAAGTCCACGGAGGAATAAATAAATGAGATTCCTGAAAGCGCCAGTTGATAATTGACAGCGTGTGGTGCGGTGCGGTGCGGTGCCCCTTTCAAGGACGGCTCTTTCAAAAATATGGTATACTACCTATGCATTTACCTTGTCCACACACAAGTGTTACAATTTAAAATTGGACTTTTATAAATAAAACTAGTGTTAGCCCGTGTCTTATACATGAGTATAAGGCAAAATTAGTTAAAATAACTCAATTTTTATAGAAGTGTTAACACAACCACAACAATCCTCTCATTATATTCCACTACCAAGTAGGGTCGGGGGTTTAGTAATACACATCCTTCATCCTTGCCCCCCAAAAATTGAGAGAGTAGTTTTAAATGACCTGAAAATATTCAAATGATAGTAGAATTATATATATATATATATATATATATACACACACACTATAGAGGGTAGATCATATGTACTCATCCCTTAAAATGTATCATGTGAACAAATCAGGGCTCTTGATTAATGTGAAATGGAGGGCTGAGATTGTTCAAAGATAATTAATTACTTATAATTTTATCCCCCAAAAAATCAACCCACTACCAACTACAGCGCGTGTATCTCATCACCATTCACCACCGTACCCTAATTCACACATTTGATTCATCGTCATATATTACAGATAGAAAGAGACCAAGGGGAGCGGTGACACGAGTCGGCCCCATTCAACAATAGGGGAGCAGCAACCACCAGTGAACATCTCGGCGACGGTAGGCGGAGGGCGCGCGACCAATTCTATGGGCGGACGGCGATGGCGATTTGGAGGATAGAGCATAGGGCGATCGAACGGAGACCACAACGGGATGACGTCGTAGGTACAACCATGGCGGCCGGTAAGGGCGGACGACCAATGGAGGCGATGGTGATGGCTGGCGATCGAAGGTGAGCCCTCTCGATGGTGATGGCTAGTGAAGGTGAGCCCTCTCGATGGAGACGATTGTAAGTTTCTGACTTGGGTGAACTAATTTCGGTATTTTTTGGTTTAAAGGTGGAAATTTTAGGGTGAAATTCATAGTTTTTGGTTGTTGATGATGGATGTCGTTGTTGATTATGGATTTGGCATGGGGGAATTTGGTTTTTCTTCCAATTCCAACTTCTTGCAGGCAAGGAAGCTATGGGCAAGATGGCTGAGGTTTTTCGAAGGCGGAGATTTGGAGAGTAGGTTGGAGGAATTTACGAAGGCGGCGGCGATTTGAATCCATGGGCAAGCCATGAGCGACTCCCTGGTGGTGGATATGCAGTCGGGGAGGTTTTCCGATGGTGGTGGATTAGGAGTCTAGGGTTTGTGATTAGTTGAAATCCTTTTTGTTTGCAATTGATTTAATTGCTCGATTGAAAGAGATATTCGGGGGGAAAGCCAAATTATTCATATGTATGGACCGATTTTGCGCTTCATGAAATGTGTTTTTTTATGTTGCTAGTCATATGATTGAAAAATACATCGATACTATCGAATAATCATGGGATACTATCGAATAATTATGTGATACCATTGAATAATTTTTAGTTATAACACTACAACACCATCGAATAATCAAGTTGTACCATCGAATAATCAAGTGATACGATCGAATAATCAATAGATACCATTGAATAATTTATAGGTAAAAATTTAGAGGCGTTTTTCAGGATGCTAGCCGATTTGAAAAATACATCGATACCATCGCATAATCCGTCAATATGATCGAATAATCCAGCGATACCGTCGAATAATTTAAAAACAAAAAAAACACAGGCTTGTACACGAGCCCCAACGCAGCAAGTGAGGAAGGAAATTTGTGGGTCCCACTGATTTTTAATTAAAGAAAAAAGGTAAAATTGGCTATTAATCTCAGCCACCCATTTCAATTAATCAACGTCCAGGATGTGTTCTCATGATACACAATAAGCAATGAGTACACTTGAACCATCCCATATATATATAAAAGACAAGACTTGTGCATTCAAATGCCGCAAGCCAAACATGACATTATGAAAAATTGTATATAATGCAATAAAGAAAGGTTCGAAGAAACCAAGGGAACATTGCGGAACGACGAGCACGGTCCAAGACACCTATTACTATCCCTTCTTGACAACTCTTCCACTCTGTCCTATCTTGTGCCAACTCCTCAGTGATCCCTAGGATGGCAAAGTCCTGTTTGATCACCTCTTTCCAGCTCTTCTCACTACTAGAAAACGTTTTTATAGTATCAAATTTCTCATCGAACATAGCCTCAAAAACACACTCCCTCCGAAAATGCCCTCCCTCAAAGGCTAATTAGCCTCGAAAACATACTCCCTGAAATGGCCTCGAAGATTATCCTCAAATGTATATATATACAATTATAGGTATTTTTTTATAATATATCATTGTTAAATATACAGTAAAAATATGCCTTTGTTTTTTGTAAAAAGGTAAAAATTAAATATATTTGTGTGAAAATATTTGAACATAGAATTTAATATATGATCTAATTTTATGAAATATAATTTTGTTTTGGTAAAATTGTATGAATATGGAGATCGAGGTTATAAATGTAGTGACTAAGGAGAACTATAATATTGAGGAGGTTATTAGAGAGATACTGTCGTTAGTGACATGTTGGTCTCATGTGAGTGTGACATGACAAAACTTTGAAAAAATGAAATAATGTGGTAAGCTCTTAGACCATCCACAATAGAGGTGTGCAAATGTGTATTTTTAGACATTTTTTAGCTATATTGGTTGTTTTGGGTGTGTGCAAATGTGCACATTTGAGCATGTGATGTGCAAATTTGAGCACACCATCTTCCCCATGTGCAAAAACTTTTACAAAAAGCAAGACAATTTCACTGGTTTATTTTTTTTATGATTTTATTTTCCCTTTTGTTTTAAATTAATTGTATTTAAATCTTGTGTAAAAAATGCACATTTCACTAATTGAGCAAATTGCTAAAAAGTGATGTGTATTTTTACACGCATTGTGCAAATGTGTACATTTTGCACAAAACCATTATGGATGGTCTTATAACATGAGATTTAAAACGGAGAACTCTCGTGATGCCACATAGGATGGTTATGTTTCAGGTTATATATATAAAGAGAAAATTTAGCCAACAAACAACTATTTGGGCTTAAATTGGGTAAATGTCCACGGACCTCAACAAATTAGGTTAAAGTTCACCATTTTTTTTTCATGCCCCCTTTCCTTCTGTTCACCGTCATCAACCGAGCCATTGGATCTGCCTCCCTCCCTACCTCCCTCATCCCCGCCCCTTCTTCCCAGGCCCCCCCCCTTTGAATCTCACCGCCTCCTCGTCCTCCTCCTGCCGGAATCGGTTTGCAGCAGGTCTGATCTAGAGCTCGCACCGTTGCCTCTCATCCTCTTCCCGCTTATCCCTTGTGTGGGGACGATAGCCACGACCGTCGGAGTCGGTCCTCGAAACCGAAGGAGGAACTTGTCGTTGATGAAAGGACCTACTGATTCCGTCGGATCTACTATTGAGCCTCCTCCTCCTCCCCGGTTTCCACTGGATCTGCTGTTGAGTCTCCCTGGTGTTTGAAATCGATAGCTCTAATTGTTGTCGTCTCTCTCCACCTACGCTGTTTCCAAATCCACATCCTCCGCCCCTTCGCTCTGCCTCCTCCACATCCTCTTCTTCCTCAGAGCCTGAATCGGTAGTCAATATCTCTCGAAGGAGTTGTTGAAAAGTCGCTTTGCGACTCAATCATCTAACCGACGGTGCAGGCCAACTGACTAGCCCAACCAATCGACCTCGAGTCGTCCACGTCCAAACCAAAGTTGGTCGGCAACGCCTTGAAACCCTCGCCGCTTACCGGGCGCCGGAGCGGGAATCGCGATCTCCTTGAGATCTTGAGCGACCTCATTGAAGTAGGCGGAACCGGTCGCCGTGTTAGGGTCGTAGATATGTGTGTGAGCGTGGATGAATCTTAGTGTTGAGCGGTGACACTGTATCACCGCCCAAAAAGTCCTCCAACTTGGGCATCGTCTGCGTCTGCCATGGTACTATGCTCCGACGTCGGTGTCGTTCTTCGTCTGCCATGGTACTGTACTCCTACCATTCCTATTGTCCTCTCCCTGTTCAAGTAAGGTTGTGTACTATGCTCTCCCTCTTTCCATGATTTCACTAGATGAAGAGTTGCCATGGTACCGTCCTCTTTCCATGATTTTGTGGAAATTAATTGCAAATTTTGTATAAACATATGCGGAAATAGATTGAAGTGATTTGGACTTCTAATGCTTAAATGTGGATTGATGTCCAAAAAAGGAGAAGATATATTTACAATTAAATCAATTTCAGTCAAAGGTGTCATGCATTTTAGTCTCTGAGATCAAATTAGGGGAATGTGTTGATGATTTGCATTTTCAATAGCAGACAGTGAATTTTCGGTGGCTTTAAATATGGACAATTTCAGCAATTTTTGTCTTGCTGAAACTTTTTACAGAATGTTGAAATGCTGAAATTAATTTATTATTAGCAAAATTCGTTATGCTGAAACGCTTAAATTAATTCTCATGAAATTGTATGAGCTACTATATCTTACACACAAGCATATATTATTTTATCATTACAACATTTCAGCATAACTCTTGTTTCTGCAATACGATTTCAGCAACTCCGGTGTCGAAGCGCTGACGTGAAAAAAAAAACTAATTTAAGCAATTACAATAATAATTTCAGCAACTTAATTCAGTTTCAGCAACTCTGGTGTCGAAGCGCTGACGCAGAAAAAACAATTTCAGCAACTTCGGTTTCAACAACTCCAGTGTCGAAGCGCTGGCGCGAAAAAAAAAATCTGCTGAAATAGGGGTTGCTGAAACCAAGTGTACTGAAATAGGGGTTTTAGTAACTCCGGTTTCAGCAAATCCGGTGTGGAAGTAGTGACGCGGAAAAAAAAAGGGAAAAAAAAGAAACTCCAATTTCAGCGACTCCGGTGTCGAAGCATTTACGCGTAAAAAAAGAAGCTAATTTCAGCAATTACAACAACAATTTCAGCAACTACGGTTTCAGCAATGCGAAAAAAAATTTGTTGGAACAGGGGTTTCTGAAACCGAATGTGCTGAAACCCTGTTTCAACAACTCCGTTTCAGCAACGCGAAAAAAACTGATGAAACATGAGGGGGGCACAAGGGGCACACGTGGGGGGGGGGGGGGGGGGGAGAGGTTGAGTCCTTTGTTAACATCCCTTACGGTGTTAAATGTTAACAAATCTAGGCCTTTGATTGAATGAAATGGGTGACTGAGATTATTTGGCAATTTTGTCCTTTTTCTTTAATTAAAAATCAATGGAACCGACTTCTTTCCTTGCCCACTTGCTAAATTACGTGCGTGTGTTGTACTTTTTTTTTGCGTAACATTTTTTTGGTGGGGAAACGTTGTTTTTTGTGTGGTGCACTGTTTGAACTATTCGATAAGGTAATAAAAAATATTCGTTAACTTATACTTATTACTCGTTAGATAATAGAAAATGAGTTGGTCAATTTTGCAAATATTCGCTAGGTTAATAGTAATTATTCGCTAAATTAATTGTTATTGTTCATCCGTAAAGAGGAGTTATCATTTAGATAATAGCAAAAGGGTTTGTCAATTTTGCAACTATTCGCTAGATTGATAGTAATTATTCGCTGAGTTTATAGTAATTATTCGCTGGGTTGAAAGAGTATATAAATGTAGTTCTTGATTTCCCACATCTAATTAACCAAATACATATGAATAATTCTGTATTATCAACGAATAGAAACTATGAACTTGCCGAATATTGACTCTGAACATGAAATAATAACTAAATAGTAACGAATAACCTATCTCATTCCATCGAATATTTATTGCATGACGCTGAATAATTCCTTATTCTTGATCCAATAACAAGGAGAATCATGAGCAACCACTAATCTATATACAATAATTCATTATTCTTGATCAAATACATATTAATAATTCTGTATTATCAAGGAATAGAAACTATGAATTTGGCGAATAGTGACTCTACATGAAATAATAACTAAATAGTAACGATTACTCTATCACATTCCATCGAATATTTATTGCATACCAATGAATAATTCCTTATTCTTCATCGAATATTTATTGCATACCAATGAATAATTCCTTCAAGCAATGCTCTAAGGTTACAAACTCATCATGTGCCTTGGAGATCCGATGAAAGCGAACACAAATTGAGCAGCAATTCAGGAATAAGAAAACAAGAGTTAAACACAAGATTGAGCAGCAATCAAACACAGATTAATCGCCGCCTACGTGCTCGTGGCCCTCCCGTCCGCAACCTCGAGGCTCTCTCTGCGCATCATCGGACCCGACGACCTTATCCTAGCTGAATTGCACCAAATCCTCGATTCACATCCCAGATTTCTCCCTTCCTTTTCAACACAACCACCACTGCTCAGATTTCAGATCTAGGGAGTCAGCTTGCAATCGTCTTCGCCCTCTCCTCCGCCATCGATGTCCTCCGTCAGCCTTCGATAATTCCTTCAAAACCGTCGCCGCACCAGTCGAACATGCCTCCTACCCCAATTCCTTTGGTCGCCCTCCGCTTCCCGCTGCCCAAAGTTGTTCTCATCGCCGCCGGACTGCCAATTGCTACCTTTGGCCACCAACAGGCAACAACCACAACCTCCAGCCTCATCCACGCGGCCACGCCCTATCGCCACCCTCCTGTTTCTCGATCAATTTATGGGGGTAGGGGTAGGGTTGGGCTTGGTGTTTACACACGCTTGTTAAGGGTTGGGTTTGAGTTTTTTTTTTTAAAAAAATTAATCTAATTTATCGATTAATCTCAGCCATTTAATTACACTAAATCAACTATTAAGATTAGTTAACATTTAACACCGTAAGACTTGTTAACATTTGAACCACATTCTATTATAGAATGTGTTTAGTACGGAGTACTATATAATATTGATCGATATTTCACTTATACATTGAATATAATATTATAATTTTAATATAATTGATTAATCATAATAAATTCAGATTATCATAATAAACATAATATATCATAATCATACATGGTAAATTGTATTCCCTCCGGTCGGAAATAAACAATGTTTTAGAGATATGCACAAAGATTAAGAAAATGTCACTTTCACTTTAAATACATCATCAAATAACTTTTACTTCCCCATCACATTTATTATGCACAAATGTGATTGGTTAAATCTAAAAAAAATACAAATTATATTATTATTAGTGTAAATTTAAAAAACAGTGTAATTATTAATTCTAATACATATATTGTTGTTGATAAAATTTCAACTTATAAACATTAAATATTTTTCGGATGGAGTTTTAAAAAAGACTCCATAAATATTTATTTATTTTTGTAAGCGACAGCGACTATGTTAGGCCTTGGATTGCTTTTAGCTAGTTTGGGTGATAGTACACCATCAGTAGTGGTAGCTAGATGCCTACCAATCTTGTGATTCTGTATCTACCATGGCATTGGCAATGGTAGTGGGTAGCTTTTATCACGGTTATGGCCTCCACTCAACTACCCCGCCTCCCACCCCACTATATTCTTTTTCTTCGGGTGGCAAAAGCAAGTAGCTTTTCAGAGCTTATGGTTTTTATATCCTATAGCCTTAAATGAAATAAATATATAAGATTTTAGTTTAATTAGCTTGTGAAATCTAAGTTTTTCAACATCTATTCATTCAAGTTTTTCGGAGCTTTTGTTTTTTTATTCACAAGTTTCCAACAACTACCCTAACAGCTAGGTTTACCAAACACTATACTAGCTTATTAGAGCATGAGCAACCATGAGTTTTGCTCACCTTAAGGTTGCTAAAAGGTAACCCCATGGTTGTAGCCATAATCTTAAGGCGGTAAAGATATGAAAGGGGTTACTTTGGTGTGGAGAGGTAGAAAGTGCCTTGGACTATGTGCAAAAGCATGGTGCTTTATTTATTTTTTTATGTTTTTTTATTTAACTAATAATATTATAAAGTGGAAATCATATAGTGGGTATAAATAAATGGGAAAAAGAGAAGAATGAGGTAAACTCATGGTTGTGGAGTAAAAATATGAAAACATTAAAAAAAGAGGTTGATAAAATGAAAATTTATTTAAAAGGAAAAATAAATGAGGTGTCAAAATATTATAGGGAGAGAGGAAAAAAATTGGATGAGAGGTAACCTTATGGTTGCGGATGGTCTTAACATATATTTAACTCAAATAATCCAACAACTTCAGCAACCCCATATCTTCAGGTCCTCCAACAGCTACTATTTTACCAAACGCACCCTTCTACTCCAAACACAAAACACTTACCTCTGTTTGTGATGTAGTATCACATATATTACTACTCAATTCGATTAACTTTATAATTAAGTCGTTTTAACTTTTAAGGATATGAAAGTAGACTTGTAAATCGGATCATTCGGGTCGGGTCATTTCGGGTTTCGGGTAAAACAGGTTTCGGGTAAACGAGTCTCGGGTAGATCCGGGTTAACTCAAGATCGGATTTGACCCAATTTTGGGTTTGTCAACTTTTTTTAATTATTTTAATAAAAATTCATATTTTGATGACTTTATAAATTAATTAATTAATTTAATAATATATAATTATAAATTAACTAATTTTAATAATATATAATTATAAATTAACTAATTTTAATAATATATAATTATAAATTAATTAATTTTAGTAATATATTAATTACTAAACTTACCGTAATATGACTTTGAGATTTTCTTGGCTTTTTATTAATTAGTGAAAGTATTGTTTTAACAAATCGGGCGGGTCAGTCGGGTCACCGGGTCGAAACCCATTTGACCCAGAAAAATATCGGATTTTGGAGTTCGGGTCCAAAAAAATTTCCGGGTCAAAATTTCCGGGTCTTGACTAAAAAATTTCCGGACGGTCGGATCGGGTTTTCGGGTCGGGTTATGTTTTGACAGGTCTATATGAAATGGATTTGAAAATATGATATAGAGTTGAATCAGTTGAGATAATGAATACATTAATGTCCCATATATTTTACTCGATGCCTTCCTTTTTTTAACATCGATTTATCAATTATTAATCTTTATATATATGGAAAGAAATTCGATTCTGTAGACAGACCTAGAGAAACCGAGAGCCTAGACAAGCCGAAGATGAACTAACCATCATGTACAAACTGAAGCAAATAACTGAAAGGAAATAATAAGAATCAAATGACGGAATTGAAATCCATGCGTTAAATTCGTTTTATTTTCTATAAAAATAAAATAAACTAGTACGATCCCCGCGTCATGGCGCGATTTTTTTATAAATAATATTTAGATATAGATAAATCATAGACATTAGATTTAATTCAATGTTTTTAATTAAACCCATTGATTAGTAAATGTGTTAAAAATAATAGAAAAAAACTACACTTGGGTTAAAGAGATAAAGAGAAAAATAAATAATAAATAATGAAAGATAAAAGTTTTGAATTAATCTCATTGGTTAAAAAATGTAACATCAAATTATATTGGGTAATTAATATTAGAATATTTTTCAAAAAATATATTATTAGAAAATATAGTTACCATAATAAAATGATATTATGTAAATAATATTTTCACAAATAACTTTGAACATGAAGAGGACATGTGACATTACTTAATATAGTATATAGATATAGATAGTTAGTAAATGAATTTGAGTTAAGCTCAATAGTTATATTATATTGAATTCAATGTTTTGAATTAAGTCCAATAGTTAGTAAGATTAAAGAAGAAAAAGAGAATTAAAAGAAAAAGAAAAAAAAAATGAGAATTAAAAAAAATGATTAAAGAGAAAAAAAAATTAAAATTGATTAAAACCCCTAAAATCTCTTTAATGTTCACATCTTATCATAAACTCTTCTAAATTGAGAGTTTATTTAGATATAGATTAATAACCTAATTTTCCCTTCGATTCAAGGAAATCATTTGCCACTCTTACGTTTAGTATATGCTCCCACTAATACTAGTCTCTGTGATCTTATCTGTCAAAATGTTATTGGCTAGATCATCAGCCAAAATTTTCCTTCTCAAATAAAAAAATAGAAAAATACAAAAAAAAATTGCATGAAAAAAAGATGAAAGTTGTCCAACCTAATTCCCTCTAGGCATGTGAACATTTTGGAATTTTAAACTGACTAAATGAGTCCTTAAGTTATTGGTCGGTTTTGATGATATTGAGTTTGGATATGGTGATTTTTTAGAATAGTTTCTTTAAGAATTAGTACCAGTTTAGTAACGGGTATGCTATTCATACAATGGGTTTTTGCTAAATGCACGATTGGAGGGTACTGACACCGACTTTTAGAGACGGGGGAAGCTCCAACCACCTAATCATCTGTGTTGTTGTGGTGTCGGCAAATGGGATATGGCTGGTTATATCAACTCCGACATGAGGATTCAGGAGTCAGCAACGCGGCAGCTCTGTTGTTGTAGAGTCGGCAAAGGGATGGGGCTGATTTATCAACTCCAATAGAAAAAGTCGATAACATGACCGTGTCAATAAAAGCCCCTTTAGGCCCTGTTTTTCTGTCAAGTAAAAGGGGGTGGAACTGGGTGGGGGTGGTTTTTGGGTTTCTTGCTCACCTGTTTGGCTTGAGATGGAGGGAATGGTTGGGGGCGGGTGAAGGGGGTGCAAGGGGGTGGGGATGGGGGTGGTTTTAGTACCTTGCTCTGAGTGGGTGGACGGGGTGGAGAGTGATTTCACCCAAATTTACCCTTGCTCTGATCCATCCGCTCGCATATAATTGCCCTCGGGGGTTCGCTCATCTTAGAGAAGGCATGACAGCACGTCCAGGCTGATGTGCTGCCGCAGCAACACCACACTCCTCTTACGACAACAGTGATGGAACTCCAATCTCGACCACGTACTCCTGTTATGCCCCCAATCGCTCTCAAATCGTCGTCAAATAGAGGACCGTATGTAGGTTTGAATCTCCTCTCCTCGTTTGTCCTTATCTCGATCTCCACTTCTCCATCTTCGCATCTCCTCCTCTCATTCTATACTTTTCTGGCCGTCGTGACCACCGATTCTCTCATTTGTACTCTGATTTGTTGGTTTAGATTTCAATTGAAGGGTGTGCTCCGGTTTCTTCCTAAACCCCCCTTGTTTGCCGAGTACAATTTTTGGTCAGATTTCAATTAAAGGGTGTACTCCGATCTGTTGGTTTTGATTTCAATTGAGGGGAGTGCTTTTGCTTGTCGATGGCGAGCTTGAGGCATGTGTGCTTGTCGACGGTGAGCAAAGCATATAGGAGGCTGAGATGGTGAATGAGGAGCTGGAAGAGTGCAATGCAAGATGGCGGTGGTGGGTGGCTGATATCAGTCGGGAGGGATGATTGCAGGGGACACTGACTGGGCTGGTGGTCGGCAGCGATTACTGCATCCAGAGCACCTCACGTCGGGGAAGACCTCACCGAAGGCTCGGAGGAGACAAAGGTGATGAAGAGAAGCTTTTTTCAAAACATCATCCGTGTTAATTTTTTTTAAAAAAATAGGGGTAAAAGTTGTATTTCACGATATAGCATCAAGAAATAATATCTGATTCCCCAAACATCATATGAGATACTCTTCAAAATAATCTCCACCATTTCCACCTCATGAGATAATCTTTATCTTTTCCACTCTTAAAAAATAATCTACACCCTTTCCACCTCTTAAAATTCCACCAGCAAGAAAACGCAGCCTTAGTTAACATCTACCAATGCGCTTTCTGGAGATGCATTAAGTTTTTCTTTTCTTTGATTAGGTAATAATTTGAATGCATCATTCGACATTATTCGAGAGCATTCTTAAGGGGTGAGGTCAAGCACACATTCATCATGGGTTACCGTAATGTGACCAACCGGATACATCAAGTTGATACAACACCATTTGTAAAAGCGCCTGCCCTTTTCATTTCTTTTTCTTAGCCGGCCTAATTTGAGTCAACATTATTGAAAATGCCCACTTTTTTTTAAGTCACTTAATTAGCTAGTCAAATAACTCCAGTTAGATGAAGTGACATAAACGCTACTGGTATTTTTTTCAAAATGATGGACTGGCCCATAAATTAAGTTGACAAATTCTAATACTTGAAAAAAATATGTTATTTTAAATACTTTATAAAAATTATTCTTATAATAATTAATGAGTTATTAATTATATTTTTTAATATAGTAAAAAAAAAGAATAAAATAATATAAATATTAATTTTCTTTAAAATTGTATACATATTCAAACAAACGAAGGGACTACGGTATATAAATGTGCATATAAATAATGTTCATAAATCATAATGTATGTATGGTCCGCCTTTAATTATTGATCGATCTCCTTTCCTAATATTATAAAATAAAATGAATTGGGATAGGCTGCACAATATCACAGATAATAAGGCCATCCATTTTGCGTACAAACCAAACCTATTTTGATACTGTATGAGGTTTGACATTTTTCAATTTAGAATACAAATGTTCTAATATATAACCACAATGTTTTTAACAAGTTATAAATAAGTTGTACAAAATTAACCATAATTTTATACTCCGTAGAACTTAAACTTTTTTTTTTTTTTTTTTTTTTTTTTTTTTTTATTAGGAAAGAATTCGGGCGAGCGAGCTCTACCCGATAGCATCCTTGCGGATGAGGTCTAGAAGACCGTGATCGTTGTTAATATCGACACCCCATGCAGAGTGGCAAAGGTGTGCAACCTTATCAGCCACTCTATTGCCTAATCGGGGAACATGAAAGAAGGAAACTTCTTCCAAAGTCGATAGTAGAAATTTAACATCTGATAGAATCAGTTCGATTTCCCAAGGGCACGTTGATGTTTTATTTAGGTGGTTTATGATTATCATGGAGTCACCTTCAATGTGGAGTTTATTGATACGGAGTTGTAGAGCCTTTTGGATTCCCAGTTTAAGAGCGAGAGCTTCCGCTTTCAAAGGACTTTGTTTGCCAAGTTTTTTATAACAGATGTGTATCGGATGTCCTTCCCAGTCCCGGATTACGGCTCCGGCCGAGCTATCATTGTTTGAGACTGTGGATCCATCAAATTTAACTTATAAGTACCCCTAGGAGGTTTTCGCCAATTAATGTTGCCATGCTTTCTTTTCGTCCTTGGATGCTTGTAGATTCGTGTGCGTAAAGGGAAGTCCTCATCCAAGCAATACTCAAAAAGAGTTGTTTTACTCCAATTCTCCTTATGGGTCTTAATGATACGTAATGAACTTTCTCTATGAGGTATGGGGACCTGTCTAAAAATAAATTGGTTTCGAATGTACCAAGCCGTCCACCAAGAGAAGGCAAGCTCCGCCTTGGCAACGGATGAAAGCTTGTTTCCGATTAATGAAAAGATAGGTTTTATCTCCCGTGAATGATTTATCACACTGGATATAGTTGAGTTTACATGTGTAGGTAGGCGAAAGAGAGAGCGCACATATGGGCATTCTAGTAAAAAGTGAACGTCATCTTCAACTGCACAGTTGCATAGTTGACAGGTGGAAGGTACAGAAGTCCCCCGTTGAGCCAGTCTAGATGCAGTAGGGAGGCCATTCTGACAAACTTTCCAAAGAAAATTTTTGATCTTAGGTGGAATGTCCAAATTCCATATCCAGGCATTATTGTCTATGCTCAGTGAGGATTGAGCTATGATTAGCTTATATGCACTTGATGTGGTGAACCAACCAGCCCTATCAGGCCACCAGTATAAGCGATCCTCGAGGGGAGAAACGGGAAGTGGTATGTCCAGGATTTCTTTGACTACATCAATTGGTAATGTATCGCTAAGTTTTTCTGTCCACCATCTACCACCTAAAATATAGTCACTGACAGTTTCTTCTATGTTGTTAATTCGGGGGCAATCATCCCTAGTTAGCAGAGCACTTGTTGAGATCCAATTATCCGTCCAGAATTTGATTGATGAGCCATTTCCAACTGACCATATAAGTCCAGTCTTAAATTTATCTATAAGAGTTGTCAGTTTGGCCCACTGCCATGAAGAATCTCCACTTTTCACGTATTCAAGGATGTTAGCTGAACGAAGATACTTGTGTTTAATGAGAGACACCCATACATTATCTGGTTCAGCCAAAATTTTCCAAAGTAATTTCATTTGAAGGGCTTCATTCATCTCTTTTGATTTCCTAAGCCCAATTCCCCCATATTTTTTCGGTCTGCAAATCTTATCCCAGCTAATAAGCGGACGGTGTTGTAGATCTTTATTCCAAAAGAACATTCTGTTAATCTGGTCAAGCTCTTTATGAATTGATGAGGGTAACAAAAAATTCTGCATTGTATACAACGGTTTGGCCGATAAGTTTGTATTAATTAGGATTGCACGTCCCTGTTGTGATAGAGCATTAGCTCGCCATTTACTTAGTTGCTCTTTAGATTTACATATGATGTCTTCAAAAGTATGTTTGTTTACTCTGCCGTTAATGATCGGACATCCAAGGTATTTTTCTAATGAGTGTTCATGTGTAATACTTAAGCAACTGCTAAGTTCTGAGATCCTAGAGTTCGAAATGCCTTTTGTGGCTTGGAAGCTAGATTTATGATAATTGACTTTTTGTCCGGAGACTTTACAGTATGAATCAATTATATCCCTAACTTTCTGTCCCGCAGCAGCACTGCCTCTTGTAAAAATAATGATGTCGTCGGCAAAAGATAGGAAGGGGACCCTAGGTCCATTCCTACCGAAGGAAAATCCAATTGGACTGTTTTCCACATTTGTTTCGGCTGAGAGTTTTCGAGCTAAAATTTCCGCCCCTAAGATAAACAAGAAAGGAGATAGAGGATCCCCTTGACGCAGGCCACGAGAGGGGAAGAACATATCAGTAGGACCGTTGTTGACTAGTACAGAGAAGGACACAGTCGTTACGCATTCCATAACCCACGTAATGAAAGTAGGGTGGAACCCAAATTTTTCTAAAACCTTTCTTATGAAGTTCCAATCAACTCTATCGTACGCTTTCTCCATGTCAAGTTTTATTGCCAACCAACCCTCCCGACCCTTGCGCGATCTGAAGGAGTGGAAGATTTCGTGCGCTATTAGGACATTGTCTTGGATAGCCCTGTCTGACACAAAGGCACCTTGTAGTGGGTGAATTAATTTACTGATAATTATTTTGATTCTTTCTGTCAAAATTTTTGAGATGATTTTGTATAAAATAGAACATAAGCTGATGGGGCGGTAGTGACTGGTATTGGTAGGGTTATCCCGCTTTGGCAGTAGTGATATGAATGTATGGTTTATTTGTTTGAGAATTTTTCCAGAGTGGAAAAAACTTTTAACGGTTCTAATGATAGATAAGCCAACAATGTCCCAATATTTCTTATAGAATTCGGCTGTAAAACCATCTGGGCCAGGCGATTTGTTATTGCCAAGGCTGAAAACAGCTGCCTTAATTTCATTATTAGATGGGTGTCGAATAAGGTAAATATTTTCGTCAGGGGTAATTGAAGGATGGATTAGATTTAACATTTCTTGTAGGAGTCTATCATCAATCGGCTCCTTTTTGAATCTTTTTTCAAAATCACTCTTAATTTCATTTCTAATATTTTCTTCTCCTATTATCAAGGTTCCATCTGCAGAGGTTATATTGTGGATTTGCTTCCTATGTCTCCGACCCGAAGCAACCCGATTAAAATACGTTGTGTTTGAATCAGACAGTTTAAGATGCTTTGTCTTGGCTCTTTGGTTCCAAAAAGTTTTTTGGTAAAGAAGTAGTTTTTCCTTTTTTGTAATGAGAAGCTTTTCCCTATTGTTAGTTAACCTGTTGTTACCTCCCGAAACCGAAGCTTGAATCTTGAGAAGTTCAGTTTCTACCTCATTTAATTGGCGGAAAATATTTCCGAAGGTTCGTTTATTCCATTCCTTAGCTTTTTTCTTTAGAATTCTATGTTTGAACAATAGTCGATACATAGTTGAGCCCACACAATTTGCTCGCCAAGATTGTTTAACTATGTTTCTGAAATCCTTCCGTTGAAGCCAAGCATTCTCAAACTTGAACGGAGGCGCTTTGAAAATTGAGCCACACTCAAGAGATATTGAAATGGGGCAGTGGTCAGATGATGAGAAGGCTCCGTTATGAGTAATTAGGTTAGGGAATTTTTGAATGATTTGGTAATGCACAAGCACACGGTCAAGCTTTTCGCGAATGGTGTTTTCGTCGTCTGGGTTCTTTCTCCAAGTGAATGGGTTCCCGAAAGTAGGTAAATCCAGTAGAGCGCAGTCATTTTTAAATTGTAAAAGTCTAGTGAATCGAGCGGAACGAAGGCTAGCACCACCCATCTTGTCTTCACTACAAAGAATTTCATTCAAGTCACCCAGAACAATGCAAGGAATGGACGTATCTCTCACAATGGATGTTAAGGTTTCCCAAAACGAGTCTTTCTCTTGAGGGCCCGGCGGCGCGTATACAAACAACAGTAGAGTCATAAATCTATCATTTATATTTTCGTATCTAAGCCCTATAATTCGGGGTAGTTGAATTTCTACTGTAATGATTTCATTTGTTAATTGGAAGGACTTCCAAAGGACACCGAGACCACCCGAACGACCTGAAGCAGGTGACCAAATAGCCTCGTCAAAACCAGCCGATTTCCAAATTTTGTCTTGAGGGATGGTTTCCGATTTAGTTTCCGCTAATGCCATTATTTGAATATGTTCATTTTTGCACTTGCTATCTATTTCTGTCCAAAAAGTTGTTTTCTTAATACCTCTGCAATTCCAGTAAGTGATTTTCATATATAACTGTCAGGGGTGTGAGGCCAAGGTTTAAGGGACCTCACACTAAGGGAGTGTAGCGAAATAATGATTTGGAGATAATTTTTGTGACGATTTTTAATTAAAACAAAGGCAGATTCGAAGAAGGATTTGATTACAAGAATTTGAAAGATAAAGGGCGATTTAGCTTTGAGTTTTGCGATTTCTAACATGCAAAGATTAGTTACAATATGCCTAGAGACACGCCTTGCAAAGGAAGAGCGTGTTATATTACATCTAATTTTAATCCTAGCAAGAGAAATTGCTGATAAATTTAAAGGAGCATCACATTCATGCCTACTAGTACCACAAAAATAACCCCTGGTAATTGCATAGTTTTGATGATTCCAATTAGTTGCAGACCAAGGCTGATGCCGCACAAACCAGCCGACCGAAAAAAACAATCTGATCGGGAGCTGATAAAAAAGGACTGCAATATGTATAAACATATGAGAGAAACGAGGGTGAGTTTTAGGGTGACAGACGAGCTGCCAACTTTCATCCAGGAGTAAACTCCCTTCCGAGTGAATTGCCTCGATAAGAGGATTTGTTCCCTTTCGGGAGTTGTTTGAGGAGGGAGCAAAGTTCCCAACCGCCACTGAGTTCTTACCATCATAATTATAGGATGGTTCCATACCAACTACAAAAAACTGAGAACAAGATGAATCTAGAGCAGGAACATACCATATAGAATGAAGTGAATTCACGGGTTCCCTAATATCAATATTATACAAACCAGTAAGGTAGGAAATGAATCCAGTAGCCCTATCACACTTAAATACGACCAACGATAAGTCTGCAAAACAGGTCCTTAACCAAAGTTTAAGGACTAAGTACTCAAAATAATCTAACTTGAGACAGATAGGCCACACACACACAGCCCGAAATGCAGGTTGGTCTTGATGATCGCATGAGCAGCCGACAGATATGCAATAGAAGCATGTAAGCTTGCTGATAGGAGCCCTCCAAACAGCAGTGAATGTGAGGATGCAGCTGAACGCACCGGCAGATAACAAATATTTAAGAACAAAATCATAGCAACAGATTTTCATATCTAAGATCAGTATATGTGCATTCTTCAGCATGATACAAGAGAAATCGAAAACGACATAATATGATAGATTCTTTAATCGATCCAATTTGATCGAAGATTGTTTGGCCTCATGAAGAGGATTTGGGCCCATACGGGATTTAGAAGGGAAGAGAACTAGGTTCTCATAGCAACAAACTTTTTTAGCAGACCTTGATACAGATGCATTAGAAATAACTATATATTTCAACACCTCACTAAAATAAAATTGAAACCAGACAATCCAAAATGGATTCAAGGCATTTGTATTCTCATGGAACTTACCCTGGATGGCTTTTTGTTTTGCTCTGCCAGGAGACAAAATCTCGTTGATTAAATTCAGGAGAAGGATTAAGAAAATCGACCTGAACATAGGCAGTAGCGCCGCAAGTGTGTAGTTGGGAGTGTAAATCCCAACCAGTTCAACACCAGAGGAGCCGAGAATGAGCCCGGACACCCAACCGCAACCACCGGACCGGGGGAGAACGACCCTCGAGCACACACTAACAGCCCGGAAAACAGGTTGAGCACGAAGATCACATGAACCACCAACAGAGAGGCAAAAGCTAAGTGTACACTTTCTGTCAGAAAAGCTCCCAACAGCATCAGAAGGGAGGTTGTAGATGAAAGTATCACCAAATAACAAAGTGTTAGAGGCTAAAACGTAGCAGCAGATGTTCAAATCTAAGAGCAGTGAAAGCACATACAACAACATAATACAAAGACAATCTATAACGAAATAGTATGAAAGGTTCTTTAATCGATCCATATTGATCGAAGGTTGTTTGGCCTCATGAAGAGGGTTTGGGCCCATACGGGATTTGGAAGGAAAGAGAACTAGGTTCTCCGACCAAAAAGCTTTTTTAGTAGCCATTAAAACAGTTGCATTAGGTTTATCCACTGATTTCAACACTTCAATAAAAGAAACTTGACAACAGACAATCCAAAATAGATATAAGGCATTGGAGTTCTCATGATACATACCATGGATGGCATTTACTTTTGCCCTGTCGGGAGACAAAAACCCAGTGTGCCCACCACAAAAGACGCTCTTATAGCGATCAGACAACCGCACAAAGCCTCCAGGCAAAACAGGACCACCCACGGAGCCCTGCTCACCAACGCACTCCCTTTTGTACGCCTTAGAACCCGCACACCCGCCGGAGCACAGCATACTACAGGCGGAGCCACCACGAGACAACCGCCTCCAAACCCACTGCCCCCGGAAGCCACCCTGTCGCCCCCGACAACAGAACCTTTTCTTCCTCTTCCGAAAGTTTTTCTCAACCTTGGCGAGACCAAGCCCAGGACGCCAGACCAAGGCAAACCCACAGAGCACCGAGCGATTTTTATGAGAAATTGGATTTTTAGGGTTCCGACGGTTAATCAGGAGCATCGATTCGGCCAAGAAAAGGAAGTCGAAGCACGAACCCGATAGAGCCATGACAGAAAGGAGAATCGCAGGGCTGAGATGGGAAGGGCGACAAGCGAGGACTTCCCCACAGTTGAGAACGGCCGAAGCGGCAAGATAAATCCCAAATTGAGTACCGATTCAGGGGGAAAGGGAGAGATTATACCACCACAGGCACGATACAAGGAGAATCGAACCGGAAGAATCACAGAGAAGGAGATAAGGAGATAATTTGCTCAAGAACAAGGGAAGCGGAAGCAAGTTGATAGAGAAATTGGGGGCGCGTGGCTAAGCGCGTTCTCGGGCTCCAAAGGAGGTTTTTCCTGTCATTTCCCCATATGATGATCAATTGGTGCCCTAGAAATGTAACGTTAATCCGATTCCACAAGAACGGAAAGGTGTGGACCCAGTAACGGTCTCTTTGGGAAGGAAAAGGGACCGTAGAACTTAAACTATTAATGCACAAAAGGCCCAATAGAATAATACATGAGCATATTTGTTGGATCTTTTGTGCATTAATAGTTTGTTATAAAAAAATGTCATAGAGGTAAAATGTTTAAAGTCTAAAATTATAGAAAATCGGACCCGTGCCTTATTTAAAAAATAAAACAAACTGGTTTGTTATAAAAAAATAGGCGAACCGCCCATCCCCTTCTAGCCTTCTCTCCCTCTGCCGGCTCTGCGCACAAAACTCAGAAGTGGCCATGGCAGTAGGCGCCGGTGCTGGCACCAACCATCGGACTGGGCGAAGTCTCAATCGCCGGAATATTCCTCCTTGCCATCGCCGGAATCCTCGCAATCGCCAGAATCGAACTCCATCGCAATCATCGGAATCCTCGCAGTAGTCGGAATCGATCATCGAGCATTGGTCAATTCGAAAAGGCGGGTGTAGATCCGATTTCTCCTCCTTGCAATCGCCGGAATCCCCATCGGAATCGTCGGAATCGCCAGACCACTCCCCCTTGTCCAGCAACACTGGAGCGCTGCTTCACCGCCTTCCCGCCACCGAAGCCTCCAGCGATTGCCACCAACGGACTCTTCACGCCACCACGGTTTCGTATCTGCCTCCGCGTTGCTCCATTGTTCCCTAGGCTGCCACCGCGAGCTTGCCGAAGTCCACTGTGCAACCGCCATTTCTATTGAGTGTTAAAGTGTCGATGTGAGGAAGATGATGATGAAATTACAATTTTTGACCCATATTTTCCCTCTCTTCCCAAATACACCATTATCTCAATTTAATAAATTACAAAATTATTCCATAGTTTATAAACGCACAACATATAATATATTTGCACAACTTAAAGTTATATTTGCACAAAATAGTTCATATGTGTACACCATAATGTTATGTGTGCATTTTATCATCTTATTTATGCACTTTATTATTTTATTATTGCACTTTATAATCTTATTCATGAACGGGCATATCACTTTATTATTTACCCATAAATTAGGCCTATTTTAAATATAAAATTATAAATTTTTATAATTTAAATAGGCTTGAAATTGCTATACGTAAAAAAACAGATAGACGATAACAATAATTTTTGTAGTGCATTTCATATTATTATTCATACACATCATCATTTTATTCTTACACTTTTTCAATTTATTTATACACTTTATATTTGCACAACATAAAGTGTTGAAAACGAAGAAAAAAAATGAATTTACCCATAAAATTAGGCCCGTTTACCTATTTATCCATAAAATTAGGCCCATTCACCCAAAAAGTAAGCATATTTCAATTATAAATTTTTATAATTGAAATAAACCCATTTACATATTTACCCATAAGGAATTATTATGTTTGCACAACATAAAGTTATATTTGCACAACATAATGTTATATGTGCATAACATCAAGTTATATTTGCACAACAGAAAGTGTTGACAAAAAAAATGCTGGTAATAAAACAAACAAGAAAAAAAAAACTTACCCGAGAGGGGGGCCACAGAGGGGGAGCACAGGGGCATGGGGGGCACACACATGGGGTAAGGGGGGCACATGAGGTTGACATTTTACTAATTAAATTTGGCCTATTAGCAAATAATTAGGCCCATTAGCAATGCACATACAAAAATTAGGCCCATTAGCAATGCACATACAAAAATTAGGCCCATTAAGAGAATTTTACACCTTAAGCATTTTACATCATATGACAATTTTACATTTGAACCCTTGCCTATATATATATATTTTGGAATTTTAAATTGCACATATAAGAAATGGACTATTTTAAAGGTTATGAATTATTGAATAGTACATTCTTATGTAACTAATTAAATAAAATTTGGAATCAAAACATCAAGTTGGCTGATTTTATATAATTTCCTAGCTAATATACAACTTTGTATAATTATTCATTCTCTTATTCAACCATTGTCCATTGTATGTGTTTAAAGGGATGTGAGTTAGAGATTAGGTTGGTCTCTTTCCCAAGTCATCACCCTAGTATCGGGTTAGAAGACGGAGTGGCCAGCTCGCATCAGACCAGGCTAGGTAAGGGAGCATGAGTGGTTCAGAGATGATCCAAAAACTATGGACAAATTGAATCATTAGGGTCCAAAATACCATACTAGGCAGTGATGACTTGGGAAATAGAAGAACAGAAACACATTCTTGATCATCAAATGGGACATGAAGAAATAGAATAAAGCTTGTTGTGGCTAAGTCTAGACACTAGGGTATTCTAAGAAAACAAAAAGGGTAAAGCAAGGTAGAAATTTATAGGAGATAGTCGCACCTTGGTTTGGGCAGCAGAGGCATCCAAATAGTCCATTAATGATAGTGGCGTGTATATTTATATTATTATTGACCTTACTTATGATGTAAGCTATGTAATCTCTATATAAGTCAATGAATGAGAAGGGCAAATCCTAAAGGGAAATTTATCCAATTTTATGAGATCCAATATGATATCACAAGCCTAACCCTAGCCCTAGCCCTCCTTCTTCTCTACCGCCACCGGCGCCCCTCCCTGCGCAGTGCGCACCCACCTCCTTTCGACTGGCCTCTACCCGGTTGTTGCCCACCCTATCGCTATCTCCCTCTCGACACTATCTCTTCTCCATCATCATGTCAAACCCTAATGATGATGACCCTAAAGGAAAGACCATCAATTCCGTCTCTGATGGCGGTGACGGATCCTCTGGCTCATCCCGACTACCCTTCCATTCTGCTCTCGCCATCTCCAACGTCAAGAACCTCATCCTGATCACGCTCGACATCTCTGAAACGAAGTACAATTAGTGGGCTGCACTCTTCCGATTCGCCGCCAGGGCTCACCGGGTCCTTCAACACATCAACATCGCTGTTCCTCGACCAACGGATGTTGATGACGCTCTCTATGATCAACTAGAGGCCATTATTCTCCAATGGATCTATGCCACGATCTCTTCGGATCTTCTGCTTATAGTCCTTGAACCGAATGCCACTGCTTTGTCGGCATGGAATCGTTTGAAAAACATCTTCCATGATAACAAGGAGTGTCACGCGGTGTACCTCCAGAACGAGTTCTCTCGATGTCGCTTCGAGTCCTCCTCTGTTTGTGAGTACTGTCAGCATCTCAAGGATCTTGCTGATCAGTTGATGAACGTCGATTCTCCTCTTACTGAGCGACAGATGGTGATTCAGATGATCGCTGGTCTGACATCAGAATATGATACGATGGCGAGCTTCATTCAGCAAACGTCACCGCTTCCCGAATTTGACAAAGCACGCTCCATGATTCGCCTTGAGGAAACACGTCGCCTGAAACGTGATGCCATCCCTGCCGAAGCCAAGGCTCTCGCTGCAGCCTCTGCACCGCCCGCACCCCCATCGGAGAAACCAATCCAGCAACCCCCCTCTCTTGACACTTCTGGTCGCCAGTCCTCTAGTGGGCGTGGTCGCGATCGCGACCGTGGATGTGGTGTCGTCCACTTTCAGCGCGTTCCCTTTGGTTGGATGCATGTTCTGGCCTTTTCTAAACAACAGCAACAACCGGCTCTGTGGCATATTCAGGGGTGGAATCCCGGTCTCTGCCCGTACCCGACAGTGCCGACACAGGGCATCCTTGGAGCTGCGCCTCGGCCTCCCAACCCTCAGGCCAACACCGCTTGTAGCGACCCCTACGCCGAATTTCTGACTCCTACAGATTTGTCTCAGTCATTCAACACCATGACACTGTATCCGCCAGACAACTCATGGTATATGGACACAATCGCTTCCTCTCACATGACGAACAATCAAGGTATGCTCTCTTCTCTTACCTCTAAGAGTAATTCTCCTTTTATCATAGTCGGAAATGACTCCTGCATTCCTACTTTGGGATCTGGTCAAGCCACCATAGCCGCCCTCACCCGCCCCTTTTACCTTCTTCATGTTCTGGTAGCCTCTCACATTATCAAAAACCTTATTTCTGTCCGACAGTTTACCACTAACAAAAAAAATTCTGTTGAATTTGACCCTTATGATTTTTCTGTGAATGATCTTCAAACGGGAACTCATCAACTGAGATGCACTAGCTCTGGCGAGCTATACCCCATCACCAAGTTGTCCGCTCCTTTGTCTCTTTTAGGTGTGTCGTCTCCGGTGTGGCATGCTCATTGCGGTCACCCGGGTGCACCTATCTTCAATTTACTTAGGAACCTTTGTTTACCTCATTGTAATAAAGTGTATGATTCCTCTCTTTGTACGTCATTCATGTCAACTGGGGAAGCATAATTGGTTACCGTTTTATTCGTCTAGGATTAATACTACTTACTACTACTTTTCCTTTCCAATTGATTCCTAGTGATGTATGGGCGTCGCCCATTGTTAGTTTTGCTGGTCATAAATACTATCTTTTGTTTATTGATGATTACTCCAATTTCCTATGGGTGTTTCCACTTAAATTCAAATTTCAAGTTTACACCACCTGTGTTCAATTCCATCAATTTGTTTGGACACAATTTCATTGTGCCATCAAAGCGTTTCAATGTGACAATGGGAAGGAATTTGATAACCATGCCTTTCACTCTTTCTTCAAACAACACGGAATTGTTTTCCGGTTCTCATGTCCGTACACATCTCCTCAGAATGGCAAGGCGGAACGCACTATCCGCACAATTAGGGATGTTATCTGAGCCAAACAGCTCGAACTCGGCTTGGGCTCGGCTCGAAAAAGCTCGAGCTCGGCTCGTTTGTAGAGACAAAACAAGTCGAGCTTGAACAATATTTTAGGCTCGAATCGAGCCCGAGCTGAGCTCAAAATATCAGTTTATGAAATTCCGATTATACCCCTAGGGTTATGAGATAGAAGAGACATTGTGTGCGTGAAAGACTGAAAGGGCTTGTTCGCTATTCTCGGTTAGCTTCTCCTCCTCTTCCCTAGGGCTTGTTGAATTTAGTGAGGGGTCGGTTCCTTCCTTCCCCAGAGCTCAGCGGCGCCGGTGAACAGCAGCAGCACCAGGCGACGGCGGCGGCGATATTCGTTGTTGTGTTGTCTTTCTCAGTCGTTCCTCGACTCGGACTCGGACTTCTCAACTTCGTTTCCCTCCTTCCTCATTCGTTCATCTTCTTGTTCAATTGTTGTCACTCTGTCAGATTTTGTTCATCGCCGGATTCGTCGCCGGTAAGCTCCCTCCTTGTTCATGTTCTTCTTCCAACAGGTAGCAAAACCTATTCTTGTTGCTGTCATATTTTGTTCAGTTGAAGTAAATTGAATTTGAACATGAAATTGAGGAGTGGCTAAGAGTAAATTGAATTTGTTCGATTGCTTCTTAGAATGTTGATTATTTATCCAATTTGTAGAGCACATGATGGATTATTCACCCTCCCTATTTTTTAGGTTTTACTGTAGAAGTTGCAATTTCAATTTAAGTTCAGCTTCGAACCGAGCTCGAACGAGCCCAGATGACGAGCTCGAACGAGCTTAGGCTTGAGTTTTAACGAGTCGAGCTCGAGTTTTACTCAGGGCTCGCGAGCCGAGCTTGATTGCCAAAAAAAGCTCGAATAATTTTTGGGCTCGGGTTCGGCTCGGCTCGTTCGACTCGAATATCACCCCTACACACAATCAACAACCTGGTCCGTACACTTTTGTTTCAATGCCTCTGTGCCCGCCCGGTTTTGGCCCTCTGCCCTTGCTGTGGCTACCTATCTCTTAAACATTCTTCCATCGCCTAATCTCAACCAACGGTGTCCTACCCAGCTCTTATATTTTGTGATGCCTCACTTTGATCACCTTAGGGTATTTGGGTGCCTCTGCTATCCTAACCTCTCCGCTCAAACTTCTCACAAACTTCAGCCACGCTCTACTCCTTGTGTATTTTTGGGCTATCCTGATAACGATCAAGGCTATATATGCCTTGACCTTGCCACCAGGAAGCTTATTGTGTCTAGAGATGTCACATTTGAAGAGTTTGTCTTCCCCTTTGCTCAGCAGAATGCCATTTCATCTGCATCCTATGAGTTGATCGACAAGGATGACGGTGTTTCCCCCCCGATCACGTCATTCCTATATGGCTCGCCAACTGCATTGCCAACCCTACTAGATCATAATTGGTATGCGATCATGCCTACGGAGTATCGAGCTCTTATTGGTAATGGGATGTGGGTATTGGTACCACACCCTCCTAAGGTTAATGTGGTTCGATGTATGTGGTTGTTTCGTCATAAGATGCGCTCTGACGGCTCTTTGTAACGCTACAAGGCTCAACTGGTGGCTAATGGTCGATCGCATGAGGTCGGCATCGACTATGGCGAGACATTCAGTTCGGTTGTTAAGCCGACAACTATTCGCACAATTCTTCACCTGACAGTCTCTCGTGCTTGGTCCATTCATCAGTTGGATCTCAAGAACCCCTTCTTACATGGTCACCTTCATGAAACAATTTATATGTTTCAGCCCCCTAGATTTGTTGATCCTGATCGTCCCAAGCATGTCTTTCTTTTGCAGAGGTCACTGTATGGTCTCAAGCAGGCTCCGCATGCCTGGTATCAACGGTCTTTCTACATAGAATCGGCTTTCATAGTAGTCGGTCTGAGTCCTCGTTGTTCATCTTCCGTCGCGGCTCTCAGACAGCCTACTTGCTCTTGTATGTGGATGATATCATCTTAACTGCTTCTTCGAATTCTCTCAGAGCTGACATCATTGGCTTACATGGCAGAGAGTTTGCTCTCTCTGACTTAGGCCATATATTGTTCTTCCTTGGAGTTGCTGCTACTCGGATATCTTCAGACCTCTTTCTGTCTTAGGATCAGTATGCCCGAGAGATTTTGGATCGCGCTGGTATGACGTCCTGCAATCCTGCCGTCACACCTATCGATCCCGATACTAAGCTGAGTGCTCAAGCGGGCAAACCGGTTTCGGACCCCACTCTCTATCGCAGTCTTGCAGGGGCCCTTCAGTATCTGACGTTCACTCGTCCCGACATATCTTATGCCATTCAGCAGATCTGCTTGTTCATACATGATCCCAGAGAAGGCCATTTTGCTGCACTCAAACGAATCATTCGGTACATTCATGGCACGCACTCCTTGGGCATCACCATACAGTCGGCCCCAGATCCCTCCATTGTTGCCTATACAGATGCTAAATACCGTGGGGTAGCCAATGTTGTCGCCGAGTGTACCTGGTTGCGCAACCTTCTTTTCGAGTAGCATTGTCCTCTGTCTCGTGCATCGCTTTTCTACGCCGACAATGTGTCTGCAACTTATCTCGCCACCAATCCAGGGCAATATCAGCGCACCAAGCATATCGAAATAAACATTCACTTTGTTCGTAAGAAGGTCGCCCTTGGTCATGTTCGCGTCCTTCACGTGTCCTCTGCCTATCAGTATGCAGACATCTTCACGAAGGGTTTGCCACGACAATTATTTCTTGATTTTAGATACAGTCTCACCGTTAGGTCTCCTCCCGTTTCGACTGCAAGGGTGTAATCGCATGTATATTTATATTATTATTGACCTTACTTATGATGTAAGCTATGTAATCTCTATATAAGTCAATGAATGAGAAGTGCAAACCCTAAGAGAGAATTTATCAAATTCTATGAGATCCGATAAATGAGAAGGGGCTGAATAACACACTCGTCCTTTCTATTATGAGGAGACGTAAAGGGACAAGAGAGCTGAAAGTTAACGTCGTTGGAGGCATAAAACTTGTGAAAATATCGATTATGGAACAACCCATATCATACTGAAAAGATTTTGTAGACACATTGAATTGGGCTAAGAATATCTTATGAAATTGCACAAATAAATCGTACACATGTGATTTGAACTTAATAGAAATCACCCACAAGAGATGAGAGCAAATAATATATGAAACCTTTCCTACTAGGAAAAGAAGAAGTCTAAAGTTCAGCATGAACAATGTCAAAAGATGCAAAAGTGGAAGTAGTTAATCGTTCAAATGGAAGTTTGTGATGTTTCCCTAAATGAGTAGCGTCATATAAAGAGAAGTTCGAGTTTCTCCTTATTACAACCGGCAATATGAAACTTTCGAAGAAAATAAAAATATAAAAATGGAGTCATGTGATGACCAAGGCGAGCATGCCAAAGACTAGAGGACTTGACGGATAGAGATTGCTGACAGGACCGAACAAGAAAACAGGATTAGGCTTTGGTGATAGGATAAAATTCCCCCCGAGCTATTACATCTTAGATGAATTTGCCCCATGTGTAGATCATTCACAGAGAAACCAAAAGGTTTAAACTCCATAGAAGGAAAATTATCAATGGCAAATTGTCTAATAGAAATAAGGTTTTTTTTATTAAAAAAAACATTTGGGGCAATAAGGACATTAGGAACCTAAAGAGGCCATTTTGTGGTGTTGAAGATATATAATATGTCAAGAATCCGCATACCATTGCCAAGAATAATCGACTTCAAATTACCCTTATGCGAAACGGATAAGAGATTAGTTGAGTTATTTACCATGTAAGATGTAGCTACTGAATCCATATATCACTGATTATCCGAATAAGTCAATATCATATCATCGTAGAAAATGTCTAATCCAAGTTTGATGGGGCATAGAGTCATAGGCTAGATCAAAAGACAAATTGGTCTAGTGCATTGGTGAGACAAATCCTTGTCTAATAATGCTTGACCAATTGTCAAACAGGTATAAGGGTTGGGTGGACATCCGAATTAAAGGAAAAAAAGAGGATGATATTCAAATTAGGGCTAAAATTCTTACTGGTGGTTTGCTCAAATTGGAGGGAGAGTATGATGCAACCAACTAGCTAGAGCTAGAGAACAACAACGCAAATGCACAAATTGGACGAACAAAACTGGGCGCAGAATGCAAGCGCTAGACACCTCTCGAACTAGATGCAGACACTTGAACAAAGCTACGCACACACCTCTCGAATAGTGCAAACGCTTGAATTGAAGAAATCTAGGCTTGAAGTTGAAGATAGAGAAGACAACAAGAACGAATATCAGAGAGATCCATGGAGATTTCGTAGGAGGA
This sequence comes from Persicaria maculosa, assembly GCA_963922045.1. NCBI lineage: Eukaryota > Viridiplantae > Streptophyta > Magnoliopsida > Caryophyllales > Polygonaceae > Persicaria > Persicaria maculosa. The sequence goes on along the minus strand of OY998252.1, from coordinate 44,117,641 downwards.
GGGAGATTTTGCAAGAGAACGGGAGGCGAGAACTGAATGAGAGTTTTAACTTATCGGCCAATTGCATACAAGGGCGACAAATACACACATGCTCGCGCGCGCACACTATCGCACCAAACATTTATTTTGGGTTACAAATGTAGTTTTCGGTAGGGTTGGCATGGTACGGTTACCGCAAAAAAATAGTGATTACCACGTACCAACCACAAACTGGTGGTACGCAAATTTTCATACCACGTACCAACCATAAGTCATGGTTACCGCATATGTGGTAACCACGATTTGTGGTTACCATCGGTACATTACCATGGTTATCAAGCTTTAATTTTGTTTGTGTTTTTTTTTAAACCCCTTGGCTACCTTTCGACGACCATCAAAATTATCGAATGAAAAAATATGGATACAAAAAATATTATGGTTACCATCTTTTAAAAGTTCAAATAAATCAAGTTCACAACCTAAAGTACAAACCAATTCAAACCAACCAAGTTCAAAGTTTTGAAGAAACAAACAAAGTTCAATTGTTCAAATATTCAAAATGTTCCTGCAAGTTCAAACAAAACAAGTTCAAAGTCTTCAAACATTCAAAATGTTCCTACTGTTTCTAATAGAAATGACCAATTTAGGTCAAAATCAAAGCACAAAATATAAAATGAAAACTTAAAACTCAAAGGTAATAAAAATAAAACATTAAATAAAAAATTAATATATATACTCGGTAACCATGGTATTCAGATTTCATTACCCTTGTCGTACCACCTTCACGTGGTTACCACCATGTTGCTTACCACATGTATAACCAACATAGTCGGTTTGTGGTTGGTACGTGGATGGTATGGTAATTTTCGTACCATTTGCCAACCCTAGTTTTCGGTCTCCAAAATCTCATATGGGCAACGAAAAATACGTTTTGTCACCAAAAGCATACTTTAGGCGAGGCTATTAAATGTCCATTTTCATTGACGAAAACTTTGTGTGTCGCCCCAATTTTAAAAAATTTCCGCCCAATGTTATTTTTTGGGAAATTTACAAAAAAAACATACGTTAAATATAGACTTTTATACTTAACCACCCGCTATACGAATTAGAAAAAAAACACCCATTTAATGGGTTCCATGAAGAAAACACCACCCACCACAAATTTCCATTAGAATGCTGATAGCACACATTTAGGTAGGCATATTAGGATGCATTTAGCATGATTTAGATGTGCATAATGCATAGTTTAAGCTAGATTTGCATCTATACTCGTTTTGTTGGTTGAGTCGGAATCTACACGCTTTTATGGATTATTTAAGGTATATGTGGATCCGACGAGGAATGAGGAAGCTCATGGATAAAGGAAGAGTGAAGAAGAGAAGGAAAAGTGAAGAGACCGGGAGCGGAATCGAAGTTAGAGAGCCTAAGTGAAGAACAAGTCCACAGAAGTTGTCGTCAGACATGCTGAACTTGTTTTGCACTTTCTGGAGGCCTCGGTGGTCCGATTGACTATTATAAGCATGCGTTGAAAAGCTCTTTCCGAGATCTACAACTTTGGAATCTACACGCTTTTATGGATTATTTCAGGTATATGTGGATCCGACGAGGAATGAGGAAGCTCATGGATGAAGGAAGAGTGAAGAGGAGGAGGAAAAGTGAAGAGCCCGGAAGCGGAATCGAAGTTAGAGAGCCTAAGTGAAGAACAAGTCCACAGAAGTTGTCGTCAGACATGATAAACTTGTTTTGCACTTTCTGGAGGCCTCGGTGGTCCGATTGACTATTATAAGCATGCGTTGTAAAGTTCTTTTTGAGATATACAACTTTCATGTTGACATTGAGACCAGATTCAAAACGGAAAATCGCTATGAACAGTAAAAGCCGCCCCGCGACCAAGCAAACTGCCCCGCGGCTCGAAGCCTTGACAGACGACTCCGCAATCGCTTCGCCACCCCGCGACCTGGGTTGGCTACCCCACAGCCTCTACAGAAACGCCGAACCTGTTGATGGACTTTTTATCTCTTTTATTAGGTTTTTAGAATTATTATTTGGCCGACTCTTTTGAGGCTTTTTAAGGACGTTTTAGGGTTTGTTTTAAGGATCTAATTCCTAACTCTTATACACTTGGAGATTATCAATTGAGAGAACCCTAGAGGGGAGCCTCCATGGCCATGGAGTGCTAAACTCTTCTGTTTCGTCTATGAGTTGAAGCTTTGATTTGATAAAGTTGTGAGATTTCTATTCTTCTTCTATTCCTATTGATTCGTATTGATTCTTTTGCGAATATTGTTGATTTCTTCTAGTCCGTACAACTAGTTGAGATTATTGCTAGGATTTTGTAGATTCCTCGTAGCGAACCTTAATCCATAATAGCAAGCATGCCTTTTTAGGACTCGTAGGACTAAATTGGTGTGTAGAGAATCATTTATATGTTAAATGTTGACTCATAGCTTGGTGTTGCATGTATCCTGGTTAATCCTTAATCTTAATGCTACTATTAGATTAAATATTGACCATGTTAGGGTTATCTAATTAGTAAGGATTACTAGGACTCATAGGACTAGTAATTTACACAAGATCAGGACAAGAACAATAATATGATGAAAAGAGAACTTGAAGAAGAATCAAGGATCAACTAGTCAAACTAAAGTGGATATTTGTAGATGAAACTATTTTCTCAATTGTTATCTCTACTAACTTGTTTATAGTTTCTTTTCTCATCTTCAATCACCAAAACCCCTCTTTTCTACTAATTGGTAAATATACATTGCTTAGGAATACTTGATTCTCTGTGGGATCGACCTCTTACGTGTCTACTATACTAGTCTGTAGGTTTGAGTTATACTTTGATATGAACAACGACAGTTTCCACCTGTCAAATGCCATTAAGTATGAATTTATAAAAACAAATGTAAAAAAATTAACATTTTATATAGTTTTTATCATTCTAAAAAAGCGTGCATGAATAGTAAACGACAAATTTTAATTAACAGATGGAGTATTAAATTTAAACAACGCTAATGACTTATAAACTTATTTTAATTTTGATTAAAAATTAGTCTATAAAATATTTTTAAAATTTATAACCATTGTTATGAATAAAATAGGAGAATCTTTTCATATATATACATCAAGTTTTTTTTTATAAATATTTTTTAAAAATTTAGTAAAATATATTTTTAACTCTATTTGAGATTCTAATTTAAATATAAAGCTTAAAATATTATAATATCATATATATTTAACAAAACTCTAATAGAAATAGACAACAAATGGTGATTTGTTAACAAAAACTATTTAATGGGTAGTTTTCAGTAAAAAAAATTAGAGTGTTGTGCAATTTACCTAAGAGTGAGGCTATAGACAAGACTACAAAATGGCTTTTGATAAAACCGTTAACCAAAAATTGATGGACAAGTCCTTCTCTACTTCTGAACCGAGATAAGTTGCGAAATTGCTCAATTGATATGCAAACGTTACAAAGGCAATGGTCGATTGCTCCCTTCTTTATCAGATCTATTAGGAAGGACGTGCAAAGAGCTCTTCGTCTAGTCGATCTTACTCCTCCTCGCCAACATCGCGCGCAGTAGCTGCTTTTAGCCTCTCTGATCCGCGAGTGTTGGATTCATCAGACCAATAGGGGAGGGCGCTCTTCGTCTAATCCTCCTCCTTGCTGGCCTCACCGCAACCGCTTTTGGCCTCTCTGATCTGCCACCATCAGATTCAACCAATCGAGGAGGGCACTCTTCGTCCAGTCCTCCTCCCCACCGACATCGCGGTAACTACTTTCGACGCCGTCTTAATTCGTCATCAACAATGAAGTTCATGAACTCATCGCTGCGCTTGGAGAAGAGAGCATTGTACTCCTCTTTGTCAATGGTGTCGTGCGATCCTCTAGTTTGATTTGATAAAAGTCTCACGCTCGCCGTTGTAGATGGATTTTAAGCCCTCTAAATCCTTGCACGGGTGGTTGCAGCGGTGCGATGCTTCTACTCCTCTACCATTCATCCACTGTTTGATGAGTGTTTTCAATCTCTCTCCCAGTTGATTGAGAAATTAAAATTTATCTAGATTTTCTGTATAGTAAGGGTAAATTGGTCATTTTACCTTTCCAAATGTTTGTTAGAGAGTTAGTTAGAAGCTCTTGCTTGTTGTATAAATAGATGCTCCTCGTTTCTGTACAGATTGATTTTGGTTTATTGAAACAATTTGTTTCTTAAGCATGATTTGCAGGTTCTTCTCTCGATTCAATTCTTGAAATGGTATTAGAGCTTTTTCGATCTCTTTGAGATCTTGTTTCTAGTTGCGATCCTCCATACTTTTTTGTCTCTGTTTTTTGGTTTTTCTGCGTTTTCGTGTGTTTGTTTTTGATATGGCTGGCAAAGGCAATGTTTCGCAAAATCAAGGTTCTGGATCTGATAATGGTGGCGTCGGAGGTGGAAATGGTGCCAGAAGGGGCATCTTCGTCAGCGTCACACCTCCAACACCTGGATCTGGATGTGGAGCTACTGGTGGTGCAGAATTTGGTCCAAATTCGATTCAATTTGGTGAATTTGCTCAAGGTATGAACTCTGTGCATATCAATCCGTATTTTCTGTCAAACTCGGATCATCCGGGAATGCAGTTAGTGTCAACTTTGTTCAATGGAACAAATTTTTCTAGTTGAAGTAGGGGAGTGCGAATGGCCTTGGGTGCGAAGCCCAAATTGAGATCTATCACTGTTTCTTGTGTTAGGGCTGAAGAGGATAGTGATGAATTTGAGAAATGGAGTTGAGTCGATTACATGGTCATGTCTTGGCTCATTAACTCCATGACAAGTGAAATTGGTGAGCGCTTCATGTATGTTCAATCTTTTAAAGAGTTATGGGATGAAATTAGGGAACGATTCTATGAAACTAATGATCCACTCATCTATCAATTGTGTCGAGAGATTAGTTATTTGAGACAAGAGAACTTGTCAGTTCCTGCTTACTATGGGAAACTCAAGAAGATTTGGGATGAATTACAATTTCTTGATCCATTTCTTGTTTGTAGTTGTGAGGGCATTAGTCATTACAGTTGTGTGATCTTGAAAAGGATGTTAGAAAGGGAAACCAAGGGTAAGATAATGCAGTTTTTTATGGGGCTCAATGATGCTTACGAGCATCTTAGGAACAATGTTCTCTCTATGGATCCTATGCCTGGTTTGAAGAAGGTCTTTCACATGGATGTGCAGATTGAGAGACAGAAGGGGATTACTGGTTTGCAGGCAGATATGAGTGCTTTAGCTGTGAGCAATGTGTCTGATGTGGGAAATAGGTTAGTTTAGAGTAAAGCTAATGATCAGTTTAAGAGGGACTCTAAGAAAGCAAAGTATGAACTTCACTGTGATTATTGTAAGGAAAAGGGGCATACCAAAGACTACTGTTTTAAACTGGTTGGGTACCCCGAGTGGTTTAAGGGACCTCGTGATGGGGATACTTAGAAGGCTAGTTCAAGTAGGTTTGTTGCTAATACTGAAGGCCAACAGATGGAATTACAGTTTGACAATCCTCTAGATTCTGATGGAGTGAAGCCGGACCCTAGCATGGCCAATGCTATCTTCCATGAAATTGCGAAAATGATGAAAGGCGAAGCTCAGATGGATGGAGCTGACAGTTTAGTCAACCATGCCTTTGTCAATTTTGCAGGTAATATGAGCCTTTCCTTTCTTGTTGGTAATAAAAAAGGCTGATAAGTGGTCCTGGATTGTAGACTCGGGTGCTACTGATCACATAGCCTTTGACAAGAGTGTGTTTTCTTATTTACACAACTTGGATAGATTAGTATCTCTTGGTGTATCTGATGGTACTTCCTTCTTGGTTAAGGGGTCATGCACTGTTGTCATTTCTAATGAATTGAGTTTGAGTAATGTGTTGTTTGCGCCTCAGTTTCAGCATAACTTGATGTCGATCAGTGTCCAACTTATTGAGTGATAAGCAGTGGAATTTTGGTTTTAATTCGGTCTCGTGCATATTGCAGGACCTTACAACTAAATGCATTATTGCTAAAGGATTTGAAGATGGAGGTTTATAATACTTGAAGGCTAACCATGATGGAGTTGGAGTTCAGAGTAGCAAATGCACTGAAGGTGGATGTTTTGAATCATCGTTGAATAAAGCTCTTAGGGGAGTTTGTAATAAAGTTGAACGTCTAGATTTGATTCATGCTAGATTTGGGCATTTTCTGTCTCCAAGATGAAACATTTGGATGTTTATAAGGGTTGTGATTTCAATACTTTTCATTATGATTCCTATGATATGACTAAACATCACAAATTACAATTATGTCAAAGTGATTCCTTAGCTGATTCTGTCTTCCAGTTGGTTCATATGGATGTTTGGGGCCCTTACAAAGAGCTTGTTGTATGTGGTGAAAAATATTTTCTCACCATCTTAGATGATCACTCTCGGACAACTTGGGTGCATTTGATACAGATAAGACTGAAGTGTACAAAATGATAGCAACTTTTGTGAATCTTGTTAGAATTCAGTTTCATACCACAATTAAGGTGGTTATAACTAATAATGGCACTGAATTTACACAAAGAGCTTGTATTAGTTTGTTTGAACAACATGGTATTGTTCATCAAAGATCTGCTCCAGGAGTGCCTGAGCAAAATGGAAGAGTAGAGAGGAAACATCGTCACTTGATTGAAACAGCTCATGCCATTAGACATTTTGCTGGTCTTCCCATTAAGTTTTGGGGTGAGTGTGTTTTCATTACTACTCACTTGATAAATAAAATGCCTTCTGCAGTCTTGGAATGGAAATCTCCATTTGAAATTTTATATGGCAGGCTACCTTCTTTAAGAATTTGAAGGTAGTGGGTTTCTTGTGTTATGCATATCAACCTAATGATTTGAAAGACAAGCTAGGAACTAAAGCTAGAAGGTGCATCTTCATTAGATATCCTCCTGATCAGAAGGCCTTTAAGGTGTTTGAAATAGAGAAGAGGCTAATTTATATTAGTAGACATGTGATGTTTCAAGAACATGTATTCCCTTACAAAGATGCTCAACCTTCTGGTGTTCTTTTTGGTCAACAATCTAGGTTACCTTTGGTTAATCCTGCATCCACTGAGGTTTCAGTTCCCATAGTGCATTTACCTCAGGTTTCTCTGGAGCAACATTCATCTCATCATAGAATTGTTAGTGATTCCAAGTCATCATTCATACATCATGATGATGGAGGGTTCGCTGATACTGCATCCAGACCTAGCACAGTTGGCATTCAGGGTGAAAGAGTTGATGAGATCAGTCCAAGTACAGTGGTGGAACAAAGGGTTGTGGAACAAAGAGTTGATCTTCCTGCTAGGAGAGCAATTCATAGACCATAGAGTCTGCTTGACTATATTTGTTATGATCTACCTACTCGAGTTGAATCCCAATCTCAATCTTTTTCTGTATTCTCTATTCAACATCTGGCTAACTTGTCATCTTCTTATGTGCATTCTTTGGTTAATGCTTGTGCTATTTTTTAGCCACACACCTACAATCAGGCAAAGGATGATCAAAACTGGAAATTGGCTATGAAGGCAGAGATTGATGCTTTGGAGAATAATCATACTTGATCTATTACAGATTTGCCTCCTGGTGGAAAGGCTATCGGGTCTCGTTGGATATATAAGATCAAATATAAGCCAACTGGTGAGGTAGAGAGGTTTAATGCAAGGTTACTGGAAAAAGGATATAATCAAGTGAAGGATGTATAAAGATTACAAGCAAACATTCTGTCCAGTTGCTAAGCTATCCACTGTTCGGATTATGTTAGCCTTAGCTGCAGCAAAAGGGTGGAAACTTCATCAACTAGATGTCAACAATGCATTTTTGCATGGTTACCTTAATGAAGAGGTATATATGCTTCCTCCATTGGATTACACTAAGCTAGGCTGCCCTTGGTAAGGTTTGTAAGCTGTATAGGTCTCTATATGGATTGAAGCAAGCTAGTAGACAATGGAATTTGGAGCTCACTAAGTTCCTTGGTAAACTTGGTTTTGTTCAATCTTTACATGACTATTCTCTATTCACAAAGGTTGTTGGTGATTCTTTCACAGTAGCTTTAGTTTATGTGGATGATATGCTATTTATGGGGAATAACAATGATGAAATTGTTGCTACTAAGACAGCTTTGGACAAGGAGTTCACTATTAAGGATCTAGGACTTGCAAGATATTTTTTGGGCATGCAGATATCTAGATCATCAAGTGGAATTCTATTGAATCAACAAAAGTATATTCTGGATATACTTAAGGATGCAAACATGTTAGAATGCAAGGTTTCTTCATTTCCTATTCAGAGGGGTGCCAAATTGTCATTAGTAGAAGGAGAACCAATTCCAAATCCAAAGATTTACAAAAGATTAGTGGGATGTCTCCTTTATTTGACATTTACAAGGCCAAATATTTCCTTCACAGTTCAACAATTGAGTCAATTTTTGCAATGCCCACGCCAACTACATTGGAATGCAGCTTTGTATCTTTTTAGATATTTGAAAGGCAGCTTCAATGTTGCTCTCTCATATCCTGCTATCTCAGATATTAGATTATCTACTTTCAATGATGCTAATTGGGGTAATTGCCCTGATTCTGGAAGATCACTTTTTGGTTATTGTGTTTTTCTTGGAGGAGCTCTCATCTCATGGAAATCCAAGAAACAGAAGGTGGTTTCAAAGTCATATGCAGAGAGTGAATATATGAGCATGTCCTATACTGCTAGTGAACTCATCTTGGTTCAGGGATTGCTTTCTGATCTTCATTTTGATCTCTCTTTGCCCGTGTGATATCAAAGTGTGCACAGAGCTTAGCATCCAATCCAGTTTATCATGAGAGGACTAAGCATGTCCGAATTGATTGCCACTTCATCAGGGAACTCATCCAACGAGGATTTTTGACTATTGCTCATGTATCTTCTCATTTGCAAATTGCTGATGTAATGACCAAGGCTCTTGGAGCTCATCAACACCATGTTTAGTGTGCTAAGTTGGGTCTTGTGTATCCTTCCACAAGTCCCGCTTGAGGGGTATGTAGAGTAAGGGTAAATTGGTCATTTTATCCTTCCAAATGTTTGTTAAAGAGTTAGTTAGGAGCTCTTGCTTGTTGTATAAATAGATGCTCCTCGTTTCTGTACAGATTGATTTTGGTTGATTGAAACAATTTGTTTCTTGAGCATGAGTTGCACTTTCTTCTCTTGATTCCATTCTTGAAAGTTTCTCTCACCTTATTAACCAATTTTAAATGAAAAATTATTACTTGTAATATAATTGACTTGTTAAAAATATTTTACAAATCTTTCAATGGATTGTATGATTTTAGGATTTTTGGTTTTTTCTCCAATAAATTACTTGTGTGCAAATTTATAAAAATAATCTTGTCAATAGCCATTTTCACATCTTTTCGACCGTACTTATATTTACCTAATAGGATAGCTAGACTAGAGGGACGAAAGATACTCATTAATTCATTTGGCCCCTAGATTTTTTTTTTTGATTGAGTAATAATTCGGATGCAAACTGCTATCCGACAGCATCCTTTCGGATGAGGTCAGTAAGACCTGGGTCATTGTATAAAGTAGGGATGGGGGCAATATGAGCAAGGTGTGCAACCTTATCTGCCACGCAATTGCCGTTACGAAGAACGTGTGAAAACGAAACCTCGTAAAACCCCGTAAGTAGAGTGCTAATATCTGACATAATTAGTTCGATTTCCCAAGGACATTTGGTCTTAGCCTGTAAATGATTGATGATGGTCAGTGAGTCTCCTTCAATTATAATTTTTGGGATTTTCATTTCGAGAGCCCTCTGTACGCCCGACCTCAATGTCAAGGCTTCAGCCATTAAAGGGGATTGGTGGCCAATGAGATTACTTCCCATTGCAACAGAATTTCCTGTGCTGTCTCGAATGATGTAGCCAGTCGAACTTTGTCGTTGGCCCGAGGCAGCACTATCAAAATTTAGCTTTAGTTTCTCAATAGGCGGTTTTTTCCATTTTTCCCTCTTCCTGATCCTCACAGTTGCACTGGGTTTGGTTGCTCTTTGTTGTGTGTTGTTATTTTCCTCTTCGTAATGCTTTTCTGCGTTATTCCATTCATTGATATTTGAGTCGACAAGCTTTTCAAATCCTCTTGCACTTGGTACTTTTTGTTGTTGGAAGATCAATTTGTTACGAATATTCCAGATGGTCCACCAATGGAAAACCAGTTTCTGTTTTTGTTGTGAATCAAGTAGTCCACCTAATTTTGCCAGTAATGCCTCTATATTTCTTGATAATACAATATTGTCTGAAATAATAGATTTCACTCTAGGAGATAGGCTTGAGCAGCAGAGTGAGAATCTGCATTCAAACAGTAGATGAGTAGTGTCTTCTTCATGGTGATTGCACAAGGCACAGTAAGGTGGTATAGCGATTCCTCTTCTAGCAAGACGGCCAGATGTTGGTAGTCCATTGTGACAGACTTTCCACATGAAATTCTTAATTTTAGGAGGGACATTTAATTTCCAAATCCAAGCATTATTATCATTATTAAGCTCTGTTGCTCTTGTGTTGAGGTTGTAGGCACTAGACGTCGTAAACCATCCTTTTTTATCTGGCCACCAATACATTCTGTCCTGCATTTGACTTATTGGGAGGGGAACCTCAGCTACTCGTTGTGCAATATCATTTGACATTATCGTTCTAAGTTTCTCCAAATTCCATGTCCCGTTTCGAATGTACTGGTCAGCCGTTTCTTCCCAATTGATTTTAGTCGGATCAAGACAGGCGTTTTGAATATCTTTAACCGGAGCCCATTTGTCATACCAAAACTTGATAGTCTTCCCATCACCGACTGACCAAGCTAGACCTTCCTTGAATGGCTTAATAAGTTTTCTCAGTTGCGTCCATTGCCATGAAGCATTTCCTTTTTTCTCGAATTTAAGTATTGGTGTTGACTTGAGATACTTATAATTGATGATTTTGACCCAACCATTATCTGATTCAGCAATTATTTTCCAAATGAATTTCATCTGTAGGGCCTCGTTCATTTCCTTTGTTTTCCTTAATCCCATTCCTCCTTTGAAAAATTTGGCCCCTAGATTGTACGAAGGAGTATACTAGTACGACAAACAAGTAACCTCTCACCTCTTTTTTTTCTTTTTTTTTTAAATAACGTATGTCCTTAAACTTGCATAAATAAATACGTAGTACCTTACAAAATTAATTGACACTAAACTAATAAGTTTTCTTGACATCAGGCTGTTGCTTTTGGGATCTTGAATGTATGCAGATCTCACCTGCTTGCGTAATACAGCACGCATGATAGTGTATATATAAAGCCTCTTGTGTCATAAACAATACGGTGACGGAGTACTATATAGGGTAAAATGGTAAATTACACAAAACCATTCACTAAATATCAAAATATTTACTTAACCACCTATTAAATTAGAAATTACTCAAAATCATCCATTAAATACAATTTATTAACAAACCACCACTGATGATAAAATTATGTCAAGATTTTTTGAAAAATTATTGTAAATGACCAATAGGCTATTTTTTTTAGGGATTTAACATCCACATTTATATATACTAGATACATGTTTCCTGAAATTTTGCAAAATTCAAGGTCTGAGTGTCTTGGTAGTGTATGAATTATGATGGTGGGATAAAGAACTATGTTTTATTTTTGGTTATTTACAAGTCTGAGGTATTTCAAGGAATATGAAAAGAAAATTTAATTAAAAAGTGAGGGCAATTTAGTCATTTTTATTGATGTTTTGATGGATGTTTTTGCTTGAGTGGTGATTTTTTAACAAATTATATTTAACGGGTGGTTTTGTGTAATGTCAAATTTAGTGGGTAATTAAGTAAAAAAAATCAATATTTAGTAGGTGGTTTTCTGTAATTTACCCTACTATATATAATTAAAACCATACCCTATCTCCGTTCTACCATAACTAGACTTTTATTTTTTTGTTCATACATTTTTTTTAAAGTAAAAAATTATATAAAATAATTATTTTTATAAAATATCATACTTATTGCTCATAAATATAAAAAATACATTAAAAATATTATTTAATATACTTTTAAATTTTTTTTAAAAATGTATCAAAAAAAATAAAAATTCATATATTATTGTACGAAGGGAGGTCAACAAAAATTTTATGGTTGTTATTATCATATATGCACGCTTCATTGCATAAAATCCACCTTTCACTTGTCATTGCATATTAGGTTTAACTTGTGCTTTTTATGCTACAAATATGTGAGAGTTGATTTTGGTCGTTTTCTTTTCTATCCTTTTAATATTCTACTGTATACTTACTTTCTTAATTTTTTTCCATATATTTTTCTTCTTTGACATAAATATTGTAAGGGTAATGTCAGTCGTTGATCCACGCTTTTTACAAAAAATGTCTATTCACATAGTGGGTTTCTGCTCCCATCTTTTTTTTTTTTTTTTTTTTGTGATTAAGTAAAAATTCGAGCTCAGATATACCTGAAACTCGAGAGGCCGATAAATCGGCAGACGGGAGGACCGTCGAGCATACAATAAACCGAAAATATAAGACAGAAAGGAAAAAGGCACAATCCTCACGATACATGTGCACTGAAATGAACGAAACTAAGCGGGACTAAATCCGAAACGATGAGAACGCTGACGAAGAACGAAGCCAAGCACCACCAAAGGGAAGCACCGCAGGTCAGCGGTACAGCAGGACTCTATCTCCTGTGGGCAGTGAGGACGAAACTCCAAGGACCAATCTCCCGGATACGGAGTCGCCCTTTGCACACTGCCACGACCCCAACTTGTCCCGACTCCGGACGAAGCACACCCAACCAAGAAGAAGACCGCTTAGGAACACCCACGCCAATGACACATATAACCCGAAGAAAACACCCGAAAACCGGTCAATCAAGACACGGATTTCAATACTCGTAAAAGAGGGGTAATGAACCTCGCAAGGTTTGATAATCTTGTAGGATTTTAATCAAGAATCATATATAAATAAAAATATAGACCGAAGAAACAAATCTATAAATCTATATAATTATTTAGATATAATAATGTGAATAAATTAAATAATGTCAAGCTTGCCTTGCAAGCATCACAAAAGACCGGCGGAAAATCCGGGGAGAATCCCAGAAATCCAGGCCCGGCTTGATGCCCAAGGAAGCGGTGAGCACGTCCTACGGCGCCGGAGAGGAAGAGGATGAGGACCGGAGGACGGGCGAAGCCATCACCCCAACACCACACCACCAACCAAGGCGCTGGAGAGGAGCATACCCAGAAGAACCAGCCACATCCATGGAAGACACAGACGGACGGGAAGCCCAGATGCGGCGACGAATCAGAGGGCCCAGGAGTCTTCCCCGGAGGGCAATCGGAGAAGCGTTGCCGCCAAAGACCGCAAGGGAGGTCAACAGCAGAGTAGACAGTGGCTCCGAACAACCCAACGACGGGGGGATGAAGCAAGTGAGAGGCGATCGAAACCGGCGAGAGGAGGCCGGACAGAAACAGCCCCAGTAGAAAGGAGGATTTCGAAAATAAAGAGCAACACAGAGAACTATCAATGAGAGGATTACAGTAGCAACCAAAAAAAGGAGCTTAACTGTATTATACCTTGATTCGATTTCTAAACTCACGAAGAGGAAAATACGAAAAGAATATTTGGGATTTAAATAGTAGGCGATTGAAACAATCACTCAATCTGAGAACGAGACCAAAAGAGATCTGTTTTGTACCCTGTATTTGGTTTCTAAACTCATATCGGACACAGAAATGAAGCCCCACGGAACAAGTGCCTCAAACAGCGACGACTCCTCCCACCGACGAGGAGCACCATAGTCGAGAAGAGGACCCGACCTCCGAAGAGGGTCTGATTGCCTCCGAAGAGGGATTATGCTTGGATTCCTTTTATGTTGTTTGTGCATTGGTCTTGTATTATGATAGTATGTCCATCAACCAATATGTCGGACTTTTATTTTTCTATACATATATATTATCTGATATTTCAAATTCTTACTTAATAATAATTAAAAAAAAAACTCTATTGGATTAACCTTTTTTTTTTTTTTTGATTAGGTAAGAATTCGGATGGGAATACCCTATCCGAAAGCATCCTGGCGGATGAGGTCGATAAGACCTGTATCTAGGTATAGCTCTGACCCCCTAGTAGAGTAGCTAAGGTGTGCAACCTTATCTGCTACCCGGTTACCAATGCGGGGAATATGAGATACCTCAACATTATTTATTTTTTGGAGAAGGACTTGGATATCTGACATAACCATTTCTATTTCCCAGGGACACCCAACTTTTGTTTTTAGGTAGTCCGTGATAATCTTTGAGTCTCCTTCAATTATGAGATCGGTTATCTTTAATTCTCTAGCTTTTTCTATCCCAATACGTAGGGCAAGAGCTTCCGCCATGAGAGGTGATTGTGCTCCAATAGGTTTACCACCAATGTTGATAAGGTCACCATACCAATCTCGGATGATGTACCCAATGGAACTGTTTGAGGTTGATTTAAATGATCCGTCAAAGTTTAACTTGTATTTGCCAGCTGGAGGTTTCCTCCAGCGATTGGTTTTCCTATTGTTCTTAGTGAGACTTTTCCCCTGATTTTGTTTCTGTAGGCCGTCATTCTCCATCTCATTCCATCTGCTTGCTTTTCTCCAATTTTCAATATTGTCCTTGATCATTTTCTTAATACCCTCTGCAGAGGGGATGCTTTCATTTTTAAAGATTGTTTGATTTCTTATAAACCAAATGGTCCACCATCTGATTGCCATCTGTTGTTTTTTCTCCATAGGGAGGGTGGAACCTAAAGTTTGTAGAATTTTGTCCATATCTCTGTTTTCTGAAATAAGGGTGTTAATACTTTGAGATATTTGTCCAGAGAATTGTTGTTGGAAATTGTTGATAGGGCACTCTATGAATAGGTGGATATCATCTTCTGTGAACTGATTGCAAAGGGTACACGTGTTTGGTACCGATACCCCTTTTTGTGCTAGGCGGGTAGCCGTGGCAAGACCTTTTTGTTTTATTTTCCATATGAAGTTCTTAACTTTTGGAGGGGCGTCAAGTTTCCAGATCCATGAGAATTCATCTGATGGTCTTTGTGATGTGGATGAGATTAGGTTGTAAGCACTTGTCGTTGTGAACCAACCCTTTTTGGCGGGCCACCAATACAGTCTGTCTGCAAAGGGGGTGATTGGTAAGGGTATTTTCATAATATCCTCTATTATGGCCTCAGAAAGCACCGACTCAAGTTTCTCCTTCCACCATTGTCCTCCTATAATGAAGTCGCTCACGGAATCATGTGGATTAATGTTGTGTTGGGAATCTATTTTGTTTTTTAGAGGTGTCGTTGCAACCCAATTGTCTTCCCAAAACTTAATTGATTTCCCATCCCCCACCTGCCAGATAAGTCCCGTTTTAAATTTCGGGATTAGAGCACTCAGTTTCGACCATTGCCAGGAGGCATTGCCTTTTCTAGAGTATGCAAGGATGTGCCTGTCTTTTAGATACTTATATTGTATGATTTTGACCCAGTTATTCTCCGGCTCAGCCAAAATTTTCCAAAGAAGCTTTAGTTGGAGAGCTTCATTCATGTCTTTGGTTTTTCTAATTCCCAATCCTCCACCCGCTTTTGATTTACATATTTTGTCCCAACTGATTAATGGGCTGTGTTGAGCGTCTTTGTTCCAGAAAAAGGTTCTGTTGATTTGATCTAATTGTTTATGGACCGCTACCGGGAGCATAAAGCTCTGCATCGAGTATAAGGGTTTTGATGATAGATTAGACGCTATTAAGGTTGCTCTGCCTTGTTGTGATAGGGTATTAGCACGCCATTTGCTCAATTAATCTTTTGATTTACATATCAGTTCGCCAAAAGTTTCCTTGGTAACCCGCCCATTAATGATGGGACAAGCTAGGTATTTTTCCAGATTTCGTTCTAGGGGAATGTTCAGTATTCCCTCTAGGTCTCGGGCTCTTGATCTAGGAATACCTGGGGTAGTTTGAAAGGATGACTTGTGATAGTTTACATTTTGCCCTGAGAATTTACAGTAGTCTTCAATTATCTCTTTAACTTTTATACATGCGGAATTACTTCCTTTTGAAAATATTATTATGTCGTCTGCGAAGGCTAGGAACGGAATGCAGGGGCCCGAATGGCCAAATTTAAATCCGATGCTGTTGTGATTAGATTCTGCCTCCCTTGAGAGTTTATGAGCAAGGACTTCTGCCCCAAGAAGGAAGAGAAACGGGGAGATGGGGTCCCCTTGCCTCAAACCCCTAGAAGGTTTGAAAAGGTCTGTAGGACCATAGTTTACTAGAACAGAGAAGGAGACTGTAGTCACACATTCCATAATTATATCCACAATTCTTTGGTTGAATCCGAATTTCTGGAGCACTATTTTTGTGAATTGCCAATCTACTCTATCGTATGCTTTTTCCATGTCGAGTTTTATTGCAGTCCATCCCTTGGAACCTTTTCTAGTGCGAAAGGAGTGGAATATCCCGTATGCTATTAGGATATTGTCTTGAATTGCTCTGTCGGAGACAAATGAGCCTTGTAGTGGGTGTATAAGTTTTCCTATTACCATTTTTAATCGTTCTGTTATTATTTTAGAGATGATTTTATATAAGGTAGAGCATAAGCTAATCGGTCGGTAGTGTGTAGTCATGGAGGGGTTATCATTTTTTGGTATGAGGGAGATAAATGTGTGATTTATTTGTTTTAATAGTTTGCCAGAATAGAAGAAAGCTTTTGTAGCCCGGATGATATCAGTGCCAACAATGTCCTAATATTTTTTGTAGAACTCAGCCGTCATTCCATCAGGGCCGGGGGATTTGTTTTTCCCTAGTGAGAAGACTGCTTTTTTTATTTCACTATTTGTTGGTTGTTGAATAAGTGATTTGTTTTCCTCTTCTGTAATGACTGAGTTGATTTCTGAGAGGTATTCTTCCAATTGGGGGGTATTATACTTTTGTTCCCGACTAAATCTTGTTTCAAAGTCTCTTTGAATTTCCTTTTTAATATTTTCGTCGCCTATTATGTTAGTTCCTTCTGCCGAGGTGATTGTTCTGATTATCTTCCGATTTCTTCTCCCTGTGGCTACTCTATGGAAATAGGAGGAGTTTGTATCTGCTAGCTTTAAGTGTTTAGATTTAGCTCTTTGATTCCAGTACGTTTTATGGAAAAGCAGTAGTTTTTCTCTTTTAGATAAGAGAGTTTGTTCTTTTTTGTATGATTCAAGGTTTTGATTAGTTTGTTGATTTGTTTGTATTTCGATTAGGGCCTCATCAACGTCTTGTAGTTGCCGGAAGATGTTTCCAAATTTTTTCTTATTCCATATTTTTGCCTTTTGTTTGAGGACCTTTGATTTGTGTGTAATTCAGAACATGGTAGAGCCTGCACATGAGGTTCGCCATGCTTGTTTGACAATATTTCGGAAATCTCTTCTTTGCAACCAAATGTTTTCGAATTTAAACGGGGGTGGTTTAAAGGTAGTGTTTTTGGAGATGTTAATTGAAATAGGACAATGGTCCGAGTTAGAGAATGCTCCATTTTTAGTTGCTAAAGCGGGGAACATGTCGATTATTTCGTGATGGACTAACACCCTGTCAAGTTTTTCCAATATGTTATCTGGGCCGAATTGTTTTTTCCTCCAAGTAAATGGGTTACCGTACGAGGGGATCTCTAGCAAGGAACACGCATCTTTAAATTCCATTATTCTCAAGAATCTATTCGGTAAAGTTTCTGCCCCTCCGCTCTTATCCGATGGTTGGCTTATTTCGTTTAAATCTCCCATAACTAAGCATGGAATGTCGCTTTGGGTAATCAGATCGTACAGGTTTCTCCAAAAGTCCTCTTTTTCTGATGGGTTTGGGGGGGCGTATACAAACAACATTAAGCACTCAAAGTTCTCTTTTATGTTCTCATATTTGACGCCAATAATTCTTGGGAGGTGAATAATTACCGAGATGGTTTCGTCTATGAAGGAGTTTTCATTCCAAAATAAAGCAATACCCCCGGCACGTCCAGAAGCCGGGGACCAGCACATGTTTGTAAATCCCGCATTTTTCCATAGAGATTCCTTTGGTTCTGTTTCGGTCTTTGTTTCTGCTAAGATTAGCATTTGTATATGATCTAGAGTGCGCCATTCATTCATGTTAGTCCAGAAGGTTGTTTTTCCAATTCCCCTACAATTCCAATATCGTATAATCATGACCACTTTGTTTTTGCATAGGCGAGCAAAAGGTGAGCCCTCCCATACCTATATCTTACTCTTTTTGAGATGTTCCTCATTTTCTTTATGTTAATCAATATTTTGCCGTACCTAAAAATGATGTCTTTATTAGAGGGATGGTTAGTCGTACGGTGATTTGTCTTTATAAGTCTCCAAAGGGAATAACCAGTAATAATTAAGGCTTTGTTGCTTGATGATTTTGTGTTACAGGGGATATACTCACGTTGATGAACCCATGTAAGTTGATTTTTTGCACTAGCACTACCATTAATTATCTTGATTAGTTTTATCCATACGGTAAGCATATATATTCTATTTTTTCGGATGGCACACACAAATGTAGTTTTAGAGTTATGTTCTTGGGTTATCTTTACCATCTTTGGGTTTGATAGGGGGCAATGGTTAAGGTTTGTCTCCATCTTATCTTTTATAATGAAAGTTAAGCCATACTCAGGTAGTGCTCGCAAAGGGCAGTCGAATATTAATGTCTTGTGCTTATGGGGGCATTTTGTGCAGAGTTTGCTTAATGAATTCCTGTGATAGCCACAACCGGATTGTTCATGCGCTGAGATGTCCCTTATTGAGTTTGTGGATATCCAATTAAAATGTTTCTTTGTACCCAACTCAGAGATATAGTTTATTCTTGCAGCTATTCGGGACATAATTGACTTGTGGGGGCTCAATCTCCCCTTGGCATTGTGTTCAAAACCTTCTTGGGTTTCTATTAGCCCCTGATCAGAGGTGAGGGGGAAAGACGGGCCAACAGCCCCTTCAAACCATGTTTCATGAAAACAGATGCTGTAGATTAGGAAATCAAGATACACACTAAGCTTCTGCATAGTCGAATACATTAATACAGACATTACATGATTACCAAACCGAGTGTGATCAACCGAAACTACTACCAACCCAACAAAGTTCACAAGGACATGATCAACTAGCCTTACATAACAAAGCCACTCAATTCCACAAAGAAAAATGATCTCAAGACTCTGCCTGTTTGGAAAATTTACTAGAAATTGATTCTTAGACATAACTTGCATAGAAATATTATCCTGTAGAGATTTCCTATCCAAGTTGCCATAAAAATAGATTTTGTTCCTGTCAAAAAACACATTACTGTAGAAAAATTGGTATACATAATCGTTTGTTGAAGCAAGAGATAACACCCAATAGCCATTACACATGAATTTGGATTTCTTTAATCTTAGCTGTTCAAACTTGAAATCAACCGAAAATGAGACATAAAAGAAGGTGGGAGTCGGAATTTCAAGCCATATTTGATTTAGATGATTAGAAGTGTTCTTACTTGAAACAAATGGTATTGTATACCAACTAACATCGAAAAGAAGCAAATTTCTCATAGCTGAACTGAACAAACCAGGGTTTACTCCATAGATAGTTCTTTGCTCCCCTCCAGCAGCGTTTGCCCTTGAGCAGTCCTCTCTAGTAGGGGTTTCTTCAATTAGAACCTGATTTTTGCCCTTTCGGGATGGTTTTAGATGGGGGATGAGAGGATCATTCCCCATTGGTTTTTTCCCTTTCTCCTTTGAGGAGGAAGCCATGGTTGAGACAGAGAGCAGAGAATTAGAGAGAGAACAAAAGCAAAAGCAAAAGCAGAACGAGAGAAAGAGAGAGGAGGTTGATTCACAAATAATATTATTTACAACTATATACACCAGACTTGGTTTGTCAATGTCGTGGATGCATAAACAACCATCGAACCATTATAACGTGAGAATTGTAAACAAAGGCTGAGTTACCAATCTCAGGTAAACACATCTGAATGAATTCCTCCTCAGATAGGTCTGATCTTTAAAGCATACCCAGTAATTTTCATGAGGCTTAGGATGCGTGTGCATAAAAAATTTGTTTGCAGGACATGCTAGAATAGTTCTAATATTAATATTGCCCCAGAGATGCCACCAAACCAACAGAGCAATGAACGGAGACAACCCATATTCCCTAAGACAACCTATAGGCATAAAACTTTCAAATTGGAAATATATATTAGACAAGAAATATCTATCCATAGAAAGAGCTAATACACCAGCACCATTGTACATGAACCAATTGCACCGTAGAAGAAATTTCCACACGTACCTGATTCGTTTCCTTGTCTTCTTGGCCTCAATAGAGTCGCCAGTGATCGTATCAAACATGGATGGGAGGGTAAGAGCTGCTCTGTTGTCTTGTACCCAACTCAGCAGTACCATGAGCTTCTCCCTATCGATCGCTCTCCTTTTGAATTTCTGACAACCCACAGGCCTCCGCATACTCGGTTCCTTTGTCGACACTGCAGTGGAGGATACACCACCGGCAAAAGGGATATTTAGCCCTTCAAGCATCTGTTTCTTCACAGAAATTTGAGACCCCTTTCGGGATGTACAGGATAAAGGGAACCAAGGCCCCTTCACGGTTTTGTTCAAACTCAAAGAGTGGTTTGTATTATGTATCAAACAAAGCAGCAGTATACATACCCGATTCGACCCCGACGTAGGCCATGTAGCACTCCATTTAATGTTTCTTTCTTTTGCTCTTTTTTTGATTGTGGTTCTACTTCCATCATTGGGGCCCCAGGACCTCTCAGGCCGGTTTCTACTTCCTTTGGCATCACTGGAGTACGGACACTCCTCAACCTCTTTGGTGCCTGTAAATGGTTTTTTTTTGCCCTTTTGGGGGGTAGTATGTGGAAGAACAGAAGTTCCTCCACAGAGTGATACTTTTTTGCCCTTTTGGGGGGTAGTGTGTGGAAGAACAGAAGTTCCTCCACAGATTGATGCTTTTTGAAGCCGCTAGTCATATGTTCCAAGCCAAGAAAACAAGAGACACAGTGAGAACTCCAACGAAAGGGGTAGATGAAGAGAGAGATCCAGAACGAGATAAAAATAAAATAGATCTGAACTGAGAGTAGATTAGACAAATCCGAACTGAGATTTCTCATAGACCTCAACTTGTACCTTTGAAAAGGGGATTCCCTTGAATCGATGAGTAGAAACCTCCAACTCCTGTAGATCGGGGAAACACCATCTTCAACGGAGAGAATCAAGGAAGAAAGGTGGAACGCAAACTGAACTTGGAAGAGGTCGGGCACAAAGACATCCCACCACCACCACAACCATGGCCAAAACCCCGAAATTACTTCCCCTAGCCCTTTCCAAACGGATTTTCTTCCTCTCTTTTCAATTTGTTCATCTCTGAGGAACCATCCAAACCATGATAGGATGCACAGCTTTGGATCTTTCTCGCCTTCACAAGCAGCAACAAAGAGTAAAGTTGCGAAAAGAGGCTCGAAATGCTTCAAAGCCCCATTTAGATTAACCACAAAGAAGATTTTCGGGATTAGATTTGAGGGATTGGATGTTCTAGGGTTAGGGGTGGGAAGAAGGGGTTCTCCAAAAGAGAGAGTTTCTCTCTCCATTTTTCCTTTTTTCTACATCTATGCTTACTCTATTGGATTAACCCTTTCAACTACGTACTTACGGAAATGAATTTGAGTAACTAGTCCAATGACAATTAATTAACCAACAATCTAACGACAAGTAAATAATACTATTAGATCCAAAATAAAATCACTTATCACTAAATTGATCGATACAAAGTATTCATCAATCACAAATATCTTATAAGAGACACCAACATAGCGATACGAAACACTAATCTAAATACATTTTATATTTATAAATAATTTCTCTCCAAAACTAATTAAGCACTTTTCAATGAACTCCTCGCTAAGGTTTTGTTGGGATTCCAATGCAGTTTAATTATAATGCATAAATATTTAAATAGTATTTGGTTAACCCTTTTTACAATGTGTTTAAAATAACGTAAAATTTTAATAAAAATACATGTACATTTCGACAATCAATTACATTGATTTATAATATAATTATAAACTTCATGTAATAGTTAGCATATGATTGACATACTTTACAAAATATTTTATTTAAAATTATATTATTTTATACATAGTATAAAATATAATAAGCAATCACTATTAAAATATGTTAGAATCCTAACACACCCTAACTTGGCAAAAGGAAAAAACGAATCATAAAAAAAAACATACACATACATACTTGCTCTAATCTCACTTTTCCATGTACCCAACAACAACAAAAAATCATATTGGGCTGGATTTCTACGGGCCTATTGGCCGAAAAATCTCAAAATTAAAGGTTAAATAATAAGATGTGAGGAATGATCTCAATGAATTCAAGCGAGTTCGATGAGTTTTGACATATAGAGTTCTTGATCAGTTTTTTTATTTATTTTACCATATGCAAGAAGTAGATCGATTAAGCGATCTTAAAACTATCAAAAGATGGTTTGATGAACCCTACGCAGAGGGTCGTCAGTAAAAAAAATTGCTTAAGCCTAAAATTACAATAAGATAACTTTAAATTTAAAAAAAATCAAAATTATTGATCACTAGTTGCATGCAAATCGAGGAACAGTTGAAGCTTGATCCTTTAGATCTGATCTGACGACGGCTTAATCGACTTGCATGCAAGCCGAGGATGCAGTAGATATGGCATTGTTGTCTTGGGAGGCGGTGACTTTGCTCATCAATGTTGTATATGAAGATTCGGATTGAAGGTTGAAAGACATGATCTTTTGTAAAAAGGTTTTGTCTGAAGATTTTAGGCTACATGGTAGGAAAGCAGGGATTTGTTGTGGGTGTGTGGAGGGAAAACCCTCCTTTGTTGAGGTTTGGTTTTCAAAATGGGAGTTTTCCAAGGCTGTAGGGAGGAGGGTAAGAGCATCGGCGCCACCAAGCCAACGAAACCCAAAGGCTGGGAAGCTGATGTCGGAGGGAGCACGCCATAGATTTGGACAGATCTAAGCAGATCTGGACAGTTGGATATGAGGGGGAGAAAGAGCGGACATGGGGGAAGTTTGGGAGGTTTGGGAGCTTGGAGAGCCTTTTCACATCAACGACTTCGATGAGTGATGGAAAGTACATGTGTACAATACGAATTAAGATTATTCAGATATGCCTCACACATTGTGGGCAAATGAAATGGGCGGGTATTCTATGCACTACAATCAAAATCTATTGAAGCAGCTAATTATAGGCTTGTATCATTTCCTAAAGCGGTAGAAAATCGCTTCATCGAGATTAAAAAGGCAACGATTTTCATACCTTTAATTAGTAATGCTTCTTGAAATCAAGTTGAAATCAAGTTGTTAGTATGAGTACATGAGTGTGTGCCACAAAATACAAATCATTGAATTTGAAATCAAGTTGTTTGTAAGTGCATCTAGTAAATAATAAGCTTTAAATGTAGAAGGTGAAAGAGAGATCACATAAGGTATTGCAATGCATCAAGAGAATGGAACCTCAACCTACATTTGTTACACTGTGTTATGCCTAATAATCTAGATGCATATGTAACAAGGCAAAATAGATACTTAGGATGGATAGATTAGGATTAAGGTTCTAGGTCTAAGGTGGCTCAAGACCATGATCAAGTGGAAGAGACTCGGCTAGGCTTAAGGGTTCCATGGTGCCAAGGTCACTTCAAATGTTCCAATGGTCTAAATCCAAAGCTTAAGACATTGGCCCATTTTTGTAGCTTCGGCCCACCTCTCTGATCTCACGGTCCATACCTTTCTGAAGACTTCCAACTGCTCGCTAGCAGGTGTCCTTGCTGGTTGAAACGATGCGTTTCCTTTAGTTAGGGCTCGGGTATAAAGTCGAAGCCTTCAGAAACCCTAAAGGGTTGAGAGAGCTCCAGTTCATCGCTTCCTCTTCTGGAGAGAGAGAGAGAGAGAGAGAGAGAGAGAGAGAGAGAGAGAGAGAGAGAGAGAGAGTTGGAAACTCTAGAGGCGATTCGGGCGATTCGGCGACGCTCCCTGTTCCACACTCCGACGAGCTTGATCCTCAAGCTCTTGATGTGATCTAAGGAGTCTGTGCTCAACTTAGGAAGGAGACACTGCTTGGTGCTCAACCTTTGCTCTTCACCAGCTTCTGTTCATCTTCGTCTTCCAGATGGAGTGAAGGGAGTATCTGTTCCTATTTTCGTGTTTCTCCTTGATTACCTGTTGCTTGAGCCGCTAGATCTAGGATTGCTTTCTAGTTTATCCATTATCTGTATCCATGACCTGTATTCGATCATACTTAGTGGATTCATGGGTTTGAGTCTCTCCCTCTTGAGGCTCCGCAGAGTAGGGTAACCGAACTGCGTCACCAATCCTCGTGTTCTCTCTTGCTTTCGTTTATCTGTGTTTAGCTCTCCATTATTTCTATTCTAGGGTTTAGATCCGAAATCTGGTTTTCACACACTGTAGATTGAACTTCTATTGCAAGATAATTAAGTTTCGAATCCAGTTTGTGAAATATCTAAACCGCATGCTAAAGGCTTGTTTGGTTGCATATTTGAAGTACCCGTTCATGAAAAGTCACTTAATGAGGAATATTAATCCATTAATTTATATTTTCGAATATATAATTTAAAAAAAAAAAGAAATAGGATCATGTGGATTTTTATTTCAGGGGGTAAATTAAATATTTCATAATTAAAAGGGGATAAAATATTACACAAGTTTCATAAAAAATTGTTAGGATTTATAATTCTAGTTTGTCCTTTGTATTCTTAGTTTGTTTATAGGCTGCATTTGTATTGTAAAAGGGAGTAATGCTTGAGGGTTCGTTGTTGTACAAGACTGAAGGCTCAGATTGGGCCATAAGCCCATGTGTTTTGAAGCCCATGTTGTCAATCCACTTACTGCAGCATCAGTAAAGCTATTTGGGGCTTGTACGCAGCTTTTGACAACCGACGTCGACACCATCCAAGCATCAACCCTTAACAATTACAAAAGGAGAGTCGACGAACAGAGCACCATATCTGAAAAATTCTGAAGCTATAGTACAGAGAGAGAGAGAAACAAAAAGGAGAAAAGAAAGAGCGCGAGAGAGAAAGCAAAGAGGCGAGTCGGTGAAGAACTCAAAGCGACGAAGGAGATCCAAGGGCGTTTGGATTTGGAAGGCGGGCAATAACAGAAAAGAGGTGTTCCTATTCGCGATTAGGGTTGCGGGATTCAGCAGCGGGATCGGTGATGTCGACTTCACCGAAGGCTTAGCGAAAGGGGAAGTTTTCTTGTTGTTTGTTTAGCTTTCTTTGTATTTGCTTTCTTTGTACTCTTTCTAGAAATAAATCGGTGCACACCGGGTCTCTCTTGAGGCCAATCTCATGTTGATTGTGCATAACTCGGATCGTTCTAGATTCGAGCTCGGCCTGGTTGAAATCGGACCAAATCGACACTGAGACCAAATCGAAAACGCTTCATCGGAATTACAAAAATTTAGACCAATATACAACCCAGCCCAACCCTCACATAAAAGCAACACTGCTTTATGAGGAAAATGTTACATAGTGGAGGTAATTTGAGATACTTAAAGTATCTACAAACAACTTTGTGTTTTTCAAATGGCATTGATAGTGAACCCCAAATTAGGAATAGTATGCAAAAAAAAGGGGATATGTCATGAGCAGTGGAAAAATAGAGTTGAAGTATTACATTGTGACAAAAGTGTAAAGAAGGAATTAGACATTGAATATGCCATGGGTCCATGAGAGTTGAAATGAGACCAAGATATCTACACTGCTAATTTTTACTAGTTCCACAACTAATCATTACATCTTATTGCGGTAGGTTTTAATCCGTATACGGAAGCCCACTGCAGCGTATAGCAGTGGACTTAGGTTGTATGATGAAGTCCACTACACATACATGCGGTGGGCTTCGGGAACGGGGTCCATTACGTCGAAGGTCACCGCATGTTCCTGCAGTGGGCTTCAAACCCCATAGAAGTAGTCCATGTTCTTGCGGTGGCCTTTTGAATTCTAAAATGACGGTTCGGTGCCCATCGCATCTTGCTACGGTGGGTATGCAAACGCTACAAATGACGGTTCACTACCCACCACAGCATGGTGGTCGTTAGCTACGCTAGCATTTTCTATTTCACTGTATTTGCAGCCTTGTACTCTTTATATTCCTGGATTCTTGATGTATGACATTTTTTAACGGAATTTTCGCATGACGACCCTGAGGTAAGGGCTAATTCGCTAGGTATACAAAAGTTTTGGAAAATTCGCCGAGTGCCCCTAAGTTTTGTGTTTTTTTTTCGCCCCGTGCCCCTGTGAGTGAAAAATAACTATGTCGTTAGTCCATCGTTCTATCAGAAGACGCTGAGTGAAGGAAGGGAAGAGAGGACTGAGGAGAGGGGAGGAGAGGTGCCCGAGGTACGAATCGCCGGCGAGCCCGAGGCCACCAGAAGGAGAGGTGGAGAAGGAGGCGACCCGACCTGGAGGAGGACTCGACAAAAAAAACGGAGGAGGAGGAGATTTCAATTCGACGCCCGACCTGGAGGAGGAGGAGGCTCGCCCTTGAATTGATGATAAACAAGGCAGTCATCGGAGGCATCGATAGGACTGGTGGAGGCGTCGCTCGACTCGCTAAAGGTGGTGGTGGAGCCGCCAGCTAGGTAAGTTGATTTAGGGTTTGCAAATTGGGGATTTGATTTATGTTTGCAGTTCGGGGCTTTGAATTGGATTTTGATTTGTCATTAGTTCGAATTAGGGTTGATAATTTGTGATTGAGGAAATTTTTAACTTGTAAATTCATTCACTGTTTGATTCATGGCCAATTCATTCACTGTTTGTAAAATTCACTCCCATAAATTATTTTCAGCCATTATCACTAAAAATATATACCAACAGATTTCAAACTAGAAATTTCTCTCCAACTTACAGTCAAATCCTCCCATATATAAAGATCGAAAGCTTGATCAGAGGCCAAATAAGAAGACCAG
The DNA here is from genome assembly GCA_963922045.1 of Persicaria maculosa. Lineage (NCBI taxonomy): Eukaryota > Viridiplantae > Streptophyta > Magnoliopsida > Caryophyllales > Polygonaceae > Persicaria > Persicaria maculosa. The sequence goes on along the minus strand of OY998252.1, from coordinate 44,090,592 downwards.
GTAAAGAAACATCTGCCTCAGTTACATGGTAAAAGGTAAACCAAGGAGTCGGATCTGTTGAATGAAAGAGAGCAGGAGAAGATTGTTCAATAGGTGACTTTCTGTTTTTACTCGGATTTGTATGTGGGATTTATGGCCAGAAGTGTGTTGAATTTGTGTTTTTAAATTATTATTTTTATGAACTGTTATATTTGTACTTTTGGTTTCTTCTAAAACTCGTCTGCTCATTGTGCGGGATGGTTTGCTCACTGTGTATAATTGTCTTTGTAGTTTGGACTTGCTTCCAGATTGACCCTTTATTCCCGACCTTAAAAGGGATTTCTATTTGTATCCATATCAGCAGAGCTTTAATTGTAAGAATGAAGGTCTTCTTGTATCTAATAGGTAAAAGATTAAAGGTTACCAGGGTGTGAGTTTAGATGCATTGCATACAAGTCTTGTATCGTTTAGATTAAACTCGATCTCTGGTTGTTATGTATGTTTTCAATTAAGTCTACTAGCTCAAAGGGAGAGCAATGTGTGATTACACATAATGTGGGTTCAAATCCCACATAGACTCCAAAATTAAAAGTTAAAAATTAGCAATTAGTTAGAACACAACCTTACATCTCTACAAGTATAAACATTTTACCTTCCCTCAGACTCTCATTTTGGTAGGAGGCTAATACAATGTATGCGTGGCTTATGTGGGATTCGAACCCACATCTTGTGCCTAAGCACAATGCTCTATTGGTTGAGCTAATAAGCCAACATTTTCAAAGCAAGAGGTTAACATATTCTATCTTCATTATGAGATCTCACTCATCTAAATAATGGTTATAAACAAAAAAAAAATGCACAAATTTATTAAGATCTGAACCAAATTAGTTTTCAGTGCAACCTACAACCTAAAATGTTGAGATATATACATGGAAAATCTAATATAATATAGGTCTAACTTAATTGAATCTTAAAAAAAAGGGGGAAAATGTAATAAAATATCCAATGTCGCACCACATGGGTTGCAACTCTAGGAAGAAAAGGTTCTTTTGGTTACTTTTGTATCAGTACCAAGCTGAGACTATGGGGGATCTCATAAGTCAGAACCATTACTTGTCTTGATGGATGTATGGTTTGTGGTTAAAGTGGCATTTTCATGAGTAAAACTACCTTCCATTTGCTACAAAAGTTTCACACAGTACTTCCAATATGCTTTTTTGTGTGGCAGAATATCCAACTCAGGAGATATGGAGCTCATAATATTCAATTCAGTAATTCTCTACTTTTTTTTGGCAGTGTAATTGGAGGTTAGTTTCACATGGTAAGTGTTTACAAGATACTACTGATTAGGTGTTTGTTAGGGCTGATAGTATAGATAACGAGGTTATAGTCGCAAAGAAATTATTTCAGTCCTGTCAATATTTGGCCTTAAATCAATAACAACAACATGAAGCAGATTTTACTAACCAATATCCTAAAGTTGCATGTTTCAATGAAACTCTGGGTTTATGTTTTGTTCGGACATGAATGTTATGCATAAACAAGAATAGACCCCCGAGTATGATGTGTTCGTGATGCATCCTGAAAACCGATGGAACACAAAAGGAAGGTTTATTTATCCATCTGCTGTAACAAGAACAATGTATGACAATATGATACCAAACAAAAGGTACATCAGACCACAAGAAGCTACTAAAAGGAGATATCAAAATGTATGACAACAAATGAAAGATGTATGGTAGCAATCATAAAGGCTGTTTCAAAACTAAATCTAAACTCAAACACCTAAATCCCCTTAAAGCAGAAATTGAGAAGGGGGAAAGCTGAATTGTCATCCCTAAATCCCCAAACCTCCCTGAATTGCCGAAATTGAGACGGGAAAACTTACCTTCAGAGCAATCGTCGGTGTTGGCCTCCTCCCTCCTCGCCACTCTGTCTCTCTCTCAAACACAGTTGATGCCTTCGTGTTGTTTCCGGTGGCCAACATTTAGCGCCAGAAAGCCAGTGTCGTCCTCACACTATCGCGCAAGCCTACTCTCCTCCAGTCACCTTCGTCAACTCGACCAGAGAGAAATCCCAAATCTAAAAACCCTAAATTCCAAAATCCAATCTCATTTCTAAAATCCTAAATTTAAAAACCCTGGATTTTCAAATTATAGAGGAGAGCTTCCCTTCATCACAGCGCTATCGCTGAAGTCGACCTCTTCCCTCCTCGCGTCTCGTCTGATCCTCCAACGACTTCGAGATCTTCAAGAAACCAGTCTCCTCCCTACTCCCCCTCGGCCCTCGTCTCTCTCTCTCTCTCTCTCTCTCTCTCTCTCTCTCTCTCTCTCTCTCTCTCTCTCTCTCTCTCTCTCTCGAATCTGTACGTTCTTGTCTCCTTCCAGTGGCCTCGGGCTCGCCGGCGATTCGTGCCTCGGGCACCTCTCCTCCCCTCTCCTCTCTTCCCTTCTTTCACTCAGCGTCTTCTGATAGAAAGATAGACTAACGGCACAATTATTTTTCACTCACAGAGTCACAGGGGCATGGGGCGAAAAAAAACACAAAACTCAGGGGCACCCGGCGAATTTTCCAAAACTTTTGTATACCTAGCGAATTTACCCTTACCTCAGGGGCGCCAGGCGAAAATTCTGTTTTTTTAACTACGTTTTTGTTATATTTTGTATGTTTTTCAGTTTCATTGTCGGTATCGGCGTAGTTTTCCTTCTATATTTGTGTTCCTTTATGCTTTTTGGGGTATTTATTCTTTTTTTTTGTTGTGTGGTTTTGCTCCGTTAATTGTCATTGTATTTTTTTTCCTTTTAATCTTTTGAGGTATTTCCACATTCTTTTCATTTGATTTTTATTTGGTCCAACCCACCGCATCGTCCTGCGGTGAATTTGTCGGTCCAGTCCGATCCGCCAAAAGCCCCTGCTTACACTTTGGGGGCCACCACATCTATGTGAGGTGGGGTTCAAACGGAACGGAGACGCCACCGTACAATACTGCGGTGGGGTCCCGTGTACACCGCCAACCCACTGCACCATATTACGGTGTGCTGCTTAATGTCCATTAAACCCACCACAATGAGATGTGGTGGTTAGCGGTGAAACTAGTAAAAATTAGCGGTGAAGATAACAACCCCCTTGAAATGTTACACATTGTTAAAAACGCATTTGAACACAAAAATAGATATAAATTTTCAAATTTATTATAGGAGGCAAATAAAGTGTTAAATAAATTTATAAAGCATTGGTCATTAATCAATGGGCTACTCATCCATGTCTATTGAAACCTTAGATCCCAAAATCCTTAATCCCCAATCTCCCTTCAAACAATCTAATCTCGGTCTAATCGGCATGAATTTTGCCGATGTGAGTCCCTCTTGTCCCCAATCTCACCGCAATCGACCTAATCTTGCTGAAATCGGTGGGGCTCCGGCCGATGTGTTTCTTTGGGGCCCCTTTTTTAGCGTCGCTTTCTTTCATCCTCCATGGATTTGCTGGGTGGAGGACGAAAAATTTGTGGTAGTGAAGTCGGGATGGTGGTTCGCTAATCATGTGAGAAGGAATTTAAAAAAACGAAAGAAGATGGTCTCTTGTTGGAGGCGGGGGTTGTGCTCCTTAATTCCGGTCCCGTTCTAAGCCAAATCGTGTGTGTTCTGGTGTCGTGGTGAAGAGTGGGTGGGGAGAAACTTCAAAAAAAGACTGAAGTCTGCTGGCTTGTGGGGTGGTGCGTTGTTTCTCCGGTCGGTTGCGGGTGTGTTGGTCTCTGGGAGTGTCCTCTCTTTTCCGGGTGGCTGCGTGCGGGTGGCTAGTCACCTTTTTGACTCCTCCTGTGCCGCTCTAGGGGAGTTTGTTTCTCCCAACTCCACATTTGTGGTCTTCTCGATAAGGTTCTGGTCACACTTCTCATTCTCATTTTTGCTTGTCTCTAATTGCATCTTAATGTCCAGGAATTTCACCACATTTTGGTGGTTGGAAAACTCACTGCAAGAGGCTTTTGTCTCTTCACCCCTTACCCCCCGATTATCGGGCCTCAAAAAATATGTGGTCTTAGGGGCTGTTATGGCTCCTATACCCAGCTTAATTGATGTTTTGGTTATTATAAAATTTGGTTATGCGTTTCTGAACTTGCCTTCGGCATTGAAATATCAACTTGTTATCGATGTCTTTTGCGTTCGTTCTTAGGTAGAAACCACCCATTCCGGGATTATACCTCTTATGATGAATATCAGGGGCCTATGTTGTCGCCTTCGCCACCCTTCGAGTCCGAGCAACATGGTGATGGCACCTCCTCGATCTCCGTCTTGTGCATTTGCAAGTGTGTGATTGATGTTTGTGCTTTGGCTGCTCCCCAGGACCCCAGCTGACGGGGGTTTGCCATAAGAGTTTATGTAAAAAAGGATTGCCACATTATGTACTAGAACCCCTTTTGAAAATGTTCTTCTTTGTAGGGATAGAAAACGGTTTACTCTTGTTCACCATCGGGAAACCAGTGAATGGTTGTAGATTGATCCATAATAGTGTAAAATTTCTTAGCTTGATTCTTTTGAGATCATACACTCCTATTTGGGACAGAAATTGGGTTGTTCTAAATAAATCTAGTTTGTGTAAAAGAATCTTTCCTCCCATGTTTCCTATGGTTGTTTTCCATCTTTGTCTACTTGTGCTTGTCTTCAATAAATTTCAGTAAAATATCGATGTTGTTTATAATTGAAAATGCAGTCTTGATATGTGACGAGAGGGTTTCTCAACCAAATAAATTTGTAGTCAAGACCCCGCTATAGGATAGTGGAGTCAGGTTCGTCCTCAGGAGAGAAGTCGTCGGTTCTAGGTTTAGTGTGTTTTGGGGTTCAGGGATAGCATGAAAAGGTGATGAGGGTGGCTGTCGACAAAGAATAGAGGAGTGGATGTCGATGGATGGAGAAGGAATGGTGGTTTGATATCGAGTAGAATATGTGCCGAATAAAAATAATGAAATAAAACAAATAAAGATGCAAACTTCCAAGGTTATGGATCACCACAACAATAAACATATGTGCAGATCATAAATCACATAAAGATGCATGCTTTATATCAAAGAATCGACTTTTGCAAGCTCCAACAATTTAGGTGATAGAGGCTCTCGTATAAAAACCTAATTTGTTTCTACATTTTCTTAATTAGGATTAGTCGGCTCTCGCAAATAAACCCTAATTACTATCCAATTCATAATAAGATCACTTTCGCTTCAATATCATGAATAAGGAATTTCCTCAACTCTCGCAAAGGATTAAGCACATAGGTAGATGATGATAAAGGCATATAAATTCATGGATTTATAAATCAAACACACATATCTATGTTGGGATCACCCCAACCCTAGAAGAAGGAAATTAGAAACAAACCATAATAAAAGAAATTAACTTTAACATAAAATAAACTAAAACTTACAACCGTTCGTCTCCTTCCTTCTCTCTCTCTCTCTCGCCTCCTCCTCCTCCTCCTCTCTCTCTCTCTCTCTCTCTCTCTCTCTCTCTCTCTCTCTCCTCTCTGGCTCTCTCCTTGCACCCGAAGACAGCTTTGCTTGAATCAATTAAAATCAGCTCCCTAGGGCTTTATTTATAGGCTTCATTCCCTAGCTATTCTAGGAAAGAAAACTATATCTATATCTAATTCTATCTATCTTTTATCTAAAGATAAAACATGGAAATAAATAATTAAATCAACTAGGACTATATCTAATATGGATAAAATATCTTCTCTCTTGACTTGATAGCACTTGATTGATCTTGACAGAATTTCATCTCGAAAATATCACCATTGGATTCGGGATAGAAACTTAACAAGAATCGGATAGCTCGACGTCGGCCACTGGGGATTTCCTCGATATCGAGCAATTCTGCTCGATATCGACTAGAATTGCTCGATATCGACTAGCACTTTTCTCGTCTTCTGTTCAGCAACTCGATTCCGGCCTCCATGAGCAAAGTCGACTTGATTTTTACTCGATATCGAGTAGATTTCCTCGATATCGACCAACTTTTCTCCGTCTTCAGCTTCTTCGTCGATCTCGGCTCCCAGGATGCTTGTCGACTTGATTTGTACTCGATATCGAGTAGATTTCTTCGATATCGACTTGAATGTTCTTGGCTTAGCATCCTTGTCGATTTCTGGGACTCCAGCTCGATTTGGGCTTCCTCGATATCGACTAAAAGTCCTCGATATCGAGTAAATCTCTCAGCTTTCTGCTCTGTTCTTAAAACGCACTTTCCCGAGTCCTCCTTCGTCGGATTGATGCATATGACCATGCGTTGGAAAGCTCTTTTCGAGGGCTACAACTCTCATGAAGACATCAAAGCTTGATTCAGAATGATAAATGGCGAAAAATTGTCTTTTCTCCAGCTGCACCATCCTTAGCTTCTTCATGGGTTTCCTTTAAGCTCCAAAGTGCGTCCGATTTCTGCGAAATATAACAAAAACTTGTGTAGACCTCCATATATTGCAAATAAACATAAACTACACAAATTATGTATTATTCTAACCCAAATGCATGAAATGTATGCAGAAATCGATATAAAAGTAACTATAAAACATGGTAGATTAGGCTCACATCAATATGGCCCGACGAAAACCTAAGTGGTCTTCATAACTTAATGGAAAAACCTTTCACAATTAAATCTTATGCCCAAATCAGATTTATAGTTAAATTGTTTTTTGATATGAAGACCCTTAAATCTCGTCCTTATATCACCGATAGTTATAAATGAAAACCAGTTATTGGAACTACAGAGGTATACGAAAAAAAACATTTTGGATTGAAGTAAATACTTGGTGTAAAAATGAACATATTCAGATATTGGCTCTAGCAGAAACTAAATCGGGAACCATTCCCGAAGATAATCTTTGGAAATGCGTAGGTTTTGATGAGGCTATTGGGTGATCGGGTGGTCTTGGCATTTTATGGAAAACCCACCAACTATCAAATCAAATCATTTCAGTAGAATTTCACTTACCACGAATCATAGGTCTAAGATATGAAAATGTCAATGATGGGTTTATGACTCTCCTCATATTCATGTATGCTCCTTATGTCTCTCATGAGAAAGCCTCGTTTTGCAGCTTGACGACATCCATTCGACGAGGTTCAGATGATGCCCCAGAACTCCGCTTGCGCTTAGGTGCCATCGAAATTGCTCTTAAAATCTAAAGAAAAGAGAGCTAGAAGGTGAGTCGATGCCGAGGAGGAGCTGGGCGGTCACGGGGCTGCTGGCGGCTGCACAGTGGACAGATCGGCTCGGCGGCTGGCTCCTCGGGTGCACAGGGCAGGGGCGAGTCCGGTGGTGGCAGCGGCTTGGGCTGAGGTGGCTTGAATCGTCGTGGGTGGCTCGAGGAGTGGGGGCGCGCTGGGGGTCGGCGTGGGATGTTTCGGTGCAAAGGGTATAGCGTGGTAGGAGAGAGAAAAATAAAGTGTGAGGGAAGGGAATAAATACCTAGGTATTCACTTACCTTCCCGCTCTTGTTTCAATTATCCGATACCCAGTTTGACTTGTTTAGGCGATCCTTTTTAAAAATTCGTACTTGTTTCTCCTAATAAAAATCCAAAAACTAAATAAATAAATAGAACAAGAGTAAAATAAAATAAAATAAAATAAAGAAAAATAAAATAAAATAAAATAAAATCGGGTTGCCTCCCGAAAGCGCTATATTTAAAGTCTATAGCTCGACATACTTCCCTTGATATCAATCGGAGAGGATGAGTTCCCAAGAGGCACGAATATCCTCCTCAAACGTGGCATGCTCATAGTACTTCTTCAATCGGTGCCCATTGACTTTAAAAGTAGCACCGCTTTCATCTAAGAGCTCCACCGCTCCGTGAGGGAAAATCGTTTGAACCACGAATGGTCCACTCCATCTTGAGGGCAACTTCCCTGGAAAAAGTCGGAGTCTAAAGTTAAAAAGCAATACCTTATCACCTACCTCATAAGTCTTGGGCACTAGCTTTCGATCATGCCACTTCTTGGTCCATTCTTTGTTGATTTCGGCATTTTCGTACGCCTTATGCCTCAACTCCTAAAGTGCTTGTAGGTCAATAAACCTCTTCTTCCCGGCCTCATCGAGATCCATATTGAGCTCCTTGAGAGCCCACATAGCTTTGTGTTCCAACTCGACGGGTAGATGACATGACTTACCATACACGAGATTGTAGGGAGTGGTGCGGAGAGGCGTCTTATATGCCGTCCTATAAGCCCATAATGCGTCATCAAGCTTTGATGACCAATCCTTCCTTGATCTTGACACGGTCTTCTCCAAGATAGCTTTGATTTGCCTATTGGATACCTCAACTTGACCGCTAGTTTGGGGGTGGTAGGGTGTGGCTATCCGGTGATGTACCCCATACTTGGTCAAAAGTGCCTCAAAGCCTCTTTCTATAAAATGCGAGCCTCCATCACTAATTAGGACCCTAGGAACACCAAAACGGGGGAAATGTTAGTTTTAAAAAACTTAGCCACAACTCTAGCATCATTAGTTCGTGTAGCAATGGCTTCCACCCATTTGGAGACATAATCAACCGCTACAAGGATGTACTTATAAGGGCCCGAGGATGGAAAAGGGCCCATAAAATCTATGCCCCAAACGTCGAACAATTCGACCTCTAGGATCCCCGTGAGCGGATTCTCGTTCCTCCATGTTATGTTCCCGGCCCTTTGACATTCATCACATGATGTCACAAATTCATGCACATCTCGAAACATGTTAGGCAAATAAAATCCACTTTGAAGTATCTTCGCGGTGGTCTTAAAACCTTTAGCATGACCCCCGGTGGAGAGAGTATGACAATGACGAATAATACTTTCTACCTCTTCCTCCGGAATGCAAAGACGAAAAATATGATCACTTCCTTGTTTGAACAAGTAAGGATCGTCCCAATAATACCTCTTGACATCATGTAGGAACTTCTTCTTACCTTGTGAAGTTAAACCCGGCGGAATCTCACCTCCTACAACGTAGCTAGCATAATCCGCAAACCAAGGTATACTAGCCTTCTTAATAAGAAAAATATCATGAACAGGGCTAGAAGGAGGAGTAAAGAAGAGTTCCTCACCTAAACATACCTCATCCAATGCTCCAAACGACTCAACTTTATGTTCTGCTGTAGGTGTCGATGCCGAGGCCTGAGGTGTCGGTGCCGAGGCATCTGTGTGTTGCACAGCTTCTGCAGAAACTTGGGCTGTGTAATTGGGTGTCGGCGCCGAGGGTGTGGGTGTCGGCGCCGAGGTACCTATAGGAAATAAAGTTTCTTCACAAATAAAAGGGCTCGACGCCGAGGTCAAAATGTCGGCGTCGATGCCTGTACTTACCTTTCTTACCTTTATGCGCAAGAGACTTTCATCAGCCCGTGAGTCATCGATGGGCACCATATCTTCCGAGTCTTCAATGTGCTTAGGTGGCAACCTAGAGAGGTGGTCAGCCACAAGATTCTCGGCTCCTTTCTTGTCTCTTAGCTCGCAATCAAATTCTTGAAGAAGGAGCATCCATCGTAGAAGTCGTGGTTTGGCATCCTTCTTGCTCATCAAATATCTCAAGGCGGCATGATCGGTGTAGACAATAACTTTCGAGCCAACTAGGTAGGAGCGAAACTTCTCGAAGGCGAATACCACGGCTAGAAACTCTTTCTCCGTGGTTGTGTACCTTGTTTGGACATCATCCAAAGTTTTGCTCGCGTAGTAGATGGCGTGCATTTTTTTGTCCTTCCGCTGTCCAAGAACCGCTCCCACAGCATAATCATTTGCATCACACATGATTTCGAATGGAAGTGACCAATCGGGTGATTGCATGATTGGTGCGGTGACCAAAGCTTCCCTCAACCTATTAAAAGCATCAAGACACTCCAAAGAAAACACAAAAGCAACTTCTTTCATCAATAGGTTAGTGAGTGGTTTAGCAATTTTGGAGAAATCTTGAATAAAACGACGATAAAATCCAGCATGCCCTAAAAAGCTACGGACATCTTTTACCGACGTTGGAGGAGGTAGCTTCTCAATAAGCTCGATCTTGGCTCTATCCACCTCTATACCTCTCTTGGACACCAAGTGTCCTAGCAAAATTCCTTCTTGCACCATAAAATGACACTTCTCCCAATTAAGCACAAGACTTGTCTCTTCGCATCTTTTGAGTACCCTGGCCAAGTTAGCTAGACAAGCATCAAAAGTAGTACCATATACGGAAAAGTCATCCATGAATACCTCAACAATATCCTCAATCATATCGGAGAAGATTGCCATCATGCACCGTTGGAAAGTGGTCGGCGCATTGCATAGCCCAAAGGGCATCCTCCTATAAGCGAATGTACCATAAGGACAAGTGAAGGTGGTCTTCTCTTGATCATCCGGATGAATTGGAATCTGCCAAAACTCCGAATATCCGTCAAGATAGCAAAAATAATCATGTTGGGCTAACCTTTCTAGAACTTGGTCGATGAAGGGAAGTGGGAAGTGGTCCTTCCTAGTGGCGCTGTTGAGTTTCCTATAATCGATGCACATGCGCCAACTTGTGGTAGTCCTCTTCAGCACTAACTCACCCTTATCATTTTTCTCTACGGTCATCCCTCCTTTCTTTGGTACCACATGCACGGGGCTAACCCATTTGCTATCCGAGATGGGGAAGATAATCCCTGCGTCAACCATCCTCAATATCTCTTTCTTCACCACCTCTTTCATGTTGGGATTCAGCCGCCGTTGTTGCTCGATGGAAGGCTTATGACCTTCCTCCATGTGGATTCGGTGCATACACAAAGCGGGAGAAAGACCTTTGATGTCTTCTAAAGAATAGCCCAAAGCCTTCCTATGGGTCCTAAGAACAACCAACAACTTCTCTACCTCCTGCACACTAAGTGAAGAATTAATAATAACGGGGAAAGTAGAGTTAGGACCAAGGAACTCATACCTCAAAGTGTGCGGTAGTGGCTTCAAGGTCAAGGAGGGCTCTTGTGGGAATAAGATGGGTTCCACCTCCTCCGTCTTCATTACCTCTCCAAGGAAATCGGCTTCAATCCGTGAAATAGAGGCTTCCATGTCGGAAATAGGCGTAGGAACCGACCATGCATAAGCTGGCATCGACAGTTGCAACACATCTTCTTCACGTCGTCCTACTGCTGAAGGTGTCGATGCCGAGGCTGAGGGTGTCGGCGCCGCGGGTTCAACAGTGGCCATTTCAATTTCCTCGCTCTCATCTTCTTCAAGGGTGGCTAAGATCTCTTCAATAATGCTTTCCTCTTCTTCGGTGGATGGTATGCGAATGGATTCCTCACGAGCCAAGGTCCTCTACATGTCCGTGTAAACCATCTTGACTTCCGTTTTCTTTACCTCCCTTAGATTGGGGTCAAATTGAAATTCAACTAGCTCATCCCCAATTTGGAAAGTTAGAAGACCCTTCCTTACATTGATAATCGCATCCACCGTGGCTAAGAAAGGGCGCCCTAGGATAATAGGCACAACAGGATCTATAGGCATATCAAGTACTATGAAATCAGTGGGAACATAGAACTTACCTACCCTTACCGGCACGTCGTCCATCACACCGGTAGGTTCCACCGAGGAGTTGTCCGCCATATAGAGCTGCATGTTGACGGGTACTAGTGGTCCCATGTTAATCTTAGACCATATGGAGAGTGGCATAAGGCTTGCGCTTGCACCAAGATCAGATAGAGCTCGATATCGATGTTCGCCTAGGCCAATGGTGATGGTGAACTTGCCCGGGTCAGCTCTCTTTTCAGGAAAGTTGACGGCATTGCAATCCTCTGAAATCTCTGACACGGATCTCTTATTGCTCAAGATCTCTTTCAAGAATTTGATGTATGCCGGCATCTCTCGAAGAGCTTCCCTGAAAGGAATGGTCACATTCAAGCCTTGAAGAACCTTTACAAACCTCCTAAACTTCCCTTCGGTTGGATCCTTGAGAGCCTTTGATGGATAAGTGAGCTTGGGTTTGGCTTTTGGAGTGGTCAATACATCGGGTGTAGGTGTGGGTTGGCTTGCAGAGGTATCGGCGCCGATAGTAGAGGGGTTGGCGTCGAGGGATTGTGCAGGGACTTCCTTAGAGGTGTCGACGCCGAGGTCAGGGGTATCGGCGTCGAGGGTCTGTGTGTTTATAGCAGGTTCTGCAGTAGCTTGGTTTGCTGTCAGGGTGTCGACGCCGAGGTTAGGGGTGTCGGCGTCGAGGCTTGTGTTGGGCTGGCCAATTTTTTCTCCTTTCTCCTTGGCTTCCCTTTCCGGTAGAACCTTCCCACTCCTTGTTTGAATGGCTGCGATATGTTGGGATTTGGGGTTGGCTTCATTTTGGCCGGGTAGTTGGCCACTTGGCTTTGGAATTTGAGCTGCCAATTGACCCAATTGGGTCTCAACGTTCTTCCTCCAAATATCAATGTCCCCGAACCTTGCATTCATGCCTCGCAGCTGCGTATTAATCTCCAAATTGGACTGTCTAGCATCCGCCTTGGCCTCAGCTTGGCCTTTCCTTAAATCTTCCAAAATAGATCTCATATCATCCCTAGGTTGCTCACGTTCCACATGGCCTAGAGGTCTATATGGGGGCCGTTGATCATGTTGAGGAGGATGGTTACCCCAATTAGAGTGCCCGTCGTTCCTTTGGTAGTAGTTGCCTTGGCTCCTATAAGGACCTCTCATGTAGTTCACTTCTCCATATGATTCAGCGGATTTCACTTGGTTGACATGTGGGCAAGCGGTGGTAACGTGGGAAGTGGACCCACACTCTATGCATGGTTTATTGTTGGAGAGAAACCTTACTTGCTTCTTAAATTTTCTATTCTCATCCTCTATAAATTGTTGCCGCACATCAGGGTCAATCTCATCAGAAGGTTGATAGAGTGGCATCGATGGAGAGGGCCTCGCATCAATTTTAGCGGGGGTCCCATAAGTAGTGTCAAAGTCCGTGAGCTTGTCAAGTGCATCCCACGCCTCATAAGGAAGCATCTCAATGTATCTATAGGAGGTGTGGATGTTGATCCGATCCTTAGTAGCCGAGTTGATGCCATTGAAGAAGATCTCTTGCAAAACATAAGGTGGTTGCCCATGAGTAGGGAATTGGCGAATCAACTCCTTGAACCTCTCCCAAGTTTCGGCGAGAGTTTCATTCCTTAATTGCTTGAAGGTCGTGATCTTTTTGCGCAGCTCCGTCGTCTTCATAGGTGGAAAGAACTTGCTCATGAATAGATCATGAAGCTCCTCCCATGTGTTGATGGATCGCGGCGGCAAGCTTTCGAGCCAATGAAGGGCTTTTCCCACTAAGGACCAGCGGAAAGCCTTCAAGCGAACATACTCCAAGTTGGCTCCATCGGCTATGGTATCACACATCTCCTTGAACTCTTTCATGTGCTCCATAGGGCACTCATTGGGTTTCCCTTCAAAAGGAGTCTGCTTCACCATGGTGAGGAAGCTAGTCTTGATCTCAAAGTTGATATTGGGGAGAACGATGGCCGATTCCGGCACCCGCAGCCTAGGGTGCATGTATTGATGAGCATTGGTTGGAATTCTCTCCAACTCTTCCCTGAGATTTTTGACCTCCTCCCTTGCTTCCCTAGCGGCGTCAATCTCTCTTTGACGAGCTTGATTGGTAGCGGCTTCCCGCTGCGCCACATCTTGATTCTCTTTGTGAAGCCTTTCTAGCTCCGCACGAAGTGTTTCCATTTCCAACATCTTTCGCCTAAGCCTTTCCTTTAGACGTTGGTGTAGAACACGTTCGGGCTCGGTGAATGGCTCGTATAGAGGACGGTCACTTCTTCGCATAAACCTTAAAACAAAAACAAAGAAAACGAAATTAAAAAGAAAGATGGGGATGAGCTATTCCCAACCCTAAAACAACTAGATTAGGCGCGATTGATTACTCCCCGGCAACGGCGCCAATTTGACGTGCATGAGGGGAGATCGATGCCTATTCTCACTCCAATCAAATATATTTATGCTCGAATCCCTCTATAGTATAGTGGAAATTAAGGTCGATCCAAGGGAGTATGTCAGCGGTTCTATCCTAGTTGTTTTATGGTCGAAAATAGGGGAAAATGGCACAAATGGCGGCTGTAAATGGTGGTGAACACACTGAATTTGGCTCAAGTAACAAGTGATTGCAATATATGAGAAAGAACTTCCAAGATTAGGGCTAACCACAACAACAAACACATGTATAAATCAATGAATCATGTAAGAAATCATGCTTTTATCTCAATCAAACAAATCAAATCACTTTCATATAAGAGACTTATTATTTAGGTCTTTTTAACTTTCATCAAAAATCCTTAATTACTATCAATGTTAACAATCTCCTTTGGTGAATTCAATTGTAACAATGAATGCCCTAGATTTTCATCAAGGGTTAAACACATAGGTAGAAATAGATAAAAACATCTCATAAATATAGATTCATTCATTCACACACATGCCTATTGTTGGGTTCACCCCAACCCTAGAAGATGGGGGAACTACTCACTGATTGCAAAGGAAAACATAAGAACAATGGAAGAATTCATAATCTTAAATTGCATAAATCAAACCTTAAAATTCACGTTCAAACTTTCAGCCAAAAACTCCCAGAACGTACGACTGTGCTGCTGTAAATCAGCCGTGTGCTGTGTGAAGAGATATCCCTAATTAGCCTCTAATTGGCTTTATTTAAAGATAGAATTTTTAGACTTAATCTCCAAGGAAAGAGATTTAATCTTAGAAAAATAATAAAATCTAACTAAGGAAGGATAAAATATCCCAAGTCTATCTAACTAAAAGATCCTAAAAGAGATTTAGAAGAAAACCCTAATTAAAAAACAGTGCTACTGGAATTTGCTGGATGTCGGCATCGAGGGTCTGGGTGTCGATGCCGAGGGTCTGTTACACACTTCTTCTCCATCTTTACTTTGTTTGATTTCCAATCTTTTTGTGCCCTTTTTCCTTCCTTCTTCACTCTTCCTTAAGCTCTAGAATTTCCTCTTTTTAGCTTCAAAACCTACAAAACACCACCAAAGCTTGTGTAGACATCCATATCTCGAAAAATATGAAAACTAACACAAATGACACACTTTCCTAACACAAAAGCTAATAAAATGACTCAAATGGAATGAAAACATAATGCAAAATATGACTAAAAATGCGGACATCAACTATATGCACTCCTTAGAACGGATCATAGATTCGCCTGTTGCAACTTTAAAAAAAAAATACACGGACCAGTTATAATTTTTTCTACATAGGACGGATCCTCCGTCCTAATAAATTAAAAAGCAAAAAAAAAGTTTCTTTTTCTTTTAAAAAAATAAAATTCTTTCTCTCCTCATCTCTCTCTTTTCTCCTTACCCCACTCTTTCTCTCTCTTTTTTTATACAAGGTGGGGATTTGGGGGTGATCAACCATAGTTGATTCACCGAAATCAACGTCCAAGAGCTTTTTGGTGACGATGTTTTCGATCTCAACTGGAGAGCAGTCCTAAATCCAAGACGTCGAGAGGCTCATATGCGTCAATCTATCTGCTACCCGATTCCCTTCGCGGAAGGTGTGGGCGAAAGAGACACTCAAAAATTCACGGCAAAGACTAAGGGCATCTGAAAGCAACATCTCAACCTCCCATGGGCTCTTCCACGACCCATTCATGGCGTGTTGATAATTGTCAAACAATCACTCTCCACTACAAGATAAGAAAAACCCCACTTCGAAGCTTCCGTAAGACCGAACAAAAGACCGAGACATATATCACAATAGGCGGATCAAGGATCCGTCTTATGTAATTTTTATTTATTTATTTATAACGGACAGATGTGTATATTATAAAAAAAAAACTTGTAATGAATTGATCTGATATAGCAAAAGTAATTCGATAAAAGATCCAGGGGTATAATTGTCATTTACACGGTAAACCCTAATCGCAAACCCTAACTCTCATTATATATATGATCGATCTACTAGGGTTTAGGGGGGCTTCTTTCAGCCGACACACTCTCTGACTTGAGCGTCGGAGGCTCCTCCGGGGGAGCGAGCCCCGCCTCTTCTTATTCATTCTTGCAGGAAGATCGATCGACACGGAGAACGATCGAGACGCACATGAACGATCGAGACGAAGATTTGATGTATTACATTTGGCGTCGTATGTGGGAAATCGATCAAAAAGCACGATGGTCGAAATTCCCAATCAATCAAGCGACGTGAAATCGACTATTAGGCTGGATTCGATCCCCTACTAGTCTCCAGTGAAACCCCATGGAGCGGCAGAGCCGTCCCCCGACAAGAGCTCCGCGCCTCCCTCCAAGCCATGCTCGTTCGTCGACGACAAGGCGGTCGCATCTCCAGCCCAGCCGCACTGCCACTTCAAATCGACCAGGTGGCTTCGAAAGATAGGCCGCTCGTTGTGAATCTAAACCCGCGAACACGCCAGCAGGGAGGGGCAAGGCTGGGATCGTCTGAATCCCTTCGCCGCCATATATCGAGGTCGAAATCAAAGGTTGGACATTGGTGGAGGACGCCGCTTCGAGTTCCTGCGCCGCCATCGTCTACAAAACCTACGAAGAAGATGAATCGTGTGCATATTGGGATTAATCATAAAAAGCAACCCCAGAGTTCTCAAAAATCGCGGAAAAGGGCCCAACTTTGAATGGGTCCAGAAGTGTCGCTCAACTTAGGGGACTTGATAGGCTCTACAAGTCATCTCTCCTTGTTGAGGGGCTTCACTCACCACTGTCGGGCCAACTCCAGCAGATCTGTCGAGTCATATATCTCTATAAGAGATTCACCGCCGCCTTCAATCTGGGCATGACGCGTACGAGAGGCGTTTTCCCTAAGCAAAAGATTTGATTGCTTGGGGCATCGACTGCCACTAGTGACCGCCATCAAGATAGGGCCTGCACCGGACCGAGGCCGATTGCTTTGATGCAACAGGGGTCGCGGTCGTAATCTCCATGTCGAAAACATCGCATCAGATTCACAAATAGATAAGCCCTTCTTTTTTATTTCATTCGGTTGTCATTGAATTCGATTAATTCTTTGCATTTGTAATTCATCTGTCAATACGAAATTGGACCAAATAACAAGAAAATGGGATCCAATTTGGATCCAAATGGAAGTAAGCTATAACCTAGGAAAAATGGTTCAGGTTAATAGATTTCAAGGAGTGAAATCATGATCGCCCATAGTTAGACTGGGTTGATGCCTCTCAATGTAATACACTGCTGCCTAGCTAGCTTGGTGTTCCACATGCCCCTACCCGTCCCTTTTCATTGCCTCCATCTGGGGAAATCAGTGAGAGTGTCGTCCACCTTTCGGCCAGATGCCCGGTTCGTTCCTCTCTAAGCTTCGAAAGCCACAAACGAATAAGTTCTTCTCTTTCCGAGTTTCATTCAGTTGTTATTCAAATAGATGACCCTTTACACTTGGTGTTCAATCAATCCCTTGAATATATTGCTATATATATATTCTTTGCTTGGTTTGAGTTAGAAGTTTCTGCAGGAGACCGATATTGTCAAGCATAATATGTGCATGACGTGCATCAACTCACATTGCTTAATCTCTTATATGTATATATCGACTGACTTATGCAAGAAAGGTTGGCGCGTAGGGGCGTGTGATCAGTTGTACAAGCATATAGTTCTTGGATCTAAGCCTTGTCGGTTTGTCTATCATATGTGTTGGATCGAGTCCTCGAGAGATTGCCTCGTCGCTGGACACCACATCCTGTTGCTGCAAGGGTGCCTTCCCCTTTCAATCGGCCACCGGATTGGGAATTGGATAGGAGATGAAGTGCTCTACCAGTTCAAGTTGATGACGACAACAACAAATTTCCAATTGATTGGTTATTCAATTTTCGTAGGGGCAAAAAACCAGAAAATGTTAATGGTAAGCCTTTACTGGTGTAAGACATCATTACATTTATTTATGCAGGTCATTGAATAATCTATTGAGGTTGGGGCTGATGATATGTAGTCAACTTCCAAATAATTGGATTTATCATTCGCGAGAACGCCGATTTCAAGCCAAACGATCGCCACTTAAGGCCAAAGGTTCGCCACTTAAGGCCAAAGAACGCCGATTTCAGGCCAAACGATTGCCACTTAAGGCCAAAGTTCGCCGATTTCAGGCCAAAGGTTCGCCACTTAAGGCCAAAGTACGCCGATTTCAGGCCAAAAGTTCACCACTTAAGGCCAAAGTACGCCGATTTCAGGCCAAAGGTTCGCCACTTAAGGCCAAAGTACGCCGATTTCAGGCCGAAGGTTCGCCACTTAAGGCCAAGGTATGCCGATTTCAAGCCATATAGGCAGCACTTAAGGCCAATAGATCGCCACTTATGGCCAAAGACCCGTCTTACGACCAATTAAAGCCAATTCTAAGCTATAATAACGCCGTTAAGGGCCGACAAAAGTCAAAATCAAGCAATAAGCATGTCATTGAAAGATGAAACGCTCAACCCTAATGAAAACCATTGAATTGTCGATCATAAATAAAAGCAAGAATATCATCAACTAACACTATCTCTCATTTATGGCAAAGAATTCATCTAATCATTTTGAATAGTAACTTTCAGTTGATCAGTTAATAACGCACCAACTACATTATATTGTGTTATTCGGTTGTGAATGCTAAAGCTTGCAGGATACAACGAAGACAAGGGGCAAGCATTATTGGTGATCTTTGATCATAACAAGTGAAGAGTTTCAAATTATTCGTCTTCCCTCATCACTAGATCGTGATAAGGAAACCCGATGGACAATTGATATAGCAAAAGTAATTCGATAAAAGATCCAGGGGCATAATCGTCATTTACACGGTAAACCCTAATCGCAAACCCTAACTCTCATTATATATATGATCGATCTACTAGGGTTTGGGGGGCTTCTTTCAGCCGGCACACTCTCTGACTTGAGCGTCGGAGGCTCCTCCGGGAGAGCGAGCCCCGCCTCTTCTTCTTCATTCTTGCAGGAAGATTGATTGCCACGGAGAACGATCGAGACACACATGAACAATCGAGACGAAGATTTGATGTATTACATGATCTATAATTCGTCCTAAAAAGTGGATATAGCCCATGTGATTGGTGATTGGTGCATATAACACAATCTATCAGCCACACCAATGTCCCACTATAGCACGTAACTTGGGAGATATTTTAGTGAGTTGGTTGGAGTTGGAAGGGCAAAAACGTCACAAACAAAGGAAGACGAATTATAATTTGGGAATTATCTTATCTTAGGTTGGTCATGGCGACTCGTATAATTCCGACTGTGTGCCGCCCTCGTCCCCCCTCTCTCCCTCGCTTCATTTCCAGCATCTCCCGTCTTTACTCCATCCCTCTCGCCATCTCCGTCTCTCTCGCCCTTCTCCCTCTCTCCCCTCTCCGCACTCCCAATCCACTCCCCCGCCTTCACTCTCTTTCCCGATTCGGTCGAGTCTCCCCTCTCTCTTCATCCACATCCCGTTTCTCATCGTCATTATCATCCATGGCTTCTGCGGCTACGGCTGATCTTAACCCTAACCCCCTTCTCCAGGACTTCGATTTCCCTCCTTTCGACTCTGTGCACCCCGACCATGTTCGCCCAGGCATTCGCGCCCTGCTCACAGATCTCGTGTGTATTTCGTCAGTCTTCATTCCTTGTTGGCTTTGCTGCGTAATTGCGTGTTGAGCGGTGCTGTTTTTGTTTTGCAGGAGTCCAAGTTGGAAGAGTTGGAGGCGAGTGTTGAACCTTCTTGGCCCAAACTGGTCGTTCCTCTGGAGAAGCTTGTTGACCGATTGGGAGTTGTTTGGGGGATGATCAATCATCTCAAATCTGTCAAGGACTCCGCTGAGCTTCGATCTGCTATTGAGGAAGTCCAGGTCTCATGCTTTTTTCTGATTCCATATGGCTGTTCCCGTTTCGTTTTGGTTCTATTTTGGCAGATTAAATGCACCTGCATTGATCCTGATCGGCAATTAAGCCTATTTCAATCCGATCAACCGTGTTTATCCTGTTGTTTTTACTCATTGTTGTAAATCTGCTGTCTATTATATATACTAGCCAGAAAAAGTGAAGTTCGAGCTCAGATTAGGGCAAAGCAAGCCCATTTACAATGCGTTCAAATCCATCCAAGAATCTCCTGATTGGCAGAATCTGAGCAATGCGCGCAGACGGATTGTTGAATGTGAGTGTTTAACTACCTAATTCTTCAATTGTTCCAGCAATATTTACAGTGTGCATTTCTGTAATATCCTACCAATTACTGCACATGCAGTTATTGATTTCAGCATCTTAAGCTTCACTCCTTTCTTATTAATTGTTGTTAAATTGATCTGTTCGAGTTTATCTTTCTCATTACGATGTTTAGTGGGGATCTGGGAATTGCATTTTTATCAAGTGTAGTCAGTTTAAATGTGTGCAATGTGTCTTTGCAGCCCAAATCAAGGAGGCGGTCCTGAATGGTGTTTCCCTTGAAGAGGACAAAAGAGAAGAATTTAACAAAATTCAACAGGTACGTGTGTGGTGTGTTCCTCTTTCTTTTCTTCCACTTGGAATGTATTTTTTCTTCATGTTATTCTAGAAGTTGATGATGCAACCTTCCATATTTCTGTAATTCACTTCTTGACGATTCTTTGCTGGTACTGTTGGTTCTTCTCTGTTACAGGAATTGGAAAGACTGTCTCAAAAGTTCAGCGAGAATGTTCTGGATGCTACAAAGAAGTTTGAAAAAGTTATAACAGATAAGAAAGATGTTGAAGGATTACCAAGCACTGCACTGCAACTAGCTGCCCAAACGGCCGTGTCAAAAGTAATTTTCTTTTGCTAAACCTTCAATAGATACCGTTTTTGTGTAGTTACGATCCTTTGTTCCATATTGTGGAATTTGATGTTTGTTGATGCCATAAGTATTATGCATGTTATAGCATCTCAACTTTTGATGTTCATAACAGGGACATGAAAATGCCACTGCCGAAAATGGACCATGGGCTATCACTCTAGATGCTCCAAGTTACATGTCTGTCATGCAACATTCTAGAAACCGAGCATTACGCGAGGAAGTATACCGTGCCTATGTTACTCGTGCCTCTGTTGGTGATCTTGATAATACTCAATTGATCAACCAAATATTAAAGCTTAGGTTGGAAAAAGCCAAACTTCTTGGTTACAACAATTATGCTGAGGTATGACTTAACTTATTCTGAGGAAGGTCTGAACTGAGTACTCTTCTTTAGTCCTCACTTTAAGTTGTTGTAGGTGAGTTTGTCAATGAAAATGGCTACTATTGACAAAGCCCAAGAACTTCTAGAACAGCTTCGTGTTGCTTCTTGGGATCGTGCCGTCCAAGGTATTCTTGGGTAGAAATATGTTTTGCAAGTCACTTTCATTTTTGCACAAATGTGATTATTTTGCAAATATTTTGCTGAAATATAGTTGCTCATTGTATTATTTCCTATGAGACCCGGGATTGTAGCATTAATTAATCTTTCCAGTCAGTTGGGAAGTTTATCACTTTGCTTGTATGTTATTTGCTTATTCCCCTACTGTGATTATGTTGTCTTGCTTTTCTCACCCCTTGTCATTGTTTAGACGTGAATGACATAAAAAGTTTTGCCAAGGAGCAAGGTGCAGTAGAGGCTGACAACCTGGCCGTTTGGGATATTACTTTTTGGAGTGAAAGACTTCGTGAGTCCAAGTATGACATTAATGAGGTTTGTTCTGTCTCTTTGTTGAAGTTAGGAAAGGAATTCAACCTTGTAACACAAAATATTAATAGGCAATGGATAATAATTGCTTTTTTATCCGTTGTTGCAAATCAATATGAATTGCCTTAACATTTATCTTTTTAAAACTCAAATCGTTCGTTTTAATAGCTTTGTTGGTTTTCCTTTTTTAATTCTTTTTAGGAGGAGTTGCGTCCATACTTTTCTCTGCCAAACATTATGGATGGATTATTCGCTTTAGCGAAAAAGTTGTTTGGAGTTGATATTGAACGCGCTGATGGTCTAGCTCCGGTAGGTTTATATTTTAATGTGCACACATTCTTCTATTATCAAACGGAAAAGTTCTGTCTGATTGACTCAAAATATTATTAATTTTCAGGTCTGGAATAACGATGTTAAATTCTATTGTGTCAAGGATTCCTCTTCTGGAAGTCCAATTGCATACTTTTATTTTGATCCATACTCTCGACCATCTGAGAAAAGAGGTGGTGCATGGATGGATGAGGTCGTCTCCCGTAGTTATGTATGTTCACGTGATGGTAACTCTGTGAGGTTGCCCATTGCTCATATGGTGTGCAATCAAACACCCCCGGTTGGAAGCAAGCCAAGTCTGATGACATTTCGTGAAGTAAGATGAATTATTATCATCATGATATTTGCTTGTATCTAGCGTGGCATGAAATTAGGAGTAGGGAAGCTTTGCATTCTTCATGTGACACAAGTTTAGATTTCATTAGATGGATGTACATTTACTAGAATGAGAATCAACAATATCAATATCGTCTCAGTTTAACATTTATTGAGAAATTCTTCTTAGGTATGCAAATATCATTTGAAAACATTCATTAGAGGCAACCTTCGAAATCTTGCTTTACTCAAATGACAACTGCAAACTTCATTCAACTCTGCCAATATGTAGCTGACTAAATAAACTTATATAGATTCAGTGTGTTACTTTATCAATTCGTCAATGACATTGAAAGTGAAAAAGTTCAAAATTTTAATGAAGTTTATTGAAATTCGAGGTTGCCACTTGAGTAATACAATATTAAAATGTCAAGCTCGAATTATGAAGTGCCTCTCTATAAAAATGCGAACCATATGGCCATATGGGTACTTGTATTAGTTTTTTTCTTTACTATTATGTTTTATTGAAAGAAACATCATCATATAAGATGACTTTAATTTATTCCCCACCAAACTTGTGGACTTTTAGGTTCTTTTTCATTCTTTACAGTAAGGACTACACAGTCTACATTTTCTCTCTAACCTTATGGAGTTATGGTAGTAAGAGTTTTTCCTAAGGAAATGCTATCACCTATGAATTCCATGAAGGGATTAGGAGATTGATTGATCTTACAAATTTCAACCTTCATCATTTAGCATTAAGTTGTTCATTTCCTTTCTTAAATTTACTAGTTGAAGGTGCCGCTTTTGGTTAATTTTTTCCTTCTAGTGCCAAAACATTTTTCAATATGCTATCTGAATCTGATTAGTTCTTGACTTGGGATACGAACTTGACTATGTATTTGTTGTCTCATCTGAAAAAAACATGATAGATATCGTTGAGCTACGGCAATGCTATATGCATGGCATCATGTGATCATACATTAATGGCAAAAAATGCTCCAATCATTATCTCAAATTGCCAAAGTATAGGCATTCTTGTATGCTGGAACTTCTGTCTCTTTGGTTATGACTTCTAATGTCCTTGCTTGCAGGTTGAGACTGTCTTCCATGAATTTGGTCATGCACTTCAGCATATGCTAACCAGGCAAGATGAAGGTCTTGTGGCTGGCATTCGAGGGGTAGAGTGGGATGCCGTTGAGCTTCCCTCTCAATTTATGGAAAATTGGTGTTACCATAGGTAATATAGCCTTGTTTCCTTATAGTGGTTGGATCTTTTTTTTTTGGTTGGCTTCCTCTTTTTGTTAACCTGCTATAAAGCAATTATTGAATAAGGCCTTTACCGTCTACACTTTTATTCACAATTTAGTTTTTTCTATTTGAGGAAAACAAGTGTGATATTTTTTTTGGCAAGGAAAGTGACAGTTTTAATTGGAAAGAAAGTCTTCATGCAAATCCAATGCAAACTAGATGGAAAAGAGTGTTCATGCAAATTTAGCAAAAATAGAAATATTCTCGTTAATGAATGCTAATATTTAGGGGATGAAAAAAAGCAAATCGACACATTATTAGACCAAGTGATTTCTCCCTGTTAATTTGTTTTTTAACAGATTTTTTTGAACTTCCTGAAAATGAGGCCTCAGCTGATGATTCTGTGCACTATTGACTGCACTGGACTTTTCATGGGTGTAACTTTATTCCAAGAGTAGTGGTTTATTTACCATTTGGTGTTGCAGGGACACACTAATGAGCTTCGCAAAGCACTATGAAACAGGGGAGTCCCTTCCAGAAGAAGTGTATCAGAGGCTCCTTGCAGCACGGACTTATTTTGCAGGCTACCAAAGCCTTCGTCAGGTCATCTCCTCTTTGCCTTTTTATTTCCCCACCTTCGTCTATTTGTAATAGTAAATTCATTTAATTGGCTGCTGTCTAGGTTGTAATGGGGTAAAAGTTTTTGTGGGTTTTGACCTTTCCTTTACTCTTAATGGTTTGTGTTGATTCTTCCAAATGGGGGGTTTCCTCTATTATGTTGAAAAAGAATGAAATTTGTATTTACTTGTAGGGAGATACTAAGAAATATAACCTGAAAAGTGATGATATTTGAATGCCGATGGAAAAGTTTGATAACTTTTCTGCTGCTTTTAACTATCTTTTGTATGTAAGTATGACAAACATATTAAAATGAAATGAACAAGAACGCCATCGATGTTTAAAATGTTATGAAATTGAACCATAATAACTTGAAGAAAAATGTAAGAAGGTTAGATTTGTTTGTGCAGAATACTAGAATCAACAACAGCTTCAAATTGGCCACTTCTGCAGTTTAGAAATTGTTGTCCCCTGCCCCCTTTCTCCATGCCCTAGTTACCTTCTCCTATGTGTTGGGGTGAGCTCTCGATAAATAGGGGATGATAGTAGAAATGATTTAGAAGTTGTATGGAAGGAATATGACGGGTGCTTGTTTAATTGGGCTATCCAACTACCATCTTCTACACTGTGGGGGTTTAAGAAAAGTTTTGTACCTTCTTCCATTGCTCATTAGTTCGAATCATCTGGCGTATGGAACTGTAACTGCCTTTGTCATGATTCTACAGTTGAAATTTGCAACATTGGATTTGGAGCTGCATAGTAGTTTCATTCCTGGTGAATCAGAGTCCATCTATGATGTTGATCAAAGAGTTTCTAAGAAGACTCAAGTGATTCCTCCTTTGCCTGAGGATCGCTTTCTATGTAGTTTCAGCCACATATTTGCAGGTTTTTACTTTGTCATAATCAAGCAAAGTTTAGTTTAGTTTTGACTCTAAAACTTGAATTACTGACTTCACTCTTTATTTATTTATCGGTAGGTGGATATGCTGCTGGATACTATAGCTATAAGGTATTTCCTTTCCTTCTATACATATTTTGTGAGGTTCACTGATACGTAAGTAGTAGATATTGATTTAGTTTTAGTTTTAGAGTTGTTCCAAGGTGGCTAGTTACAATGAATTTTCAGTTTTATCTATCAATGTTTAAATTATTTTCCGTTGTTTTGAGAAACGGAACAAATGAAACTTAATAGTTGTTTCCGACTAAGGATCTATGTGTTGGTTCTTTGCAAATTTGCAGTGGGCAGAGGTACTATCTGCTGATGCCTTTTCCGCTTTTGAGGATGCTGGGTTGGACAATGATGAGGTATGTCTACACTTTCCATATGCTTTTTTTTATAATTGCAGTATTTTCCGAGCAGACCTCATTGACAAAATAGAAGTGTTACACTTTTTTTTTTGTTGGTAAACTTAGTGTTTGGATTATCTGTTTACGAAATCTTAGGTAGATCTATTTCATAAGTTGCTATGAGATTGTTGGAATGTTTTGGGCATTTGGATTATTAGTTCACTAACGTGTATTCTTTAATAAACCCTTTGCGAGCGGCTTATTCCTGTTAATTCACACAATTGATCCTTTCCCCTATGCGCCATGAATAATTTTTCATTTGTCAACACCAGGCCGTGAAAGCGACAGGGCATAGATTCAGGGAAACAGTACTTGCTCTTGGGGGTGGCAAAGCACCACTCGAGGTTAGTCTCTTTTGGAGTACCAAATAGACTGCTAGATAACTTCTACTGCTATTCTATCTCGGGATTCCTTTTCTTATTTTTTGTTAATCACGCAATTCTTAAATTGGGATGATTATGATATCATCAGGTGTTTGTGGAATTCCGAGGGCGTGAGCCATCACCAGAGCCCCTTCTTCGGCACAATGGCCTATTGCCTGCTGCAGCAAAAGCTTGAACATAAAAATTGTTTCCCGGACGTTTGAGAGATCTGCCGTCTCTGGTGCATTACAGATTGTAGTTAGGTATACATGCAACTGCGGTAATTGCTTCAATGGCTTTGGCAAGTTCTCCTGATCAAATTGGACATATACTCATTTCTGCATTGCTTTCTGATACAGTTTTCCGTGGAGCATTTTAGCTATTTCTACTTTGAGTTGAATTTTTATGGAGGTTTAACTTTTTTTATGAATAGCAGGCTTTTCGAAGCCTGTGTTTTTTGCCTTTTACTTATCTGGTAATTGACAGTAACAGCAAGCAAGGTAACGGTTATGAAATCTAACAACGGAAATCTTGGTTAACCCAAGATGTCCAGGCATCCAGCGGCCCCAGTGGAAACAAGTTATCATGGAATTGAAATCGGCCTGACCCAACCTAATTGAATTTCAGTTGGATTAATTTAACATCTAAATTCACGTGAACTTGAAAAACATTTTCCTACCAACAACAAAAACAACAACCCAGTATATCCTGCAAAAGCAGGGTCTGGGGGGTCAGGATGTACGCATTCCTTCCCTGAGCAAGTCGAGAGAGTGTTTCCGATAGACCCAGAACAATAGGATACCAGAACAACAAGAAAGCATTACTCATAGAGGGAAAACAATATCAGAAACGAAGCAGGAAGAAGACAGGAAAATAGCAAGGACAATAGAGCAAAACATCAGGACCCAAAACTCTATACATCCACGGCCCGAATGCACCGCCTCCAGTGGTCCCTGTCCGCAGTCATAGCTTCCGACAGATTCAGAAGATTAAGATCGTGCTGAATGACCTCCTTCCAACTCTTCTTTGGTCTACTTCTCCCCCTTTTGATATCTCCAAGATCCAAGCTCTCACACCTACGAACCGGAGCCTCAGCCGGTCTCCTGCGCACGTGTCCAAACCAACGCAATCTACACTCCCGCAGCTTGTCTACTATACTCGTAACTCCCACCTTTCTCCTGATGTCTTCGTTTCTGATTTTGTCCAGTCTCGTGTGCCCACACATCCATCGCAACATTCTCATCTCTGCCACAGACAACTTATGTTCTTGAGCTTTAGTTGTAGGCCAACACTCAGAGCCATACAGAACAGTCGGTCTAACAATCATCTTGTAGAATTTCCCTTTTAGTTTAGCCGGAACTTTCCTGTCATAAAGCACTCCCGAAGCTCTTCTCCATCTTAGCCATCCCGCCTGGATTCGATGATCGATATCCCTTTCAATACCCCCATTGCTTTGGACGTAAGAGCCCAAGTACTTGAAAAACTCTTTTCTAGGGACTAGATCCTCCCCTAACACAACGGAAGTCTCAACATCTCTGCCTACCCCAAAACTGAACTGCACATATTCGGTCTTGGTCCTACTCAGTCTGAAACCCTTTGACTCCAACACCCTTCTCCAACTTTCAAGCCTTCGCGCTAAACCAGATCTTGAGTTGTCCACTAGCACAATGTCATCAGCAAACAACATGCTCCAAGAAACCTCTTCTTGAAGTGGACTGGTAAGGGTATCCATTATTAGAGTGAACAAGAAAGGACTAAGAGCCGAACCCTGATGAAGCCCCACTTGAACCTGAAAGTATTCTGAATCGCCACTTGGTGTTCTAACACTTGTCAGAGAACCATCATACATATCTCTGATAACTCTGATATACGTCCTCGGTACTCCCTTCTCAGCTAGGCAGCTCCATAACAACTCTCTCGACACCCTGTCGTAGGCCTTTTCGATATCTATGAAGGTCATGTACAGATTCTTCTTCCTATCTCTGTGTTTCTCGATCAATTGTCTCAACAAGTGAATAGCTTCAACCGCTGATCTGCCTGGCATGAATCCAAATTGGTTCTCAGACACTTGAACCAACCTCCGAAGTCTCCTCTCTATAACTCTCTCCCACAACTTCATCGTATGACTCAGCAGTTTGATTCCTCTGTTGTTACTGCAACACTGGACATCCCCCTTATTCTTATAGACCGGAACTAATTTACTGAGTCTCCACTCCGCTGGCATCTTAGCTGATCTTAGAATAACATTGAAAAGGGAAGTTAGCCAGACTAAACCTTTTGCCCCTAACCATTTCCAAACATCACCAGGGATATCGTCTGGTCCTGAAGATCTGTGGTTCTTCGACTTACAAACAGCAGCCTTAACCTCCTCAATGGTGATGCGCCTGTAGAAGCCGTAGCTACTGTGCTCTGAAGTGTAGAGACTCCTATCCGATGAGTTAGAATCCTCGTTGAGCAATTCTGAAAAGTACCTTTGCCATCTGCTCTTGATCTGCGGATCATCCACCAACACCTGACCATTCTCATCTTTGACACACCTGACGACGCCAATGTCTTTGCTTACTCTCTCTCTCTCTATGTCGAGCTAAACGAAAGAGAACCCTTTCCCCTCCCTTCTCGTCCAAAGCCTTATACAAACTCTCAAAGGCTTTATCCTTTGCCTCAGCAACTGTCCGTTTGGCCTCCCTCTTGGCCACGTTGTACCTGATCCTGAGCTCCGCTCCATCTTCTCCAATGCCTCTGTGCAACCATCTAAGGAACGCTAGTTGTTTCTCCCTCACCTTTTCCTTCACCTCCTCGGTCCACCAAGCAACACCCTTAATGGGACCTTGCCCTCCTGTCGAAACTCCCAGCACCTCCCTTCCTACTCTGCGGATACAACCAACCAAGCAACTCCACATCGCATCTGCATCTCCCTGCTTCCCCCCAATCCCCTCTAGCTCCGCCGCTCGCCATACCTTCTCTTTCAATAAGGGTCCAGTCGACTCAGAGAGACGCCACCACCTGATTTTTGGGGACCAGGTGTTGGTTCTCTTTCTGACGCGAACTTGAACCTCCAAGTCCAGAACTAGAAGGTGGTGAGGCGTTGAGAGACCACCAAAGGGGATCACCTTACAATCTCTACACCTTCGCCTGTCTTCCTTTCTGACCAAAAAGAAGTCTATTTGCGTTCTACTAACTGAGCTGTCGAACGTAATCAAGTGTTCATCCCTCTTTCGGAACCATGAATTGCAGATAACACTCCCGAATGCCACCGAAAACTCCAAAAGCGCAATCCCACCGTCATTTCTATCTCCGAAGCCAAAACCACCATGAGCCTCTTCATAACCGTCACTTTCCTTGCCGATGTGTGCATTGAAATCACCTCCAATCACATACTGCTCAGAAGCTGGGATACTCCCCACTAGAGTATCCAAAGCCTCCCTAAACTTCCTCTTCTCCTCTACACCCCGGCCCACCTGAGGCCCTTCACTACCTTATCCTTCCAGCGATCTCCAACCACAATGCCAACCCCGTTCCTCTTTCTGTCAAGACCTGAGTACCACAACTTCCACCTATCCACCTGACGGGCCTTACTCCCCACCCACTTGGTTTCCTGCAAACACGCAATGTCTACCCTACGGGCTTGCAGAATCTTAATCAGCTCAATCGACTTACCCGTAAGGGTTCCAACGTTCCACGTACCAAACCGCAAAGACGACACCATAGGTCGCGAACAACCCGGCTGACCTCCACCACCCCCAAATCCAACCTGAGCCACCCCCGTACTAGGACAAGCAACCACCGGACGGGCCATTCGGGCTATACAGGGTCACCCCACCAGACCAAGCAAAACACGACGCAACCAACCAAAAGAGCACAACAATAGAGGGCAGTAGAGACTAAACCAATAAACTAATAAAACCCCTAGTTAACTAGGAATTGAACTAGAAGGCACAATCACACAAGGAAAGATACGGAACCAACCAAACTAAATATCAAGTGAAGGTTCAATAATATAAAACAATGTAATATAGAAATACTCTAGAAGGGGGGTTGAATAGAGTATGCCCGTTTTTCGCAGAAAGTCTCAAGACTTTTGGAGCTCGTACCAAAACTTTTGAGATTAAACCTGAATCACAAAGTTAGACAATCGAACCAAGTGCGGAAATAAGGTAAAGCAATAAGTAAAGGACACGAGTAATTGTTTACGAGGTTCGGCACGAACTTGGCCTACGTCCCCGCCTAGGGTTCTTCCATAACCCTAGGATTCAAAAGGCTTTATTGATTTGCTTAGCTTAGGATCCTAATAGCTCACCGAGAAGCCTCTCTCCTATACAATTGCAATCTAGTCAACTCACGTTCCCTTGGAGTCCTAGACCAATCTAGAAGAGCCCCACCTCTCTCAGCTATCTAGTACAATCCTCTTACTCTCACAAATCAATAGCCTAGTGCAACTTCCTGAGTTATAAACTCTCGAGTAACACTATAAATGAATATATCCTATAAGCTCACAGTGACTCTCAAAGGCTTTGAAATAAACAACAAACTCTTGAGCGCTTATCATAGAGACACTTTGGAAGACAGATCTCGCTTGAATGAATGAAAGCTCGTGTAGCACTTGTATCTTCTGTCTTCTTCTTTCTTTC
Organism: Persicaria maculosa; assembly: GCA_963922045.1. NCBI lineage: Eukaryota > Viridiplantae > Streptophyta > Magnoliopsida > Caryophyllales > Polygonaceae > Persicaria > Persicaria maculosa. The sequence goes on along the minus strand of OY998252.1, from coordinate 44,060,120 downwards.
CTTTATATAGAAGTAGAATGGCGCCTAAGGATCTTCACCAACGGCTCCTTCGAATCAGGCTTGATCTTGAATCTTCTATTTATGGATACTCTGAAGCCATGATCCTCTTTGATTAAGATCTCCTCAATATGCGCCAAAGGAAAGATATAAACTCGAAATACTTCCTGAAAGATTAGTCATACACATATATATATAATATAAAGGAAGTATATAATAAGATTAAATAATATTCGGACTAATAAGACAGGTTTTGTATTTCATCAACTGTTAATGCTCCAAGGCCTTTGACACAAACATCCTGTCAAAGCCTTTGAAACATTTATTCCGATTTTCATCAAGGGAGGGAGTTATCAATCTCCCCCTTTTTGTCTTTCAACAAAGGGCGGAGGTAAAACAGTCACCAAAATAGTCACCAAAAGTTTTGAAAACGTTTCCAAAAACCAGCAATGTATCAAGTGGGTGGGATAGGATTGGGTAGGGTTTAGGCTTAGTCATCCGGAGCATCATCAGTGAGCCTCGTCCACAGTCCTTCCAGCATCTTGGAAATCCCGCTCATCTCCGTCATAATCTCCTTCTGCAGCTCCTTGATATCCAGGCGAACTTCCTCCAAGCCCAACTCTAGGTTGTCCATGCGTTCATCGAAAGCTGGAGCAGTGGGAAAGGCTTTTGAAGGAGTGGCAAGACTCAAGGTCCCTTGGGGAGACCGAGTGATGCCAATCTTTTCAAGGCCCTTAGAGTCGAACTTACCCGTATGACGCAGTTGTTCTTCATTTTTGACATCAATTCCAGAAGCTTTGAAGAGAGGGGTCAAAAGGGTAGCAAAGGGGAGGGGAGAGCCTTTTGTAGCTTTTCTAGCATGAGCCATGGTTCCAAGGATAGTGTTGGCCAGATCAAGATCAAGGCCATTTAAGATGCGGTAGAGCAGGACCATGGCATTGTCGGTAAGGAGTGAGCCGGAGTTAAAACGGGGTAAGAGGCATCGAACAATGATGTTGAAAATGATTTTTGCCTCAAGGGTTAGGGATGAGTGGGTGAGTTGCTTTGAGGTGCTGTTGGATGCTTCGGGTAGGAGGTACTTGGCTCGGGCAAGGATGATGCAATTCTCTTTTGAGGGGTGTATATCAGAGGGTGGAACTGGGGTAGGTAAGCCAAGGAAATCTGCAAAATCATTGGAGTTGAGAGAGATTCTAACCCCTTTGACAACAGACTCCAAAGACCAACCATTGGTGTCGTTTTTGGCTTTTAGGTTAATGTAAAAGAGACGGGTAAGCTGGGGGTAGTAGACAGTTTCAAGGTTAAGAAGGGTCCAGGCTGGGGATTTTTTGAGAAGCTCAATGCATGGTAACTTCAAAGCTTCGAAGAACTCAAAATCCAAAAAATCAGAACAGCTAATCTTACGAGTTCGAAACTCGTCTACCCACTTACCAGCAGTCTCAGCATCTTGAAACCAAGAGGAGGGCAAGGATTGATTTACCTGGATATAGGCCGGGGGGTCGGCATTCTTTCTGCGAGCAACTGTTGGAGCAGCTCTCTTGACAGGCGCTACAAGACTCTTGACAGTGCCCTTCCTGGTGCGCTTGGGAGATGGAGGCTTGACAGCAGCAGGGGCTTTCCGCTTCTTTGGAGACGGGGGAGGAGGAGAAGGAGAGGGAGATTCTTCCTCCTCTTCCTCAGACCCCGAGTCCTCACCGGACCCCGCTTCATCTTCTTCAGCTTCCTCGTCATCTCCAGAACCCTCTTGCTCTTCTTCTTCGTCCTCAGGCTCCTCCTCGGATGGAACCTCCTCGGCTTCGGCTTCCTTCCGAATCCGCTCAGCTTCCTCCCGAATCCGCTCAGCTTCCTCCTCTGCCAGTTTCCTAGCAAGTTCGACCTCCTCATCGGCCTTTTTCTTCTTCAAGGCTTCCTCCTCGGCTTCCTTGGCAGCATCTCTCTCCAGGGTGGCGTCTAGGTCATCTTCCTCCTCTTCCTCGTCCACTTCCTCAGCCAAAATCTTCCTCTTCCCTTTCTGTTTAGCACTGAGCGGCTTCTTAGCAGAGCGCTTTTGAGAGCCCTTGGGAACAATGACCGTGCTCTCAGCGATGGTGCTCTGGACGACAGTGGGGACAATGGCTTGAGGAGCGGGTTCAGGTGTGGGAGAGGTAGCAGTGGCCTGGCGTCCCTTGGGGGTGGCACCAAGTCTTTTGGGTGTGACAGCTTTCTTGGTTTTGGGTGCCATGGAGGAAATCGGCTAGGGTTTTCTTAGAACAGATTGAGAGGTTGAAGAGGGAGAATGTGAAGGGATTTGGATTAGTTCTGAGTTGTGATGTAATCGGGTACAGAATTGGGTTTAAGTAGAGGGAGTGATGGGACGGGTTTAGAGTTCCAAGGAAAGAAATCATCACATTGCCAATTTGAAAGGTTTCCAATTCAAAATTCAAATGTTCCCATTAAAATCGGACTGAAAAACTGAAAGATTTAGTTCCAAATTTAAAAATATCTTAACGGTTAAAAATAATTTTGAAATCCGAAAAAGAAAAAAAAATATAATTGATTAAATATCTAAAAAGATATTAACCAAAAATATATGATCCGATATATGTAATCCTCCATTTAGTTCACACACCTTGACATAGTTCTCAAGGGTCTTGACACTAAGTAGAATTTATCTTTCGTAAAGGGAAAGCTCCCCCTACGAAAGTGCATCCTTGTTAAGTATCCCAATCTCTCGTCTTATGAAGGTGAACCTGTCCTCTGCCAAAGGCTTAGTGAAAATGTCAGTCCATTGATAATCAGTTGAAATAAACGAAATGGACACATCACCTTTTTCAACATGATCTCTAATGAAATGATGTCTCACATCAATATGTTTGGTCCTTGAATGCTGAACAGGATTCTTAGTGATGGATATGGCACTTGTATTGTCACACTTAATTGGGATACCTTTGAGGTTGATGCCAAGATCTCGTATTTGTTGAGCTATCCAAAGAATTTGGGAGCAACAGGCTCCAGCTGCAATGTATTCGGCTTCTGCAGTGGATAGAGCAACTGAGTTTTGCTTCTTTGAGTGGCAACTGATCAAAGATGCTCCTAAGAATTGGCAACATCCTGATGTGCTCTTCCTATCCACCTTATAGCCTGCAAAATCTGCATCAGAATATCCAATTAATGTGAAACCCTTTTGCTTTGGGTACCATAGTCCAAGCTCCTTAGTGCCATTGAGATATCGAAAGATCCTCTTCACAGCCATGAGGTGAGATTCTTTAGGATCAGCTTGAAACCTGGCACACATGCAAACACTAAATATGATGTCAGGTCTACTAGCCGTGAGATATAATAAAGATCCAATCATTCCTCGATACTCCTTTTGATTGACACTTATTCTAGTCTTGTCTTGATCTAGAGACAATGTTGAGCTCATGGGAGTCTTGGCTGCTTTGGATTGATCCATCTTGAACTTCTTCAAGAGATCCTTAGTGTACTTGCTTTGGTTGACAAAGATCCCTTTCTTGGATTGATGAACTTGTAATCCCAAAAAGAAGTTGAGTTCACCCATCAAGCTCATCTCGAATTCACTGCACATGATGTCAGAAAATTCCTTGCACAAAGATGTGTTAGTAGCACCAAATAATATATCATCAACATAGATTTGAATAACCAAAATGTCCTTTCCTTTGGTTTTGATAAAAAGAGTCTTGTCGATCAACCCCCTTTTAAAATCATTTTCTAAAAGATATTTTGACAAGCGCTCATACCAAGCTCTTGGGACTTGTTTCAAACCATAAAGCGCTTTGTCAAGTTTATAAACATGATTGGGAAATTCTGAACTTTCAAAACCTGGGGGTTGAGCCACATATACTTCTTCCTCTAAGAAACCATTAAGAAAAGCACACTTGACATCTATTTGATATAACTTTATGCTCATAAAAGATGCAAATGCTAATAAAATGCGAATGGCTTCAAGCCTGGCTACGGGAGCAAAGGTCTCCTCATAGTCAATACCTTCCTCTTGATTGTAGCCTTGAGCAACAAGCCTTGCCTTGTTCCTTACAATCTTACCATTCTCATCTAGCTTGTTTCGAAATACCCATCGTGTGCCAATGACTGATTGATGCTTTGGCCTAGGCTTCAAGGTCCAGACTTTGTTCCTTTCAAATTCGTTGAGCTCACTTTGCATAGCAATGATCCAGTCTGGCTCCTAAAGTGCCTCATCTACCTTCTTTGGCTCAATAAGAGAAACAAACGCGTGAAAAGCACAAAGATCTTTAAGTTTAGAACGAGTTTGAACACTAGAAGTAGGGTCAGAAATGATATCCTTTAATGAGTGTGATGAGGAGTATTTGAATTTCCTTTTGCTAGTCTCAGCTCCTTGATTCGTCACACTGGTAGGATTGACTTGTAGTACATCTGACTCCGTGGTCCTGTTAGGTTCAGTTACAGCAGTTTCTGACGTCTTAACACTGTTGGATTGGAAACCAAGGGCTTTGGACGAATCTTCAACACCTTGGGCCAATTCTTCAGTGTTAAGAATCGGTTCCTGCATGTTCCTCTTCTCTGTGTTCTTGGTAGCAGCATCATCACCTTCCTCGTTCTCTTCATGGATGTTAAGATCTATATCTGCAACACTTTCACTCAAAGCACCGTCATTGCATTCATCAAAAATAACATGTATACTTTCTTCGACTACCTGGGTCCTTTTATTGAAGATTCTATAAGCTTTGCTACTCGTGGAGTAGGCAAGAAATATACCTTCATCACTACGCGCATCAAATTTCCCAATGTTATCTTTTCCATTGTTATGAACAAAACAAGTACAGCCAAAGGGTTTAAAGTAAGATATAAGAGGTTTGCGGCCTTTGAAAAGTTCATAAGGAGTTTTCTTTAAGATGGAACGAATAAGACAACGATTCAAAATATAGTTAGTTGTGTTAACAGCTTCAGCCCAATAGGTTTTAGGTAATGCATTTTCTAAAAGCATAGTCCAGGCCATATCCTCTAAGGTGCGGTTCTTGCGTTCCACAACCCCGTTTTGTTGAGGTGTCCTAGGAGCAGAAAAGTTTTGGGAGATGCCATATTTAGCACAAAACAAATCAAACTGAAGTTGATCAAACTCCCTACCAAGATCACTCCGAATTGACACTATGGGCTCATTTCTTAAAGTTTGCAACTCCTTACAAAGTTTTGAAAACTCAAATAAGGCCTCTGATTTTTCTTTTAAAAATGCAACCCAAGTATATCTTGAAAAATCATCGACAACAACTAGCATGTACTTTTTACCATTGGGAGATTTGACTCGCATAGGACCACATAAATCCATATGTAAAAGTTCAAGGGGTCTAGAAGAACTTACAACCTTTTTGGGTTTGAAAGAGCTACGTGTTTGTTTACCTCGTGTGTATGCATTGCACATATCAATACCTTGGAAGTCCATCTCAGGTAACCCTCTTACAAGCCCTTTGGACACAAGCTTTTGTAGTGTATGTGGACTCACATGACCGAGTCTCCTGTGCCAGAGCTTTGGATCGTCCGTCAAAGCCTTTAGACATGTTAAGCTTCCTTGTGCCACTTGATGAGCATTTACGGCGTATATGTTGTTGTAACGATATGCAGTCAATATAACTTCACCTGTATCATCTCTGCACACTATACATCTTTTCTTGTTAAATCTGACATTGTTACCACTATCGCATAATTGAGAGACACTAAGCAAATTATACTTTAAACCATTAACAAGATAGACATTTTTAATACTATGGCTGGAGTCACTTCCAACACTACCAATACCAACGATGTCACATTTTCCTTTGTCACCAAGAGTGATTGTTCCCGTGGATTGCTCATTTAGATCATGAAAGAGAGAGCTCTTCCCACTCATATGCCTCGAGCATCCACTATCAATAATCCATTTGTGATCTTTCACCTTGGTGATCTCCTGCAAGACAAACATCAACCTTTGTGGCTAGACCAATAAGCAAATTTGGATCCATTGTTGGGGTAAACCATATTTGGTAAAATAGTGCCTTTTGGAACCCAAACTTGTGTTATCCGTTCTTTTCTCAAATGAACAAGAAATGTATTGCGAATAATGTATGGATCCTTTCTTCTATAGAGGCAGGTCTCTCTTACATGTCCCTTTCTAGCACAATGGTGACATATAGGAGAGGTTCTGCTTCCTTTTGCCTTTACAAAAGTGGTAATGTGTTGCTTCTTTAAAAACTTTGGATTGTAACCAATACCACTTTTGTTTAGAGAGCTTTGTTGCTCACCCAACATCCTATCGAGAGTACTTTTGGATTTGGTAAAACTTATGAGGGCTGTCTGTTGGTCTTGAATCTTATTATTCAGGGAGATCTTCTCGTTCTCTAAGTCATGATGCTCATTTCTTAGAGAGGAGAGATCTTGCTTGAGTTCAGATTTCTCCGAGTCAAGCGTCTTGACTTTAATGTCAAGACCTGAATAAGAAGCTTCAAGACTTTTGACCCTCATAGACAGATCCTCAATAGTTCTTTCCTGGTCCACAGTTCTCTTAATAAGGATGTTAGTTTGGGCAATAAGCTTCTCTTCATTGGCAATCATATTGGAAAGGAATTCCGATAATACCTCTTTTGGACTTTCCATAAGTTCTCTTACAGTAGCTTCAAGCTTTTCATCGAGGGATCCATCTTCTAAGGCCATAAGACAAATGTTGGCCTTCTCATCATCGGAGTCAGAGTCGGAATCACTCCAAGTTGCCACCATGGCTTTCTTCTTCCATTTGTCACCTTTCTTGGGCTGGCTCTTTGTCTTTTGAGGGAAGTCCTTCACAAGATGATCTGTTTCACCACATTCAAAACAAGACAACGGTTTAGTCTTCTTTTCATACTTGTTGTATTGAGGCTTACCTCGAAATTTTGAAGACTCTGATCCATCCTTGTTGTTGAATTGCTTCTTCATTTTGAGAATTCTAGCAAGGCCTATTGTGATAAGAGCAAAAGGATCATCCTCATCGTCATCCTCATCTTCGGAATCAGATCCATCCTTGGGCTCATCCTTCTTAGACTTGAGTGCCAAGTTCTTAGTGCTAGCTGGAAGTTCTCCATCGTCTTCATTAAGGATCATCTCATGCGTGATCAGCTTCCCAAGAAGGTCATCAAGGGGTAGAGTGGTGAGGTCCTGGGCTTCCTCTATAGCTGTTACTTTTGGACCCCATTTCTCCTTTGGAAGGCACCTCAGTATCTTCCTCACTTTCTCAACGTTGGTAAAGCTCTTGCCGAGAGAGTCAAGGTTGTTGGTGATTTCTGTGAATCGTGTGAACATGGCCTTGATTGACTCATCAGACTTCATCTTGAAGAGCTCATACTTTCGAAGGAAGATGCTGATCTTGGTGTCTTTCACTTGGCTCGTTCCTTCATAGGTGACGACCAATTTGTCCCAAATCTCTTTAGCTGACCTACAAGATGAAATACGGTTAAACTCATCAGTGCTAAGACCATAATAGAGTAAGTTAATAGCCCTGTAGTTTTTGGAGACGAGTTCAAGATCTGCTTGGATGTATTCAGACTCCTTCTTTGCGACTTTGGTTCCATTTGGTCCTTCTTTCTCTGGAATCTTCGGACCATTCTCAATAATGTTCCAAAGTTCCAGATCTTGATCTATAATGAACATTTTCATCAAGGATCTCCAGTGGACAAAGTTGTTTCCTACAAAGAGTGGTGGTCTGCTCGTGGACCTTCCCTGTGCAAATCCTCCGCTTGCTTCACCAGACATGATCGAAAACTCACAAGATTGTTAGATCAAAAACAGTGAGTAAAGCTCTGATACCAATTGAAGGTTCAATAATATAAAACAATGTAATATAGAAATACTCTAGAAGGGGGGTTGAATAGAGTATGCCCGTTTTTCGCAGAAAGTCTCAAGACTTTTGGAGCTCGTACCAAAACTTTTGAGATTAAACCTGAATCACAAAGTTAGAAAATCGAACCAAGTGTGGAAATAAGGTAAAGCAATAAGTAAAGGACACGAGTAATTGTTTACGAGGTTCGGCACGAACTTGGCCTACGTCCCCGCCTAGGGTTCTTCCACAACCGTAGGATTCAAAAGGCTTTATTGATTTGCTTAGCTTAGGATCCTAATAGCTCACCGAGAAGCCTCTCTCCTATACAATTGCAATCTAGTCAACTCACGTTCCCTTGGAGTCCTAGACCAATCTAGAAGAGCCCCACCTCTCTCAGCTATCTAGTACAATCCTCTTACTCTCATAAATCAATAGCCTAGTGCAACTTCCCGAGTTATAAACTCTCGAGTAACACTATAAATGAATATATCCTATAAGCTCACAGTGACTCTCAAAGGCTTTGAAATAAACAACAAACTCTTGAGCGCTTATCATAGAGACACTTTGGAAGACAGATCTCGCTTGAATGAATGAAAGCTCGTGTAGCACTTGTATCTTCTGTCTTCTTCTTTCTTTCCTTTATATAGAAGTAGAATGGCGCCTAAGGATCTTCACCAACGGCTCCTTCGAATCAGGCTTGATCTTGAATCTTCTATTTATGGATACTCTGAAGCCATGATCCTCTTTGATTAAGATCTCCTCAATATGCGCCAAAGGAAAGATATAAACTCGAAATACTTCCTGAAAGATTAGTCATACACATATATATATAATATAAAGGAAGTATATAATAAGATTAAATAATATTCGGACTAATAAGACAGGTTTTGTATTTCATCAACTGTTAATGCTCCAAGGCCTTTGACACAAACATCCTGTCAAAGCCTTTGAAACATTTATTCCGATTTTCATCAAGAGAGGGAGTTATCATCAAGCAATAAACCAGTCTATATATAAGTATTCGAAGGGCAAGAATCATGCAAATAGCACAAATAACACCGATTTCACAAGACACTATAGAAAGGTATAACACACTTCAACTACAAGAAGGATAGGGAACGAAGATACCGCGCCCCGAAGACGGGGCTGTAGAGACTCGCTCGCCGAAGGTGCGCTACCGCTGCCCTTAGATTCCTCTGCGAGTCGGGTATGGACCACGAGTTTGGGCTGGGGTCGGCCAAGATAGGGGCTGGGGAAGGCGGAATGGCTCAGGCTAGGCTGCTAGGGGCTAGGGGTAGGGGTTGGGTTAACGAGAGAGGGAAAGATGGGATTTAGAGTTTAGGGTTTCTTGTCGGCTAAGGTGTAGGGGGTAGGTTCGATTAGGGCTCGGGAGGAGGAGGAGGAGGAGCAGATCTGAGGGATTGGGTGTGGGAGTGGCAGGCCACGTCGCCGGCAGGGGTGTGGGGAAAGGTCGGGTGAGGGAGGGCGGGCTGAGCAGTGCGGGTCAGAGGGGTTGCGAGATGGAGTAGAGGATAGGGAGAGGGAGAGTGTGGGGAAAGGGGAGAGGAGAGGAGAACCTGGAGGGATGGCGAACAAGCGGAGAGGTGCCGGGCGGCGGGCTGCCGGAAGTGGCCGGCGGGCTACGACCGGAAAGGCTGGCCGGTGGCTGCGGCCTGAACTTTCAACGGGAAAGAGAGACGCGCTAGAGAGAGAAAGAGAGACGTGCATCGGACTAAAACCGAACCAGCATGAAATTGGAGAACATGTGCATCGGACTAAAACCGAACCGGACCAAATCGAACCGAAATCGAAAATTTCAAGATTTCAAACCAAAAGCATTATGTTCGGTTTTGTTATTTGCTGATTTGTGTTCGGTTCGGTTTAACATAATTGAACTGAATTTCCATAATTCTCCAAAATCGATCTCTGTAATTCTCCCAAAATTGATCTCTGTAATTCTCTAATGCAAAATATAGAATAACAACCAACATTATCATGCCAAGAAGCATTCTAGATAGACATGGGTGTGTATGGGGCACTCGTTTTTTGTTTATTAACCGTTAAAAATTGGAGGTTTTTATTTTAACTTTGTATGGGGAGGGGTTATTTAGTAGATTTTAGTTTATTTGAGGGTTTATTTAAGAAGCTATTTTTGATAGCTTTTTGGGAGTTTGTGGTTTATTTGATTTGAAAATATCATAATACCCTTAATAATAACAAAATAAACTACACTTTTTACAAATAAACTGTTTTTCACCCCATACGGAGTTATAATATTATTCCATAATCTTTCAGCCTTTATTTCAAACAAATTTTTAACTCTAACCTGTTTATAAATTTTAGTCATTTTTTCAACCCCGACCCATACGGACCCATGACAAATTACAGATTTTCAGTTGCATAACAAAACCACAATCCAATCCATAGTTCCATACATGACTCCAAGAGGTATTCCCATTTTCAAGAGTTCAAACTAGAATTTAGAAATTAACAAAATGAGCTAAGTTCCATAGCAAGTCTTGCAGTCACTGATGTTGGATGACTCTATCTTCTTCAAGAATACAATCTCAATTTTTCGAACTCTAAAAAGAAATAAAAGTAATAAATAGTAGATTTCATAAATTTTGTAATAAAAGTAATAACAACTATAAAAATGAATTACCTTCTTCTATTTGTTCCGACTCTCTTAAAATTTGTATTTCATCCACCTCAACTTCTTTAAAAGCCTTGACTTGCACGAATCCAATGTTGTGAGCAAATAAGTGCTTCAATAGTCTATTCACATCACATATGACATACATAAGAATCAATATGATAAGAAATAAGAATATAATATAAGGTTACAAAATATAGAAGGTTGATTCTAAAATACAAAACTGAATTCAAAACTGAAAAATAAACCTGAATTTGAATTGTAAAATATGTTCACTCATCTTATAACTAAATGAGCTTCAATACAATCAAGAGTACGCCCACTGGTGCTGAAGGCCGATTCTTATGCAACTGATGTGACTGGAATGACTAATATATCGTGAGCCAATCGTGCCATAATTAGAAATCTATGTGCATTCAATTTCCACCAAATCAACACATCTTCACATTCATTGGAACGAACTCGTAGCTCATGGAAGTATCTATCAAATTCACTTGCGTACATTGCCCCATCAGATTCGTGACATTCGTCAAGCTTTTCTAACCGGGAATAAAGGCTTTTCAAGATATTTGAAGCTGAACTTTTTGAAGAGACCTCATTGCTTTGCTTTGGCCCAGTAGCAACATCTGATGATAGAAGAGAGTAGATCCCCCAATATTCAATAAACAAACTTTTCGCAACACTCTTCATTTGATAGGCCAATGCCTCCCCTGTCTCTTGACTATATAGGTCTTGCAGTTGTAATCTCAATCCATCAAAGTTTCTCTTTGTATCCAGAATGATACCAACAAACATGCACGCATTCATCTTACCAACATCACCCCAATACTTGTCACACTTCTCTTCATTTTTATAGCCATTTCTCTGAAAATTACGATGTCCTCTCATTGAGTGTAACAGTAATTCGAGCAATGAAAAAGAACACATTTCTCACGGTCACATAGGAGGTACCAGACTAGGCGCTTCCACTTTCCCTTCTTTTTTGGCATAGACTAAGGATTCCTTTATACGATATGGCCTTTTTCCCTGAGCCAGAAGTTCTAGTTAGAGTGAGAATTCCAACCATTCATCAATTTCTTTCCTCAAAGAGAAACTGTTTCAAAATTATCCATTGATCCCGATAGGAAAGAGACATGGAATTTGTGAATTCATAAAAAAACTTCTAAGAAGTCTCTCATCTTCCCAACCTTATTCCACTCTTCTATTGTGATGTGTCCTATGAAATATCAATACACCATCAGAATCTCTCATTCTCTTGGCATATCCAATCTAGCAAACACATGCTTATATTTAAGAGCAACATCAATCATCATGTATTTTGAGTTCTATCTAGTAGGACAATCCAAGATCAGAGAAGACTTACACCCAACTCCCAATTTATCAGCTTCTTATCTAAACATCTGCAATCTAGGAGTAGATCCATTTTTATGCTTCACAACTTTCCTCACCTTCTGAATGCACTTCTCATGAACCTTCAATCCATCTTGGATAATAAGATTGACAATGTGAGCAGTGCATCTCATTTGGATATACATTGCATTATGAATTGCACAACCATTAGCAACAAGGAGCTCTTGTTTAACATACAAGCCCCATCATTAGAACTTGCATTATCTAGAGTGATAAAATGGAACTTCTTAAGTAAACCCCAAGGCCTAAGACAATCTTCAACCCCTCTAGCAATATCTTCACCCTTGTGACTACTAATTGGATAAAAAATCAGATTTTTTTTTTGCAACGTCCAATCATTATCAATAAAATGAGTAGTCAAAGTCATATAATTAACTGGCTAATTAGATGTCCGTGTATAAGTAGTAAAACAAACCCACTGGCAGTTCTTCAGTAGATAATCTTTCAACTTCTTCTTTTCATCTTCATATATTCCAACGTAATCACAAGTTACAGTGTTACGAGAAGGCATCTTAAATTCAGGCTGAATGGATGGAATAAAATCTCTAAATTCTATATCCTCCACAAACTTGGATGGTGACTCACTATTGATTATAGATCTCCCTAATTTTCTTCTACTAACACTTTGATCTAGCACCCAAGACCTCATTTTTCAACTTCCAGCATCATCAAGTTTATCTAAAACAAATGTAGATTGAGTACCTTTCGACTGGTTCTTCGGATTCATTTTACACATCCTCACACCATTGTAATGATTGCTTAGGTTTCCAGTGCCATTCTTGATCGGATCAGCTGTGAAGGTTTTTGCCGCAGTAAATGCATTCAACCCGTATAAGCCCATTGTTGTCCTTGTAAGACTTGTATTGTGGCCAGAAATCAGCTCATTTATTTGACTGCTTGGTATAATTCCTCACCTCTTTTCCATCCCCCTTTTCTTCACTTTCTACAAGGAGACGAGGGTCTTTCGTATCCAATGGATTATCTTCATCTTCCTCGTTGTATTTAGGCTCCAAACCCAAGTAATTTTTTGAAGCATGAGACCGCAAATATATTGACTCTGGCTTATCGGGTTGATCCGTACTATGACCAGATTTCTCAATCTCAATTATCTCATTACTTTTGGCATCCATTCTACACTTTTTGGATTGGGAGCTCAACATCTATATAAAAAAACTAACTCGGTGATTAATAATATTCCATGCCACATAATATTGTTAAAATCGACTTTGTGACATACCATATGATAATTGGTTATGATCAACTTTGGCAGAGTGTAGTCAAATTCGATTTTATCATCTACCATGTAATTATGTGATCCATAGTGTTGTCAAATTCAAATTTATCACATACCCTGTGATAATGCATTTATGTGATCTACATAGTGTTGTAAACTGACTTTATTACCTACCATGTGATAATGAGTGCATTTGATATTTTGATTTATAAAATGTTGTTAAATCCGACTTAGTTAGTAGTTACGTACCATTTTTTAAAGATAATTGTCACAAACCATTTTGATAATGGGTGAATGTGATATACATCATTTCCTTCATTGAAAATTTGTATAAGTTGTCAACTGCATGCATTTCACATTTCACTAATCAAGGAAGCTAATTAGGGCCTCTCTCAAAATCTAAAAACGTTTAGCGGGACCTCTTTTTAAGATGAGATGTTAGGATAGTGTGGCGAAAAGAGAGGTAAAAAAAGGGATTTCCTAGTATATAGGATCTCTTTGATAAAAGTGGTGTATTCTCTTTGAAGAACTTCTTTTTTCCCTAAGTTTGATCTTTATATATATATATATATATATATATATATATATATATATATATATATATATTTTATAGTAATTTGCTATTTCCACTTTGCCTAAAAGTTTTAATAGATGATAGTTTATAATAGAAAACAATTGATATAAAGAGTTGAAAAAAAAATTAATCTGAAAATTTGAAGTATGTGATTTATTTTTAATAATGTTTTATGAAATATGAAAAATTGTATGGAAAGCACAAAATTTATAACATTTTAAAAATAAACTTTGAATAAGATACTAGTATCTAAGGAAAAAAAATCATCTTAGCAATGTAAGTATTTTCTGCTTTCTTAAATTTACAACTTATGTATCTAGTAAATAACAATATATTTAAGTTTACAACTTATCATCTATTAAGATGGGCAAGGATAATTGTATCAAGTAAATAACACAATATTTAAAATGAAAATTTTTTAACAAAAAAATATACCCTACAATAACATTTATCCCTGGAAATATTATACTATTAGAAATTTAGTAGGAGTTTGAAATTTGAAACCTTCTATATTCATATTGTAGCCACTAACAAAACTTATAAGATTATTAACACGCTAAAACACCAAATAACCATAAACTTTGTAAAATTTCACAAAACACACTTGTCATTGGACGCAATTTTAGTTACCAACCCCTAGCGTTGACGTTATTTCGTTGTATTGCAAAGTCCATGTCACTTCTTCACGACTTCACATAAAACCAGCTTTATCGTTTAAAACATACAGAAAAATTAATTTGCTTCACTAATCATAATAAAGTTTAATACTGTAAACAAAAGGGGATGTAGCTCAAATGGCAGAGCGCTCGCTTTGCATGCGAGAGGTACGGGGTTCGATCCCCCGCTTGGTTTTTTATTCTATTCTTTTTTTTTTAATTTGGTAAAATGACAAAATTGCCCCATGGCTTCTTCTTCTTCAATGCACGCCTCCTCTTTGTTTTTCTTATGTCGACCACGCAGCCAGGCAACACTCCCCTCCGTCCGTCTCCCTCGACAAAAAGCTAACCCTCAGCGCCTCAGGCCTCATCCCACTTGTCTTCCTCATCTACTTCGAGATCGCCGGTGGCCCATTCGGCGAGGAGTTGGTCGTCCAGGTCGCCAAAGGAATTCTAGGGTTCCTGGCTTTTCCCTTCATCTGGAGTATTCCGGAGGCGCTAATCACTGCGGAGCTCTCCACCGCTTACCCCGACAACGGCGAGTTCGTCATCTGGGCCAATTGCGCCTGCCTGGGTCCATCGACGACGAAGAATCACTGGACTTGCAGAGAAGGGCAAGGCGGTCACAACTGAGGTTGTTGGGGGCAATAATCTCGACAATCTTCATTCACCGGGTTGGGATTGTTGGGCTCCAATAACCCCATATAATCTCGACAACCTCCATCTCCCACAGACAGCCACCCCTTGCCAAACATATGCACCTGTGTTGTTGTTTTTTTTTAAAAAACCCCAACAATCCCCCATAACCCCTAGCCGAGCACGCCATAAATTCGTCTGCAACAGCAACAATGGCAGTTCCAGTGTTCAACCTTGCTCCTAATCTCTCCGTTTCCAGATTATGCTATGGTTAGGGCTTCAAATTTCTTATTCTTCAGTTTCTTTTGCTCATACTTTTCTCATAACACACATTTTCAATCTCTTCTTCTCCCCCCCAGGGACCATGACTTTCGGAGAGCAAAACTCGCTTTCTGATTCATTTCGCCTCCTTGACAAGGCGTTCGACTCTGGCATCAACTTCTTCGATTCGGCCGAAATGTAACTTGCCTACTTTCTCCTTTTATCCCAGGCAATTTTATACTTTGTTCCTGAATTCTATTTTTTTCCCGAAGTTTATACGTTTTTGTTGTTTTCCAAATCGGATTGGATATTTGATAAGGTATCCGGTTCCTCAGCGAGCACAGACTCAGGGGAGGAGTGAGGAATTCCTTGGCCGTTGGATTAAAGATCGAAAGTATGCCAGAGACCGAATCAGATTGGCCACCAAGGTCTCAGCTTCATTGCTTTGCAAACTCTTTGTGCTGTTAACCTCAGGTTTGAGTTACTTAAATCACTGTTGAGATGAGGGTTTGTAAGATGTGTAGGCTGGCAAGTAGGAATTTTGTTTATTTATTTATTCATTTATGGTTTTCTTCATATTTTCGTATTGGACTAGTCTTGACTGGTTGATTTCATGTTTTCACTGTGTAATATGAAGAATTGATTTCCTGTTTTCATGATGTGGTATTTAAAAGTTTGTTTCCCAGCCCGTTGGAATGACTTTGTCATACTTGTAAGCATGCCCTAACATATAATCCCTGTAAGCCTGTAACTGAATCTAACTTAGTACAGATATCAATCATGATTTATTAGAGCATGCGTAAAGTGGTTGAGCATTTGTTTCATGTGGAATTTTTTCTAATTCTGCAAATGGATTGCATTGGTTTCATACCACCAAATGTAAGCAACTGAAGCTGTCTGAGTTGGAATCACTGTGTTGATCAGAGGATTCAGAGCATCCAGCTTTTATACCTGCAAACATAACCATGCATGTAATCAGTGCATAAGTGAACCTAACATAGAGTGATGATATTTTGGTGCTATGATCAAAGTGTTCATTGGCCTCAAGCAAAGTTTATCTATCCTCCTAAAAAGTGGGGGTGAGTTCATATGTGTTACATGACAAATGCTAAAATCAAGTGACTAGTTTGCTACCAATTAGGCAATTATCGAGATTAACTTTGGCTTTGTGTGTTGACCACTGCATATTTTATGCTGTTCTTGCTGTTGAGTTTCTTTGATTGTAAAGTTCTTTTTCTTGTGTGAATGATGAAAGCTATGTTGGATATGAACACAGGTTGCTGGACCTTCTGGGCAAATGAATTGGATTCGTGGCGGTCCACATTGTTTGGATTCGAGGAATATTTCAGAAGCCATTGATAATAGGTTGGTTTATAAAATGCATACTGCACCTAGGATTGTTATTGATGTAGACTTCCAATGGGGATCAGGAGTGATGAGTTCTCTATATGTTTCTCTTTCTCTTTAATTATTTATGGGTTTTGTGTCTGCTCTAACATTGCTTTTCTTTGTTGTTATTTAGTCTACTGAGACTTCAAACAGATTACATTGACCTTTATCAGATTCATTGGCCTGATCGGTTTGTTTGCTGTCCTACCTTCTCTCCAGTCTTTGTTCATCAGTAAATGTAGATAAGCATGAAAAATATTCATTCAGATACTGTTTGGAGCTATTTATCTAATTCTCTGTATGGTTATGGCTTTATCTTTAGCTATGTCCCCATGTTTGGAGAAACTGAATATGACCCGGAAAGAGAATACTCTTCTGTATCTGTAGCAGAGCAACTTGAGGCCCTTAGTAAAGCCATTGATGCTGGCAAGGTATGTAGGTCTTGGTCTTCTTTTAACCATATCAGTCAAACTTTGCATCTCGATAAACTAACTGCTAATTCATAGATTAGATATATCGGACTTAGTAATGAAACACCGTATGGAGTAATGAAGTTCCTGCAAGTTGCTGAGAAGGTTGAGAGCTGCCATAGGATAATTTCTCTGCAGGTATTTCTCCCCTTTTGTGCAGTTTTAAGGTTATTCTCCACCCGAGCAATACTTCAACTTCTGTTAACCAAGAAAAGAGAAAAGAAAAGGAAAAGAGGGAAATTTCTGGAGTTCATTTTTTTTTGCTGGATGGCTATGTACTTGCATAGACTAACATTGCAAATGCTTTTATGACAGAATGCATACAGCTTGCTCTGCCGCAGTTTTGATTCTGGTCTGGCTGAATGCTGTCATCGTGAGAGGTAGATCTGAATGAATAATGAGAAATATCCTTCAATACTTTGCGGATCTGTTACGGAATAGCAATCTTTGACATTTCCTGGTGTTTGAACATTTTGTCATGATAAAAAAGTGCAGCTAAAAGGAATTTGTGAAGAAGGTTTTCTAATCGTGGAAATTGGGTGGAGAAAATATCCTACTAAACTAGAACTGGACCCAATTAGTTTGCCAAACCTTTTGCAAAGAAAGGATGTTTCTTTAAGGGTTGTAACTTAATTTTTGAAGTTTAAATATCTGCTTTTAAAAACAAAAAAAAATACTATGGTCCAAGCATCTCTTAAAGAAGTATCACAAATTACAGAAGCTTTTTTTTCTTAGACGGAAAATGACTTTAAATAATATGAACTATCATCCTTGAACTAAAAATTATACGAACTTTAGAAATTCTAAATTCATATATAATCTATGCTGATATTAACAAAAAGTCATGTGTTTTCAAAATCTGGTCAAAATTTTGACCAAAATGCAGATTTACAAGCTGGCCAAAGTGTTGAGTTTGTTACCGACCAAAATTTCGGCCAAAATTTTGAATTTTCAAATATGTTTTTGTCGCCATGTCAACATTTTGGTCGGAATTTTGACCGGATTTCGAAACCATAGTATTTTTGGTTAATATGATCATAATTTGCATATGAATTTCTCATTTCTAAAGTTCATATTATTTTTGGTTCAAGGGTGATGGTTCATAGTATTTGAAGTAATTTTTCCTTCTTAGACGGTGTAACTAACTAAACACCTATAAGCTATCTGGAATTGATTTACTGAGCAATCAGTGCTGCCTTCATTTTGCAACTTTTAATTAGTTACTGATGTGAGTTTGCTTGCCAATAGTTCTATGCATGGGTGCTTCTATTGACAATATGTCGTTTTACATGGTTCAATTGGCTACTTTTTAGGATTTCCTTGTTAGCCTATAGCCCTTTGGCAATGGGAATACTCTCTGGTAAATACTTCGCTGGAGATGGAGGTCCACCTGATGCTCGGATGAATCTTTTCAGAGGCAATACCTTCAAATCTTACTGAACTTTCTCTGAAATTAAGTTGTTGTTTTCACTTTTCTATTGCTTATCATTTCATTTCTGTTTGGCAGGAAAGTATTCAGAAGGTGAATCTAGATACAGTCTGTCCAAGACTGTTATTAGGGAAGCAACCTTGGTAGGGGTATTATTACCGCTTTATCGACTACCTCTAATTTGATTGTTAATCTGCATCTTCTTTTTTCTTTATGGTGGATGAATCAACATAGACATACTCGAGTTGCAGGCTTAGTAGGAAGATTCAGTAATTAATAAACAGATGACAACTTGTTGGTTTGTGTTTAATTCTAAGCACAGCTTATCACCTTTGCACGTTATCCTCCAAGCCTATAGACACATACACATGTTTCCCCTTACGTTATGCCCGTGTCTAGACTGATAAATAACATTGACATGCACCAGGCGGGATTGCTATACACAATCTTTTATTGAGTTCGAGTGTTAATTGAAACGAGGATCTTTGAAATAAGTTGTACTATGTTTTTAATTTATTTTGTTTCTTATATGTAGGAATATCTTGAGATTTCCAAGAAATTTGGCATTCATCCTGTCTCTCTTGCTCTAGGTACATCAATAACTCGTTTCTATATTCTTTGCTTTTCCTATGGGTTTCATTTTGTAATTGCGTGTTCATTAGTTTTGGAAGATAACATTTGCATCATAAATTAGTAATCAGCTATTGTAGTAGCAGCTAGAGACTAGATAGACCTAAAATTTACAAAATAGGCTATTTAAGTTCCGAATTGGTTGTTTGCTACACATTCATGCATTACAATTAACAAGTGTTTCGCTATACGCCATACATAAATTATGCTAATTAAAGATGTCGAGACACTTGATGGCGTCTTATTGAAAATTCATAATAGAGAGGAACGTTTCATCTTCAGCCCGAGTCTATCCAATGAATGCCAGTTGCCATCAGTTCCTAGGACACAAAATAATTCAGACAAAACCATACCTGATCTTAGCACTTTCCTAAGTCCGATTCATACATTACATTTCCAAACCTGTTAACAAGGACATCCTGAAATGATGTTATTGCAAGTGTGTCAGCGCTCTTATCTTTTTGGCCTTCCTTTTTTCCACAAGTAAAAGGTGCACGAATTGTTAGGTTTGCCTCATTGTAATTGCATTTTGGAACATTTCTATTCACTGCACCAAAGATCATGTGTATAAAGATGAACTATTATTAGGTCCCTCTTAGCTATTGCAATGCCAAAGAACAGTCTACCAAATTCAATAACGATCTGCGTATTTTTGTCTTGACAGCTTTTGTTTTGAAGCACCCTCTCGTAGCAAGCGCGGTCTTTGGAGCAACCAAGTTGCAACAGCTTCAAGAGGTCCTTGATGCATGCCAGGTGACCCTTGACGACGACGTGGTTTCTGAAATAAACAAGGTGCACTCAAGATTCCCCAATCCTTGTCCTTAAAGAAGTTTTAATTTGAGCAGGACATATACTCATCCACCACTGTTAAGAAGTTTTCAGCTCAAAAAAATTAAGTTTTTGTTCTATTAGATGAGTTCTGTTGCCTTAAAACCAGGGTTGCCAAATTCGCTCACCCCCCCTGCGAATTCCGAACTAGTTCGCCCGAACTAATTCGCAGTTCGTTCGCGAACAAATTCGCCTGAATTCGTCTGGAATTCATTGGATTGGGCGAATTCAAGCTTGCACATAAAGAGAGTGCGAGAATGAAGAGAGAGGAGCTAGATTTTTCGGTGATACTTTAACGTTGAGGCATGGAGGTCGGGAGGTCAAGTGTGGAAAGAGAGGAGGCGGAGGAGGCATGGAGGTCGGGAGGTCAGGAGATCAAATCATTACAGGGTAGGGGAGTTTGGGAGGGAGGAGGCGGAGGAAGAAGACGAGTAACTAGGGTTAGGATTTTAAAAAATTACAAAACTTACCCCTAATTTATAAAATTTATGAAAAATCTCCTATAATTTTAATTACAAAACATCACCTTTTTGTTTATAAAGTCTCAAATAATATCTATCTTTGGGAGATGGAAGGGGAAAAGAACTAGAACTGAATTCAATGAATTCAATTCTAGTTCGCGAATTCCTCATGTGGAATTCCCCAACGAACTGAATTCTCTCCGAAGAGCGAATTTCGAATTCGTACGACGTTTGCGAATTCAACGAACTACGAATTTGGCAACCATGCTTAAAACTGCAATGATGGTACATGCCGAATGGATGGAGTGAGACATCAGAACTTCAGTCCCATGCTTCGCCACGAGAGAGTGAAGCTAGATGAGGATTAAGTACTATTGAGTTCGGTTAAAAGTTAACACAACTTGATCCAAAATCCTACACGATACGACAATTTAAAAACCTGTTTTTTTTTCTCCTGAATGTACCGGAGGGGAGGGGAGGGGAGAGGAGAGGAGAGGCGAGCTGTGTCTACTGGGCCAGGGCCGGCGGAGAGGACTCGAGACGACAAGACTAAGTGAGGATCCGAATCCGATCTGAACCGAGGCTCGAGAGGGCGAGCCAGAGAGGAGAGGCGAGCTGTGGGGCTGGGCTGGGGCTACCAGTTGACTAGTTGAGTGATCGAATCGAAGCCGCCAATGAACTCGCCTCTCTAGCCCTAGACAACAACCGCAACAAACAGATCATCGTCGAGGACGGCGGAAGGAGATTTGGGTTTGATTTGTCAAGTCGGAGTTGAAGAAAAGGGGAAAATATGGTGATCAATTTACGAAGCCAAACAGATCCCTCTGCCCTTTCCGAGTTTGGGTTTGTTAATTGTTTTATTTGAACAGGAAAAAAGTTTCGAACACAGGACTAGTGGTTGAAGACCTACCTAGGCGGAAGTTTAATACCAACTGTGCTACAGGAATTTGCTGATACTTTCTAAATTTATATATAATAGTATTATAAGTTTATAATACATATAGAAAAAAAAAATCTAAACGGTTCGTGTCGGGTATCCGACAAGAGGATTTGCCCGAACCGTTTAATGTCGTGTTTTAGCGGTTCGTGTCATTTTCGTGTCGTGTCTTTTCGGTTTCGTGTTTTTTCATGTCGTATTGTCGTGTTTTCATGCCGTATCAGTCGTGTCGGGTTTTTCTGCACATTCATACTTTAAAGGCTTAACCGTTGCGTCCACATCGGCCTCGTGAGAGAGGATGATAAAAAAATGTAAAAAGGGAAGAAAAAGTAGAGGAAATTTGGCCCATTGTATTCAAAATTTAATTAGCTCCTTATCCTCTTTTGAATTTTAATTAGCCGTGCTATACCCCTTTGAAAATTTATTAGCCCCCGTGTACCCCTCCTTATCCTTCCCACTTGGTCAAGCTTCTTCCTCCTCACTGCCGGCGAATCCACTTTCCCTCCTCCTTTGACAGCGGCGACGTTTTCCCCCTCATTCTTCCATTAACGGTTGTCTTCTCTCTCGTGCTACATTCCCTCTTCTCCTTCCGCTACCTTCAGTTTTTTGTGCTCTCGCTCCAATTGTTGTCCAATGGCGTTGTCTCCTGATTTTTTTTTTTATTTTTCGATTTTGTTGTACCCTTTGGCTATACTTAGGGTTTCGAAATTAGGGAAAATCGATTTACCTTTTTACACTTTGTGCGAAACCTGTTGAGATTGATTACATTGTTGTCATTTTTTTATTTTTGATGACATTTACTTATTTCCAATTTAGTTGTAATTGATTTACTGTTTTTAACTTGTTGAAATGGATGTCATTGTTGATATTGATGACATTGTTTCCATTTTGTGATATTGATTCCATTTACTTGTTGGTTATGTATACAACTCTCTTTCTGTCACTGAGACCTTCCCTTGTCCGGTTTGTTTCTTTCTTGTCTAATTCCTTTGATTGATCTTTTGTTTTCTATGTTGTTTTTACCTTTGTCATTCTAGTTACTATTATAATTCTTTTATTTAGGTATTTGATTACCTTGGTGAAGATACAAACCATTTTTATTTGAAGTATAATCTATATTCACGTGTTGATATTATTTCTATCATTGAAAAGGAATTGTCTTCTGGTGATTGGTCTTCATTGTCTAATTCTTTTTTTGCGTTGTGTTATTTTGTTTGCTGATAAGTTGAAGTTTGTACAACTTGTCAACCATTTTATAAATGATGAGCTTAAAACCACCAATACTAGGGAAATATGGTTCAAATTGAAATCTGCTCACCCTGCTTGGTTTTCTCTATTTGAGTTTGTTGCTGTCATGGGTTTAAAGTGTTCCTCTGATCATTCTATTGAAGTCCCTTCTATTTTACTGTATGTAATTTGTCGTACATGTTTCTTTTCTTGTCATCCTAGGTTTGGATCTTGTTGCTTTTCCGCAGATTTCACTAATTGTTCATTGCAGATTTGTAGTTGATGACAAAGATCATTCTTTTATTAGGGGGAGAGTTTATAAGCAACTAAGTTGTCACTTGTCGCCATTATGAGATTGAATTTCTTAATATACACATGGTATATGTTCTGTTTAGTTGTTTTGAAAAACTGAACATACCATCTGTATCTCAAAAAATTCAATCTCAAGATGACGAGAAAGGACAACCTTAGTCAATGGACTTATATTTCCAAACGGTGGGAGTATATAATTGATATACTTTTTCAATTTTTTAAAATTAATAAAATTTATATTAATCCCCATTCAACTAATAATTTCTTTTAATATATATAGTAATTTTTTTATTTACGGATATTTCGCGAGATAACCCTGTGGTATGGCTTAATTCGGGTGGTAAACAAAAGTTTTAATGTTTTCGCCAGGTAATCCTGTAGTTTCGAATTTTTTTGCCTCCCATCCAAAACTTGTGTTTTGGTTGAAAAATGTGTGTTTCAACTTTGAAAGAGCTATATTATGTAATATTGGAAAAATATTGGTTTTTTAAGAAATAAAACACTTTCTTCTATCTTCAAAATTGGCCACCATTGTAAAAATTTGCTGTTGGTTTGCAATTTTAGTGACATTACATCTTCTCTGCTAAGTGCTATCAGAAGCTGTCATAGCCCATAAGCCAGACTACTCCGGCAGAAGTTTCTGGTTTATATTGTAAGAATGCAAGGAAGCACAAGGGTATTTGAATAAAGACGAACACAGTTGCTCCTCAACCGTCATCCCTTATCAATCCTACAAAGACGAACACAGTTCGCCGCCGCTAGGTCCGAATTCGCTGCCTCCGTCCGAAGCCGAAGCCGCCCCCGTCGTCGCCAGGAGCCACACCTTCTTCTTCCTCTGTTCGCCCTTCGCACCTTCAATTTGTTCGCCGCCTTCTGTCAGTTCTGTGTGTCGAGACCTGACCGATTTAGAAGAAAGTATATTTTATGTCTTAAAAAAACCACAATATTTTCCAATATTACATAATATAGCCCTTTTAAAGTTGAAACACACATTTTTAACCAAAACACAAGTTTTGGGTGCGAGACAAAAAACTTCAAAACTACAGGGTTACCCGGTGAAAATTTTAAAACCCTTGTTTACCACCTGAATTAAGCTATACCACAAGGTTACCTCGCGAAATATCCCTTTTATTTAAATAAAATTTCTGTTGGTACCCATTCTAATGATTCTAAAATAAACTACAAGCCAACCAATTCTTTTAATTTTGTAATTGTTAATTTGATAAAAAAAAAGAAAAGAAAAGAGATAATATAATGTGTATTTAAAAGATTGGGTCTTAAGCATATATTGCTCTAAAATCTTATTTTAAAAAATATATCTTGTAAAGATATATCGATACCTAACAAAATTAGGTAAAATATTATTTTGATTCTATATTCTTCTATTGTATTGAGTATGAAAAAAATTTAATTGGTTAAAAATAATATAATAAAGGAGATATCGTCATTTGACATAAATGACTTTATATATATATATATAAAGTCATTTATGTCAAATGACGATATCTCCTTTATTATATATATATATATAGGGAGTGGTTCCAGATTGCACACCCCTTAGGGTGTATCTTGTGTACAATTATGGATCGTTGATCAAAAAAAATGGAAGGCTAAGAATAAAATGAATTTTTCTTTTTTTTTTCCTAATAAATCTGTGGGTCCCGCATGCAAAAATCACGAAGCTCACTTGCCACTCCCATTGCATGCGCATGTGGATGAAACAAATCCCCACCCCCATCCTCGCTTTCTACTGCTAATCCATCTTTGGCGGCGGATTATTTTTTTAAGCTTTCTACTGCTAATCCTATTTTTATTTGTTTTTAAATTTTGTCAATTCAACCGAATAATATTTCATATGCTACGGAATAATATTATCTTATCTTTTTATATCAAGTTTAGATGAAAAATTATCAATTCCACTGAATAATTTGTTAAATACTACCAAATAATGTTATTTTGTTCATCAACTTCAGATAAAAGAGACATCAATTCCCTAAATAATACTTACTATTTATACGAATAATGTTTTATATTTCACTGAATAATGTTTTACAACCGAAAAATGCTCATGCGACGAGGGTTTTAATATTGTTTGTCAAATCAAAGACTCCATTACAGACGAATAATAAATCAGATTTCACCGAATAATTTACCAATTCATTACCGGTCATCGAAATTCGACATATATGTCTGAATAATTTACGACTAATTAATCAAATTATGCATCTAAAAAATCATACACTAAATTCAACACAACGTCCGAATAATTCTTCGTTTTCCCCTGAATAATACGGAAATCACTTGTTGATTAAACAAAAACTTTCCCGATTTCGCCGATACCTAGGACTACACCCGTTCATTGCTAACAACTTCAATGATGTCGGAGTTTGACAATGGAGAACACTGTTTCCCATGGGTTACAGATGCCCTCACGGGGGCCGGGATGCTTGAACACCGCCACGATTGAGGATGCCGTACCGAGATGGATACCGACACTACGATCCGACCTACAACGACCTTTGACCTCTTCCTGAGTGAGGTGAGCCCAACCAACGAGTTGTGCTTCTTCATCACTTGATTGATAAGTCGCGCATAGCAAGAACCCTAGGGCACATACATACAATTGGGAATTTTGGAATTAGGTTAATTAATCTCCTAAGTTTTGTGCACCAAAGAAGTAAAATTAATGGTTTTCAAATGGAGTTCGATCTTAATAATGAATATATGAAGAAATACCTGTTGCAATTAGGAGAGAAATAAGCGCAAAGTTGGTTGCCAATCCCATTGTTACCGATCAGTCTCCAAGTTGCAATCGTAGTACATTGGAGAATCCCTACAATCGCAGTACATTGGAGAAGCCCTTCAATCGGAGAGGCAGCGAAGCTTGGATCGTCGTCGCCACTGTCGATCGCCTCACCACACCCCACCGCCTTTGAATTGACGAATCCGATCAGAAACACCACTACATCCCACCGCCTTCGAAGCCGATCAGAACACCGAATTGTCAATTCAAATATTCAACACCACCACACCCCACCGCTTGGAAGCCGATCAGAAACACCATCACACACCACCGCGTCGCTTGAGCGCCGATTCTCTCTGAAGCTTTGGATTATTTGGGGATCTGTAGATTGAAATACAGGAGAGGGGAGAGGAAGGTGAGAGAGAGTCACGCGCCTACTTCCGGTTTTGGCTCTTTTTTTTTTTTTACATAATTCATCCATTACGTGGCACTTTCACATCCCTCGATTCAATTTAGATCAACGACTCATAATTGTGCACAAGGTAAACCCTAAGAGGTGTGCACAATTTATCCTTCCCCTATATATATATATATATATATATATATATATATATATATATATATATATATATATATATATAATAACAATAGATGTTAAATTTTAATTGATGGTGAAGAATGTACATTATACATATGTGTAGAGCTGACAATTCGGGTTATTCGGTTGGGTTTGGATTGATCACATTCAGGTTGGTCACTGATGAGTCGGGTCAACTCGGTCAAAATTTCTGCGCCGGGTTTGGTCCGGTTGGAACCGGTCAAAACGAAATTCAGATTTATCGGGCTTCGGTCTGAATTGGGTTGGGCCCATTCGGATTTTCGGTTTCGAATTCGGATTATATGCAACGCTAAATTTTTGGGCTCTATCGAGTTTCGATTCAGATGAGTGGTCATATTTCTTAGATCGAATCAGATCTTGCCATCTCTACATATGCGTGTAGGTTTCCCCCACCTCGTGAGATCATCACTTTGACAATATCAACGTATTCATTAATTTCACTTTTGGACTATTGACGTATTGGACCCCATGGCTTGAAAATATGGACAAGTAGTTTTTATTTTTTTTATCGGAATTTTCGCCAAATATCTCTGAGGTTAAGGCTAATTCGCATGGTGTACAAAAGTTTGACATATTTCGCCAGGTGCCCCTGAGGTTTTTATTTTTTTCGCCAAATACCCCTGAGGTTTATATTTTTTCGCCAAATGCCCCTCTGTCGAATTTGTTAACTTTTATTATTGAAAAATAGTACAATTCCTCCAACATGGCGCATATTTTTAATAAAAAAAAATTTCTAAGTATAAAAAATTACTATGATAAATTTAAATAAGATATTATCAAACGTTAACATAAAATACAAAAAAATAGATTTGATAATTAAGTAAAAAATAATTAAAATATTTATGAAAAATGTGTAAAAATTACACGAGTTTAAGATTTAAGTAAAATATGTTGATTGGGTTAAAATCCTAAAGTAAATGTGTTTATAACACCTAATAAAAAATGCTTATTAATTAATATTTAGATATAACTAGATTGATTAAAGAAACGTGTACAAGTTTCATTAGTTTGATTTTTTTTTCAAGATTCAGTTGATTGGGAGGAAATTGTGAAATTAAAATGATTATGTCATCTAAGCAAAAATATTTCTCATTTCACAATTAGAATAGATAAATCTCATTGGTTAAAAAAATGTTTAAAAAATTTGTTATTTGAAAATTTATGTAGATTAGGTTGATTGTGTGAAATTCCAAAAATTAAGATTATTATATAAAAAATAGTTTTCATTATGCACACACAAAAAGAGAGATTAATTGCTTTGGAAAAAAAAGAATTCATATATTTGGAACTATGTATTTTAAAAAAAAAAAACGTTTTGAATTAATCTCATTAGTTAAATAAATAGCATGAAATAATATTGTGTAATTAATACATAATGAAATAATACTATATAGTTAATTTTAACTTTATCAAAAAAAAGTTTTGAATTAATTCCATTGATTAAAAAATGTAATATGATATGGTATTGTGTATATAATATTAGATAATTTTATTACCATAATTAAATAATATTTTTCAAATAATACCTTACAAAAATAACAATGAAATAATATTTTCTATTCTTTTTATTTTCAATAAAAAAACGTTAACAAATTCGACAGAGGGGCATTTGGCGAAAAAATAAAAACTTCAGGGGTTTTTGGCGAAAAAAATGGAAACCTCAGGGGTACCTGGCGAAATATGTCAAACTTTTGTACACTACGCGAATTAGCCTTAACCTCAGGGGTATTTGGCGAAAATTCCGTTTTTTTATTTATAACGATTAAACCCACCTTTATAGTAAAATTTGAGCATGTGACTCAATCGGTAAGAGTTATACACCAGCTAAATTAGTTGACCCACTAATAAGAAATAAGATAAATCTTGAAATTTCACCAAAGAAAAGGGGCGGAGGCAAGAATCAAACTCAGAACCTTCTTACCCCTTTGCTCACACTTTGAATTTGTAAACAAAGAGCGACCTTATCCGATGTTCAAACTAAGGACCTTAAAATATTATCCGCTAGTCCTAGAACCATTCTGGAATGGTTAACAAATTTTCTAAATTAGAGAATGTACTAATTCTCACACCACTAGGCCACTCAGCGCAACGCTTTTCAGTTTATCTTCAACGTTGAACACGTTCCATTACCGGATTCGATAATCAATTGAAAATATTGTCCATTCGTTGATTATCGATCTGTTAAAAAAATCACACCACCTATTATTTTAATGCAATAATAAAGATGATAGATATATTGGACCAAAATTTTCCAATGTTTACCACCAAAATAATATTTTTCCTCTCCTTCCCTGGAAGCCAAAATGACCATGTATTTCGAGCCCTTCAGCTTCACTCTTGACCAACTCACTTCCTTCATGGAAAATGAGTTCAAAATATTATCCATGGACAAACAAAGTGCTCTTGATAGCTTAAGAAAAGAGTTGCAGATGTTAGAGAGCTATCTGATGGATGTTGATGAAATCGAACGGAGAGCAACCGTGAGCCATGTGTTAGCTACTCAACTCCAGCACCTAAGGGAGATCGCCCTCGATGTCGAAGACTTGCTTGACGTGTTCTACCAAGAGGCCGAAGAAAGGAGGCAAGGAAGCTTGTGGAAGAAATTGAAGCTATTTGTATCTAGCTCAAACCCTCTTGTCCAAACACATCAAGTGATGGAGAGGGCCGAAAAGCTCAAACAAGAATTGAAAGAAGCCATCAACAGGCCAAAAGGATATCGGCTTCCAAGCAATCTTGTCCGAGTACACCGTAGGCAGAGGCCTCGAACTTACTCATATACGACTAATGATGAGTTCATCATCGGCTTGGATGAAGATGTTAGGAGTCTTGTTGCCAAATTGGTTGGTAAAGAAAGCGATCTTATGACTACTTTGGCAATTGTAGGCATGGGTGGTTCCGGCAAAACTACCCTTGCAAGAAAGCTTTACAACAATAAGGAGATTTGGGAGCGGTTTGGTAGTCGTGCGTGGGTTTGCATATCTCAAGAATGGAGTACTCCCCAGCTTCTAGGCGAGATATGTGTACAGATTGGCCTTCAACTTCAATCTGGAGGTGAAACATCATTCCCTTTTCACAAGCTTCGCGAGTTCCTCATGAGGCGTTCTTGTTTCATCGTTCTTGATGATGTGTGGAGGGTGGAAGCTCTGCAAGAATTACTGCCTATATTGTTGTCAACAAACAGCACAAGTAGTGGTAGAATCTTGATTACGACTCGCAATAGGAAAGTGGTTAACTTTCCTGTCTTAGGTGGTTTGCACATCCACAAAACTCGATTCCTCGCCCCAAATGAAAGTTGGGAACTGTTCTCCAATATTATCTGCAAGAATTGGCAAGGAGTCTGCAGATTTGAAGAGGCATCCAACTTTGCGCGGATAGGAAAGAAAATCTTACAAAAATGTAACGGGTTACCGCTTGCAATAGTTACACTTGCTGGCCTCTTGAGCACAAAGAACAGTGTACAAGATTGGGAAAGTGTTAACAATGATGTGATGCTGAGGATAATGAAGCACAACAATGGTTCTCACGATTATGAGGCAATGGGAGAAATTTTGGAGCTAAGCTATTTGGATTTGCCTTACTACTTGAAGTCGTGCTTTCTTTATTTGGGCATTTTTCAAGAAGATATTCGTATATATGTGGATCAATTGACCCAGTTATGGATTGCAGAAGGGTTTGTAAAATCAAATCTATGCAATGAAAGCGAGACACTTGAGGATCTAGCTAGGGATTTCCTCGATGAGTTGATCCAAAGATGTATGGTCCAAGTTGATGGTAGAGACTATGAAGGAAAATCTCAGACTATTCATATTCATGATTTGATGAGAGATTTCTGTGTAAAGAAAGCAAAGGATTTGAGCTTCTTCGATGTATCATCTTCATCAATATCAGATTCAACCTCCATGAGGCATATGTCTCACCGAGCTGTCATTCATAAAGGGTAAGATTTTCTATTCTCAACTACTAAAGTATATTCAGTTTTAGCTTTCCATATATGCATACTCCATAAATGTTATGCTTTATTATACACTTACTGTCAATTATTTCTTCAATTTGCTTTAATTCATACTTTTGCTTGCATTGAATTTCAACCCATGCCAGCACCTTGAAGAGTGTTTTTTTTGCTGTTGATCTTCAAGCTTAATCAATTTTTTTTTTACATATCTTTGATCTTTACAAAGTTGATAAAAATAAAAGAAAATACACATTTTTTTCCATGTAAAATGAGTTGAAAATATTAAATCACTGAGTCTAACATTACTAATGTTTTGGATCCTTATTAAGTTGTGCAGAACACATAGTGTGTTGCAAGATCGTTAAATGATTTATATACATTCTCTACTTGAAAATTAAGCTGGTACTGAATTTGGAGGATGTGTTAAATTTTCGCAGGAAATCGTTTTCTACCTACAATCCTAATCTCAGGTCTTTTATTTGCTATGAAGACCGCGGTGGAGGAATAACAAAGTTAGATTTCCCTTATGAGAAGATGAAGTTTCTCCGAGTATTGCATCTCGTAAAGGTTGATTTGGGAGAATCGGTAGAGGGAATAGGAAACTTGCCTCTCTTAAGATACTTGAAAATTGAGAGATGCCATGGAATCAATAAACTTATACAATCTACAGTAACATTCAAAAACCTGTTGAGCTATGTATACACTGGAAGTCAAGGCCAAAGTTTACCAAACAATGGGGTCGGTAGCATGGAGCATCTTAGACATCTTTCTTTATCTAGTGACGGTGCAAGCACTGGACAAACATTAGGAGTTGACAAATCAAGAAGCTTGCAAGTTTTGAAAGCATTAGCCGGTGATTGGTTAGCTAAAGAGCTGTATTTCGTTACCGTTGGTCTGCAAGAATTGCATTTAACAACTATACATAGCCAAGAACAGTTGGAAGCAGTATCTCATTTTGTCAGGAACCCGAATAGCTATCTTCACACGTTGCGCCTTTCTCTTAGAGAGGATTCAAGACTGGAGTTTCATTTGGAGAAGCTGAAGCTGGAATGTTGTCGGCTTCTGAAGAGACTTGTTTTATGGGGAAAGGTAAGAAAGCAACATCTGCCATTGCAGTTGCCTCCGAACCTCGTGAGTTTAGAGTTACGTGCCACTCAGATAAAGAATGAAGAGGATTTGAAACAAGCTTTCGCACGGCTAGATCAACTGAGGCATCTCATTCTAGATAGTGAGGCATACAATGCGAGTAGGTTAACTATGATTGGACTTCCACAACTGCAAGAACTAACATTGTCGAATATGTCTCAATTGAGGGAATGGAGCGTCGATAGAGGTGCCTTGCCGCAACTGAAGATGTTACTCATTTTGAATTGCTGTAAGTTGGAAGGAATTCCGATTGGGATACGTTACATGAGCAATCTCCAATGCCTTAGGGCTCATTTTGTGTCCAAGAGCTTTTGCAAAAGAGTTCGAAGACCCTTAAGGAGGGAAGACAATGGAGATGATGGTGATGGAGGAGAGGATTTTCATCTCATTCAACACATCCCTTTGGTTGAAGTTAGGAATCTAATCAACTTTCCTAATAATAGGACATGCTCAATCTAGCATCGATCGACTTGGCTCTGTAAGTTTGAATGCTACCTTTTATAACAACAAGATTGTTTCTGAATGTAGAACCATTTTCATATATCTCTCATTTTAGGCTTAAATCAAAAGTTGAGGCAATCATTCCTTTGTTCTTAATTTGGATCCACACTTTTAAGATCCAAAAGCTTTATTTTCTCCTCTTCGGAATATATTATCCATTGATTTATCTTTTTTTTTCTTTTCACTTCTAAATAGATTGAACAACTAGCTAGAAGTTCATTTTAAAGCACTTTATGTGCATTGGTTGGTTGGCATTGATGGTTGTAAGTTGTTACGATTGATTTGTGTTTGTCGCCATCGAGACTCAATCTATTAAATCGAAAAGAACTCTATCTCACTTAATATAAAGTCCATCACTACTAATTGATTTTGATTAGTAAATCACAGTTACATCATTTGTTTGATAGTGTATGTTTCTATCAAGGTTTTAATTCTTTCTGTTAGTCATTTTCTTCTTTTTCTTATTATTTTTTTTTTGTCAAAATTAGTTTTTTTCAAATTATTAGCCATAATATTTTCATTTCAGCCTTGGTAGACTAGCTGGGGACTTTGTTGAAGAGTTAGAACATTGCTAAAGATTGATAGTTGTAGAGTATGTTAGTGACGTCTATTAGGTAGTTAGTTTGTTGAGGTCCTGTAGTGGAATAAAGGGCATAACAACCCTGGGTATATTTACCCTAGCCGGTATATGCTCTCGTTCCTGTAGCCAGTCATCCACTGACGCTGTTGTCGGATCAGCACCCACTTTGCCCACTATTGTGTCATTGATGACATACACCAGTGATAGCTTTCTAAGCACTGATTGACCCGCTTTGTCTGCCCGTCGGTTTGCGGATGGTAGGTAGTAGACAGCTTCAGCGAACACTCCAAAGAAGTGAGTAATTCCTTCCAGAAATGACTCGTAAATATCCGGTCCCTATCCGAGATTATTTCCTTAGGTAGCTCATGAAACTTGCAGACGCCCTCTAAAAATTCATGAGCCACATGAGGTGCTGTAAACGGATGAGCTTGTAGCAGGAAATGAGCATACTTAGTCAATCTATCAACTACAACCAGCATGACATCTTTTCCTTTCGATTTCAGAAGACCTTCAATGAAATCCATGCTCACCAAACTCCAAGCATGCTCCAGCACCGGTAATGGCTGCAGCAACTCAGGCGAAGCCACCGTTTCATGCTTATTTCGTTGACATACCTCGCACTCCTTTAGAACAAGGACCTAATTCATTGGTATGTGCCCCGGATGCCCGAATGTCCCCTCAATGCTTCCGATTGCATTGCCTTGGTAAGCTGTCGTTTAAGCTCGTCCTTGTAACCTATACAAATTCTCCCTTTGTATCTCAACACCCCACTCACCCATTTGATCTTTGAATCACCCCTCAAAGTTGC
Source organism: Persicaria maculosa (assembly GCA_963922045.1). NCBI lineage: Eukaryota > Viridiplantae > Streptophyta > Magnoliopsida > Caryophyllales > Polygonaceae > Persicaria > Persicaria maculosa. Next base: position 44,026,875 of record OY998252.1, on the reverse strand, counting down.
CTCTGCTATTTTTTCTTTAACAAACTCATCACCTTTATAGCTGTCTACGACCTTTGTTATCCAATTGGGTTGGATTGTCGACACCGTAGCACACGCTCCCTCCAGGTCTATTCGAATCGTCTAGATAAGGCATCCGCAACTATGTTCTCCTTCCCTTTCATGTAGACGATGGAATATGACAACCCCAACAGCTTTCTCACGACTCTCCTCTGTAAATGGGTGGTGACTGGCCGTTCCATCAAGCATTTTAAAACTTGGTGGTCTGTTTTTAAAAGGAAGTGGGATAGTTCCAAGTAATGTCTCCATCTGTCCACCGCAAAAAGAATCGCGAGAAGCTCCTTTTAATATGTAGATAATAACAAGTGTACGTTGCCCACTTAGCGCCTTGCTGATAAATGAAATCGGCCTCCCCTATTGCATCAACACAACCCCAATGTCGGACTAACAAGTGTCTGTTTCGACCTCGAATGGAAACTCAAAATCTGGCAAGGCTAGTACGAGAGGAGTGGATAGCAGCCCTTTCACCTTCTGAAACACACTCTCGGTCTCCGTTGACCATTGAAACCCATCTTTCTTTAGCAATTCTATCAATGGTCTACACACTGACCCAAAGCCTTTGATGAACCTTCTATAATAACCGGCAAGCCCCAAGAAAGCCCTTAATTCCTTCACACTCTTTGGACTTAGCCAGTTTGTTATAGCTGCAATCTTATCAGGATTGGTAGCCACTCCGTCTCCTGAAATAATATGCCCCAGATACTCAATACTCGGCCTAGCAAAGGCGCACTTGGACCTATTGGCGAATAGCTGATGACGTCAAAGAACCATCAAAATAGTTCATAGGTGTTGCTCATTCCGACTCAAGCTTGGGCTGTAAACCAAGATATCATTAACAAACACCAAGACAAACTTCCCGAGTTGATATCTGCAGACCCTATTCATCAATGCTTGGAACGTTGTCGGTGCATTTGTGAGGCCAAACAGCATAACCTTGAACTCAAAGTGTCCATGATGTGTGCGGAAGATTGTCTTATGAATGTCACTTTCCGCGACTCGGACTTGATGATATCCAACCCTTAGATCGAGTTTGGAAAAAACCGTAGCTCCTCCTATAACTCATCCAACAATTCCTCTATGTGCGGTACAGGGAACTTGCCTTTGATAGTCAAGTCATTTAACCTCCTAGTAATCCACACAAAATCGCCAAGTATCATCCATCTTCTTAACTAGTAATGTAGGAGAAGCAAAGGGACTTTGGCTCGGATGTATGATCGAAGTGGTCAACATCTCCTGTACTTGTTTCTCGATTTCGTCCTTTTGAAAGTGAGGGTACCTATACGGTCTTGAACACATTGGGACTGCCCCTGGTTTCAGCAGAATGCTATATATGTTCATGTCCCCTGCTGGGCGGAAGCTGTTTAGGCTCGGCAAACACATCTTCAAATTACTGCAATACTCTATTGATGGCCTCTAACACTTCATTTTGAGCCATGATTTGAAAGACCTAAGCCACTTGGGCCATACAAACTATTGCCTCCCCTTTCAGTAGTTTCTGCATGCCCTTTCCCTTCATCATACTTATAGAAGGCTCCCCTTTTTCTTGGTCCACCATTCCTTTTAGCTCCACCTTCATTCCGTTCTTAACGAACGAAATTTGTACTTTCTCATAATCAAACAATATCGGGTTATACTTTCTCATCCAGTTTACTCCCAAGACTATATCAAAGTTTCCAATTCGCAACCCTCTCAAATCAAAACTGTATTTACCCCATTCATTTTCCATTTACAGTCTTTACACTCTAAATTGTATTTCATTCGTTCGCCTCCAATTCCTTCGACTATGAGCATACCCACTAGTTGTAACTCGAATCCTACTGCCTGAGCCACCTTAGGATCCACAAAACTGTGGGTACTTCCACTGTCAATCAAAATCATCACCGGTTTGCCACTAATCTTACCTTTAACTCTTATTGAACTCTCGGAACAGCTGCCCGTAAGTGCGTGGGCAAAGACTTCCTGACTGCTGTCCAATTCCTTTGCCTCATCTCCTTCCATGAACTCTTCAGCGTCCTTGAATTCTTCTTGTTCTGTTTCTACTGCCATTGCACAATTCACGGAATACACTTTGCATTTATGCCCAACAAAGTATTTATCCCTGCATCGATAACACATTCCTGATGCCTTCCTTGCTTCGAATTGGCTATGCCCCCCCTGTAACACCCCCGTCCCACATCGGATATCATAAGGATGTTGGGAGTGATTTATAAGTGATTCAAGCCCTACCCATGTCACAAGAGCTCTTCCTTTTCAGGCTCCAAGTGAGGACAACGGACCTGAGAGGGCTAGGTGGCATGAGCTGGCGCCTCTTAACACCCGAGCATACTGTCGGCGCACCTCCGACCCCGGAGTCGGCTCTGATACCATCTGTAAGACCCGGGGTCTTAAGAGGCGCCAGCCCATGCCACCTAGCCCTCTCAGGTCCGTTGTCCTCACTTGGAGCCTGAAAAGGAAGAGCTCTTGTGACATGGGTAGGGCTTGAATCACTTATAAATCACTCCCAACATCCTTATGATATCCGATGTGGGACGGAGGTGTTACAATCTCCCTCACTTAAAGCACTGACGACCCCGTCAGGCCCAAGGGATTGCCCTCCGGGAGGAGGCGTACCCGAGCATACTGTCGGCGCACCTCTGACCCCGGAGTCGGCTCTGATACCATCTGTAAGACCCGGGGTCTTAAGAGGTGCCAACCCATGCCACCTAGCCCTCTCAGATCCGTTGTCCTCACTTGAAGCCTGAAAAGGAAGAGCTCTTGTGACATGGGTAGGGCTTGAATCACTTATAAATCACTCCCAACATCCTTATGATATCCGATGTGGGACGGGGGTGTTACACCCCCCTCGTGGGCACATTATACCTATTTCTTGCCTCATTATACTGACTGCTAGCTGGAGATTTTACCATGGTTGAAGCCATCTTCCATAGATTTTTACTGACTTTAACAATTGTCTAGACTACATCATCGTGCAACCCGAAGGAATTGTGTCCTTTGATTTAATGTGCAATGACTAATTATGGAATATGACAATTGATAGAGATATTCAATCCGATTATTTTAGGAGTCGTAATGCTTTGCTAGAAGCCAACTACGATTAATGGGCTTAAACGGGTTAAACCCATGACTATTATAAACGGGTCCTATGCGGTTACCCACTTAGAGTTGGCGGACTTGATCAAAAGATAGATGATTTTATTATTAGTGTATATTAGATATATATTAATAATAATGGGATAAGATTTATTTGTGAAATAAATAATTAATTAAATAGGGTATATATATGAGCTTATAAAAATGGGCTTAGTGTGACTTGACCTAATTAAACAGATCCCAAAGGAGAGAAACGTGAGTTTTGCCGCACCTATTGGTTGGGGAGGGCTGAATTCCACCATCATCAATCAAGAACAATTTAATTGTTCACCTTTCGATTTTCGTCCTAGCAGTCGAAGGCAAAGGAGATCTAGACCGGGCTCTTGTGGACCAAGTAGAGGAGCAACGCGTGGGGCTCTAATCTTTCCGTTCATATCCGATAAGATCCGGTTCACGCATCAACAGGTATCTCCTATGAACAATGATTTGATCTATCGATTTTATGCATGAAGATCTTGCGATTAGATGATAGAAAATAGTTTCTAAAACTTCCGCTGCCCATATAATTTTACAACAGTGGTAACAGAGCCTCTTGCATAAATTGATATGATCGATTGATTTTCTTGTTAGTTTTAATTCAATTTAGCAATACAATTGATATATGAAATAATTTGTATAATTAAAATTATGATTTTATGGGTCGGATATACTGTATATATGGGAAATTAGTTTACGGAATTTGGTTCTTAACGTAAGCCGCCAACCTTTGTTTCGATTGATCATAGAAAGTCTAATTGATTTGGAATCAATGTTTACGTAGACTTCTTGGACAACAATTGAAATTGCCGATCACGTGATTGGATCACTCGATTGCAATTCTACGAAGGATGTATCAATTTTTTTTTTTCTGATTTCGAAAGTAAGATAAAATAAATTGGATATGGCGGCTTTGGGTTACATAGGGTTATTATTAGGGTTTTAGTGTAAAATCCTAAATTACCTTAATTAGATATGATAGATATCTTATCCCTAATAAAAATTTTCTATCCAATTATACAAGGTAATAGTTACCATAAAATTAATTCCATATATATTATTGCTAGTTTTTGAATTAAAATATCAAGAATGTTCATGGATTTATTATGCTTGTTTTATATTATGATATATTGCTTGCATACATAAGGTGACTAGTATGGCCCATAAATACGATCTGCGTATCGTTATGTTTTTTTGTACACGATCTGTGTATCGTTATGTATTTTTGTAATTTATTTTCAGTAATTAGTTTATTAGAAAAATATTGTAATTAATACAAGAAGACATAAGAAGGTCAAGGATGAAGATACATGAAGGGCGCAAGGGTGCAGACCCATGGAGATTAGATCTTTATTTTATGCATCGTAGGGGCCATACTAGGATCACAATTTCATTGCATTTTGAATGCCTTATTTTAAGTTTTATGTTGTTTTTATTTATGATATTTTTTCACTTATAAATAAAGAAAAATAAAAGACTTAAGTTCCTAAGGTAAATTGGGGCAATGCCTTTTCATATCATAATCCATTAAGTTCTAGATTTTTGGTTGGATGGGCTTCATAAAAGTGAGAGTGTCTTTCCATAATCTTGGGATAATGAGGGTGAATCTATACAAGAGATTCATAAGCTTTGATATGGTTGTACCCAACGAGAGACCAAAAGGAAAAGTTATGGATCTTGAGGCATATGATGATTTTACATTGGATGTGGATCATCAACCAAGAATTATAAGGAGTTATAATTAGTAATTGTTACTTACCTTGAGCATACAAGACTCAAGGCAGTGCAAAAGTACGTTGGGTCTTGTGTGTAATGGGATCTTGGAATCATTTTATTCACCAGGAACAATAACAATTTGAATAAAATGCGCATTTACTTATTTTAAAGGTGTTTAATCCTAAGTAATTTGCATTTCGAACATAAACTAATTTGTATGTCATTTTCTTTTTATATAGGCATTATGTCGAACAATAACTTGAAATTCACCCTGCGCTCAATAGTTGAGAAAAACAAATTGAATGGAACGAATTTTCTCGATTGGGAAAGGAATCTGAGAATCGTCCTCAGGTCTATAGGGCGTGAAGATGTCCTATCAACCCCTATCCCTGTCATTGCTCATACCTCATCAGATGAGGAGAAGGCTAATGAAGAAAAGCTTAGGAGTGAGTCTTTGCCTGTCACTTGTCTGATGCTAGCAGGCATGGAACCTGATCTTCAAAAGAGGTTTGAACATCGGGATGCCTACACAATCATCACCAACCTGAAAGTGTTGTTTCAGGAACAGGCAAGGATTGAACGATATGAAACACACAAGGCTATAGTGGATAGCAAGCTTGAAAAGGGGAAGCCAGTAGGTTCTCATGTGTTTAACATGATTGGGCTTTTTAGCCGTATGGAGACACTAGACACCCCATATGACCAAGAGTTGGCCACAGGTATCGTGTTGCACTCATTGCATGATGGATTTGCCTCATTCAGGATGAACTATCATATGCATGGTCTCAAGAAGAACCTGAACGAACTCCATGGTATGCTCAAAGCTGCTGAGCAGAATACTCCTACTGACAACAAGAAAGAAATTCTTAATGTCAATAAAGGGAAAGGGTTTAAGAAGGTAGCCAAGAATAGGAACAATCCCCAAGAGAAAGGCAAGAAAGTTGCAAAATCTAAGGGAGGTGAGAAGCCAAGAGTGGCTGCAGACCATGATTGTTTCCATTGCAAGGCGAAGGGACACTAGAAGAGAAACTGTCCCAAGTACCTAGAAGACAAGAAGAATGGGACATTGAATTCCAACACTTCAGATATTTATGTTATTGAATTACTGTCAATCAATGTTTGCACATTAGATAATGGTCCTACTTGGGTATTAGATACCGCATGTGGTGCTCACATTATTTCAAATGTGCAGGGACTAAGAAATAGGAGATAAGTGAAGAAAGGGGAGATAGAGCTACGCGTTGGAAATGGAGCAAGCGTTGCTACACTTGTCGTAGGAGATTTTAGTTTATCTCTTCCTTCTGGTTTAATCTCAGAACTAAATAATTGTTATTTTGTTCATAGCATTACAAAGAACCTTGTTTCGGCTGCAGTAATTTATTCTGAAGGTTTTAATTTTAGCACTACAGATGAAGGTATAATTATTCACAAGAATGATATCTTCTATGTTCGTGCTCAAGATATTAATGGAATATTTGTATTCGACCTTACAACAGAATCTTATAACATAAATACAAAAAGGCAAAAATCAAGTAAGTTGAGTGAAGCCTACCTATGACACTGTCATTTGGGTCACATCAGTTTAGACCGCATGAAGAAGCTCCATAAAGATGGACTTCTAAAAGACGTGGATGGTGAATCCATTGATACATGTGAGTCATGTTTGATGGGCAAGATGACACGGTCACCTTTCAAAGGAACAAGTGAAAGGGCTACTGAGCTATTGGGTATTATACATACTGATGTATGTGAGCCAATGAGTACAGAAGCTAGAGGTGGCTATAAATATTTCATCACATTTACATATGACATGAGTAGATATGGATATATTTACCTTATGTCACATAAATCGGAATCCTTTGAAAAGTTCAACGAATTTCAAAATGAGGTAGAGACTCAAACAGGCAAGAAAATAAAAGCACTTCGATCAGATCGTGGTGGTGAGTACTTGAGCCGTGAATTTGATCATCATTTGAAAAATTGTGGGATAGTAACACAGTTGTCTACTCCAAGAACACCACAGCTTAACGGTGTATCTGAAAGGAGAAACAGGATCCTGTTAGACATGATCCGATCTATGATGAGTTTTGCTGACCTTCCGGTATCCTTCTGGGGATATGCCCTCACAACTGCCGTACTTACACTAAACAGGACTCCGTCTAGAGCTGTAGACAAAACTCCATATCAGATATGGACTGGAAAGGTTCCAAAATTGTCTTTTATGAAGATATGGGGATGTGAAGCTTATGTAAAGAGTTTACAAACGGATAAGCTTGCCCTTAAATCAGATAAATAATATTTTATAGGGTATCCAAAAGGTTGTTTTGGATATTACTTCTATAATCCTGCTGAACAAAAGGTGTTTGTTGCAAGGAATAGTGTCTTTTTGGAAAGAGAGTTCATTTCCAATAAGTCAAGTGGGAGAAATATTCATCTTGAACCAGTTCATGATGAAGAGCAATAAATTCAACAACGAGATGACATAGATGATGTCGAGGACGAGTTGATGGTTTTGGAAGGCCAAGGGCCCCAAATCATCCAAGAACCGTAACAAAAGGATCCACAAATAGTTGTGGAAACTATTCCAGCTCCAGTTGTTGAACCAGTTGAACCCACCCGTAGATCAAATAGGCCAAGGGTACAACCAAGACGTTATGATGATTTCATCTTGAATGTAAACCTTGATGTTCTTCTGCTAGAACATGATGAGCCTAATACCTATAAGCAAGCAACGATGAGTCCAGACTCCAAGAAATGGCTTGAGGCCATGAGATCCGAAATAAATTCGATGTTTGAAAATCAAGTATGGGACTTGATAGATTTTTCAGATGGGGTAAAACCCATAGGGAGCTAATGGGTTTTCAAACGTAAGACAGATAAGGATGGAAAGGTATTTGTATACAAGGCAAGATTAGTTGCCAAAGTTTTTAAACAAATTTATGGTATAGACTATGATGAGACCTTTTCACCAGTTGTCATGATAAGATCCATTAGGATAATCCTTGCTATTGCCGCTTATTATGATTATGAGGTTTGGAAAATGGATGTCAAAACCGCCTTCCTGAATGGATTCTTGGAAGATGATGTGTATATGACACAACCAGAGGGTTTTGAAGATCCAAGTAATGTCGGGAAGGTATGCAAGCTTAAGAGATCTATATCTGGACTTAAGCAAGCATCCAGGAGTTGGAACTTTCGATTTGATGAGAAGATCAAAGAGTTTGATTTCATCAGATGTGAAGAGGACTCTTGTGTATACAAGAAGTTTAGTGGGAGTAAAGTGGTTTTTCTAGTTTTGTATGTGGATGACATACTACTTATTGGGAATGACATTCCGATGCTAGAGTCCGTTAAGGAATGGCTGAAGAAATATTTCTCAATGAAAGACTTGGGAGAGGCAGAGTATATACTTGGAATAAAGATTTATAGAGATAGATCTAAGAGATTGCTTGGATTGAGTCAGGGAACTTATATAGATAAGATTCTCGACAGATTCAAAATGCAAGATTCCAAGAAAGGTTTTTTACCTATGCAACATGGTGTACATTTTAGCAAGAAGCAATGTCCTAAGACACCTATTGAGCTAGAAAAGATGAGTAAGATTCCTTATGCTTTTGCTATAGGATCTATCATGAATGCCATGGTGTGTACACGACCTGATGTTGCATATGCTTTGAGTATGTGTAGCAGATACCAATCGAATCCTGGTGAGGCACATTGGTGTGCAGCTAAGAACATCCTCAAGTACTTAAGAAGATTAAGGATGATTTTTTAGTATATGGGGTGATGACAAGTTGATCGTGCAAGGCTATACCGATGCGAGCTTCCAGACTGACCGAGATGGCTTTGAGTCTCAACCGGGATATGTTTTCGTCCTTAATGGTGGAGCTGTCAGCTGGAAGAGCTCTAAACAAGACACAGTTGCCGATTCTATGACAGAGGCTGAATATATAGCTGCTAGTGAAGCGGCTAAGGAGGCTGTCTGGATAAAGAAGTTCATAAATGAACTCGGTGTTGTTCCTAGCATCTCAGGGCCTATTGACATCCATTCTGACAACAATGGTGCCATATCCCAGACCAAGGAACCGAGCTCGAGCTCAAAATCCAGACACGTTATGAGGAAGTATCACCTTATAGTCACCGAGGGTGACATTAAAATGTGTAAGGTGCATACAGATGACAACATTGCAGATCCATTGGCAAAGCCTATGCCTAGGCCCAAGCATGATAGTCACACCAGGGCTAAGGGTCTCAAACACATTGGAGAATGGCTTTGAGATTGCTTTCTATTACGTTTTATGTTTAGAGTGTTAGACACTAAGTTTATGTTCGATTGGATGATTTTATGATATATGATATTTCATCTTTATTTATATATTGTGTTGAACGATAATAAATAAAATGTCCAAATAATTCGTAGTTCGCAAATGGGCTTATCTTAAGTGTTCTGGTAAATGAAACCCCATTAAGTGAAATGCAGTTATGAATTATCACAAGTTCGTAGTCTGAAATCATCAAATTGGACATAGGTGATTTTATTAAATGACTATATTGTAAGTTGACTGATAGCGCCAGGTTTCATGGGCTATAGGGACATGGGAATGTCTAGTCAATTACATATATATGGATGATACATATAGGACAGACCCACCTTAAGACTCTATAAAAGGGATTGCGGGGTTTTAAGTTAAACCATGATTAGTAAATTCCTCATACATGAGTGTGTTATGGTCTCTCTTGATGATTGCTATTTCTTTGACACGGCTAAACGCTTTCCGTAACAGGGAGTTATAAAGGTCGTAGTTGGGATTGCCAAAAGTTGAGTGGGAGCTATAGTCATACAAGACTGTAGATGTCCTCCTTCTTCATGCATACTGTGATGCATAGAAAAGGAATGGTGTCTAGGCCACTTGAAGAGCAAGAACTGAAAATGCATGGCCATGCTCAGATGGAGTATTTGTAATCATCTGTTTAATTAACAGTTCGAACTTGGAGTTCAAGTAATATATTTGATAAAAGATATGAATGTCACCATATCATCAAATATGACATTAAGAGACACGGGTATCTGAAATTGCACACTTGTTTAAGGACAAGTGGGAGATTGAAGGAATTGTGTCCTTTAATTTAATGTGCAATAACTAATTATGGAATAGGACAATTGATAGAGATATTCAATCCGATTATTTTAGGAGTCGTAATGCTTTGCTATAAGCCAACTACGATTAATGGGCTTAAACGGGTTAAACCCATGGCTATATAAACGGGTCCTATGCGGTCACACACTTAGAGTTGACGTACTTGATCAAAAGATAGATGATTTTATTATTAGTGTATATTAGATATATATTAATAATAATGGGATAAGATTTATTTGTGAAATAAATAATTAATTAAATAGGGTATAAATATGAGCTTATAAAGATGGGCTTAATGTGACTTGACCTAATTAAACACATCCCAAAGGAGAGGAACGTGAGTTTTTCCGCACCTATTGGTTGGGGGGGTTGAATTCCACCATCATCAATCAAGAGCAATTTGATTGTTCACCTTTCAATCTTCGTCCTAGCAGTCGAAGGCAAAGGAGATCTAGATCGGGCTCTTGTGGACCAAGTAGAGGAGCAACGCGTGGGGCTCTAATCTTTCCGTTCATATCCGATAAGATCTGGTTCACGAATCAATATGTATCTCCTATGAACAATGATTTGATCTATCGATTTTATGCATGAAGATCATGCGATTATATGATAGAAAATAGTTTCTAAAACTTTCGCTGCGCATCTAATTTTACAACACAACCTTGACAATTCTAAGACATCTGCTAATTATTTCAGTCTTCCCAATTTAACGAAAGACCTAATCTCAGGTTTCAATCCTTATATAGCTTGCTACGAAATAACTCTCTGGAAGGTGCGGATTGAATGATAGCATACTTGAACGCAACTCCTCAAACTTTTGTTTACTCCTCCAGTTCCTCCGTCTGAGCCAGCTTGTTGAATTCCACAACCACCTCGACGCCTTGCTTCTTTATGAATCTGAAGCAAGCCGCCTCACCAAGATCTTTCCAACGCACCCACTTCCTCTGCAATAGGTAGCTCTGGACCTATACATCCGCGCGATCGTGCATATTCATTGCGGCCAACTCCACCTTCTGACTTTCTTGAATGCTAATTAAAGATTGTGAAGTACTTCTCACACTTCCTTACCCAGCTTCTTGCCCGCTTCCCGCCGAAGGCCGGAAAATCAATATTTGAATACCCTACTTTCTCATATTTACATTACTAATCTCATATATCTAATTCCTAATATTGGGCTGTTGTTTTAGGCATTTCGTGAACTTCATGATATCATTCGCTAGAGTTATCGAGCTACAATTTTTAACTTCATAAACTCATTGGTTTTTTTAATTTATATTTCAAGGGTATAGAGTATATAGATATAGTAAAGCATTCGAATGTATGGTGCAGAAGTAGGGATGTGCAGAAAAATATGACACATATATTTGACACGACACGAAAATACGACGAAACGACATAGAAAAAAACACGAAACGAAAAGGACACACGACACGAATATGACACAAAATGGTATAACATGATAATAAACGTGTCGAATACGGATCAATGTTCTTTTTTTTTCTTATCGGATATACGACACGACACAATTATTATTTTTAAATATTTTATAATATAGTTTAATATATTTAATAAGTATGATAAAGGAACATAAAAACATGTTTGTTTATTTGATTATGAGGTCCCTCCCATGGACTATCTACTAACCGGCATGGGGTTTGTGTCGGGGATTTTGGTTTTATTGATTTTAGACATCCGATAATCTGTATGATTAATCATGTCGTGTACCCAATTATGCACATCCCGATAAACAACCTTCCAATTAATCGAAACACACAACTTTCCTTTGCAAATAACCTTATCTTGAAATCGGAAACAATACCCTTTCGTTTACAACAGGAAAAAAAAGGAAAGAAAAAAGATTTGGTGGGGATTTTTTTTTGTCGAAATATTTTAAAATCTGACTTTGTGAAAGATTTTATTTCCGAATTCCAATTGAATTTCATAATAAATATATACATAATATTTTTTTCACAAATCTAAATCATATCCAATTTTTATCCTATTTTATCATATACATTACCCTGTTCTATCATAATTCATAACAATAACACAATTTCGATCACTATAATACATAGATGATCGAGCGAAAGGGTTAATCTGGTTGATCGATCAACTTACGTAGCTTGCGCGAATTATTCATCTGGAAGGTATGATTTTGGGGTTCTTGTAAATTATTGATTTAATATATATAGTTGACGCACTTTAATTAGTTGATTTACACTAATTTTTTAGGTACGAGTTATAGAAACCATGGATTTTAATTCCGATGACGAGGAGACACGCCCACCACTCTTTGATCCAATCGATTTCAATTTTTGGATGTATGAAATGAAATTTTTCCTCGAGTTGGAGGATGCAACGCTTCTGCAAATCATCGAAAAAGGTCCACTTGAAATCACAAAAGTGGACGAGAATGGAGCGACGGTGGAGAAAACGAGGGACGAGTGGGACGACGACGACTACAACAAGCGACGAAAGAACGCGCGTGCTTTACACATCATCTATTGCGCCCTGCCGATCGACGAGTACTATAAAGTGTCGACTTGCAAGACAGCCAAGGAAGTGTGGGATACATTAAAGGCCGGTTATCAACTTAGTAAACCGGCAAGACTAGACTCGCTAACACGACAATACGAGTTATTTGCAATGGAGGAGAACGAGTGTTTGGATGATATGTTCTCGCGCTTTATGAGTATTGTTAGGGAGCTGGCGGTGCTTGGGGATGAAATCGCGGTGCCTAAACTGAATCGGAAGTTGCTGTCGATTGCCTTTCCTAAGTACCGAGAACGCGTCATGGGAATTCGCGAGTGTAGTGACTTGAACAGCTTGCCTGTTTATGAGTTGTTTCGTAGGCTCTCTCATCCGTGAACGAAATATAAGACCATGATGAAGCTGCACGTACACAACTGTCTCAAGACCCACGGAGTCGGATCGATAGTTTGTTCTATGAAGGAGTTTTTTTTTTTTTTAATTATTGTTTTTAATCTCTTTCTAATCTATGTTCTTAAATCACAAATTAAGTAGTGTAGTGATGGTGTGCTACACTCCATGTTAAGAGGTTCGAAATTCGAATTCACTTGGAAACATAAAGTCCGCAACTGATGAGACGATCGATCTGGACAAGATAAAAAAAAAGTTTAATTAAAAAATATTTTCTACCAAATAGAAAAAAATATTTTAAAAAACTAAAATAATTTAAAGCTTGTTATAATACTTTTTGTATTTATCTTCTTAGTATTGGATAAACTCTAAGATAAAATTGGTTAAACTCTAAAAAAACACTCTAATTTTCTGGTGAACTCTGGTTGATACCGTTCTTTGGAATCCAATAAACACATTAATTCTTTCTCCGGTTTTTTTATCTTTTGAGTATATCTAATATAATACTAAAACACTTGCAAAATGGGACACGTGTCGGTCATATATTTAAAGTTAGAAATTTAGGATAAATCCCCAATTACTTCTCCAATTGTTTAAAAATCAATATTTAAGATAAATCTCTAATTGATTCTCCAATTGTTTAAAAATCGAAATTTAGGATAAATTCCCAATTGCTTCTCTAATTGTTTAAAACTCTTTTATTTATAACATATACAATTTTTTTGCAGCACTGCATCTCGACATTGCACCTGAATCCAATGAATCATGATCGATACTAAAATTGAATGAATGATCAACTACAACAATGGCTTCCCGCTCTCGCAGGTTCATTCTATCCAAATTGAAACGCCATCAATGCACCTGAAATGCATTTATATGCACAAAATATGACACTTCTAATTTAATAGGTGATTAAATCTAAATTACTTCTCCAATTGTTTAAAAATCAATATTTAAGATAAATCTCTAATTGATTCTCCAATTGTTTAAAAATCGAAATTTAGGATAAATTCTCAATTGCTTCTCCAATTGTTTAAAACTCTTTTATTTATAACATTTACAATTTTTTTTGCAGCGCTACATCTCGACATTGCACCTGAATCCAATTAATCATGATCGATACTAAAATTGAATGAATGATCAACTACAACAATGGCTTCCCGCTCTCACATGTTCATTCTATCCGATTTGAAACGCCATCAATGCACCTGAAATGCATTTACGTGCACAAAATATGACACTTCTAATTTCACAAATTTCCTGTTGCACACTACAAACACTAAAAACACAAATCTGAAATCTCTCACAGGTTCTCCTTCAACCTTTCCTAGGCGTGTATGCAGTCTATGAACGTTTCCTGGGCGTGTGGGCAGTCAATGAAAGCCTCTTGGTTATCGTGACAGTCACCTAAGGTGATAACTTATCCCCATACGCTTCCTTTCCATTTGCCTCATGGTGTGCGATGATCCTCCCATTAATTCATAGTGTCCGCTCCTTTCCATTGAGGAACATCCCATGGATCTCAAAACGTAAGGACACAACGCTTCGTCTATCAAAATTCAGTTGTTGTACATAAAACACTAAATAAAACACCCTAAATATAAAAAAATAATCACAAAAATATAATCCCAAATTCAGGATAAATCCCCAATTAATTCTCCAATTGTTTAAAAATCAAATTTAAGATAAATCTCTAATTGATTCTCCAATTGTTTAAAAATCGAAATTTAGGATAAATTCCCAATTGCTTCTCTAATTGTTTAAAACACTTTTATTTATAACATATACAATTTTTTTTGCAGCACTGCATCTCGACATTGCACCTGAATCCAATGAATCATGATCGATACTAAAATTGAATGAATGATCAACTACAACAATGGCTTCCTGCTCTCACATGTTCATTCTATCCAATTTGAAACGCCATCAATGCATCTGAAATGCATTTATGTGCACAAAATATGACACTTCTAATTTAATAGGTGATTAAATCTAAATTACTTCTCCAATTATTTAAAAATCAATATTTAAGATAAAACTCTAATTGATTCTCCAATTGTTTAAAAATCGAAATTTAGGATAAATTCTCAATTGCTTCTCCAATTGTTTAAAAATCTTTATTTATAACATTTACAAATTTTTTTTGCAGCGCTGCATCTCGACGATGCCGTTTTGATTTTTTTTTTACTATCTAATTATTGCTAAGAGGGTAAATCCTTATTTATTGTGAAAAAAATATTTTTAATCCATTATTTTACAATGTTTCATTATAAATAATTGATCTAAATAATATTTACTCCATTTACATACTTTTATTATAATAGTCTATATAATATGAATTGTTTTTTTTAAAGATGTCATTCTTAACTTTGTTAAGATAGAAAACAACATTGAGTGCGGAGTCATATGACGATAAATTTCACAAAAGACTCGAATATCATATCCAAAACACTAGATAATACATTCATATAGTTTGACAATAAACTTCACATAATATGAATTATTTCAAATAATTACATTATGGTTTGATTATTTCAAATAATTACAGTATATTTAATGACAAATTGCAATATTCTTATGCCTTACAATACACTATTTTTATATTTTGTTATTAATATTATTAATTAAATATTGTATAGGAAATATCTACAAATTTTGCTCATGTTCTCGCGTCTCTAAATTTACTTATCACAAAAAAAACTAATAAGAATATATTAACATGGTAGATAACAACAAAATAATAAATAGTTATGTCGTTTTCATATTATTATAATAGTATAATACATCTAATAAATAATGTAAATAAGTTATGACAATATCTTCTATGAAATATAATATACTTTACAAATTCCGTGCGTTACGCACGGGCACTACGCTAGTAACAAACCTAAAATCTTTCCTAATTAAACTTTTTATTTTTTAATGTCCTGTTTGAACATAAAACTATTTATTTTATTGCAATTGGTAAGAATTAATCCCCCCATCGGATCTTCTAATTTTACAATTGGATGAGATTAGATGAATGAATAGATTTTAATCTCAAAATAAATAAAATGTTACCAAAATATTTAAATATATGCTAAAAATATCTTTTAGAATAATTGATAAGGTTCTCTCCATATCTTTTATTATTTCTAGCTCACTCCCTTTAAATTAAAACGTACAAAGTTATTGATTAATTATTCATATGAATGTGAATAATATTCATCCAAATATTCATATGAATATGTTACCTAGCTTATATTCATTTAAATAATATTCATCGGAATATTTTCCTCCTATTCATTAGAACATTAGCCTACATATTCATGTGAATAGAGAACATAAATTCCACATTCACGTTTAATTTTTTTTTTGTCTCTTTGGAATATCGATAATTTTTTTAATAAAGGGAGTGATGGAAGAATAAAAGATAGGATGAGAAAAACTTATCAATTCTTTTAAAAGATACTAGTGTAGGTCCCGTCCCATGTAGATAATTCATTAATACAATATTATAAATTATTTAGATAGATTCCAGTAAATAAAAATAAAAATAATTTTTTCCACCATAAAATAATATAGATATAAATAAAATTAGTTCAACAGATTATATATAATGTAAATATCTTTTATTTAGATTCTATCAAAATATAAACAAAATTCACATTCATAAGATAAAATGTTTTTTTTTTCTAATCTATCATTTTGAATCTCATGTAATTTAATAGATAACTTATTTTCACATTATTTTTTTTATTAAATATATATGATATATTTATTATGTTAGTTTACTAAAATAGTTATACACGAATGAATTGTGGCTACAAATTTTTTTTAAAAATTATTATCTAAAAAATAATATAGATATATATATAAAATAACAATTATGAAATAATTGATTTTGAAATAAATAATTCTTTCCACCAAAAAAAATCTAGATATAAATAAAATAGCACATATCAAATAGTGCACATGTATCTATTAATAATTTTGGTAAGTATGACTATGAAATATTTTTATTTTTATTTTTTTCAAATAACTATATATATATATATATATATATATATATATATATATATATATATATATATATATATATATAACTTTCTATAAACTATGATAACCTATTATTTTATTAATTTTTATCGTAGAATCAACCACAATAACTTATCGGTTTTAGTATATGTATATAGATAGATAGATATAGATATATAGATTTTTGGCATATTTAAATATTTTGGTAAGATTTATTTGTTTTAATATTGAAATCTATCCATTCTTTAATTTATCATCCAAAATTGGCCGATTTAGATTATATTCATGCTAGAGTTGAGGGAGAAGATCAGAAGAGAAGTTTCAGTCTGCAATTTAGCCTCTTCAAGGTAGCTCTCCAGGTTTCTCTTAAAATTTTAAAACTTTAGCAATTTTGTTTGGTTGTTGCAAATCTTATTTTCGTAGAGCAAATTTTCCGATTTGATTCAGATAAACTTTGGTTCCTGGAAATCGTTTACACTTGATAAAAAAAAAAAAAAATCTTGAGTTTTTAATTTGCCGGTTGTTGTACAGGTCTGCGGAGATCAATTAGGGATTTTCCTGTAGAAATCGAAACTTGAAATATGAAGTACTTTTGTTTGTTTGATTGTTGCAAATTGATTCACTGTATAGGGTGAGGAATGGAGCAAGAAGGTTATCCAATCAATAGCCCCCCTGTGTTCAATTCCGATCACATTGGCTGGTGGAAGAATCGGATGAGAGTTTACTTGGAGTCCGTAGATCCACAACTTTGGGACATCATCGAGACCGGCCCTCTCAAGATCACCAAACTCGACGACAATGGGGCCCAAGTGGAAAAGCCCTCTAACGAGTGGGACGACGACGACCATAAGAAGAATCGCAAGAATGCACGGGCAAGGCTGGCGCTCCGTCTTGCCCGAGTAGACGATGAGTACTTGAGAGCTAACGAAACCGCCAAGGAAGTGTGGGATGCTCTATTTAATTTTCAACAAGGTAGTATAGGTTATGGTCGAAAGAGGATGATAAGATTCCAAATTCGGCGGCAGCTTCATATGTTCACAATGGAGGAGGACGAGACGATCAAGGAGATGTTCTTTCGCTTCCTTACGATTGTCAACAACCTCGCGGCACTTGGAGAAGAAGTCAGCGTCCCGGACCAGGTGAGGACGATTATAGTGTGTCTCCCGAGGCCTAAGTACAGACTAGTCGTCAATATTCTTTGGATGCCGAATAGATTGGACAACTTGTCCATGAATGAATTGTTCAATAAGCTTTGTGTTCATGAAAGGGAACTCAATGGAGACAAAGACCCATACATAGTTCGTTATAAGAGCTAGATGTTGTTAATTTGTTTCCAAGTTTAAGGTAGCTAGTTATTGTGGGTGTTCAATTGATATAAATTAATAATATAGAAAGGTTTTAATCTACGTTTTCGATCAATAATAGATGACAGTCACATTCGGGGACTTTAGCCCCATCCTTGAGATCGTGTCTTAGCTTTTATAATTTCAAGTCTCCGTCATCGTTGATTCAAGGATATGAACGGATATTTGCCATTTCAATTAGTGCCGTCTACGGGACCGATCAAAAAGCACTAAGATCGGAACTCAAATCAACATCGGAGAGCCCTACCACGGCTGAAGTCTAGGGGCAATGTGAGTGTTCTCGCTTGCTACCACAACCGCAAGCACCCGTGATCTTCATTGTCATCCACCCATCCCGCATTCACGACTTGCTATTACAGAATGAGTGAATTGTGTATTTCATTATTTGTAATGATAAGATATTTATACAAGAATGATAATACCTCTAGGAGAGTATTTAGGGAAGGAAATAATTCTATTCCCTAAAGTATGAAGCTAATATCAAGCTAATTGATTACATTATTCCATTAATTGATCCACTGATTGATTTTGTATTATCATGCCCCCTCAAGCGTGACGTCCTTTGGGAAAGTCCAAGCTTGATGATTAACTCTTCAAATCGAGGACGCAGCAGTGGCTTAGTTAGTACATCAGCAAGCTAATCCTTTGTAGAAACATGGGAAACACGAAGGTTGCCTTTCTGGACTTGTTCTCTTACAAAGTGATAGGCAAGAGCTATGTGTTTCATTCTTGAATGGAACACCGGATTAGAGCTTAAGCTAGTGGCACCAAGGTTATCACAATATATCACGGGCTTAACGGGAACATGAACCCCAAGTTCGGTGAACAATGAGAGGACCCAAATCAGTTCACACGCAGTGTCCGCTAACGCCTTGTACTCAGCTTCTGTGGACGATCTAGCAACCGATTTTTGCTTTCGAGAACTCCAGGAGATGGGTGTGGTGCCGTAGTAAAGTAAGTAACCACTTGTAGAGATAAAGTCATCTTTGTCCCCAGCCCAATCCGCATCCGAAAAACCATGTAGGCCAGGCTGTGGGTGAGCAGAGATGTTGATGCCAAGATGAGAGGTTCCAGAGAGATACCTTAGGAGGCGTTTTAGAGCAGCCCAATGATCTGTTGTTGGGGCGTGCATAAACTGAGAGAGCTTATTGATTGAGAATGCAACATCAGGCCGTGTGATGCCAATGTATTGTAAGCTTCCAACCAAGGTCCGGTAATCTGTTGGAGATGGCAATGAGACTCCTGAATCTCGAACTAACAGAGATGTTGCAGACATGGGCGTGGTAACTGGCTTTGTTTCCTCCATTCCAGCCTTCACCATTAGGTCACGAATGTGTTTTCTTTGGGACAAGAACAAACCATCAGATTCAGGAATGACTTCTACCCCAAGAAAATAGGACAAATCACCAAGGTCTTTTAGAGAAAACTGAGATGCCAGTCTGTTTATCAGATGATCAACCACAGCGGGAGTATTTCCTGTAATAATTATATCATCTACGTAGACGAGCAAATAGATCACAATTTGCCCATGTCTAAAGATGAATAAGGAGGCATCCGCAATAGAGTTTGTGAAACCAATCCGAAGAAGAAAGGTTTTGAGTTCGGTATACCAGGCCCGAGGAGCTTGTTTTAACCCATACAACGCCTTGTTCAATTTGCAGATGTGAGTTGGATGATCCTTGTTGATGAAGTCGGGCGGTTGACTCATGTACACATCTTCTTGAAGGGTTCCTTGAAGGAACGCGTTGTTAACATCCAACTGCCTTAATTTCCATTGACGGGAGACAGCAAGAGCAAGGATGATGCGTACGGTAACAGGCTTGACTACCGGGCTGAATGTTTCAGAGTAGTCCCATCCCGGTCTTTGATGAAAACCCTTGGCCACAAGCCGCGCTTTATACCTGTCAATAGATCCATCAGGAAGATACTTGATTCGATAAACCCACTTGCACCCGACCAAATTTTGGTTGGATGTGTGAGGTACCAAAGACCAAGTTTGGTTAGCTATAAGAGCATTAAACTTAGCCTGCATAGCCGCTCTCCACTCCGGATCTTTTAGGGCTTGGGTAATGGTTTTGGGTTCGATCGGCGAGGACAGATGAGTGTGAAGATTGAGTTTGCGAATGGGTTTGACGATGTTGTTTCTGGAACGGGTTATGATTCCCTGATCAGGGAGGGGTGGAGGTTGAGGTGGAGGAATCGGTTGTGGCTGGGGAGAGTGATCAGGCGTAGGGATAGGTGATAAGTTATCGAGATTTGGTGGTTGGGGTTTCGGGTGTGGATTTGGGTTGATGAGTTGCGGCTGTAAGATGGGTAGGGAGACCTGGGCCCAATCTTCTATTCGCAGTTCGGGTTGCTGGTGGGCTGGGAATGAGGTTTTGAAGGGAAATTTTGTTTCAAGAAACTGAACATGGCGGGAGGTATATATCCTCTTTGTTTGAGGATCCATACAGTGATAAGCTCTTTGTGTGGAAGAATACCCGACAAAGACACATGCGATGGACTTGGGCTGAAGTTTGTTGGTGTTGTACGGACGGAGCCATGGAAAGCACAGGCAACCAAAACTCTTGAGTTTATGATACTCGGGTGACTGTTGTAGTAGCTTAGAATAGGGTGACTCATGGTTCAGAATAGGAGTTGGGAGGCGATTGATGAGGTATACCGCAGTGAGCAAGGCAAACGGCCAATGATCGAGCGGCATACCGGAGTAACTTAAGAGAGATAGGCCGGTTTCGACAATGTGTCTATGGCGTCTCTCAGAGGTTCCATTATGTTCAGGAGTGTGAGGCGGAGAGGTGAGATGAGTGATCCCATTGTCACTTAAGAAAGACCTTAGAGCCACATACTCACCACCATTATCGGAGTATAAGATTTTCATTTTTTGTTTGAAGAAGTTTTCAACAAGTGATTTGAACTTGACAAAGACAGATTGTGTTTCTGATTTTTTCTTAAGAGGATAAAGCCAAATATATTTTGTGAAATGATCAACAAAGATGATATAATAGCGATATCTATCATAAGACAAAACCGGAGACGACCAAATATCAGAAAAGATAACTTCAAGAGGGTGATGGGAGACAATGGTCGACGTTTGAAACGGGAGCTTATGGCTGTTGTTTATTTGACATGAAATACAATCTGATTGTTTGAAAGAAGAACCAGCTAGTTGGAACTTTTTGGAAATGAATTGGAAAATAGCAGAAGATGGGTGTCCTAATTTGTGATGCCATGATTCTGAAGTTGGCAGAGAAGTAGAGTTGGCAGTGATGTCATCATAAGTTGCATTATTTAGGACATGCATTTAGCATAGGTTTGTGTCTTTTGTCATGTCGTTTGTGTGTTTTTAGAGTCTTTTCGGTTAGTTTCTAGGATAGAGATCTACTGTCTTTATGGTGGTGTTTTCAGGAATTTTTGGGAGCTAAACGGAGATTGCTAGAAGAAATGTGAGATGGGTATAGAAGCTAAGAAGAGCCGAGCGGAAATCATATAGGAGGAACGAGGATAAAAGGCGAAGAAGCAAAAGCATAAGGAGCAAGGTGGTCGTGCATCATAGGCTTCACATCAGAACACATGTGCACGGGCGTGCACCTTGGCCGCACGGGCGTGCAGAAGGTCGATCAGAGAAATCCATCAGTACAGAGCTGCGCGGGCGTGCAACATATGTGCACGGGCGTGCACCTTGTCTGCGCGGGCGTGCACTGTTCAGTTCGGACCAGAAAGTGCGTTTTTGGACCCGGTTTCTTTTGACATTAGTTTATTATTATTTTAGGGGTTTTATAATATTATATTAGCGGATGTCCCGGACTATAAAAGGGGGCGGAAACATTTCTTTAAGGCTCTCTCGAAACCCTCGTTTGAACGCTCTCTTTTGAAGACTTTTTGTTGAGTTAGATTTGGAGAATTTTAGACAGATTGGCTTGGAGATTGCATTGTTTCAATTCAAGATTGATATTTCCCCTTAAGTCTTTGCTTTTCTATCTATTTCCATGTTTCAATTTAGTTATTTGATGATGAATTCTTCCATGCTTGGCTAAATTCTCCGTTCTAGGGTTAGGGTGAACCCGACAATGTCGCAATTTGTTTGATTTCGATGGTTGCTTGAACTTTATCTGAATTCTATGAATTGATTTGATCCTAGTTGCTTTACCTAATTGATGTCAATCGATTAGAATCCTTTTTAGATTCGAGATGCTACCGCTGAGAATTGAAATTGGATATTTGGATGGACTTCATGAACCCGAAAGGGGAATTGTGTCTATTGGAACCCTAGGATTGAACTTGAGGAATCAACAATTGTTATTGTGACATTTAAACGATTGTTGAGGACTCTTGAGGATTAATAAATTATCGTAGATTCTTAGGTTTGAATCGGTTAGGCGGAACGCGACATCGAAAGTTTAATTGATTTTCTCCTAAGGTCTATAAAGAACTTAAAGGGTCTAGATTTTGTTAATTTAGACACAATCACTACAACATGCGACAGCTGAGTAGTGATGACTTTAGATAATTTACCTTCAATTTGACATATTAAGAAGATGAAGTTCGAGTGAACATCGGGTTGAATTATTTGTGGCATTGTCGTCGAAATCCTTAACCCTGGAATCATTTCTCATATATATATTTTATTCATAACTTTTGCTTGTTTTTCCTAGTTTAGCTGAAAAATCAAATCTCCCTTTATTGGCTTAGCTTATTAGTTCTAGATAACAATTGATACAGATTTAATCCCCATGATCGATACCCGTATACTGCAATTGATCTCGTATTCTTGCGAGGTTGGTTCAGGCTACACTATTCTTGTGTTGGTTTAGACCACATCAAGTTTTGGCGCCGTTGCCGGGGATTGTTGATAGTATTGATTGTTTCTACGGACTAGTTCTGCTAGGCCTTTTTATTTGTTTTGATTTGTTTCTTGCTTGTTGGTGATTTCAGGTGACTCTTTAAGCCTATGCGAAGAGGATTATGTTCTAGCAAACTCAACGATTACGATCCCGAGCCTGAACGTACTTTTCATAGGAGACTAAGAGAAAATCTTGTGATTGCTAGACAAGAAATGGCGGAAGATAACGATGATGTTGCTCAGCTGCGCCAACAGTTGAATGATTTTACTGCTCAACTCCAGCGTGAACGTGATAATCAAGGGCAAGGTGTGCACGCGCTTGAGTATGCTCCCCAAACTTTAGGGGACTATATGATGCCGCCATGCACTGGTCCACTTTCTGGTGTGGTCCTCCCTGAGTTGCAAGCTCGTAACTTCGAGCTAAAGTCTGGACTGCTGAATTTGATCCAGTCTAATCAGTTTGGTGGATCGCCATCAGAAGACCCTCACCAACACATGGAGACGTTCCTCGATCTAATGAGCACGGTGCATATGGAGAACATTTCTCAGGAGGCCATCCGTCTATATGCCTTCCGTTTCTCTCTTCATGGGAAGGCTAAAGCTTGGTATAGATCCTTACCTGAGAACTCCATTACAACATGGAACCAACTATATGAGGTATTCATGAGCAAATACTTTTCACCCAAGAAGATATCTGAAATGAGGGCGAAGATCAATGCCTTCGCTATGCAACATGGAGAGACCTATCATGAAGCTTGGGAGAGGTTCAAGGATTTGTTGATTCAGTGCCCACATCACGGGCAAACCAAGTATGTTCTCCTTCAAATCTTCTATCAAGGAGTTGATGATGCTACTAGACTGCTTATAGACACCTCTTCTAATGGAGGATTTATGGAGATGAGTTTAGATGATGCTTGGGCTTTGATTGAGAAGACTGCTCTTCATGCTGCGAGGTACTCTAATCCCCGCTCTTCTATTTCTGCTACTAAGAGGTCTGCAGGTCTCTATGAGGTTGATGCTGAAACTCACAAGTCAGCCCAGTTGGAAGCTCTACAGCGTGACATTGCATTATTAAAGAAGGAGTTTCTTGCTAAGCCAAACTCATCTAGTGCGTCAGGGGTGCCTCCCCCCGTTGTTGAATGTCAATATTGTGGTATGCTGAACCACACATTATCTAGTTGCCCTGCTTTTCTAGAAACACAACCGGGCACGACTCAAGGGGAGGTAAACTTCACTAGAGACAACTACAGAAACCCCAGGAATGACCCATTCTCCTCTACTTACAATCCTGGTTAGAGGAATCACCCGAACTTCAGGTATGGGAACAATTATAATGTGTAGAATCCACAGTCATTCCAAAACCAATCATCATATCGGAATGGAGTCCCACCTGGATTTCAGAATGCACCGAATCAGGGATACCAGAATAGGGCGAATCAGCCTCCGCCCGTGGCTCCTAAGAAATCACCTGAACTTATTGCTATTGAGAATCTGGTTTCTGAATTCAAAGCTATGTGTACCAAGATACAAATGATTGAGCAAGAACAAAAGATTCAAGCTAGTCAGTTGGCTCAACAGGCTGTCAATGCTCCTAGACCGTCAGGTCAACTTCCAAGCAAACCGGATGAGAATCCAAAAGGACAAATTTCTGCTGTGTCTTTGAGGAATGGTAAACAGTTAGAAGAGGTAAAGAAGCATGAACCTCCTAAAGCTAAAGGGCAAGCTGCTCCACCAGATGAGCCTGAGAAGGACACGGTATATGTTCCCCCACCGCCATATCATCCTCCTCTTCCGTTCCCGCAAAAGAAGAATCAGGCTATGTTGGAGAAGAAGTTTGGGAATTTTGTAGAGATCTTGAAGAAGCTGCACATAAACATCCCATTCACCGAAGCTCTCAAAGAGATGTCGGCATATGTCAAGTTCTTGAAGGAGATCCTCTCCAACAAGAGGAAGCTTGATGAATGCCAGACAATAGTTCTTAGTAAGGAGTGCAGCGCTTTGATCCAAAACAAGCTATCACGTAAGCTCGAGGATCCAGGTATTTTCTGTGTCCCTATTAACTTTGGCGATCAGCATGATTATAATGCCCTTTGTGATTTGGGAGCTAGTGTAAGCTTGATTCCTCTCTCAATTTGCAATAAGCTTGATTTAGGAGAGCTTAGGCCGGTGAGGATGCAACTATTCATGGCTAACAGGTCTATTGCCCACCCAGCTGGTATTTTAGAGGATATCCCTATTAGGGTGGGAAAATTTTTTGTGCCAGTAGACTTTGTAGTGTTAGATATGGATGCGAATATGTCTGTCCCTATTATTCTTGGAAGGCCTTTCTTGGCCACTGCAGGTACTGTGATAGATGTAAGAAAGGGGACTCTCTCCTTCGACATTGGGGATGAGAAAATAGAATTTAACCTTCCTAAAGCTATGAAAACCCCTTCTTTTGAGAATGATTATTTCAGGGAAGATGTGATGGAAAGGACAACCCAGGAGAAAATGATGTCTATTGTCATTAGGGACCCCTTGGAGCTTTGCTTGACTACTAGTGTGATGACGAGGGGAGAATGTCCACCACTTGCTGAAGTTGTTGATGATTTGGAGTTGTCGCCGGAAGCTCCTACCTTCCCTAAGTCCAAGGTCGAACTTCTAACCACGGATGATGTTCCTGAAGCGCCAAAGCTAGAGTTGAAGCCACTCCCATCTTCTTTGAGGTATGAATTCCTTGGACCCAACTCTACATGGCCTGTGATTGTGAATGCTAATTTGAGTGATGATCAAGTTGAAAAGCTTTTAATTGTCATTCGAAAACATAAAAAGGCCATAGGATATTCAATAGATGATTTGAAAGGGATTTCACCTTCTTTGTGCATGCATCGTATTTTCATGGAAGATGACCATAAACCCACCATAGAACACCAAAGGAGACTTAACCCAAACATGAAAGAGGTAGTGAAAAAGGAAGTCCTCAAATTGTTAGATGCATGGATTATTTTTCCTATTTCCGATAGTAAGTGGGTAAGTCCGGTTCACGTTGTGCCTAAGAAGGGTGGGTTAACGGTTGTAAGAAATGAAAATAATGAATTAATTCCCACTAGAACGGTCACCGGGTGGAGAATGTGTATAGACTATAGAAAGTTGAACACCGCCACTAGGAAAGACCACTTCCCTCTTCCATTTATTGATCAAGTGCTAGAAAGGTTGGCTAAGCATTCATACTTTTGCTATCTAGATGGGTATAGTGGGTTTTGGCAAATTCCCATTCATCCCGATGACCAGGAAAAGACTACATTCACTTGCCTTTATGACACATTTGCATATAGAAGGATGCCTTTTGGCTTATGTAATGCTCCTGCAACTTTTCAACGATGCATGATGGCTATATTTTCTGATATGATTGAGGAGATTGTGGAGGTGTTTATGGACGATTTCTCCGTCTATGACACTACTTTTGATGCTTGCTTGTCTAATCTTGAAAGAGTTTTAATGAGATGTGAAGAGACTAATCTGGTGCTGAATTGGGAAAAATGTCATTTCATGGTTAATGAAGGAATTGTGCTAGGACATTTAGTCTCTAATAGAGGAATTGAGGTGGATAAAGATAAAATTGAGATAATTGAGAAAATGCCACCTCCTACCTCTATAAAAGGGATTAGAAGTTTTCTAGGACATGCCGGTTTTTATAGAAGATTCATCAAGGATTTCTCTAAAATCACCAACCCTTTGACTAACCTGTTGCTGAAGGATGTAGCCTTCAATTTTTCCACAGATTGTCTTGAGTCTTTTTGCAGGCTAAAACAAGCATTAGTGTCAGATCCCATCATGCAATCACCGGATTGGGATCTCCCTTTCGAAATTATGTGTGACGCAAGTGACTTTGCCGTGGGTGCTGTACTTGGGCAAAGAAGGGACAAGAAGCTTCATGCTATTTACTATGCTAGCAAGACACTTGATGAGGCTCAGATGAACTACACCACAACGGAAAAGGAGTTGCTTGCAGTGGTGTTTGCCTTTGAGAAGTTTCGGTCATACCTTGTGGGGTCTAAGGTAATTGTTTTTACTGACCATGCTGCTGTGCGATAATTGATGCAGAAAAAGGATGCGAAACCACGCCTCATCCGTTGGATTCTGTTGCTACAAGAGTTTGACTTGGAAATTAGGGACAAGAAAGGGGCTGAGAATGTTGTCGCTGATCACCTTTCTAGGCTTCCTCCCGAGCAGATTGAGAAGGGAAAAGAAGGATTGCCTGTTGATGATTTTTTCCCAGATGACCACTTGTTCCAAGCCACAACCTCTGCCATCTCTTATGTCACCGAAGAGCTCCTAAATTTCTCCATTGAGGGGCTTCCTTGGTATGCTGATTTTGTGAACTACTTGGCTTGCAAAGAGTTGCCACCTGGACTGTCATTCCACCAAAAGAAGAAATTCCTTCATGATGTTCAACAATATTATTGGGATGAACCGCTGCTCTTCAAGCTAGGCAATGATGGGATTTATAGACGGTGTGTCCCGGATGATGAGATTGAAGGTGTGATTAAGCATTGTCATAACTTGCCTGCTGGAGGACATGCTAAAGCTTTCAAGACTACCGCCAAGATCTTCCAATCCGGTTTCTTTTGGCCCACCATGTTTAAGGATGTGCAGAGGTATGTAACTTCTTGTGATGAATGTCAACGTTCAGGGAACATATCTTGGAGGAATGAAATGCCACTCACCAAATTCCAAGAGGTGGAACTTTTTGATATGTGGGGGATCGATTTCATGGGTCCTTTCCTGAGTTCTAGAGTCTACAAGTACATCTTGGTTGCTGTAGATTATGTGTCGAAGTGGGTGGAAGCAATCGCCACACCTACTAACGACTCTAAAGTGGTAGCAAAGTTCTTAAAGTCTACCATCTTTCCAAGTTTTTGGGTTCCGCGAGTGCTTATTAGTGATGGAGGATCACACTTTATTGAGCGGAAGTTTGAAGCATTGTTGAAGAAGTATGGGGTGAACCACCGCATTGCTACTCCATATCACCCCCAAACAAGTGGTCAGGTCGAGGTCTCCAATAGAGAAATCAAGAGTATTTTGGAGAAAACGGTTTCTCGAACAAGGAAAGATTGGGCACAAAAGCTTGATGATGCTTTGTGGGCATACAGAATGGCATACAAGACCCCCTTGGGCACTACACCATACCGGCTTGTATATGAAAAATCTTGTCAATTGTCGGTAGAGTTGGAGCATAAGGCATTTTGGGCTATCAAGGCGCTGAACTACAATTTCAAAGAAGCCGGTGAGAAGAGAATGCTACAACTTCATGAGCTTGAGGAGTTGAGACTTGAGGCATATGAGAATGCCCGGATCTACAAGGAGAGAACAAAGCGATGGCATGACAAGAGGATTGTCCCTAAAAATCTTTTTGAAGGTGATTTGGTCTTGCTCTATAATTCTCGCCTAAAGCTATTTCCGGGTAAGTTGAAGTCTCGATGGAGTGGTCCTTTTGAAGTGCGAAAGGTTCATCCTCACGGTGCAATTACAATTTGGAATGAAAAGTGGGGTGAATTCAAGGTGAATGGATATCGTTTGAAGAGGTATTATAGTGGAAACCCGATTGAGAAGGTGAGTCCTACTCATCTCAAGGATCCAAGTGCTTAAGAAGAAGTGAAAGTCCGGCTCAAGACTCTAAAGAAGCGCTTCTCGGGAGGCAACCCGAGGTAAGTTTTCTTTTCATGCTCAATATATTAGACTTGTAAATATTTTTGTTTTGTTTAATTTATTTAATATAAAATAAAAAAAAGGGAAAAACGCACATAAGCTGAGCAATCTCAGCGCACAAGTGCGCGGGCGTGCACTTTAGGCGCGCGCCCGCGTGGATTCCCCTTATAAAAAAAAAAAAAATTAAAAAAAAATAAAAATGGCTTTACACAGCTTCTCCCCGTCATTCACACACACATTCACAAGCCTTCTCCTCGCCTCACGCTCACGCACGCCAGCCCCGCTTCTCCTCCCTCGCGCCGAGCCCAGATCTGGCGCACCACCACCGGCCGGCCACCTCTGCACCACCACGCCGGCCAGCCGCTCCCCCCACCGACCGACAGCAGCGGCGCCGCTGCACCACCGGCTCTCCAGCGCACCACTCTCCCCCTCTATTGCCACACTCATGCTCTAATCTTCCACTTTTTCCCTTTGAATTTGACGAAATTGGTATGTTTCATCACCTCTTATCTCTTTTACTTGAAGTTTCTTTATCAATTGATAATTTTGTTGGTTGATTTAGAGATTTTGAAATTCTAGGGTTTAGGTTGATGGACTTGATTTGGGAAAATATTGAGTTGTATAAATTGGGGGTGCCCTTGCATCACATTGTGTCAAGTTGATGATTATTGATGCTCATGAAATGTAGTTGATGGTTTGGTTGTGATTTATGAGGTGGAATTGAATTTTTGGGAATTTTTGTATATGTTCTTATGGGAGATATGCATAATTCCTAAATAATTTATTCTATTTGGTTGATTGCTTGGCTTTGTGGTGGTGATAGCCTCTTGAAATTTTTGCAAGTGAAGCTTGAAACTTTGATATTTATAACTTGTTTCAAATTTCAAGTATGGGGTTATTTGGGGTTGAATTCATGATGGTATTTGAATTGAGCATATTGCTTTTGGTTGTGTGATGAGTTGCGATGAGATGTGTTGGTTCTCTATGCGATGTCTACGAGTTTCGCATATTGGTGAGATTTTGATAAACTTGTGGACTTGGTGAATTTCTAAGTATGGGGTGATTGTGTTGGAGGCTTGTGTTAGTTCTTTGGGAGATTTCTTACTTGATATGTGTGTTGTTTGGATTTGAAGGTTCTTGGAATTCACAATTAACTCTTGTGCTTGCTTGTGTTCGTTTTTGTTCTTTTGTGGGTTTGTGGTTTCATTGTGCAAGGTAGAGCTACTATGGCTAAAGGTAGTGCATCCCGAAAGCGGCGGATAACTCAAAGTATGGACAATGTAGTATGTGAAGGAGGTCAGCAGGATCTCTTTACAAACTTCATGGCTCGGACGCATCTTAGTACTCGATGGCCTAGTGTGGTTCCTCTAGCCCGATTGGATTTAGACGATGAGATCACGAGACTCTGCTCGAGGATTGATGCTACATCTTTGTTCCATTTAGGTTGGCATTCTTATCCGGCCATCACTTCTGAGTTTCTGAGTTCTTACAAATTTGAGAGAGGTGCTGATGAAGGTTCAGGGACGCTTACATTCCGGATAGGGAACCAAGCTCGGGAAATGACGGTAGCGGAACTAAATGAGGCCCTTGGTTTCCCGGCTCATAAAGGGAGAGTAACGCTCTCCAATGATACTCATAATGCTTTCTGGTATAGGCTCACGGGTTATTGGCCTTATAGATCGCAGAATGCAACCGCTACCTCTATAGTTCATCCTTGCTTCCGGATCCTCCATCGCATCATGGGAAATACTATCTTTGCTCGGGATGAACCTTCTAAGGTGAACAAGGGAGAGCTCGAGATGCTCTATGCCATAGCGTATGATCGTCCTTTTGACCTTGGCTATGAGTTAGCTCGCAAGTTGGAGGGAGTAGCTGAAAGTACATCTGGCGTAATTTGCATTGGAGGAATGATCACCTCGCTAGCACATCATTTTGGGGTTGACTTGGAAAGGTACACGCGAATTGAGACGGCAAGAGCAATTGATTTGAAGCATCTCCTTACTGGTCACACTCTTAAGAATGAGCAAGGAAGTTTTGCTATTGTCTCTCTCAGATCTCCGCCACTCGCCCGCTCTTTGGTTCACCGTATATAAGCACAGATGAGGAAGCCAACTGGTATGAGGCTTGGATTGGTGCTCCTCGTCCACCACTCCCCACTGCTGAGAATGTGGAAGAGGATGAGATTCTTCCCGATGCGTTGCCTACCCATAACTATGAACAGGGTGACTCTTCTGGCGGAGCCTATTCTATTGATGACAGAGCTTACTTTCAGAGCCAGTTTGACAGTTTGTCATCTCAGTTATCTGCCCTCTCTACTCGACACGATGCTCTGCAGACTCAGATTGCGGAGCATATCTCTAGTGTGTCTCAACGCTTCTCATCTTGGGATACTCAGCAACAACAAGATCGTCTACAACTCCAGCAGATTATGGTGATGTCCCAGCGCAACTATTATCATCTCCATGGACATCATTTCGATCCTTGCGCCCCGTATCCTCCCCCACCACCTCCACAGTAGTAGTGTCTTTGTGAGTACCTTCTCATCTTTTATTTATTTTCTACATTGGGGACAATGTAGGGGTTAAGTATGGGGTGGTATGCTATTCTTGTGTGTCTGCATTTGTCATTAGTGTCTTGAGTCTTTCTTTTGGCTTTTTGATGTATTTTGGTAGTCTATGTTGATGACAGGTGTCCCCTGAACATGTTCTGTAGGCCACAATGATGGGATAATTGTCTAAGATGCTAATATTCGCCCTAATCTGTATGTGTCATGTCTTGAGACAAATTGCCTAGCATGAAGTTCTTGAATGAGTTTGCATGATTAAGTCCCTAGACAATTACCTTGTGAGATTCTGAGCCTTATGGAAAAATCTTGATGAATCCTTTCATTTCCTATATTGTGTGACACTCACTTTGTGCTTGATCTCTAGAACTTGCTTTAGACTCTTTATTGAGGCCGTATTACTTGATCTGTGCACATAGCTTAAAGATGATTGAGGCAACACTTTTTGTTAACCATGTCTCTCAATGCCTATCCTTGTATATGGTCCTATGCTTGAAGCAAATTTGAGATTCATTAGCCTATTCACTTGATAAACTCCACAAAATCTTCATAGCCAATTATTAGCCTTTGACCCATCCGGGAATTAGGAAATAATGTTGCTTATTTTTATGAGTGGAGATGCTTTGAGTGTCTAGTAATGTTTGGTTTGGCATGCTCTATGAAATCTTGAGACCTGAGGAGGATAAAATTCAGTTAGGGGCAAAAGTCAAGAAAGAAAAAAAAATACGGTTAATAACCGATCCTCCTTGTGGAGAATAAAATTCACACAAGGAGGAAGATATGCATGAAAGGAGGCTGAGACACTTAGTAACCGGGTGCATTCATCACAAATGTTTGTATTCGCGCAAAACGGTGTTGAAGCTAGAGAGAAAAGAAAAAAAGGGAAGATCGAATGTGGTTGACAAAAGTTGAGAATGAAAACATTATTGTGATGGAGTTGTATGGTGGTTCGGTATGAGTTTCTGTGAAGTGGTTGTTTTTCTGGTTGGTTCCTAACCCTTTTTCCCGGATTTTAGCACTACAAGCTCAAAATTTTCCATACCTTGTCCTTTTTTCCACCTTGGCCCCATCACAACTTTATAGAAGGCCCTCATGATTTCTGTTATGTGCATGATCCTCAACGGTGGAGATTTAGAACGCTATTGCAAGCATATGGTAGATTAAGTGAAATGGTTGAGACCGAGCGTAATGTTAAACCTTAAACACATTTGAGTGAGTGTGTCATTAAGAAAAAAAAAATCCTTGTGAGGTTTAGGGGCTTTTGATTGCTTTGTATTAATGATAATGAGCAAACATGTGATGATGGCAATTGTCTTAAGATTCTGATGACAAAATATCATTTCAAACGGGGCTTCAATAAGTTGAGACAATGATCCTATCTTACACTTGTGGTTTATTACTTAGTGAGTCTTGCTTGGGGACAAGCAAGGTTCAAGTATGGTGTATTTTGATGTCATCATAAGTTGCATTATTTAGGACATGCATTTAGCATATGTTTGTGTCTTTTGTCATGTCGTTTGTGTGTTTTTAGAGTCTTTTCGGTTAGTTTCTAGGATAGAGATCTACTGTCTTTATGGTGGTGTTTTTAGGATTTTTCGGGAGCTAAACGGAGATTGCTAGAAGAAATGTGAGATGGGTATAGAAGCTAAGAAGAGCCGAGCGGAAATCATATAGGAGGAACGAGGATAAAAGGCGAAGAAGCAAAAGCATAAGGAGCAAGGTGGTCGTGCATCATAGGCTTCACATCAGAACACATGTGCACGGGCGTGCACCTTGGCCGCACGGGCGTGCAGAAGGTCGATCAGAGAAATCCATCAGTACAGAGCTGCGCGGGCGTGCAACATATGTGCACGGGCGTGCACCTTGTCTGCGCGGGCGTGCACTGTTCAGTTCGGACCAGAAAGTGCGTTTTTGGACCCGGTTTCTTTTGACATTAGTTTATTATTATTTTAGGGGTTTTATAATATTATATTAGCGGATGTCCCGGACTATAAAAGGGGGCGGAAACATTTCTTTAAGGCTCTCTCGAAACCCTCGTTTGAACGCTCTCTTTTGAAGACTTTTTGTTGAGTTAGATTTGGAGAATTTTAGACAGATTGGCTTGGAGATTGCATTGTTTCAATTCAAGATTGATATTTCCCCTTAAGTCTTTGCTTTTCTATCTATTTCCATGTTTCAATTTAGTTATTTGATGATGAATTCTTCCATGCTTGGCTAAATTCTCCGTTCTAGGGTTAGGGTGAACCCGACAATGTCGCAATTTGTTTGATTTCGATGGTTGCTTGAACTTTATCTGAATTCTATGAATTGATTTGATCCTAGTTGCTTTACCTAATTGATGTCAATCGATTAGAATCCTTTTTAGATTCGAGATGCTACCGCTGAGAATTGAAATTGGATATTTGGATGGACTTCATGAACCCGAAAGGGGAATTGTGTCTATTGGAACCCTAGGATTGAACTTGAGGAATCAACAATTGTTATTGTGACATTTAAACGATTGTTGAGGACTCTTGAGGATTAATAAATTATCGTAGATTCTTAGGTTTGAATCGGTTAGGCGGAACGCGACATCGAAAGTTTAATTGATTTTCTCCTAAGGTCTATAAAGAACTTAAAGGGTCTAGATTTTGTTAATTTAGACACAATCACTACAACATGCGACAGCTGAGTAGTGATGACTTTAGATAATTTACCTTCAATTTGACATATTAAGAAGATGAAGTTCGAGTGAACATCGGGTTGAATTATTTGTGGCATTGTCGTCGGAATCCTTAACCCTGGAATCATTTCTCATATATATTTTATTCATAACTTTTGCTTGTTTTTCCTAGTTTAGCTGAAAAATCAAATCTCCCTTTATTGGCTTAGCTTATTAGTTCTAGATAACAATTGATACAGATTTAATCCCCGTGATCGATACCCGTATACTGCAATTGATCTCGTATTCTTGCGAGGTTGGTTCAAGCTACACTATTCTTGTGTTGGTTTAGACCACATCAGGCAGTAGGCGTGAGTTGTGGCCACATGTAGAGACCTTCGACTTGGGGACCTCTAAGGAGCGTGGTTCCCGACTTGATGTCCTTCACAAGAAAGCAATCAGGTAAGAGAAGAACACCAGAGTTAGTTTCATTTGTGAACTTAGAAACTGACAGAATATTTTTTGAGATGGAAGGAACACACAAGACATTTGAAAGTTTAAAATTTTGATTGGAGGATTTGAGAGTTAAGGAACTAGTGTGAGTAATGGGTAAACCTGTGCCATAACCTACAAGTAACTCGTCTGGGCCACTGTATGGATAGTGGGAAGCAAGATTGTTGAGATCATTGGTAACGTGGTGAGACGCCCCACTGTCAACAAGCCATTGGTTTGACGGTTGATTGGTCATGGTGATATTGGCCTGTGGTGGAGTCTGGTGGGCTGGAAATCTGGCTGAGTCGGGAAGGGATACAGTTGGGTGTTGCTGTCGAAAGGTTGGGCATTGGGTGAGAACGTGGCAAATGATTTTACACCATTGGCAACGCCCACGAAATGGTTTGCTGTTTGATGGGAAGGGGGCCTGGTTTTGTGGTGGGGGAGTTCGGTATTGTGGTGGTGAGGGGTTGGACCAGTTATTTTGGTTTTGTGGTGAAGATGGATTGGATTGTTGCCACTGCCACTGTGTGGCAGAGCTTTTGCCCTTGTTTTTGGACGGCTTTGACTGAGCGGCTAGTGTTGTTGCAGGTCCAAGAGGCGTCTTGGCTTCAGCTTTGATGTAGAGCTCCTTGATGATCAATTTTTCATGTAATTCCTCGAACGAGATTGGGGTATCTCGAGCATTGACACCATCAATAACTGATTGAAAGGTGCCATCGAGTCCGCGGAGAATATAGTCGGTGAGATCCTCTGGATGAACAGGTTCTTTGAGAGAGGCAAGGAGATCAGCTGCTGCTTTGACAGATTGCATATACTCTGAGATGCTTTGAGAGCCTTTTGTGGATGATCGAAGCTTCTCCTTGACTTGCTTGATGTGGCCTCGAGATGCCTTGGCATAGGTTTGAGCAAGGAGATCCCATACCTCTTTTGTGGTCTTCGCTTGAGTAACAAGAAGTGCTACAGACGAAGAGAGAGTGCCAAGCAGCGCACCGAATAGCAAGCGATCTTGGCGCTTCCATGTGAGATGTGCTGGATTAGGGGCTGCTTGACCATTTGTGGTGACTGCTTCTGCCGGGAGAAGGTGTGAACCATCCAGGAACTTGAACATGTCATAACCTTCCAAGGTGGCTTGATGTTGGGCTTTCCAGGTGATGTAGTGTAACGACCCGAAATTTAAGTACCCGAATTAACCTCCATAAACCTACTTAGAAGGTAAATAAGGTTCAGAGTACTAGATTATCGGGGAACGTTATAGGAGAAGTTTGATCTTCTCCCGTGAGCTTTGGATCTTACGACCGAGTACGAGTTATTATTAGGTTCATTTAAGCGGAGGATTTAGTTGTCAAAAGATGGGGATTACGAACCCCGAAAAGATCGTAAGCCCGTTGGAGGCTTTACCTGTCCTAGACTATCGCGAAAATGTTTCGAATAGAAATAATAGCGGAAATCATAAATACAACAAAACGCCACGGCCACGCCGGGTCAAAACGATAAAAGTATGAGCAAAAGAGTACGATTGTCAAGCGCCTCCCTCACTCTAATCGTCCAAAAGGTCTGTCCTGACAACCATCCACATAAGTAAGTCATATCGGGTAAGGGGTACCTGAATCTAAAAACAAGAAATAAATCGGGGTCAATCATCGGAAATATACACACTCAATGCCATATAAAGAGGCATACTTAAACTACATGAATGTTAAAATGTAACACATAAGCAAGTGTATAGATATATATAAATGCGAAATAAACACACAAGGGCCCGTATCATCATCATCATCATCACCATCATATCAAAATATCTTCTCAAACGTACTCATCCTTCTCAAACATACTCATCCTTCTCAAACATACTCATTCTTTCTCATCATAAGCCTTTCATCATTTCATTCGTGTTCCATCGAGTATAAGTCATTTATTCAGATTTTGACGGCCGTCCTACCATAGACACATAGCATACATATGAATCGTTGGATTTACTAAGTTCATCCTACGTCATATTACCAGTTTATATTCCTAACATGTTACTAGGTCGCGTGATGCATGAAGACTCTCGATAAGACAAAGAGTATCACATAAATCCATCATGAGTAAGTCCAGGGGACTTACCTGGAGTCCGGAGAATAAGCAAGCAATAAAGTGCACAACCGAGGATCCAATCAACAAGAGCCTATTAATTTCATTAAGCTTTCATTAGGTGGTATTCTAATGCAATGTACCCAACCTAATAATCAACATACATCCACATAAGGTTCACGATTCTATAGATTACGCACTTTGGTTAAGTGATCCGGACTTAACCAGTTATAATCTATATCGTATTATCACATAATCGATTTTCTTCTCATCGGATCATAAGCCAAGTTATGGGTATACTTCATTTCTGTATTTTATATGCTCTAAGTTTCGGTTATGCCATCACATATTTAGCCATATTCTTAGCATTCCCTTAACCAAGTTTTCTAACCGAGTCATTATAAACACTGGTTACTAAAACTATAATAACTCTTGATCCAACCGTTAGATCGCCCTAATTTTTGAAGGACAGTTAGATAACATTCCCATGAACATCATATTAAGATTTCAGCTGAATCAGACCGTTGATTTGGAAATACAGTCCAAATTACAGAGGCATATATATCCATTTTGTTTCTTGACGTTTGCTATAAAACGCAACCAAAAACACATAGAGGCTCCACTTCCTAAGCCCTAATTTACACATAAGGATCCTAACCTATAGAGGGGAAGGTGGATGAGAGATTACCTTCGAAGCCTCTCTCGAAAAAGACCAAATTACCCCTCCAAGCTTCCCGGGACCTTGCGCCAAAAACCTAGCATTTTTGACAAATCCAAACCAAAACATAAAAGGAATTCTTAGACAAACACCTTCAAAATTAGTTTTAAAACAAGTATAAAATCAGATTTGAAGGGGAGGAAACCAAGACTCACCCAAACACACTTGAAAACCTCAAGAACACAAAGGGCTCAGCACAGCTAGCTCGGAAACGGGGCTCAACGGGTGGCTTAATGGGACTGGATTTTTGTGAACTCATTATGGTTGGAAAGGCCTCTCTTTTGTGGATATTTGGCTTCAAGAATCAGCCAAAAAGCTTGAGTGAGGAGGGAGTTATGGTGGTTTGAAGTTGGCAAGGTTGCTAGGGCAACTTGCTCTCTCTTTCTTTCTCTCTTTCTTTTTCTTTCTTTCCTTCTTCTTTTCTCTCTGATTTTTGGCGTGTGAAGTGGCTGAATGAGGCCAGAAATGTGTCTTTAAGAGATCCAAAAGGTGAAGCCAAGGTTGGTCAAGGAGTTGGTAAGGTTTAGGTAGAATAGTGGCCAAATAGGAACAAGTCATTCATCCAACATGGCTTCTATTTGTTTAATGCAAAAACATATGGCTCATATTTGATCATATAAAGGGCTGAAATGGGGTGGTTTGGGCAGCAATTTAATGTTAAAACAACGTCCCAAAATGTCGCGACAAGTTACGAAAATTACCGAAATAAACGGATGACAAGGCTTTTGCCTCACTAATATTTCTCGGAATTTTATCATACGAATTCCAATAGATTGGAATTGTAATCCTCTTTCCATATAAAATATGTCATCCAAAAATTTTAAATTTTTCCGGGTTTTCAAAATCGTCAAAAGAAGGATAATTGATCGAATTATCCCTAGGAAATTAATTAAATCTTAATTAATCATAATTAAAATTTTCGGTCTTTACAATCATCCACCTCTAAAAACAAGTCTCGTCCCCGAGACCAAAAAGATTCAAACCGGTGGAGAAGATGTTAAACCTTGAGTCCTTGGATCGGAACAAAAGGCACGCGATCATCTCGGATGCGTCGTCCAAGAATCTCATGATGCTTTTGTCACGATCGTAATAGTCTCGAACGGCGTCGTCGAGCATGTGAATGGGCGCCCCCATCACATCTCGCCTCAACCCCCAAGAGTATCACAACTCGAGAGATATCATCATCCTACCGCTAGGTCTTAGCGGAAATTCCACGATGGCCGTCGCGGAAAGTCCGTATCCACTTTGCGAAGCACAATGAGCTTACCCGGATCATGGAAGCTTTAACTCAAATCATTTTCGAATCAATTCCAATTAAAAGGTGTTGGCGTCCTGACACGACTTGGCCTAGACTCCTCTAGACTCCGCTCGACCTTCTCTCTCGGGAGGTGGTCATCCACCTCTAAAGTTCAAACCCGATTCTCGACATTCTATTCTCCCAACAGGAGGGTGGATCAAAAATCCACCTCTAAGGATCAAACATATGATTTCATTACGGCTCAATCAAAACAGAGGGTGGATTAACATCCACCTCTAAGGCTAAGCCTTATTCCTTTTCCTAGGTTCAACAATCCGACATACCATCATTTATCAACCATACTCACAACAATCACATATCAATGATAATCACGTCATGTAGGACCGCTCATGGGCCCCACCACGCATATCAATCACAGAAAACGCGCACTCAGTCACAAAGGTAAACACCCAATCACACATAGTACGGCTAAGGGTCCCCCTCCCAGGTACTCACCGGCCACTCACGCAGTCGAAACTATATCTGCCCGTGGCTGTACATACGACGCTAGCAACTCATCTAATACATCTCCATAGCTCGCCCGTATACTCTCCTCTGTCTCCCAAGTAGCCTCCTCGGGGCTCCTCCTAGCCCACTGTATTAGTACCGACGGTACCTCTCTGTGCCTCAGCTTCTTGACCCGGCGGTCAAGAATAGCAATCGGATGCTCCACGAAGGTATGGTCAGGTGCTATCTCTAATCCGGAGTAGTCCAATCTGTGACTCGGATCTGGCTCGTACTTCCTCAGTTGTGACACGTGGAAGACATCGTGTATACCAGCCAAACGGGGCGGTAAAGCAACTCTGTAAGCTACCTCTCCTACTCGCTCGAGGATCTCAAAGGGCCCCACATATCTAGGGCTCAGCTTGCCCTTCATCCCGAATCGTCGGATCCCTCTCGTCGGTGACACTCGCAACCAGACATGATCTCCAACCTCAAAGGCCAACTCAGTTCTGCGCCTATCAGCATACTTCTTCTGTCGGTCGTGCGCAACCCTCAGATGCTCTCGGATCCGTCTGACCTGATCTGTCACCTCCTGCACGTATTGTGGTAGTGTCCCCACTCGGTCTGCAGGCTCATCCCAGCAGATAGGCGACTTGCATCGCCTCCCGTACAACGCCTCAAAAGGAGCCATCCTGATCGATGAATGATAGCTGTTGTTGTACGAGAACTCTACTAGGGGAAGATGTCGAACCCACAGGTTCCCCCACTCCAAAACACAAGCCCTCAGCATATCCTCCAGCGTCTGAATCGTCCTCTCGATCTGCCCGTCCGTCTGCGGGTGATAGGCCGTGCTGAAATGCAACTTGCTCCCCAGAGCCTCGTGCACCTGCCTCCAGAATCTCGAAGTGAAGCGGCCATCTCTATCAGATACTATCCTCTCTGGAACCCCATGCAACCTCACTATATGCTGGATAAAAGCTCGGACTAAATCAGACACAGGCCATGTCTCCTGAATCGGAATGAAATGGGCGGTCTTGGTCAACCTGTCGACCACCACCCAAATCGCATCAAAGCCTCGTACATCTCTCCTCAATCCTGTCACGAAGTCCATCGTGATATCCGTCCACTTCCACACAGGGTCAGGAAGTGATCATGTCATCCCTCCGGGCTTTTGGTGCTCTATCCGCACCTGCTGGCAGACCTGACATCGCGCTATAAACAAAGCGACGTCAGTCTTCATCCTACGCCACCAGAACGTCCTCCTCAAGTCCTGGTACATCTTATTCGATCCCGGATGGACCGAATAAGGAGTGGAATGGGCCTCTATCATGATCTTCTGCTTCAGGTTGTGCACATCAGGCACAGCAACTCGTCCCTGCAACATCAATATCCCATCATCTCGGACAGTAAAAGACCTACAGTGGCCTTGGGCCATGCGCTGTCGGATATCGGCAATCCGCGGACACTCTGTATGCGCTCGTCGGATCTCATCCATCAACTCTGACTGAACCTCTAGGAAACTCAGCTGTCCACTCTCTCGATGTGACCAAACCTCTATCCCACAACTGATCAGATCCCGCTGCAACTCAGGTCGAGCCGTCAATCTGGACAAAACAATCTCTTGACGAGTCTTCCGACTCAAGGCGTCGGCCACCACATTGGCCTTCCCCGGGTGATACTCAATCTCCAACTCGTAGTCCTTGATCAACTCCAACCACCTCCTCTGACGCATGTTCAGCTCCTTCTGCGTGAAAATGTACTTCAGATTTTTGTGATCGGTCATGATCCTCACTGACGTGCCATACAGATAGTGCCTCCAGATCTTGAGCGCATGTACCACTGCGGCTAGCTCAAGATCGTGCGTGGGGTATGACTCCTCCCCTGGCTTCAGCTGGCGTGAAGCGTAAGCGATGACCCGATCCCTCTGCTGTAGCACACAACCTAAACCTGAACTCGAAGCATCTGTGTAGACTACGAAGTCCTCCGTCCCTTCTGGTAGTGCTAACACTGGCGCGGATGTCAACTTCTGCTTCAGCAGATCAAAACTGGCCTGGCACGCCGGGCTCCACTCGAAGGGTACTCCCTTCTTCGTTAGCTGCGTCATCGGCCTAGCTATGCTGGAGAAGCCCTCGACGAACCGTCGGTAATAGCTAGCCAAACCTAGAAAAGACCTGATGTCTCTAACGTTCTTGGGGATCTCCCAAGCAACGATAGCATCAACCTTCGATGCATCTACTGATATCCCTGCTGCGGATATAACATGACCAAGAAACATCACCTCGGAGAGCCAGAACTCACACTTGCTAAACTTCCCAAACAGTTTATGCTTCTACAGAATCCTCAGCACAATCCTCAAGTGCTCAGCATGCTCTTCTCTGCTCCTCGAGTAGATCAAGATGTCGTCGATAAATACCACCACAAATCTGTCAAGAAAATCGATGAACACCCTGTTCATCAACTCCATGAAGGCGGTTGGCGCGTTGGTTAGCCCGAACGGCATAACCACAAACTCGTAATGTCCGTATCTAGTCCTGAAGGCCGTCTTCGGGATCCTTCACCCTCAGCTGGTGATAACCTGAACGCAAATCTATCTTCGAGAAGACGACAGCTCCCTGCAGCTGATCCATCAAATCGTCTATTCTTGGCAACGGGTAACGGTTCTTCACCGTAGCCCGGTTCAACTCTCTGTAATCTATGCATAGCCTCAACGACCCATCCTTCTTCTTCACGAACAACACTGGTGCTCCCCACGGCGAAGCACTCGGCCTAATGTAGCCCTTCCCAGCTAGCTCCTCCAACTGTGCCTTCAGCTCGGCCATCTCCGTCGGCGCCATCCTGTACGGGACCCTCGAAATCGGCCTGGTGCCCGGCTCCAACTGTATAGCGAAATCAACATCTCGCTGTGGCGGAAGTCCTTGTAGCTCATCTGGGAAAACGTCAGCAAACTCACTAACAACGGGGACATCTGTCAGGCTGGGTCGCTCGCGATCCACCTCTAAAGCATAACACCAGTAGCTCGTGCATCCCTGGTCTAGAAGTCTCGCCGCTCGAACGACGCTGATCTGGGCTCCGTTCCGTTTGGGGTCGTCCCCCCACACCTCGTGCTTAGTCCCATCTTCCGCGAGGATGGAAACTGTACGGGTCCTCAAGTTGAGGATTGCCCCGTAGAAGTTCATAAAATCCATCCCCAGGATCATCTCGTCTGTCCACAGTGGCATGACTATCAAGTCAGTGGGCCACTCTCGCTCTCCTATCCGAATAGGGCATCCTAGGATCTCACGCCCCGTCCTAACCCTAGCCCCATCCGCCATACGCACTACTAACGCGGGATATATCGAACATACAAGTTTAAATCTAGCTACGCATGAATCTGTTATAAAGCAGTGGGTTGCCCCGGTATCGAACAAAATGCGAAGAGTAGAGCCACAAAACGATATCGTACCTATGGAAGTCGGAGCTGTCGAATCACTGTTCCGCATCGGGAACACGCGGGGCGGCGGGGGTGGTAAGAAATCAGTGTCTACAGCTATTGCTGCTAGCTGTGCAGAACCTCTGCCCTGGCCTAGTCCTGTCGACCCTGCCGACGACTGTGCCTGCTGATGATGGTAAGATCCTCGGCCGCCTCGACCTCCTCTTCTACCTCTACCTCGACCTCCACCTCGGCCTCGTCCTCCTCTAAAGCTGTTGTCTCCTCGGCCACCTCCGTAGTTACCATCTCCTCGGCCAGCTCCCGAGGGAGTCCCCCTCCCCTGACCCTGTGCATAAGAAATCTGAGCGGGTCTCGGTGCCTCTGGAAGGCGTATAGCTGAAGCTGCAGGAGTGACTGAAGATCTCTCGCCCTGCGGGCACATGATAGCACGATGTCCTACCCCTCCACACGTGTAGCAGGAAATGAACTTCCTAGGGCAGTCTGTCTGGTAGTGGCCCTCCTCGCGACAGCTGTGGCAGATAATAGCTCTCACTCTAGCCTTGCGGTAGGATGATACAGGTACAGCTGGAATGGCCCAAGTGGTCCCGCTAGTCGATCCTCCTCTCGCTAACCCCTTCCCTGGGCCCCTATCAAATCTGTGCTCCGCGGGTCGTGGCCTCTTTCCGCCAGATGGAGTGCGGAAAGCTGAAGACGGGGCAGCTGTCAGACGTAGCTGCTGGTCATAGCGAAGGATCATCTCTAGAAATCTGTCATATGTCATTCCCTCCATGCTGGTAGAGATCAGAAGAACGTCTGGCGGAAGCCTCATAGAAAGCATGCGGATGCGCATCTCGTCAGTGTTACAGACCTTTCCACAATAGACGAGCTCCTTCTTGAACTGGCAGACGATCTCGGAGATAGATAGTCGTGGGTCATAGCGGGTGCTGAAGAACGCAACCTCTCGTGCTGCTTGTGTCCCAGATGGACAGTACTCTCTCAGCATCAACTTCCTGAACTCCTCGTAGGTCCATGCAGTACGATCATCACAGTAGACAAGCCATCTGTCATAAGCATCTCCTCGAAGCTGCCCAGCCGCAAGCCTCTGTCTCTCCACATCGGGTACTCCAATCAAGCTGAAAACTCCCTCGAGTCCTCTGAAGAACTACTCGATATCCTCTCCGGGTCCGGCCTCGAAGATAGGCGGGCTACTCTGTGATAGTCTCTTCACCCAGTCGGTGACACCAGCCGATCTCTCTCGCTCTAGCAACGCGAGTAATGCCCTCTCTAACGCTGATCCCTGCTGCTGCCTATTAGCCTCTCCCTCGTGCTGTCCGGGGATCTCGACCTCAACATCGGTCTCAGTCTCAGTCTCTGTCTCAGGAATGCGGCCACGACCTCGGCCACGTGGTCTCCCGCGTCCTCTAATAATCTGGGTGTCGACCATGCTGACAACTGGACATTTAACTGTACTCAATATACAACTAAATAAAATGTCTTCTTCAAGGAAGACGACCCTCAGGCACATTCATCTCACATAATTACATCCCTTCAAGGGGATGGCCCGTAGGCACAGTTTTATATCGCACGGAAGCTAACTAGATAGCTATCCTTCGAGGGATAGCTTGGCGAGCCCGCCTCTAAATCCTATCCTACTCCAACCACCATGGTTGCTCCCTTGGAGTCTTCCAGGCCCGTCTGTAAGGAAAAGCTAGGCAGTCTACCCGAAACCTTCTACATCTCTAAGGATGCCTATCGCCTTGTCTCTACCCGTCGATCCTATCTCTCGTCTATAAATAT
This sequence comes from Persicaria maculosa, assembly GCA_963922045.1. NCBI lineage: Eukaryota > Viridiplantae > Streptophyta > Magnoliopsida > Caryophyllales > Polygonaceae > Persicaria > Persicaria maculosa. Next base: position 43,982,612 of record OY998252.1, on the reverse strand, counting down.
CCTAACCATTTCCATTTTCCAAAGGGTTTTCATCTTTGCCCTTTAAACACTTCGAAATCCTTGAAAATTTCCAAAACGGTGGGCGGGTTTTGAAAATTAATTTTTAACTCGTGCGTACTCAGGTCGAACAACCTTGGCTCTGATACCAACTTTGTAACGACCCGAAATTTAAGTACCCGAATTAACCTCCATAAACCTACTTAGAAGGTAAATAAGGTTCGGAGTACTAGATTATCGGGGAACGTTATAGGAGAAGTTTGATCTTCTCCCGTGAGCTTTGGATCTTACGACCGAGTACGAGTTATTATTAGGTTCATTTAAGCGGAGGATTTAGTTGTCAAAAGATGGGGATTACGAACCCCGAAAAGATCGTAAGCCCGTTGGAGGCTTTACCTGTCCTAGACTATCGCGAAAATGTTTCGAATAGAAATAATAGCGGAAATCATAAATACAACAAAACGCCACGGCCACGCCGGGTCAAAACGATAAAAGTATGAGCAAAAGAGTACGATTGTCAAGCGCCTTCCTCACTCTAATCGTCCAAAAGGTCTGTCCCGACAACCATCCACATAAGTAAGTCATATCGGGTAAGGGGTACCTGAATCTAAAAACAAGAAATAAATCGGGGTCAATCATCGGAAATATACACACTCAATGCCATATAAAGAGGCATACTTAAGCTACATGAATGTTAAAATGTAACACATAAGCAAGTGTATAGATATATATAAATGCGAAATAAACACACAAGGGCCCGTATCATCATCATAATCATCATCATCATCACCATCATATCATAATATCTTCTCAAACGTACTCATCCTTCTCAAACATACTCATCCTTCTCAAACATACTCATTCTTTCTCATCATAAGCCTTTCATCATTTCATTCGTGTTCCATCGAGTATAAGTCATTTATTCAGATTTTGACGGCCGTCCTACCATAGACACATAGCATACATATGAATCGTTGGATTTACTAAGTTCATCCTACGTCATATTACCAGTTTATATTCCTAACATGTTACTAGGTCGCGTGATGCATGAAGACTCTCGATAAGACAAAGAGTATCACATAAATCCATCATGAGTAAGTCCAGGGGACTTACCTGGAGTCCAGAGAATAAGCAAGCAATAAAGTGCACAACCAAGGATCCAATCAACAAGAGCCTATTAATTTCATTAAGCTTTCATTAGGTGGTATTCTAATGCAATGTACCCAACCTAATAATCAACATACATCCACATAAGGTTCACGATTCTATAGATTACGCACTTTGGTTAAGTGATCCGGACTTAACCAGTTATAATCTATATCGTATTATCACATAATCGATTTTCTTCTCATCGGATCATAAGCCAAGTTATGGGTATACTTCATTTCTGTATTTTATATGCTCTAAGTTTCGGTTATGCCATCACATATTTAGCCATATTCCTAGCATTCCCTTAACCAAGTTTTCTAACCGAGTCATTATAAACACTGGTTACTAAAATTATAATAACTCTTGATCCAACCGTTAGATCGCCCTAATTTTTGAAGGACAGTTAGATAACATTCCCATGAACATCATATTAAGATTTCAGCTGAATCAGACCGTTGGATTGGAAATAAAGTCCAAATTACAGAGGCATATATATCCATTTAGTTTCTTGACGTTTGCTACAAAACGTAACCAAAAACACATAGAGGCTCCACTTCCTAAGCCCTAATTTACACATAAGGATCCTAACCTATAGAGGGGAAGGTGGATGAGAGATTACCCTCGAAGCCTCTCTCAAAAAAGACCAAATTACCCCTCCAAGCTTCCCGGGACCTTGCGCCAAACACCTAGCATTTTTGACAAATCCAAACCAAAACATAAAAGGAATTCTTAGACAAACACCTTCAAAATTAGTTGTAAAACAAGTATAAAATCAGATTTGAAGGGGAGGAAACCAAGACTCACCCAAACACACTTGAAAACCTCAAGAACACAAAGGGCTCAGCACAGCTGGCTCGGAAACGGGGCTCAACGGGTGGCTTAATGGGACTGGATTTTTGTGAACTCACTATGGTTGGAAAGGCCTCTCTTTTGTGGATATTTGGCTTCAAGAATCAGCCAAGAAGCTTGAGTGAGGAGGGAGTTTATGGTAGTTTGAAGTTGGCAAGGTTGCTAGGGCAACTTGCTCTCTCTTTCTTTCTCTCTTTCTTTTTCTTTCTTTCCTTCTTCTTTTCTCTCTGATTTTTGGCATGTGAAGTGGCTGAATGAGGCCAGAAATGTGTCTTTAAGAGAGCCAAAAGGTGAAGCCAAGGTTGGTCAAGGAGTTGGTAAGGTTTAGGTAGAATAGTGGCCAAATAGGAACAAGTCATTCATCCAACATGGCTTCTATTTGTTTAATGCAAAAAATATGGCTCATATTTGATCATATAAAGGGCTGAAATGGGGTGGTTTGGGCAGCAATTTAATGTTAAAACAACGTCCCGAAATGTCGCGACAAGTTACGAAAATTACCGAAATAAACGGATGACAAGGCTTTTGCCTCACTAATATTTCTCGGAATTTTATCATACGAATTCCAATAGATTGGAATTGTAATCCTCTTTCCATATAAAATATGTCATCCAAAAATTTTAAATTTTTCCGGGTTTTCAAAATCGTCAAAAGAAGGATAATTGATCGAATTATCCCTAGGAAATTAATTAAATCTTAATTAATCATAATTAAAATTTTCGGTCTTTACATGTGGTTAGTCGGGGTAAGTTTGGTGATGTTTGAGAGGTGAACCACTGTGAAGGGCACAGCAGGCTCATGTGGGTTGGGAAGCTGAGCAGCAAGATCAGCAGCTATGGTTAGAGGTTGGGATTAGCCGATTGTTTTGTGGAAGAGAAGGAGAAAACTTTTGTAGGATCTTTAGGCTGATACCATATTACAGAATGAGTGAATTGTGTATTTCATTATTTGTAATGATAAGATATTTATACAAGAATGATAATACCTCTAGGAGAGTATTTAGGGAAGGAAATAATTCTATTCCCTAAAGTGTGAAGCTAATATCAAGCTAATTGATTACATTATTCCATTGATTGATCCACTGATTGATTCTGTATTATCACTTGCAGCCTCCACCTACCGGTGTTTCCTCGTATCAGCCTTGTCCGTTCATCGGCAACAGGGTTGCGTCGGTTTTCGTTGGTGTCCACCTCCAACTAGCCACACTATACCGACGCAGGCCAGCCCCTTTGGCTTCGAAAGGTGGGCTTCTCGTAGTGGATCTAAACCCGATCACACTCCAACAATGTTGAGGGAGACCGGGATCACCAGAATTTCCCGCTAGCTCAGGGGTAACATCGCTCCAAAGGGTCCATCGCTGCCGTCAAGGTCGAGTCTGAATGATGCAGGAAGTACGTACGTACTTTTCCATTTCATTTTGATGTCACCCGGCTTGTGGGTTCATAAAAATGTAAAATACTTTATTTTACCCGGTAAGGGATCAGGATTCTCTCCTAATGAAAGGCTTCCTAGATAAATCTCAACCATTAAATTAAATTAACAGTTAAAATTATTCATTATAATTAATTATTAATTAAACTAACTTACTTTTATTCTAAACCTCTCGTACGTAGATGGGATAACTTTAGTTGATCACAAGCTCACAACAACCATATTGTGCCGATACGTTTCCTTCTCTATGTACTTTCCATTATTAAGTTCACAATTTTCACTTCCACTTTTGACACAAATTTCATTCGCAGATTTGGTTGTTGTCTAGATTGCCCTTTCCACCTGTATACATGACATGTAATGACATATATGAGGACAATTTATATTATAAGTTAGAAAGTGCGAGGGGTTGTTTTGTAATTAGTAAACGTTGGAGGGTGAAGCCTATATAAACAAGCCACCTCTAACCGACAGTAACAACTTTTACATTGTCTTCTTCTTCTACCTTGTAGCTCTCTCTGATTCTCTTCTGTATTACTTCCATTCTTGATTAATCAAAGCTTCACATAGTATTAGAGCTTCGGAGCTTTGATTGATTGTTTCGGTGTGGTGGTTCTGTGTGGTTTGCCGATTTCTCGCTTGGTGCGAGATCTTGCTGTGTGCGAGAGGAGTAGGGTTGTGCATATATGATTCGGTCCAAACCAAGTTTTTGGGCCGAACCAACACAAACCGAACCTAACCGAAATTTTTTGGTTCAACTTTCGGTTCGAGAATTTTCATTTTTTCGATTTCGGTTCGATTTATGTAAACCGATTTTTTTTATACACTATGTATTTTTTTTTATAAACTATGTTTTTACAGTGTACATGTACACTATGTATTTACAGTGTATATATGTTTATATACTTTATATATACTTTTACAGTATATATATTAGTGTATACAGTGTATATTTATATATTAGTATAATATATTTTAGTGTGTATATATTTGTATTTAGTGTATACTAGCGCAGTACCCGTGCGTAACGCACGGGTTTTGTAAAATATCTTATATTTTTTTAGAAGATATTATCATAATTTATTTACATTATATATTAGATATATTATAATAATATGAAAACGATATAGCCCAATAATATAAATTTGGATAAAAAAATATAATCCTTATATTATATCAATATATAATATGTGACAAAACGTCAATGTCTCACCTTCATACTTTCCTAGATGGAAACAATTGTATACATAACTGTAGAGTGTTTTTTTCCAGCATTCTAAGTTTTTTTTAGTAAGTTGATTGTTTACTTTGAGCATTAAACAAATATTTGTTGTGGTAATGGGTTGGAAGGTACGACTAAATAATTTGGTAGTTTGACTACATATTACAAAAACGCTAGGTGAATAAAATTTTAAGAACTTTTGGATGGAGAACACATAAAAAATATCAGAGAAGAAATATTCTTGTAATAAACTAATGAAAATGAATGAGCTTTTAACCAACACAGTGTAATGACTTTAGTTAAACTTACTAATAAAAAAGATCCATATACTTAAAACAAAATTGGGTCCCCTTTAAAATTTGGGCTCGAGGCAGAGACCTGTTTTGCCTCTCCTCAAGCTTGACCCTGCTTTTTAGATGGAAACAATTGTATATGTAATTGTAGAGTGTTTTAATATTTTTTTTAGCATTCTAAATTTTTTAGTAAGTTGATTGGTTACTTTGAGCTACATATTACACAAATGCTAGGTGAATAAAGTTATAAGAACTTTTGGATGGAGAGCACATACAAATTTCAGAGAAGAAATATTATTGTAATAAACTTAAAAGCAAAAAAAAAATGGTTCATCCATCTCTAAATATAGGTTTTTTTATTTTTTTGGCATGTTTTTTTAAAAAGCTAAAAACTATATAAAATATTATATATTTTATTAGTTTTAAAAAATAACATTATACTTATTAATAATAAGTATAATATTATTTTTAAAAACTAATAAAAAAGTTAATATTTTTATAAAGTTTTTAACTCCTTAAAAAAACGTGTTAAGAAGTAAAATGATCGATATTTTGAGATAGAGGAATTTTAGAGTCACCGCTGCTGTTTGAGAATAAGTTTTTTTAGCTTTCTATAAAAATTGGTAGTTGGACTACACATCATTTGTTGTGGTAATGGGTTGGAAGGTAGAACCAAATAATTTGGTAGTTGGACTACACATTCCACAAACGCTCGTGCATATAAGTCATTTTATTTTTTTGACATGTTTTTTAAAAGCTAAAAACTCTATCAAATATTATTTTTTATTAGTTTTATTTGAGCATGTTATATGATTTGCAATTTCTAAATAGAAGCTTTATTATTATATATTAGGTCAAAGCATGGATAGTTAGCTTAGTGTCATAAAACATATGAAAAATAAATAAAATGAATGAAAATCTTTTAGATATCAAGCTTGTACTTTCAATTCATTTGAAAAAAGAAGAAGTAGAAGTGGAGGAAAAACTATTAAACAAAATGAGAAGTGGGAGTCGAGCTCATAATCTATTATTAATGAAAATCTTAAACTTGGATTCAAATTTTATATTTTAAAAGAGTATTTTATTTGCCTAAAATAAAAAATAACCATTTAATATTTCATTTAAATATGAAATTTTAAATTTTAAATTATTTTAGGTTAAAGGAAACCTACACACTCTAATCATATTAATAATCTTCAATTTTTATTTTTGAAGCATAAATACTCTAATCTTGTATAATATATATGTTTTCTCTTGAGATCGTTGAGGTTATGGAAACCATTCATTTTCATCACCATCTTGCATTTAAAAAAAAAACATGAAATCAATTTCAAAATATAAATGGTAAGATATGAGAAGAAAATATATACACGAATGAATCAAAACAAAGTCCATAACCATCAAGTGAATTCAAATACAAAATTTACAACAAACATAAAGTAGGAGTTTGGAATTTTGTTATGGATAATTGAAATTTTGATTAGTATGATAGGAATGAAAATCCAAGTCCTTATATATAGAAAGAGAGATAAAAAAAAAACAAAAAAAAAGTCTCCCCTTGCAAGATTGATAGATATATTAGATAATTTAGTCTTATTTTACTCCATCAAAAAAAAATATTTTGAAAATTGGTTAAAATCTTGATAAGATGAATAATAAAAAGTTGCAATATTACCTAAAAATCCAAAGAATCAGTTTTTTTATTTGATTATTATTATTATTATTATTATTATTATTATTATTATTATTATTATTATTATTATTATTATTATACATAATTGTTGATTAAAAATAATAATTAATTAATTATAACTTTCATTGGTAGAATGGTTTTTTCCATAGAATTAGTTTTGTAATTAAAAAGAGATTGAAATTGAAATTGGAAAAGTTCAAAAGTGCGGTTATAGTTTGAATTGGAGAAAATCTCTAACAAAATCAAATATCAAATAAAGGTAATACAAAAAGAAACGAAAAATTATATCAAATCATTAAATTCAGATAAAGTTTAAACAATCCTTTGTTTAATTAAAAAAACTTAAGGTAATTTTTAAGGAATATTAACAAATTTTATAAGGAAATTCTAAACAATTGAGTCAATATTTTCCCAATTACGTGTGTGTGAGTGCATGATAGTTAGATATATTAGATAATTTAAAAAAAAACCCATTTATTTATTAATCAAAGTGAATGGAAAAAGTTTTTGGAATTTTCAAATAGATCAAGTTTATCCCATGTAACAACTCATAGTTTATCTCGTGAAAATCCTTTCATCAATTAATTTAAAAAATTGAAATCATTAAAACTTGATTTATTACAAATTTCAGGCACAAGTTTATCAAGTTTCATCAATTAATAATTAAAGAAAAATTCAAAAAAACATTTCACTTATTTAAAGAAAAATTTAAAAATCACAAAATTTATATATCATTTGATTAATTAATAAAATGCCACATAGGACCTCGATCAATAGGCAATTAAGACGACATGTGGTGTAAGAGACTCTTTCTTTATTGTAAGTATCGATATGATATAATCAAATTATGCTAATTAATATCAAATCTTTTACATAAATGTATGCTTGTATACTTATTTTTGGATATAACAATTAAGAGATCTTTTTAAAGGAAGGGTTAAAGTAAGTAAACCTTGAAATCAACATATAATATATCTTTCACATAAAGAATTGATTTTGTAAAGACCGGGAATTTTTTTGAATATTAAATTATTAAAATAGTGATTTATAATCATTCCGATTTCTAAGATTCGGGAGATTTGAAATTTTCGTCCTCGAGCACCAGTATCGATTTTAAAATCCTTCCGGCATCGTTTTAGAAATTGAATTTTGGCGGAATTTGATTCCGCCTTCGAGCTCCGAGTCGTGATAAATTATTTTATTTATGATAATGATTTACAAATTCGATTTAGATTGTCTAGTGTCGGGTTTCGTTTAGCGAGCGGGATTGAAGTCGAGCGTCGGGATTTTCAAATTTGTGCCATGGGGACCACTCCTCTTCTATTTTCTTTTTCTTTTCTTTTCTCCTCTCTCTCTCTCTCTCTCTCTCTCTCTCTCTCTCTCTCTCTCTCTCTCTCGTTCAGAACTTCGGTTGAGGCAGGCCTGCCTTGCTTGATACAGCTGCACATTGTGGCCCTTTTGCATCTTCCCTTACTACAGAATCCCTCTCTCACCCATTTTCATCCTCTACTGCAGAAACTCAGAAATCCCAACCCTGCCTCTGTCCGATTTCAGTGCAGGACCACCCCCTCTTCCTTCTGCCTTTTTTATTCCAAAGAGCTACAACCCCAATTGTGCTTCAAAATCACACAGCAGAACCTCTCCTCTCCCTTGCCTTATCTTCCTCCAACTTTCCAAACCCAAAAGGAAAAGCTTTCCCTTCACTGGTTTTCCTCGCCGTCTGAACACCACAATCAACTCCCCTTTCCACAACTCAACCGCCCTCCATTCCCTTCTGTGTTCGTCACCACCCCGGAGCCTCCGTTGAGCAGCATCTCGCAGCAATATCCTCTTCTTCTTTCAAGCATTAGCAGCCGCATCCATGGAGTCGTCGAATCCAGAAGACGAGCCCACGAACCACCCAGAACAATCCTGGAGCCGCGAAGACTCTCTGCTTCCCTGTTTTCCGTTCCGGGTTTGTTCCGCTCTCTTCGTTTTTGGTTCTAATCTCCTTCAATCGACTACCTTACTCATCTTTCCGTTCTCCTAGGCCTCCAATGGAGCTCCCCCAACACTCTCGCAGCCGGAGCCGCCATCGGAGCCGAAGCTTTGCCCTCGAAACTGCGATCGGTGAGCCTCATCTTTTCTTCTCCACTTCTGTAAGCGCATTCGTTTTTCTTTTCTATGTGGGTTGGGGTCGAAATGGTGAGTCGGTCAGATGGAATTGGTCGGGGTCGGAGAAGAGCCGCCGGCAAGCCTAGGTTCCTCCTCCTTTTCTTTCGTTCCATCGTCGGTGTCCTGTTCGGTTTCAGACTTTCAGTAGGTTGAAGATGGGGTGTGAACCGGGTGGGCTAGAGCCTATTTTATTTCCGGGTCCGGGTATATCAAATTGGTGAACCGGGTCTCCTTTCTTTCCCTTCCTTTGTTTTGGTCAGGTTTGGGCTTCGGGTATGGGCTGGATCTAGACTTCCTTCATGTGTCAGGTTCTAGGCTACTAATTTCCACTGGGCCTGTTTTCTTAAGAGTGAATTGGGATGGGCCGGGTTAAAATGGTCTTAAATTGGTAATCTTTCCTAATTGTGTTTTAGTCTAATTATACGTTATGTTCAATTGTTATATTAAATCTAATTGTTATTTAACTTCTGAATTTCTTGATCACTTATAATATGGGTAAAAGAGATATTATTGGAATATGTATTTAGTGATGTTTTAATTTCTGATTTTCGGGAATTTGAAATATGGGATTTGGCTTATAAATATGGTTGTGAAAGTAGAATTATTTTGGTGACTAAATGTTGAACTTTATTATATAATGATTTTGAGAATAAACATGCCGGGATTGTGTTATTAATATGTTTTTGGGAATTTGTTAAAGATTTAAATGATAAATGTCGGAATTTGGCCAAGTATGATTTGAGAAATTATTTTCAAAATGAGTTAACTTAATTTGAGATTTAAGAGTTTGGAAAATATGGTTGGTAAGATTTTATTAATGTGTTCGATTGGAAGTAAATGATTTTGATTGATGTTGTTCATATTAAAAAGGTTTTGGAAAAATGATTTTACCATCGATTGGTTTGAGGATGTTGAGAACTCGGGATTCGTGTGTATGAATGATGGACCGATAGCTTATGGAAATGACTTGATGATAGGTGTGGGTTACTTTGGACTTGCATTTGGGCCCTTGCTTGTGTTATCTTGCTGTTCTGCATCTTCAGGTAAGTTCCCTAGAGGGCTTACTCAGGTTGGACATTCATGCATGTTGTTGCATTTTATGTTAGGTGTTGCATATGCATAAAAGCATGCCATGTAGTATCCTGTTTAGGTTGCATTAATTGAATGAGCATCTGCTTACTTTATGCGTTTGAAACAGAACGGCCGTTATCTGTGATAGTCCTAGAGTCTTTGCTAGGGTCATAGGGTAGCCCAGCCTCATCGGGTACCCTGAGTCAATCGAGTCATGAACTTCCTTATATTATGCCTGCGGGCTTGATTGTGGAGCGGGTTAGGCATGCGTGCCCCCCGATTATGATAGAATGCATCCACGAGCTGGCCAGTCTCCGCCCTATCAGAAGGGGGTGGAGGTAGGAGAGGGATATGCCACTTGGCATTGTCTTGGGCCCTTTACAGTATTTCTGCACATTATTATACTTAGGGACATGCTAGTGTGTTTGACTTTCGTACTGCATTAGAGCATCTTTATTAGGTATAGCACATACTATGTGGCCCCAGCGAGGACTGCCGGTCCCGCATGAGTGGCTCGATCTGACTCCTTTCCCCGTTCTTTTTTTTTAAGGTATTTTCTGCAGATATTGTTTGCTCCTTGCTTCTGTGACGGGAAACCCTTTGGCGAATCGAAGAACCTAGCTAATATTCTAACTTGGTAAAATGGTAATCACTCGCTTATGATTTGATTCTGACCAGGTTTTGTCGTGGCATTTGTATCCTAGTTTTGCTTCCGCTTTACTTTCGGTTGAATTGGATTTTGCGACATAGTTTAGGACAGGTAAAGGGTACCCAATGGCCCTTCGAGGTTTTTATGGGTTTGAAATCCCTCCTACTAATCTTAAAATGAGTTGAAACCTCGACCCGTACCTGGATTGCAAGATCCGAACAAGGGTTTTCATCCCTTGAAACGTAACCCGGAAATCATAATTCTGGGCCGTTACAGATTTACCATAAAAAAATTATTTCAAAATTAGTGGGTTATTATTTAAGAATAATTAAAGAGGCTTGTTTGAGAAGATTCAAGTAGAATAAATTAATTTTTTTTATTAAAAAAATTATTGGTTGAAATTAATAAACGTGCCACGCAATCCGTTAAAAAAAATTAAATTAGTGATGAAGAAGACACATGTCACCATAAACTTCTTCAACATATAATATATCTTTTACGTAAAAACTGAATAATAAATATTTTTAATTTTTATAAATTTATATATTTGGAATATATTATTTACATACTCGGAAAATAAACTGTTATTGATTTCATAACTTGTATGTTTAGCATTTGTCATTTTCTATGGTTAAATTAGTAATTCTAATATTAAAAAAATCATAAAAATATGTCTTTATGCAAAAGATTCCTGTTAAAAAACTCATGCTAACCATCTTTCGAAATATTCTTTTAATCAAATTGTATAATTTTCATGGAATTACTAATTTATGGAATGGTATCAATCATTGTGAAAGAATTACTAAATAAAAAAAACCTAAATTTTGGGTTAAATGTGGTAACTAAAAAATATATTTAATTTTAATTCAAAATAAATGAGAAAAAATAAATTAAAGTTATCATACAAAAATAATTAATTGGTATTTAAAAAATTTAAATCACTTTAATTCAAGAAAAAAAAATTTAGATTTATTTTAATTAATAATTGAGTAAATTGAATTAATTATTTAGGTGGGGCCACATTAAAGAAAAACTTGTCACGTAAGCTTGGTTTAAGGAGGTGCCGCCATGTGGCATCTTCAACATCTGTTTTAGTATTATATTAGATGTATTTGCATCTGTATACAAATATGTATTTGCATGTGTATATATACTGTATGTGTATACTTATTTATATACACCGTATATTTATCTATTTTATTTGTATACTTTATATTGGAATATATATATATATATATATATATATATATATATATATATATATATATATATAGAGGGTGTGGTTCTAGTGTTCACAAGCCTTACGGTGTACCTTGTACACAAATATGAGCCCTTGATCTAATGGAATGGATGACTATAATTTAAGTGATTTTTTTTTATTTTGCTGAAAAAATTTGTGGGACCCACATTAAAAAAATCACTCACTCTCTCCTCTTCCCCCGTTTTGCTATACGTGTAGCTCAATACCCTCATTTTTTTTAAAGCTGATTTTGTTGAAAATATAAAGAATATTAATTATTTTTTGAAAAAAAATTTATTATAGGTTATTTATTGGCGGACTCACCTAATTTCGTTTGTTTAAAAATTTGTCAATTCCACTGAATAATGTTTCACATCTTACCGAATAATTTCATTTGTTTAAAAATTTGTCAATTTCACTGAATAATGTTTCACGTCCTACCGAATAATGTTATGTTATTATCCAATTCAGATAAATTTTTTTCACATATTATCGAATAATGATTAGCTTTTTTGTCCATTAATTTCATATAAAATAAATCTCAAATTTCCAAACCATACTTACAATTTACACGAATAATTCTTCATATTTCACCGAATAATATCTCACATTTCACTTAATAATGTTTTGTTTTATGATGTTGCCAAACTGGAGAGTCTATATTCTGACAAATAATAAATCAGATTTCACCGAATAATTTATCAACTCACTGTCACCCGTAACCAAAATTTGACAAATACCTCTAAATAATTGACAATAATGAATCAAAATTATACGTATCGAAAGCCCTACCCGCCAACCCGATTTCACCGACTCCTAACACAAACACAAACCACCCCCACACCCCCAACCCACCCACCCCCGCCACCCATCTAACCACCCACCCCGCCCCACAAAAAAAGGCCGATGAATATATGCCATTGAAAAGGAGGATAGAAAGGAGAACGGAGGCGAATCGAAACGGGGAACCGAAGAACGAAGGCCATTGAACCGCCGGCCGGATCTGAGCCAGAGGGAGGAGGAGCCAACCCTAGCACCGCCCGGATCTGAGCGAGAGGGGAGGAGGAGCCGATCCTAGCACCGCCGAGAACTTCGCCACCGTCTCACCGCCAATCCCCGCTATCCATTGAAGAAGGAGGTGCCTCCGTCTGCACAGTGCCTCCTCCGCCGATAGAAGAAGAAGGCGCCCCCGTCTGCACAATGCCGCCTCCATTGATGGAAGAAGAAGGCGCCTCCATCTACAAAGTTCCGCCTCCGCCGATGGAAGAAGAAGAAGAAGCCTCCATCTGCACAGTGCTGCCTCTCCCGATGGCCGCTTCCCTTTCCTCCCGAAATTGGATCTTACAACTGATTATAAAAGGCTAGGGTTTTATTTTTTGAGGTTGAATGCACGCGCTTTCACATGGTTTTGGGCCTTATTTTTTTCCTAATTTTTACAAAATCAATTATCAACGTGGCACAATCCTAGCCATTTATTTTCTTTTAATCAAAGGTCCATATTTGTGTACAAGGTACACCGTAAGAGTTGTGAACAAAAGATCCCTACTCTCTCTCTCTCTCTCTCTCTCTCTCTCTCTCTCTCTCTCTCTCTCTATATATATATATATATATATATATATATATATATATATATACACACACACACACACATAAATACAATATATATAGAGAGTATGGATCATATCTACTCAGCCCTTAACGTGTATCATGTACACAAATTAGGGTCGTTGATTTAAAGAAAATAAAAGGCTGGGATTTTGCCACGTATTGGGATGGATTTTTGTAAAAAGTGGGGGAAAAGAAGCCCAATACATATGTGAAGTGCGTGTTGCCCCACATCTTTCAATTGCTACGTAGTTTTTCGGTCTGGCAAGTGGTGACTCCATTGCCCCCTCCCCCTTCTCCAATTATTTCTTTGAACAGATGTTTCTCCTTCATATCTCCGAGTTGTCCGGCCTCCAAGGGCAGCGCCGCCTGGTCGGAAACACTCCTCTCCCCCTAACTTTCCTTTTCTGGTGTGGTTCACTTCAGATCTGCAAGCTCACTCATCGTCCTCGTGGTATCTCTCTCCGCGGAAAACTTCATATGCTCGAAGTGCTCTCTTACGCAGATCTACGACCTGTCCGGCCTCCCAAGGCGGCGCCTCCTGGTCGTCAACCTCCCGCCTCTTCCCTTCTTTCAGATCCAAAGTGGTTCGCTTCAGATTTGACCCTCCAATCTTCCCCATCTCAAAAATCGTCCTCACGAACTTCCTTTTCCATTGATGTGATACTCTCAAATTGGAGATTTTGGTGCTTTACTGAGCTTATCTCCTCAAATGGTTCTTGAAATCAAAACTATGGCTGCATAGTAAGCTTGGATTCTCCTCTTCCTTTAAGGTTCGAACGGTTTTCTTCTTGGATCTGGTTCTTTTTGTTTAGAGTTTTTGTAGGGGGTGTGATTTTTTTGCAATTTAGGTCTAGGGGCTGCGATTTTTGTTTGTAATTTCTAGGGGATGCGATTTGTGTGATTTGTGTAATTTAGGGCTTTTCTGTTTCGCTCACACCCCCCTCGATTCGAATCAATGGGTAAGTTTTTGTCATTGCAGTTTGGTTATTTGTTAGACTGTGAATGAATTTGGGGGGTTTTCCAATTCATCAATGGCAAGTTGAATCTGATGAACGAATTTGGGGTTATTTGTGGGTCACGGGTTAAAATGACATATATAACTAATCGAATAATATTCTAACACCATCGAATAATTAAGATATACCTTAAGATATACCATCGAATAATAAAGCGATACCATCGTATAATCTGTCAATACGATTGAAAAATATAGTGATACTATCGAACAATCAAAATGACTAACCTACAAAACAGACCTATACGACTGAATAATCTTTCATATACTCTATCTAGTGAATGAAAAAAATGTATTTATATCATCGAATAATCATGTGATTCTATCGAATAATCTAGTGATACCATCGAATAATCCATCAATACCGTCGAATAATCCATCGATACGATCGAATACTCCAGTGATACCATCGAATAATCCATCGATACCATCGAATAATCCATCGATACCATCGAATAATTCAGTGATACAATCGAATAATTTAAGGATCCCACAAATTCCAAACAATCCGAAATCCACTCGTGCACGCGCTCCATTCCACCAGCAGGTGAAGCATAAAAGCTGGTGGGTCCCACCATTAATCTCATCCATCCATTTAACTCAATCAACGACCTGGATTTGTGTACATGATACACGTTAATTATATATATATATATATATATATATATATATATATATATATATATATATATATATATATATATATATATATATATATATATATATTAATGAAAATTCGGTTCAATTATGTTAAAACCGAACCGACCACAAATCAAACCGGTAAATAACCAAACCGAACCTAATGCTTTCGGTTCGACTTTCGGTTTGAAATTTTGAGATTTTCGGTTTCGGTTCGGTTCGTCCCGGTTCGGTTGGGTTTTAGACCACAACCCTAGAGAGGAGTTCGGCGTCGGATCTTGGTGATCGTGAGTAATTGAGTAGTGAAATGGCAGAAGAAGTTGGAATTGGTGGTCTCGCGATTGGAGGTTTGCAGTTCAACAACAATGATCCTCTCGCGTTAGCCAATTCGGATAATCCAGGTGCGCAATTGGTTTCGTTTCAATTTTCAGGTTCGAATTTCTTGGGGTGGAGTAAGGGATTTAGACTTGTGGGAGACCACCGATAGGTTCGATGGATTTACAACGTTGGATTCAGGCTTATTATATGGTCCGGCATTGGATTTTGAATTTGATGCTGAGTGCGATCTCAGAAAGCTTTATGTGTGTAGAATCGGCTAAGGATCTTTGGGCAGAGCTTTCTGAGAGATATGGTCAGGCGAATGCTCCCTTGATTTTCCAATTGAAGAAGGAATTAATTCACATTACAAAGGGAGATAAGACCATAGCTGAATATTTCAATAAGTTGAAGCGTATTTGGGACGAGTTACAGAGTGTTGAAGGGTATCCAAGTTGTGATTATGGAGCCATGGCTTCGTGCTCTTGTCAATTGGTTAAGAAAGTTTCTGAAATTGAGGGAAGAAACCGGTTGATGCAGTTCTTGGTTGGTTTGGGTGAAGGTTACGAGTCTGTGTGCAATAGCATTCTTGGAACTGATCCTTTCCCAACACTCAATAAGGCCTATTATCTAGTTCAACAAGTGGAAGGAGGTAAATGGGTATCGACAGTTTCTCAATTAGACAACATGGCTTTGGTTGCAGCAAGGAAGGGTGATAGATTCCAGTCTCAATATGTTAAAGGTAAGAATTTCAAGAAGGACAATAAAGACAAGATTTGTTATCATTGTAGAGGTAAAGGGAATATCATGGACACATGTTTCAAGCTACATGGGTTCCCTGAATGGTATAAAGGCCCAAGAGATGGGAAATCTACAACTAACAATGCATTTGAGGTATCTGAAGGTTCTTTGGAGTCACCTCTGGAGGAGGGAGATAACAAAGGGCTTTGCTTCAATAATTCAAGCACTGGTGGTTCAAGCAGTAGTGCTAAGATGGATAAAAACTTGGTGAATGCTTTGTGTCAAGAGCTTCTGAAAGCAATGCAAGACAAAACCCAAATCAACTGTGCAGTGACCAACATGGCAGGTAACTCAGTTTCTTACAATTTAGCTTTTCTTGCATCACACTACAATGATTAATAGTGAAAACATAGCAAAAATTTGTGGTGAAAATATCAATCCTCATTTTGATTACATGGTGTAACATATATATAGCATGAGTACTTGAAAATAGACATGTCAAAGCTTGACCCGACCCTTACGCCCGATAATTTTACGAGTTTGAACCCGATGATTTTGACCCAGGACCCGAAATCGAGCCGAACCCGAATTACCCAAGTTTTTTAGGATCAAGACCCGGTAACCCGTTGGGTCAAAATGGACCCGGTGAGTGAACACTATGTAGACGCCACAAAGGCACCAGATTGACCCCACACAGATTCGTCATGCAATTGTATTCGTTAAGGTCACTCATAAGTTAAATAACTTATATATTTTATAATTATAGTATGTTTAGAACACTTATTTGTATAAATATGATTTTTTTATGCTTAAAATATTAATATAATATTATTATTATTATGATATTTATAAATTTAATTATAATATTATTATTATTTAGTTTAATTTGACATATTTATATTATAATTTAATTTTGATTTAATTTTAATATTTTAAAAAATCTTCAAAAAGTTCAAGTTTTTTACACGGTGGGTCGACCCGAACCCGGAACAAACCCGATTTGATTCGACCCGGAATAACCGGTAACTCGATTTATCCGAATCTGAACCCGATCCGAATGACCCGATTGACAGGTCTACTTGAAAACATACAAAAATTCTCATACAAAACAAATGAACTAATTAATAGATTTTCATCCAAAATTTCATCAATCTAGATTATAATTTTAATCTAGAGTATAATCTTAAGTTAAATTAAAAAATAGACCATCACAAACATCCTCTAATTAGTTTTAAGTAAGGTTAATTTTGATTTGGTTATATGTAGAATTTAATTTAAAAAAATAAAAATGTTGGATATATGTCGCGCGGGTCGAGGCATACGAAGTATATTATAAGTTGGGCCAATTTTGATTATATGGTGTTAACATATATAGCATGAGTACTTGAAAACATACAAATTCTCATACGAAACAAATGAACTAATTATTAATATATACCCATGTATACAATAATTATATATAGATCTAGTCATGTATTTGGTGCTTAACACCAAGCACCTACATGAATCAACCTCTCCAGTATTTAACCTAAATCCATCCCAAAACTCCTAGCTAATTATCCTCACACTCCCTCATTACTTCATCCAAGATGGTCAACGCCATGTTGACTCCTCTCATATCCATTTTAACCACCCTCGTTACCACCACCATCAGCAGCCCCGTGCCTCCGACGACGCCCTTTCCGTCGCCCAGCCTTCATCATCCGCTGTGCATCTCCCAGCTGGCCCTCGTCAACCACGCCTGCGCCTCCATCCCCCTGACCCCACCCGCCATCGTGGCAGCACCCTCGCCCCCTCCGCCTGGTGCCCCCTCCGGTGTTGAGGGGCTCGATGTGAAACCCAACCACCATGGCGGAGGCCACCACCACCAACACAAGGGCCACCACGGGGTGGGACCCGAGCTTCCGGCTGGAGTGAAGGTGGTGGAAACGGAGGCGCAGAGAGAGTGCTGTAGGTGGCTGAGGGCGTTGGATGTGACGTGCGTGTGCGATGTGCTTTTGTACTTGCCGGTGTTCATGTCGAAGCCCGCCCATAAGTACTCTGTGGTCGTGGATGAGTCGTGCGAGGTTAAGTATGAGTGCCCCGGCAGGAAATTTGGCTAATTCATTAATTAGCCCGTTAATTTATATGTACTCATTCGATGATCAGTTATATATGTTGATTTTGAGGTAATGGTGAATGTACTTCAATTTGAAGAACTTTAAGACGGAAAACTCGATCGGAAACACGAAAACACATAATGAGTATGCTTTTTTAGAAAATTAGGTGTTTCTCCAAGTGTTAGAATTTTCGCCATCACGAATAACAGACGAATGTCCTACTATTGCATATATTGTTCATATATTTTTTATCTTCTTATTGTAGATAAGATTTCGTAGAGATCTAGATTTACCCTAGTTCTCCTTGTGATTATTTATACTCTCAATCAATAAAAAAGAATGAATCATCTTCTTCCACAAATTACAACGTCTTACATGGTATCCGCCTAAAAACACATACTTCGATCCTCTAATCACCATGACTGTCCAATCGCTTTCCCTACCCAAATCTTGTTCTCTGCCTCTTCTGATGGCACCACCACTCGCAATTTTCATCTCCCCGATCAACTTTGCAATTCGCCTTGACAGAAGCAATTACTCTCTCTGTTCGGTCCGCTCTTAACTCTTTCGCAATTCAATTTGGATTCGTTTATGACTAAATCATCCCCGCCTTCGCCCACCATCCCATCCTCCCCGCCGACTCCTAATCCTGAGTCGAAGTCAGAATCCTCCTCGGTAGTGACTTCTCCTACTTTTAAGACACCTAACCTAGCCTATCGGGCGGGGGTTCGCAAGGGTCGTCTTGTCCTCCTCTGGATTCGTTCCACCCTCACCACACCCCTGCGGGGCCATGTCGTCGGAGCCACCACTACTGCCGAGGCATGGGAAATCCTGGCACGGATGTTCCATGCTCAATCCACGGTTCGTCAGATGCATCTTCGTCATCAATTTCAAACCTTAACCAATGGATCAATGTCGGTCCTTGATTATGTTGAGAAGAAGTGAGCCATAGCGGATGAACTCGTTGAATGCTTGTGCGTTGTTCCTGACACCGACCTTGTCTCCTAGCCTACATCTTTTATGGTTTTGGCAGTCAATTTGCCTCCTTTCGGACTGCACTCGCCATCAACCCATCTCTCAGCCCTCGACCATCACAGCCTCCAGGGGTTACGGGCTCGGTAGGGTCTCTCTGCTGATCGGTCTTATTCTCGGCCTAGATGCCAGATTTGTGGAAAGCTAGGTCATGAAGCTTTCAATTGCTTTGGTTGTCTCAACCTCAACGAGTTTTCAGTGACAAATCACCATGCTACAGTTGCTATTGGGCGCTCCGACGGGCCTTCTCAAGGCTCCACTCGAGGCGCATACACCACTGCCGGCTAGTCTGAACTTCTGGACCCCTGGATCGTTCATGACTCAGGTGTCAATTCTCATGTCACTGGTGATCTTGGTGGTCTTCAATCTCACACCAACTATGATGGTACCGATAACTTGGATGTCGGCAATGGTATGTCCTTACCTATTACTCATTTTGGTCAATCAGTTCTTCCTGTCAAGCATGTGACTTCTCCTTTAAGACTAAACAATGTTTTGCCTGATATCTCCAAAAAATTATTAAGTGTTTCTCGCTTAACTATTGATAACCCCGTATACCTTTAATTTCATGCCAATTTTTTTCTTGTGAAGAATCTGCAGGGGTAAATACTTCTAAGAAGAACCGTTGAGAATGGTCTCTATCGTCTCCCTCGTCTGTCCAAGTCTGTTGTGTCTAGCCCGAGTCGTCCAGTTGCTCTGGTGGGTGAACGAGCCTCTCTTGACGTTTTGCATCATTATTTTGCTCATCCTCATGAGTCTATTATTCGTCATCTTATTTCATGTCAGCATCTTCCAGTTTTATCAAATAAATTGGCTCCAGTCTGTAGCTCATGTCACCTTGGTAAGAGTCACCGTCTTCACCTCCCTCGTCGGTCGTCCACGACAGCCAAACCCTTTGCACTTATTCATTCTGATGTATGGGGTCCTTCCCATGTCTTGTCTACTTCAAGATACTAATATTATTTAAGCTTTATAGATGATTATTCAAAGTTCGTCTGGATTTAATTATTTCATGTCTTCAAAATCTCAAGTCTTCTCTATTGTTGAGACATTTATAAAACTCATTCAAACAGAATTTTCAACTACCATCAAAGCATTTCAAATATATTGGGGGGATGGGGGGTAAGTATTAAAATGTTTCCACAATGTTAAGTAAACTTGGAATCATCCACCGGGTTTCTTGTCCATATACCCCTCAACAAAATGGGTCATCCGAAAGAAAAAATAGAGTGATTGTTGAAAGGGGCTGGCCTTATTAGCTCATGCTCATCTACCACAAAAATTCTGGGATCAAGCCTTTCATACATCGGTCTATTTGTCAAACCGCGTGGTCACCCCCAACTTGGCCTACACATCCCCTTTTTCCAAACTCTATGGGAACACTCCAGACTATAGCCTTCTCGAATCCTTTAGGTGTCGGTGTTATCCTTTTATAAGGCCTTACAATCATTCCAAATTGGATTTTCGGTCTCTTCCATGTATCTTCTCAGGCTACAGTTCCATATATAGAGGTTATCTTTGTTACTATGTTCCCACTGGTCGATCTTTTGATCAAGCGAGTGTAATGCTTGCGGTATATCCCTACGTCCCTCTGACACATCTCTCTTCATCTTCGCCATGGCATTGTACATTGTCAGATATCGGTCACACATTCACCGTTGTCAATTTTGAGGCCACGCAAGACATTGCGAGGTCTTGTCCCGATTGTAGCATCACGGTAAACCTTCTTCTGTTGTGTGACTGTCAGGAAGTCGGCATAGGCATGGCCATATAGGTTTTCTGGGAGGTCATGATTATGGGACCCGCATAGGACATGTATTGTCCAATTGTCATTATTGTGTTGTTGACTCTCAAGCTCAAATTCACACCTTATTTTCCTAGACGTCACTACCCTGGTCAATGCAGGAGGAATGCAAATTAATGTTGTGTGGTTCCCTGTGGTCATCGCAGTGCTCACACACTAATCTAAAGGTTTGAAATCTGGTCTGTTTGTTCTTCCATGACTGGTGTATCACGAGAAACATGTTTTTTTTGCACGTCCACATAACGAGCCCACCCCTTTATATTCTTCTAGTTATACCACACCCTGACAAGCTGAAACATCGACGAATAATCGGTGTCTCCTTTCAAAGGTTGGTGTTGACTCTACATTATAGTGGATAACAAAATTTATTAATTATTACTACAGTACACATATTGGTTACGAATCTTCTATAACCTATATCAAATGTCATATTTATACAAGAACATATTTGTTTAGAATATTCTATAACCTATATCAAATGTCATTTTACAACTACAAACTCTATTAGTAGATTCGGTATATAAATGACAATATCAAATGTTATATTTGTTAGATGTATTATATGAGCCCAAAGGCCCAATTGTAATTATGTCTTGATGTACACATATATATAGTCTAATAATAGCGAAGGCAACCCTAACGAGGATTATTCATTCTAACATTGTATCAGGCTTTCTCTAGGGTTTTCTAAAAATTTGCCCTAGCCTACCATCGATCCTCTCATCCTTCTTCCCCCCCCCCCCTCCCCCACCTGTCGCTGACCTCTCATCTCCCCGTCGGCCACCCTCCCTCATCCCTCCATTGGCTTCTCCGTCCCCTGACAGTTTTCCAACTACCCAGATTCTTCTCCTATCTTCTCCTCTACCTATTTATCCATGGCAGTCGCTACAAAACCCTCGTTTCACTCCGCTCTTTTAGTCTCTAATGTCAAGAACATCATCCCTATTATTCTCAATACTGAGAAGGGACCGTACACCTCTTGGGCGGAATTGTTTCGCACCGCTGTTAAAGCCGACAAGGTGTTACATCACTTTGATTCCACCGTTACTCGTCCTACAGATATTGACGATGAGTTGTGGAATCAAGTGGATGTTGTGTTGTTGCAATGGATCTATGGTACCATCACCCAAGACCTCCTCCTCACGATCTTGGAGGAGAACATGACGGCTCAAGTCGCGTGGACCAAGATCAAGAACATCTTTAACGACAAACAAAACTCGAGGGCCATCTATCTCGAACAAGAATTCTCTAATGCTTGCCTCAAATCATTCTCCTCCATTAATGAGCATTGCAAGCATATGAAGGATCTCTCCGATCAACTCAAGAATGTTGGTGTCACTGTCTCCAACAATCGTCTTGTTCTTAGGACGATTGTCGGCCTACCTCTCGAGTACAACATTGTGGCTGCGCTAATTCAGCACAGTGACCCTCTCCCTGAGTTTGAAAAGACTCGCTCACAGTTAATTATGGAGGAGTCTCGCCTCGCGAACCTCAACGCACCTAACCCTAGTCCACTGCCGGCTGAAGCACACATCTCTTCTGGTGACATTGGCATCTCACCCTACATTGCTGAGAAATGTGAGATGAAAGAGAAACGCAATGGTGCCCCAAGACGTGGTGGTCGTGGCCGCGGAAATCGCAATCGGGGCCGTGGCCGGGGCTCCTACCTGTCATGGCACCAGTACTCCCCTGTCGGGTATGGTCCAACTGACTGAGATGGCACATTCCTTCAACACCATGAGCTTGTCCTCTCCAGATCCAAATTGGTATATGGACAGCGGTGCCACATCGCACATGTCACACAACTCAGGTATTCTCTCTTCCCCTTACCCACCCCAACTAAGAGCCTTTCTTCATCTATTATTGTCGGCAATGGTGCAAGCATGCCTACTTTGGGTCTTGGAAATACCACCTTACCCACCCCAACTACCCAACTTAGCCTAAACAACGTTCTTATTTCACCCAAATTAATCAAGAACCTTGTTTCCATTCGTCGCCTCACCATTGACAATAATGTTTCCATTGAGTTTGATCGCTTTGGTTTTTCTGTGAAGGATTTTCAAACCGGGACCCCGCTTATGAGATGTAATAGCACTGGAGAGCTTTATCCTGTCACCTCAGATATCAATCCTGTCACCTGGCCTGCATCCGCCAATCTCTCCCTTGTTGCTCGTAACGTCGTCTCTCTGGCATGCCCGTCTTGGTCACCCAGGCTCTCCTTGATGTGGATCAAGATGGCCTTCTGTGGGTCAAACAATGATCTTGATCCAGGCGAGCTCTCAAGACCGATTCGAGGGCCATTGATGGCGAAGAGTGTCATCCTAAAAAGGAGGAAGAAGGCTCCACCATGGAACAAGGTTCAAAGGAGCAAGGTGATCTAATGTTCAAATTTGGGTTCGTTCTTAATGGGTTGACAGCATTTCGACGTCTCAGTAAAACGGGTCGTTCGGAGTCCATATTTATCGGATGAGGTCGTGCCATACCTTTTTGGAACGAGGACGAAAAGATCTACAACTTTGCTGTTGAAGGTTTCTCCAAAATCGACGTCGAGAATGACCGAAATTCATCATCTTTGCAGATGTCACTGTTTGGACGAATTTCCACATATTTATTTAGTTAATTTCGAATTTAATTAATTAGATATATTTATTTTATGCAATTAGGAAATAATAAGGTGGAAGGAAAATATCTCATCTAGGTAATTCCTTTTCCACCAAGTTGTTATTTATCTATCTTTATTAGGTTTGATTTATCTTAGGAAAGAATTAGCTATCTTTAGATATTTTATTTATCTTTATCTAACCAAAGCTCTATTTTTTGCAAAGATAGAATTGGTATGTTTTTCTATTTAAACAACATTGTAAGCTTTGAATTAATCAGATTGAATTAGAATTGAGAAACCCCTTTTATGGATTAAAGGGTTCTCGATTATCAATCCAAACCCTACCTTCCTTTCGTTTCTTGTGCATACGATCCAAGAAGTTAATCACGTTGCAATTCACTTTCGTGTGCATCCGATCAATTCCCTTTGGCAGCCATTGTTGACCAAAATTAATTAGCCTTCCATTTGTTTTTTAATTCTAGCGATCGAAATTGATTCACTTTTATTGAGTTTTTGATTACATTCAATCGAAAGAAATTCCAGTTCAATTGCCTACTCGACGTTAGTGGCTTCGAAGAGAGGAAATACAAGGAGCTACGCAAGATCGCGCCTTTTAGTTTAGCAATTGGCCGGCCTAGTCGATTGCTATATATCAATTGGTATTCAGAGCCAGGTTATGCTACGCTCTTTGTTTCTTTGATACTACTGATGTTTTGATTTCATATGGCTTGGGAAATATGGGGAGGCGACTGGGATGATGATCCCGATCCATTGGATGGATTTTTTGCTTTGGAACTTGCTAAACAACAACGACGCCAACAAGAGTTACATCGGAGAGCTTGGCTACAACAACAAACCCTAGAGCGTCAACGCGAAGCCAAAAGACGCCAACTTAGGCTTCAACGTCAAGAGGAGGAGGAACGTCGCCGAGAGGAAGAACGACAAGCGAAAATAAAAAAAGGAGAGGCGCGACAACAACTCCAAGCCAAACTTACAGCCGAAATTCAAGCCGAACTAGATGCCTATTATGCCAGGTCACAGGCGAAGTTCGAAGAGGAAGAGGCACAACGTAGAGCCAACCAAGATGCCAGATTAATGGCTATATGCAAAGAGGCCGTGGAGGAAGTGATGGCCAAGTTCAAGAAGGACGTGAAGGAGCTTTCTGTTGAAATCGCTGTCACGGATTCAGCACAGTGCTGAACTTGTTTCGCAGATTCCCGTTGACTCCGACCTCGGAGTTGAGTCAACTCAGTCTTTTGCGAACCTTACTCGACGAGCTTTCCAACGGTGGGTCACACGCTGCAAGATTCCTCCCGGAAGGCATCCGAATCTGATCTGCAAGCTGGCTGTAATTTTCTGCAAGATGATGTGGTTGCTTCTGACGACAACGATGAGGACGTTGGGGACACTTCTCTTGAGTTAGCTATTGTACCTCTTGAGAATGTTCCTAATGTTGAGAATTCTGAAGTTCATAGGGTTATTGAGCCTATTGATATTGTTCCTCTTGATTGCTCAATGTTCCCTATGACAGGTGTTGTTTTTGAGGTTCCTTTGTCTCAAATTCTGCTGACGCCATCTCAAGTTGTTTTTCAAGGAAGTTACTTTTTGGTGGTTGCTCCTTCCCCTTTGATCAACAACGACTCGATTCGAGGACGAATCGAAGCTAAGAAGGGGAGAATGATGTGGATCAAGATGGCCTTCTGTGGGTCAAACAATGATCTTGATCCAGGCGAGCTCTCAAGACCGATTCGAGGGCCATTGATGGCGAAGAGTGTCATCCTCAAAAGGAGGAAGAAGGCTCCACCATGGAACAAGGTTCAAAGGAGCAAGGTGATCTAATGTTCAAATTTGGGTTCGTTCTTAATGGGTTGACAACATTTTGACGTCTCAGTAAAACGGGTCGTTCGGAGTCCATATTTATCGGATGAGGTCGTGCCATACCTTGTTGAAACGAGGACGGAAAGATCTACAACTTTGCTGTTGAAGGTTTCTCCAAAATCGACGTCGAGAATGGCCGAAATTCATCATCTTTGCAGCTGTCACTGTTTGGACGAATTTCCACATATTTATTTAGTTAATTTCGAATTTAATTAATTAGATATATTTATTTTATGCAATTAGGAAATAATAAGGTGGAAAGAAAATATCTCATCTAGGTAATTCCTTTTCCACCAAGTTGTTATTTATCTATCTTTATTAGGTTTGATTTATCTTAGGAAAGAATTAGCTATCTTTAGATATTTTATTTATCTTTATCTAACCAAAGCTCTATCTTTTGCAAAGATAGAATTGGTATGTTTTTCTATTTAAATAACATTTTAAGCTTTGAATTAATCAGATTGAATTAGAATTGAGAAACCCCTTTATGGATTAAAGGGTTCTCGATTATCAATCCAAACCCTACCTACCTTTCGTTTCTTGTGCATACGATCCAAGAAGTTAAGCACGTTGCAATTCACTTTTGTCTGCATCCGATCAATTCCCTTTGGCAGCCATTGTTGACCAAAATTAATTAGCCTTCCATTTGTTTTTTAATTCTACCGATCGAAATTGATTCACTTTTATTGAGTTTTTTATTACATTCAATCGAAAGAAATTCCAGTTCAATTGCCTACTCGACGTTAGTGGCTTCGAAGAGAGGAAATACAAGGAGCTACGCAAGATCATCACTTTTCTTTTAGCAATTGGCCGGCCCAGTCAATTGCTATACATCACTCCTGTTTCCGAGTCTATTAGATCTAGGTTTCTTAATTGCAATAAAGGGTCAAAATCTACTAGTTGTCTTGCGTGTCAACTTGGCAAACATTCTAGATTACCATTTTATAGTTCTCCTAATAATGTTTTTGCTCCTTTTGACATTATTCATGGTGATTTGTGGACTTCGTTCGTTGTTAGTCACGATGGTTTTTGTTACGTGCTTGTGTTGTTGGATGCTTTTTCACATTATCTTTAGGTTTTCCCCCTCAAATACAAATCTGAGATGCTATCTCACTTCGTTGCATTCCATAAATATGTGAGAACCCAATTTCAGTGCTCCATTAAGTCTTTTCAATGTGATATGGGTTGTGAATTCAACAATAATGACCTCAAATTATTTTTCTCTACTAATGGCATTCAGTTTCGCTTCTCTTACCCCCACACATCCTCCCAAAATGGAAAAGTGGAGCGAAGCATCCGCTCCCTCACAAATTCTATGTGAACCCTCTTTATCCATGGCCATGTTCCCTTGATATATTGGCCCTATGCTTGTGAAACAGCATGCTATCTTCTTAATATCACTCCATCTATAACCATTCGAAACTGGTGCCCCGCGGAAATCTTATTTCGCTCCACACCCACCTACAACCATCTTCGTGTGTTTGGGTGCTTATGTTATCCCAATCAAGCGTCTGTAGC
Source organism: Persicaria maculosa (assembly GCA_963922045.1). Lineage (NCBI taxonomy): Eukaryota > Viridiplantae > Streptophyta > Magnoliopsida > Caryophyllales > Polygonaceae > Persicaria > Persicaria maculosa. The sequence continues at coordinate 43,955,613 of OY998252.1, read as the reverse complement.
TCCACATAAACTCGCACCTCGATCCCTTCCGTGTGTCTTTCTAGGCTACCCCTTTCACCATAGGGGGTACATGTGTTTTGACCCTATTACGAAACGTGTCATTATCTCCCGTCATGTCACGTTCAATGAGACTAGTTTCCCCTTCTCTAGTCCCCCATCATCCCCACCCAACTCATCCACTTCTGATGCCTATCCTACCCAACACCTTCTCCACCAAATCCATCCTTCCACTCCTCCTAATGCTATTACATCTCCTGCTCGGGTCCCCAACCCTCCTCCACCTCCACCTCCACCTGTCGATCCCATCCTACCATTGGTAGCTACCACCCTGCTCGGGTCCCCAACCCTCCTCCACCTCCACCTCCACCTCCACCTGTCGATCCCATCCTGCCACTAGTAGCTACCACCCTGCCACCAACAGCCACCATCCCGTCACCCAACCCTTCCCAGTCGGACAACCAAATCCAAACTCGTAGCATGAGTGGCATCTTCCGCCCAAAACAAATCTTTGACCTCTCCACATCTCATCTATCTCCCATCCCTACCTCCCACAAAACGGCCTCCTTAGACCCAAATTGGAATGCCGCCATGCTTGATGAATATCAGGCTCTTCTTAGCAACGGTACTTGGACCTTGGTTCCTAGGCCAGCGGGAGCCAATATTGTGCGATGTATGTGGCTCTTCCGAGACAAGTTCCGTTCTAACGTCACTTTTGAGCGCTATAAGGCGCGATTGGTTGCTAATGGCAACTCCCAGCAAGTTGGGGTGGACTGTGATGATACTTTTAGTCCGGTGGTCAAACCGGCTACAATCCGTACTGTCTTGCATCTTATTGGCTCCAGGAATTGGCTCATTCATTAGTTGGACGTGAAGAATGCGTTCCTACATGGTCATCTGAATGAGACCGTATACATGTTTCAGCTGCCTGAGTTTGTTGACAGGACCAAACCAGGCCATGTCTGCCTCTTGCAAAAGTCTCTATATGGCCTTAAACAGGCACCTCGCGCTTGGTACCTTCGCTTTGCTACTTATCTATTACAGCTTGGCTTCGTCAGTAGCAAGAGTGACTCCTCTCTATTTGTGTTTCGCAGAGGTAATGAGCTTGCATATCTCTTGTTATATGTCGATGATATCATACTTACTTCATCTACAGAGACTCTTCGGACTGCTATTATTACCCAACTCCGCAAGGAGTTTGCTATGACTGATCTTGGGCCTCTCAGTTTCTTCTTGGGAGTCACTACATCTCGGTCTGCATCCGATTTCTTTCTCTCTCAGGAGAAATATGTGAAGGAGATTGTTGTCAAGGCCAATATGGCTAATTGCAAGCTTGTTGCAAATCCTGTTGAGACATCCGCCAAATTGACTCAAGCGACAGGTCAGCCTATGTCTGATCCAACTCTGTATCGAAGCCTGGATGGTGCTTTGCAGTACTTCACATTTACTCGCCCTCATGTTAGCTGTGCTGTGCAGCAAGTCTGCCTATTTATGCATGACCCCAGAGAGTCGCACTTTGCTTCCCTCAAGCGCATTATCAGGTACATTGATAAGACGCATTTAGGTAGTGTTAACATGTACATTTAGTTAGATTTATGTATGATAAAGTGCATGAATTAGAGTAGTTTTCATATATCACTACAACAAAACTGGCTATTTGCAAGGAAATTTTTCCTCGCAGAAAATAGAGATTTCCTCGCTAAAAATGTTCAACGAGGAAATAAATTTCCTCGTTGGGTGGTCGAAGCACTACAAAAAAAAAATGAAATTTGCTTCGGCAATTTCCCATGGCAAAAGGCCAATCTACCGTGGCAAAGGGATGCTAGCTTCGGCTAAGCGAAGGCAAATGGTGGCGTGGCGAATTTAGGGGTGGCAAATTTTGGTAGCTTCGGCAAAGAGCCGTAGCAAAAAAATAGCTTCGGCAAAGAACCGTAGCTAAGAGATGGCGAAGCTACCCCTATGAAAGACAACACGTTTGCCACGACAAGCTGCCGTAGCTAAGTTATTTGTGGAAAATTAAAAAAAAAACTGCTTTTTAGCCCGGATTCTTCAGGCCCGGGCTAAAAAGTCCCATATTTATTAAAAAAAAAATAACACAAATACAATTTACCTATTAATAAAATTTTATTAATTTATACAAATTTATGTATACACAATAATATAAATTTATTATACAAATTTACATTAATTATACAAATTTACCTAATCAAGCCAACGAATAGCATCAAGTGAATATCCATACATGACCCAAATCAAACCATAAACTTATAATTATATAAATTTACTCTTTTTGACCTTGTTATCTCTGACATCATTTTCTTCTACAGCCAAGCCTTAACTTATGATATTCCGCAACATCAATCTACGAACAATAACCAGTGTAAGATGGTTGCCCCAAAATTGAGTGAATATATACCTCTCCTGAGGCATCAAGCAACGCAAAGTCCTCTTCAAGCTTCTGAATTTTACTCCACATAGTTCTTTTCTCCCCCCTCCAACCTTGACATCCTCTGCAGTAAATTGCTCAACTTATCAGTATAAGGCTTGAACCTATTAAAAAATCTTCAAAAGCAATTAACTAGTTTGCATCATCCAAGTCATCATGTGGAAGCATAAGATCTTTCTTTCAATCGGTGGAGCACCATAATAATAATCACAGGTTTGGTACCCGAATTCAACAACTAATTAACCAAAAAAAATAAGCCAGATGAAACTCAAGCAGACTCAATCAATTCAATTTTCAGCTCCTATGATGAGGACTCAAAATAGGGGAAAAGTGAAACAATCAGCAAACAAACAACTTGGCAATATAAGAACAAATGTAGAAGAAATCAGCAAATAAAGAACCGGCCAACAGCTCTACAAACCTTAAAACTTATTTTCAAGCTATTACAAGCAGCTCCCACAACCATCTAGCATGCCTTCTCCAAAGAGAAAGAAATACAGTAGTAGAACTCACAAAATTGAAAATTACCTGACAAACATCCAACTGCTCCAAACAAACAGCCTTCAACATTGGAATTTAAAGGCTGAAAAATTCAGCAACATCATCTACATTTGCATCACCATATTCAGCATCAACACCCTTTAGCTACAGACCCAAAGATCACCTGGATATCAATTTCTTGAATCAACACAAGGTACATGTGAAACTTTTATCAACAAATGGAACTATAACTTTGCAATCTTTCCTTCTATGCATTGACAAATCCATGTAAATGATAAATATTATGTTTGTACAAATGGAGCAAGGCTTTAACACAAGGTACATGTGAAACTTTTATCAACAAATGGAACTATAACTTTGCAATCTTTCCTTCTATGCATTGACAAATCCATGTAAATGATAAATATTATGTTTGTACAAATGGAGCAAGGCTTTATTTAGTATAACTTTCCATTTTCCTCCCCTGGCTCTTCATGTTACACCTATTTATATTTTTAGACAGCTTATTTCAGTAGATAGATCGACTGCTTTATACCTTGTAAGCTAAGTTATGTACGACTGCACAACACTACCAACGAAAGCTTTTGTTTTTGCTGGAAGTCAGAGTTCTAGGAGACATCTTCATGGTTGTCTATTTCTAATACTTGATACTATAAGTCCGCTAAAATCTCAACCGATGGTGAAGGCAATGGTAGTGAAGCAACAAATGATGATTAAGAGCCGAACCTGAATAAGTTAAATGAGCTTGAAGCAAGCTTGTCAAAAGACTAATTGTAAGCAAACCATTTTGCATTCCATTTACTCAGCTAGATTGTAAGCATACAATTTTATTATGATGAATCTACTCTATCTACCAAGCTTGTGTATCATTAAATTTTCTTTCAGGTTTTCAGTTATCATCTAGATTTTTTTTATCACTTTGTGACTGGAAAAACATTGCCTCAACCGTTTATGGTTAGTAGAAGAATTAATTTCATTTAATGCAAATGAGTTAATTAAACTAAGCTTAAAACTCTTTTATGTGTAATTACTCGTGGGGACATAACTAGTGCCTATAAAAATGACAGTAACCAGCGTCCAACAATACCTCAGAAACAAGTTGCACTTGATCAAATTAACGTCTTCTCCTTGTGAATAAGTTTAGAAGATAGAGCACTGCAAAGTTCAAAGAAACAACGAAAATGCAATGGTTAACGTCTTATACATATGTGATCCACCCAATCTCATCTTGGTTAAAAACATATCCCCTTGTACCTCAATTGATAGGAACTTCTTGTAATCTTGACATTCCTAAAAAAAGGCGAATGAAGTCAATGAACCATATAATAAGAGTAAGAAGATCAAACGACTGGAGCTAGAAGAGAATTGAAATTCTCCTAACTTGACTGGACAAAAGCATTGGCACAGAACTGTAACTTAAAGACACTGCAAACAAAAACCACAAGCTCAGCCTCGACTCCAACAAGAACTTTATGAAGATTAGCAAATGTAGACTAAAACAAGTGTCCTTGGTGCTAATTTGTCTAGTAATCAGCAAACACATCTAAGATTAAATTGGAACAACTGCTTTGCATTACAAACTACGTAGTGTGTTTTCTTCTCAATTTTTACCTTAGGGTCCTCATTTGAAACAGACAGCCTGCAGGGGTAATAAGAACATATTCTCCAAGCCTTAGGATGAATATCCAATGTTCAATCTCTTCTTCACCTCGTTGATGGCAAGAACCTGCCCGTTACTCTTCTTCACCTTCTTTAGCTTCCTCAGAAAATACCTTTATCAAACCAAGACCCAATACATGAATAAACACTAGACTCTTTCAAATAAGCCCAATTGAAAATGTAAACAATAAAAGCAGCTTGCTAAACAAATTGCAAGGAATTATCCAACTCTTTCAAATACTGACGTGGTAAGAACCACAAGTATAAGCTAAACTGATAAAATAAGAGCGGAAAAAATACATTAATGGGTGATAACTATGACTTGGGCGCTAATCCTAAAAGTCAGCAGTAGTTCTAACTCCAAACTTACTGAAAGGATTAGAGGAGGAGAATGTCAGCTTCCATTTGCATAAAAGAAACAAAAAGGATCAGAGGAAACCACCACACTAAACTATAACATCACCTACACAAAGCAGAGATTGCTTCTTTGATTTCATCAAAGATACTGTGGATGTATGCTTAGAAATCATGAGAGTTGAACAGCCAGGGAGGGAAAGAGAGATTTACCATGACAACTGGTGGTCCAGCAAAACGTGGCCATGCTATGCATTGCTTGTCAATCTCTTCCCACCATCCCTTGTTCTGAAAGGAGTGTGAGTGTAAGAGCTGTCAAGAATCAAAAGGACCTCAATCAGGTTATAATAAAAAATAAAACAAAACAAAAAAAAAGGCCAAATTAAATGAATACCCACTCCTCTTATCAAAGAATTTAGATCACCAAATCCATAAATTACTTTAGGGTTTCAAATGAAACTTATACTAAGCAACTATCAGATTTTAAAAAGAAAAAACAGAGAGTATAACAAGCAATGCAGCGGATACCATGTAAGATTTAGTTAAGGTTAATTATAACACATTTTTGGTACTCACATTAACTTATCAATACCCTGAAAAACCTTACAGCACGTAGAATGACATATTTGATTCAAGGGACATTGAAGTACACACCTATGAAGGGGATATTTGACCAATTATATTGTCCATCTTTTAATCCTAAAATAATCTATTTTACCAAATAATTCATGATTGAAAATTTAGAAGCAATGGAGCAACAAATAGTAGTCTATCATCTGCACTTAATATTACTTGAATGCATGATTAAACAAGGCTTACCTTTGTAAATTCCTCATCGGGACATCAGGTACTTGCAACTTCTTTTGTACTCTTGACCTTAATGTCAGACAAGGTTTCTCCTTCATGCTTATTTCCTTCACCCTTTCAATTCTTTCTTTTAGTTCCTATGAAGCTAAAAATAAAATACGTTAAGAAAAACAATAGCAGCGAATTAAGCAGCATATACATTAAACACTTTCTGACAGGCCATCACCAACACCAATGGTAAATATCATTTGCTAGATTCATCTAGTAAATTTCATCTACCCTAAGTCGAAAACCAGATCTGAGATCTACTAGATTTTACCTACCCTAACTCAATTCAGCGAGTCCCTGATCATCGATTCCAAGTCAAATTTCAAGATACAAAGATATTTGCTAGATTTCCTCTAGTAAATTTGATCTACCCTAACTCGAAAACTAGATCTGAAATCTGCTAGATTCCACCTACCTAACTCGCAGATTGCTTGAACAATGTACAACGAATGAAATATAGGGAAATTTCAAGATAAAATCCTCATGATACATAGCGAAACAGAGGAGAATAACACATTACCTCGTTGACGTCGCTGAAATACAGTGAGGGACGAGATGGAGGCGATAACTGAGCAGAAATCGGGAAAGTGGGCGACACTTGAGCAGAAATCGGGAAAGTGAATGGCGACTGAGTGGAAATCGGGAAAGCGGAGAAGCTGTGAAAGCTGAACGCCACGGCCACGACGACGACTTCAGAGGTGGTGAGCGAAAAGGGATTTGAGGTGGTGACTGGTGAGCGATGATAGTGAGAGACAGGCGAGGGGATGAGCGTGACAATAGGAACTCCGGGAGGCGCGAGACAAGCGAGGGGAAGAGAAGGACGTCTAGAGCTCGATTTTGGGCTCTTCAATGGCGGGAGAGAGAAAGAGAGAGCAGTAGAGGGAGAACGAGTGGGGTGAAGCGGAGTACGCCATGGGAGCTTCAAGCTTTCGGATCTGAGTTTGAGGTGTGTGAACGGAAGAGAGAAGGGAGGTTGAGGTTCAGATCTGAAAATAGACGGGGAAAGATAGAGGATCTAGGGTTTCAACTTACAAATACTTGAATTATAATATTATAATATATGTATATATTAAACTATAAATAATAAATAAATAAAGTTAGCTTCGGGACTCCATTGTCGTAGCTAGTCAATGATAAAAACCAAATTAATAGCCACGGCAAACCTTCCCGTTGCTACCAAGGGTGATAAAATTGACCCATTAGCTACGGTAAACCCTTGCCGAAGCTACTAGGGTGGCAAAAGGGATCAATTGCCACGCCAAGCCCCCTGCCGAAGCTAGGTAGCGTTGCTAATTTCTTTATTTTTTGTAGTGAAGAAAGCTCGTCAAGGAAAGTATTAACGAGAAAAAATACTTTCCTCGCAAACAAAGTTTTGGGACGATTATAATTTGTCGTTATTATAATTTAGCAACTAATACTTTCCTTGTAAAAAATCAAATATGTTGGTTCCCAAATAAGTTCCATGATTACAAAATGGTCGTTAAATACATTTGGCGACGAAATAAAATTTCTCGCTACTTTTTTTATTTTCTCGTTATGATAACTAGTAATTAAAATATTATAAATAAAAATAATAGTATTTTTTTTGTTGTTGATTTGCATATATATTTCCCCATTTTCTTATTTATTTTGTCTATAGGAATTGGATTCAAATAGTTAGGGAGAAGAGTAGACATTTTTAATCAAATAGTGAGTTTTTCCATTTATTATTGCCAGAGTTCGCATAGATAATGTTCAATTTAAAAGATTAACTGCATTGAGAAATTCCCTCAACAACTTAGATAACCCTATCCTAACTAATTTACAAATGATTATTCTGTCAAAGATAATCAAATTAGAAAACTAATCTAATTATCAGAGGGAAAAAAAAACCAATGTAATTATATAGGCAGCATGTTTCGTGCTCAGCGTAGGATAGTGGATTCCTTGCGGTTTGACATGCTGGATTATTGGGATTGGCATCAGTGACGTAGATCTGCTCAGAGGTGGCTCGTCCATCGATATCAAGTTTGATCCCCTTCAGTCTCGTGCTCAGTCGGGGATGAGAATGAATTAAGGCGAGCCCGGGGTCAGCGCGCTTCGAAGGCTTCGTCTTGGGAGTATAGGGAGGGAGCTTCATGGTTTTTTCGACCTTCATCCTGGCACAACGGGCATTAACGTCGACGATAATAGAGACTATAACACACTCGACGTTGGTCTTCTATAGCCATAGCCATGGAGAGGTAAGTACGGGAGAGAGAGAGAGAGAGAGAGAGAGAGAGAGAGAGAGAGAGAGAGAGAGAGAGACATTGTACCATGGAAGACGAGAAATCGAGAGAGCGTGAAAGCTAGTCGCTAGAGCACTAGATCCCGATGGAGGCAGATCAAAGAAAATGGAAATGGAGAGGATGGATAGAGAGGGGAGATCAAACTAGAGAGACAAGAGATAAGAGGCCAGGACGGCACCCATGGGAGACGATCAAACAATTAAGATTGTGAGAGTGATTATTAATAGGGGGGGACAAGTGCTCAACTATTTATCTGGCAAACGAGGCGCGGTCCTAGGGTTAGGTTTATGGAAAGTGATATTTAATTTCCTCGCTAAATAGTTGTTTCAATGATTAAAAAAAATATACAAGTAAAACATCAATATATGACGAGGAATTGAAAATTTTCTAGTTAATAAATTTGAGCCATTTTCCATATTTCACCCAATCCAATAACAACGAAAATGCAATTTTCTCGTTGATTAATATCATTAGCGACTAAATTTTTTCTCGAGAAACGCATACTTTTAGCAAGTAACTATAATCTTTGTCGCAAATAAATTTGGCGGGTTTTACATAATTTCCACCAAACAAATAACGACAAAATTATAAATTCCTCGATGAAAGTATTTTTAGCGATGAAAACATTCCTTGATAAAAGCTCCAAAGTCGTCGCTATTTTTCTTATGGTTTATGCGACCACATTATACTAACAATTAGCGACGGGTTAACAAAATTGTCGCTGAATACCACTTTTAACGAGGAATATAGGTTTCTTGCTAATGTTCATGTGCCATTTTACGAGGAGCGGATATGTTCGTCGCCAAAGCCCACATTTACCGAGGAAAAATAATTCATCGCTAAAATATTGGTCGCTAAAAGGCTTTTCTGTTGTAGTGTATTTAGTTAATTATGCATGGAGTCGGAATCTACATATGTTTGCACATACTTTCAGGCATTGGTGGAGCCAATTGATGACATGGGAATGACCTAACGTTGAACAAGAGGATAAAAAGCAAGAAGAAATCGGAATATTGAGGAGCTAAACCTACAAAGGATTGGAGCTGTCCAAGCTGGCGACGTTGCACTAAAACGAGTCGTATGAAGGCTGTAGTTATCGGATCGGGACGTACTTATACTTGTTGGAAAGAGGATTCGAAGACCTACAAATTTCGTATTTACAACTTTTCCAAATTCGGCCTTGAAGATAGTGAAATATGGACGTCAAGATGGCTGCTGAAAGGAACTCGGGTGGAGCAAGAATAACTCGGCCGAGTTATATGGTGGCGAGCCTGAGTTTGTGCCGAGTGCGAGACAGAGCTGTTACTTTGATTCACTAATGAAATGTGTTATTTTTATTTTGTTTTTCCCATCGAACAGAAGGGGCACGAAGCCAGTTGGAGACCTTTTGTGATTTCTCAAGTATGATCAACTAATCCTCTTTGCTTGGGAAAATTAATCGAAGCGTCGGGTTTTCAATTCCATTGTGAGATTTCTCTATCTTAATACTCCTCTATCAATATTATCAATTTTTTGCGTTGAATGTTTAGGGTTTTCGTGAATTTCCAATAGCTTGATCAACTGATGCCTTTTCATGATAATCTATAGCTAGATATAGGTAATTTCTAGTTGAATTATCTATTTTCTTGAGTAGCGAAGTATAAATATCTGAAACTGGTTTATTTAGGGATTTGTATAAAGAATTCAGGCCCGTCCATTGGGCTGTGCAAAAAACCCAACGGAACAGGACCCCTAAATCTGAAGGGCCCCATATATATTTTAATATATATATATATATATATATATTAAAAAATAATAATTTCAGCTCGTTAATGGAATGCGGAGCACGGGAGCAGTCCCCAGACCAAGCGCGGCTGCGATGCTTCGTCTTCTTCGCAATTCGCACACTCAACCTCTCTCCATCTTCAATCGTCTGATTCGTCTGGTTGGACGCTTTGTCTTCTTTACAAGCATTCAAATCGTTTTCGTTGCACGCCTTCAACTCCAAATCATGCCTCCAACTTGTGGTTTAAATTCCTCCCCCAATCCTCAGAAATCTCTCACACTTTCTCAATTCGCCCCACTCCAATCTCGCCATCATCCGATTTCGAATCACCAGTCATCATCATCAATTTCGATTCAGCTATACTTGTTGTTTATTCAACTCCTCCAATCTCCATCGTCCCCAAAAAGAAAGGTATGAATTTCAATTTCGATTCAGCCCAATTTCGATTCAGATTTGATTAATTTTTCATCTATTTTTGATTTTAGAGGATGATTTGTAGGTTTTATCTCTTGGATTTTAGTTGTTTTGGATATGAATTCCATTTTTACAAGGCTTAATTTAAGGGTGGAGATGAATTTTGAAAATTTTAAAGGAAATAGGGTTAGCGGGTTGAATTTAGGGATGTTTTATTTCAAATTTTGCGGATTTCTTATTCACTAATTATTTATAAATTCTTCCTTTCTTAATTTCAGAAAAGTGGCAATAAGGAAGTGGAGACACTAGACTACTGGAGGAACTAAATAAAACTCAAAAGGCGTAAAGAATCTACAATGCGATTAATGCCACTATGCCAGGTTGTTTTGCTCCTCACTAATGTTGTCAATTAATCTTTATTTAGTGTCTTTCTTGCAATATTCTTAGTTTCTTACTCATGTCATCGAGAATTAGAAAATATGATTCCGGGTGTGAAAAACGTAAGCAACAAAAAAGGAAGGAGGAGTTAATCCAATCTCAAAGAGGAGCTCTAGATAAATTTGTTGTAGAAAAAAAACGAGTTCTTCCTGAAAATCAGATTGCTAGTGATCATGTTAATGTTGATACTCATGTTAATCTTTCTACTGATCATGCCCCTACTCATGTTGATGTTGCTGAAAATGTTGCTACTGATGTTGTTACTCACGTTAATCTAGTTGCTGATCATGTCCCTACTAATGTTGTTGAAGTTGCTTCTGATCATGATGCTACTGATGTTGTTACTCATGTTAATGTTGAGACTCACGTTAATCTTGCTGCTGATGTCCCTACTGATGTTGTTGATGTTGCTGCTGATCATGTTGCTACTGATGTTGATGATGATCTTAATGATATTGATCCTAATAATCCTATGCATGTTAGTGACATTGATGACTTTGATGGTGTTTTTCCTAAGTTTGATATATTTGACCCACGAAATTGGGATGCCTTTGATTCTAAGTCGATTGATGTTTTGGTTATAAGGGGTCCTAAAAAAGACTTGTCTATTCAAAAGGGCCCTAAAGATAAATTTGGTAGACGGTTTACACACACATGTTATGTTAGAGTTTTATCAAATGGAGAAAGGCTTGAAAGAGATTGGCTTGTGTATTCCAAAGAAGTTGATAAGTTATTTTGCTTTTGCTGTAAATTATTTAAGAAGGGATGTGGAAGAGGTCAATTAGTGAATGAAGGTTTTGCAGATTGGGCACATCTTAGTAGTAGACTTAGAGATCATGAAGCAAGTGTTGAACACATTAATAATATGGTCACTTGGTATGATTTGCGTAGAAGACTCCAAAAGAATCAAACTATAGATAAAGTGGCTCTAAACCAACTTGAGAAGGAAAAAACTCATTGGAAGAAAGTTTTGAAAAGAATAATTTCTGTTGTGAAATTTCTTGCAAAGCACAATCTTGCTTTTCGTGGTACAAATGGGAGATTGGATCAAAATAACAATGGGAACTTTTTAGGCTTGATTGAAATGTTGGCTGAGTTTGACCCGATTATCCAAGAGAATATTCAACATATAAAGAATGAGGAGATACATTTCCATTACATTGGTCATAGAATTCAAAATGAGTTAATTTTATTGCTTGCATCTACAGTCAAATCTGAAATCATTAAGAAAATAAAAAAAGCAAAGTATATCTCGGTTATTATTGATTGTACTCCTTATATTAGTCATCAAGAACAAATGTCTTTGATATTAAGGTATGTGGATGTCCTTTCAAATTATGTTAGCATTGAAGAGTCTTTTTTGTGATTTTTAGATGTGAATGATAAAACTGGCCAAGGATTGTTTGATGTGTTACAAAATGAATTGAAATCTCTTGATCTTGACATTGATAATGTGAGAGGCCAAAGTTATGATAATGGTTCAAACATGAAAGGCAAACATCAAGGGGTGCAAAAAAAAAACTTTTAGATTTAAATCCTAGAGCTTTTCATACTTCTTGTGCTTCTCATAGTCTTAATTTGACATTGTGTGATATGGCCAACACTTGTGGTAAAGCTAGGGATTTTTTTGGAGTCATTCAACACATTTATACCATATTTGCTAATTCTACTAAGTCATTGTCATCTACTCGTTGGGAAAGTCGTGTCGATAGTGTTAAAGCTATAAGATTCCAAATTTCAGAAATAAGAGAAGCTTTACTTGAAGTATCGGATGATGATAATGATTCGAAAATAAGAAGTGAAGCTAGATCATTAGCACACAATGAGCTTGGTGATTTTGAGTTTTTAGTGTCAATTGTCATTTGGTATGAAATACTCTATGCAATTAATTTGGTAAGTAAAACTTTACAATCAAAGGATATGCTTATTGATGTTGCCATTGAGAAGGTCAAGGGGCTGATTTCATTTTTTGAAAGCTATAGGGAAACTGAATTTCTGAATGCCTTAGAAACCGCCACGGAAATTGCCTTACAAATTAATGTTAATCCTACATTTCCGGTTAGGCGTGAAATTAGAAGAAAAAAACATTTTGATGAATGTGTGAATGATGTGGCTGAAGGTGCTCCACAATCTGCTCAAGAATCATTTAGGGTCAAATATTTCTTATATATTGTTGATCAGGCAATTGCTCCACTCACTCGCAGATTTGAACAATACGAAGCATTTGAAAATGTGTTTGGCTTCTTGTTTACTTCTCGTAAGTTACATTCATTGGATGATGTATGCTTGAAATCCTCTTGTAATCGTCTAGAAGTTGCACTTAAGAAGCATGAACATTGTGATATTGATGGAAATGAATTGTATGTGGAGCTAAAGTTACTTCCGAACTTTCTACCCTATGAAATGATGCAACCGATTGATATTTTGCAGCATTTGAAGAAGGTTGATTGTTTTCCTAATGCAATTATTGTCTATCGAATTTTGTTGACAATTCCAGTGACGGTTGCATCTGCAGAACAAAGCTTTTCAAAGTTGAAGTTGGTGAAGACTTATCTGTGTTCTACAATGACACAAGAAAGGCTAAATGGACTATCTTTGTTAGCCATTGAGAGTAATCTGCTGGATCTAATTGATTATGAGGAGTTGATTTCATTTCGAACAACGTTAGAAGATTGTTGATTTTCAAGTCAATGTATTACTTTTAATTTTATTTTATGAGTTTTTAGAATTTGTCTTTGTATTATGATCTGCTGGATCTAATTATTCCAGTGACTATCTTTGTTAGTATTTTATTTTAATTTTATGGTTTTTTTTAATTAGGGCCCCATTTTTTGTTTTGCACAAGGCCCCCCAATTCGATTGGACGGCCCTGAAAGAATTGATTTGCAATTGATGCAATAACTGGTTGTGCGCGTCGATTATCTTTGTTGATTTCCTTTAAGCTTCATCGATTATTGAATTGAATCTTGATAGTTTCAAGATTGTTTGATAATTAGGGTTTTTAGTGTCTGGTTGTCCTATTAACTAGATTTGATAAGGAATTGGATTCAAAAGACCTAGTCTTTCCACAACAAAGTATTCAAGAGGAAGTTATCTAATCGATTTCGATGATCAATGAACAAACCTGATTGCTGAGATTGGTTGACCTAGGCTATTTTTCTTATATTCATTTTCTCAAGCTGTTTAGTTTGTTACTTTTATCTACTTTTATTTCTTAATTAGTTAGTTCAAATCATCACAATCCCCCTCTTTGTTTCTTGTTCTTGTTGACACATTCTTATTTGCATACAAATCGTTGACTCTCTGTGGGATCGACCCGTACTAAACTACATTAGTTAGGTTAGTCGGATTTATTTGATAGGATTAAGGTGACTGAAAATTCCTTGTCATACATTCAGGGTACTACTGCTCTTGGCATCACTATTACCTCATCAGCTTCACCTGTTTCTATGGTTGCATACACGGATGTTGATTAGACTGGATGTCCGGACACCAGAAGGTCTACGTCAGGATATTGTATATTCCTCAACAACTCACTTGTCTCTTGGTCATCAAAGAGACAACATGTTGTCTCCCGCTCTAGTGCTGAAGCGGAATATCGTGGTGTTGCCAATGTTGTCGCTGAGTGCTCCTGGCTTCGTAAATTATTTCTTGAGCTTCATTGTCCTCTTAGTCAAGCGTCTGTTGTGTATACAGACAATGTCAGTGCTACTTATCTTGCTCACAATCCGGTTCACCATAAGAGAATCAAGCATGTTGAGATTGACACCCACTTTGTTCGTGAGAAGGTTGTCATGGGTCATGTGCGGGTCCTACATATCCCATCCCCATTTCAGTATGTTGACATCTTCACCGAGGGTTTGCCTCGCCACTTGTTTCTAGTTTTAGATCCAGTCTCACTATCCGCTACCCTCCTGTTTCGACTGAGGGGGTATGTTAGATGTATTATATGAGCTCAAAGGCCCAATTGTAATTATGTCTTGATGTACACCTATATATAGTCTAATAATAGCGAAGGCAACCCTAACGGGGATTATTCATTATAACAATATTCATACAATGATACAAGAACATATATATTGGTTTCAAATATTCTATAAAGTATATAAAATTTATATATCAATTCACAATTATAAACTAATGGTAGCAATACGTATGTAAACTATATTATACACACATATTTTTTATAACGCCGTACCTGGAGGTTCCGAACAAGTTATTCAGGGTCACTATAAAAGTGGGGTTGAATGGCACCCCATCTTGTTCTACTTCTGGACTATTAGATAGAATATATGTATATGCCCAATTACCCATTTGTAATTAGGGTTAACTATCTTGTACTCATATATATATAATGGTAGCAATACGTATGTAAACTATATTATACACACATATTTAAATGATAGCGAAGGCAACCCTAATGGGGATTTACTCTGATATGGTATCTGAGCCTCTAGGGTTTGATCTAAATTAACCCCTTTTTTTTCCGATCCCTCCCCGCCTAATCCCCTACCACTGCCGGCCATCCTCTCCCTCCCTGCTTACTGCCGTCACCGGACCTCCCCACACCCAGTCGCCGGTTATCCCTCTCAATCTCACGATCTCTCATCACCTACGCCGCCATCACCATCTCCCTCCTTCTCTCTGTTCAAGAACCGGCCCCTGCACACCACCTGCGCCGCTGTTGACCAAGGATCCGGCCACCAATCTCCCTGCGCACCAGATCCGGCCACCCACATGATCACGAGAACCCCACAACCTCGATATCGAATTCTCTGGTGTGTTTGGAGTACTACCTATGAACTATACCCGGTGTGTTTGGTTCGGGCGTGTTTTGTAGACGAACTACACTATCAATTTCTCTACCCGGTACGATTGGAACTCTTGTCCAATGCTTCTATTTATAGAAGAATATAAGTCGGTTTAGCCTCGGACTTAATTTCCACGATTTCAACAACTGAAACCGGCTTACTCATGACGGTTTTCAAAACCGTGGCCACAACAATCCTAGCCGGTTTATTCCTGCTGGTTTTCGAAATCGTAGCCAGATTATTCTTAACGTTTCTTAAAACCGTCGTCGTCACTGTGTCAATGGCGATATTTTGGCTATGTATAAAGCAAATCGGATATATATTAACTGACATAGAACTGACCTCTGAATCCTTCAGTGGTTGTTGACTTAAGAATATACCCACAAACACATATTTGAGTTGTAAACATGCGACAGCCAATCTCTCGTTGCCGAAATCGTCCATCCTGTTACAATTTAATATACATACGTATTCCGAAAAAATCACCAAGTAACGCTTAAATGGCATTACACGCATTTGAAAGACTCGTCTTGCTTGCTCATATATGATTCAGGTCACAGTGTCACACAGTAGCCGGCACCTTGAGTGACTCGAGTATCTTGTCATCCAACTCAAACTTGATTGCTTTCTTGTCCCTTCCGATCTTCACATACTCTTCGAACCTCTCCTTTAAGTCCTCTGGAAGGTTTGTACTGCTTTGCCATCCCAGTTTGTCCTTCGCTGCCCTTGGCTCCGCGTAAAAGTGCTGCTCATAACACCACCAAAAATGTTGGTTTTAAACAAAACTGAATATAAACTGTTTGAATATGAACACTCCAATTCATGACTGATGTCTTCCTCAAAGAAAGGGATAAGAGAATTACCATGTTTCGGAAGGGAAACGCCTTCTTTGCATCAACTCCTACGGCCTTTGGTTCGTAGTGCACAATCTTCAGGGGGAGACCTGCAGCCTCGGCACAGAGCTTGGCAATTCCGTTAAGGGTCACAGCTCGGTCACTCACACAGTTGAAGATGTTGCCACTAGCTGCAGCTGGGTTCTCAACCGCAAGGGTGAGCATGGAAGATAAGTCCTGTACGTGTGATATGTTCGTCAGCTGCATCCCCGACCCAGGGATGGGAACTGGCCTGCCTCGTGCAATACCTTAAAATCCCCAATGCCAAACGCTTAGTACCATAAAACATCACTGTACGACACATAAAAAGGATCTGCTGATTAAAGTAGTAGGAAGCTTACGATCAAAGAACCACTCCTCGCAGTCCTTGTTGTTGCCTGACCCAATCATGTACTGGGGTCGGAAGATCGCCCAGCTGCTAAAGGTCTTGGAAATGTACTCCTCCACACCTACATGGCTAGCATCGGCCTTCACAACATCCTGCAAACATAAGTTAAACATTAACAAGAGATTCAAACACAAATGCAGATCCCAAGGCAAAAGCCTTAACTATAAGTCTATATACCCCTTCAACGTGAGGAGGCTCGTCGGTTGGCTTATAGATCCCGGCACTGCTAATGTACAAAAACTGCGTTGCACCGCTGCTCTTTGCCCAATCTACCACTGGCCTGTTAAGGAACAAAATGTTGCTTGCAATCTTAGAAGATCATTCCCCAAAATGCATATTAATGGTGAAATGATATTCAAACACAGACTTAGAATAAAGTCAGATTCAGGGCTGATCACTTGAAAGCAGCTGTTAAAAATAATCACCAGTTACATATCCAATTGTAAAGAACCTCGTGTTGAATTGATTTAGCTAAATGAATTCCAGTATGATATTCAACATTCAACAAGTAATTTGTACAATTTCGGATTCAACAAGCGATTGTATTTAAAATAAAATGGATGATTTTGTGCAATTTTGATTTCAATTTAGGAGCTGATCAAAGGAAGGGCAGCAAACCTAACAGTGTCAAGATCCTTGCCATTGTTCTCCAAAACGACGTCGAATCCCTCGCCTGCCACCACCTTACCCACCTCCGCTGGATCTCCCCACACCGTTTTCCCACCGGCACCCACGATTTCCTGCTCCATCGAATCCAATTCAGCCAAAAACAAATCAATTGGAAAAAAAAAAGGGGGAAATTGAACTAAGGAGAGAAGCAAAAACCGAGAATCTGCTGAAAGGGGGCTTCTTCATCTTGTCCGAGGCCTCATCGCCGACGGTGAAGACAGTGACCTGATGGCCGTTGGCGAGGAGCTCCTTGGCGAAGTAAAATCCAATAACGGCGTGGCCGCCGCTGTTAGTGTTGAGTATGAGCACCTTCTTCTTCTCGGAAGCGGCCATCGCTGTGATCGGAGAGGCATTGCGGTTTGATCTTCTGGTGATTGCGGTTAGGGGGTTGAGAGACGAAGGGGAGAGGTGGAGGGAGGAGGAAGAGGTGAGGATTGAGGAAGAGGGGAGGAGAGAGAGATAAGGAGCACGAGTAGAGTTAGAGGAAGATGGAAGAGGAAGAAAGGAGAGGGAAGATGGGGAGACGAGAGCAGCGGCAGCCATGGCCAGAGCTTGGATTTGGAGTGGTTGGTTCAGTGGCAGTGAGTGATAGCCAACGGCTTTTAGAATTGGAAAGGGATAAACTATACATATGCAATGCCAGTCAAATATCCTCACATTTTATTTGCATAAAACCACTTTAAAAATGATATTTTAGGCGTTTTTTTAATAATTATAAAAATTATATTTACATTGTACATGACCGCAAAGCGTATGAACTCTCCGCCGCCGCCAGAGATGGCCTTCCACCCGGTTCACCACCAGGTCCGAGCACAGAAGCTTCTACCCGACCTTCTTCGGCCACACCGGCTCCCTCCTCCTCCTCCTTTCCGGTCGTCCTGAGGCACTCCACCCGCTCCTCTTCGAAGACCTGTGCCGCCTCTCGCCCTCACCAGCATCTTGGCTTGCCGCCTCCTTTCCCACCGTCAACGGCCTCCATCCCTGGCCTGCTGCCAGTGCTGCGTCTCCCCGCCCATCTTGGAGGCCGTTAACGGTGGGAAAGGAGGCGGCAAGCCAAGCAGCGGAGAGTTCATACGTTCATACGATACTATCAAATCAACCACAATTGCAATTCTTATTACTTATGCTCCTCCTGACAACAGGGATAAAGAGGCGTTCTGGCACCTACTTATTGGTTACGCCGCCTCGATTTCTATTCCCATTTGTATCATGGGAGACCTCAACGATATTACGTCTCCCTCTGAGAAGTTTGGTGGTGTAGTACCAAATCCCTCATGATTTCGCCGTCTTTGTTCGATTATTACAGACATTTCTCTTTGTGAGCTACCTATTGTTGGGGGAAACTTTACTTGGCGTAAAAATCCCTTTGGGGATTTTATGTCTAGAATTGACCGATGTCTTGTACAAAATGATATTTTAATACAGTTTGACAACCTTTTTATCAAGAACCATGCTTTTACATCCTCTGATCACTGTCCGATTTCAGTTGACTTTAGACATTCAGTTACGGTCATAAATAGGCCTTTCAAGTTCGAACTTGCTTGGACTAAACGCAAAGATTTTCAAAATATTGTCAAGCGGGCTTGGAGATTGGATCTCCCAGGTTTGTACATGTTCAAACTTGTCCAAAAGACAAAACTCCTTAAGGGGTCGGCCAAAAAATGGCATAAGAAAACATTTGGTAATATTCTAACTCAGATTAGGGATTCTGATGCTCAATTAATAAGTCTTCAGCAAAGATTGTTATGTGATTGTTCTTTCTCAACTCTTCAACTCCAGAAGCGTTTGTTGAACAAATATGAACGTCTTCTCGATTTCCAGCGTTCTTACTGGAGTCAACGAGCTAAGGTTAAACATGTTAAACTAACAGATATCAATTCTGGCTACTACCATCGCGTTGCTTCGGTTAAGAGGAATAAGAAGGTTATAAAAAATCTAACTACCTCGGATGGGTTACATCTCACGGATTGCAGCCTAATCAAACAAGAATTTGACCGAAATTTCAAGTCGAGATTTCAGTCATCAGTACCCACCTCTCCCAGTTTTGATTATGATATACACGTCATTCAATATGAAGTTTCTCATTCAGCTAATGTTGCTCTAGTTGCTCATGTGTCAAATGCCGAGATTAAAACTGCAGTTTTCTCTTTAGCGCCAGATAAGGCTCCTGGCCCTGATGGAATGCCTGCAGGGTTTTACCAAAAGTACTGGCACATTGTCGGACCGTCCGTCGTCAAAGCTGTTAAGAGTTTCTTTGTTACAGGTAACCTTTTAAAACAAGTTAATCACACATTCATTACGCTTATTCCTAAGACAGTGACCTGATGGCCGTTGGCGAGGAGCTCCTTGGCGAAGTAAAATCCAATAACGGCGTGGCCGCCGCTGTTAGTGTTGAGTATGAGCACCTTCTTCTTCTCGGAAGCGGCCATCGCTGTGATCGGAGAGGCATTGCGGGTTGATCTTCTGGTGATTGCCGTTAGGGAGTTGAGAGACGAAGGGGAGAGGTGGAGGGAGGAGGAAGAGGTGAGGATTGAGGAAGAGGGGAGAAGAGAGAGATAAGGAGCACGAGTGGAGTTAGAGGAAGATGGAAGAGGAAGAAAGGAGAGGGAAGATGGGGAGACGAGAGCAGCGGCAGCCATGGCCAGAGCTTGGATTTGGAGTGGTTAGTTCAGTGGCAGTGAGTGATAGCCAACGGCTTTTAGAATTGGAAAGGGATAACTATACATATGCAATGCCAGTCAAATATCCTCACATTTTATTTGCATAAAACCACTTTAAAAATGATATTTTAGGTGTTTTTTTAATAATTAAAAAAATTATATTTACATTGTACATGTACAATTTTTTATTTATTTATTAGGAAAGAATTCGAGGTCAAACATACTTGAATCTCGATGGCTGACTAGTCGGCAGACGAGAACCGTCAAAGCAAACATAAAAAAAAAACAAATGTGGAAAATACATGCCAGAACACTACAAAGACGAAACAAGACACAACTACACCGAACAAGACGAGGACGTAGACGAAAGACGAAGCCAAGCACAACCCTGAAGCAGCACCGTAGGCCAGCGGCACAACAGAAGTCACCTGTGGGCAATGAAGACGAACCTCCAAGGAACCATTCTTCCGTAGAAAGGAGACTCCTCGATACACACTGTCACGACCCCAGCCTATCCCGACTCCGAGTGCCAGAACCCCATCAAACGGGGAAGAAAGTATTGTCACGTCAAACGTAGATACAACTTGGATCGAAAGAACCAAAAGGCCAATCAGGAAAAAGGAGAACCCGGCCGGGAATTATTTAATAAAAGGGGATATGTATTTTTAGAATTTGTTTTCATTTTTAATTTTTAATATATTTATTTAAAATATATATATTTATAAGTCAATAAAAAAACATACATATATATATAGGGTTTCCTTCAAATGTAAAAACTCCTTAACGTGTAAAAAGTGCTTATCGTGTAAAATTCCCTTAATTAACACAATTGGTCTCGGATTATTATTTCCCCGAATTGTTGGGCCTTCAATTGGGCGCGGGTTGGGCCTGTTTATTGGGTCTCGCCGTCACATTCATCTGACTGCCTCGTCTCTTATCAATGGAGAACCAGGAACAACACGCTCGCCTCTCTTATTATCCATGGAGTCGGAGAAGCAAAGGCAACGATGTAGAGCCACAGCTAGCCGAGATCAGCATCTTCGATCCCGTCGACCCTCTTCGATCACTGCACATAGCCTTCTACTCTTCGCATTTGTGCACTGCCTCTCTTCGCCCTCTTCGATCAATTAGGGCTCTCAGGTTAGTTCGTTGCTTCTCTTTTGGCCCTCTTCGATCAATCAATCGTCGATTTCGTCTTCTAATTAGGGTTCTGAAATTGGTATCTATTTCTTCATCTTTTAATTAGTGTTCTGAAATTGGTATCTGTTCCTTTGTCTTCTAATTAGTGATCGAGATTGTGTTTTTGTGCTTCTGAATTATGTAATCAGTGGATTGAATTTTTTATTTATTGAATTTATGAATTTTGATGGATGGAAATTGGATTGAGATTGAGATTTGTGGATTTGAAATTGAGATTGAGATGGGGTAAATCCATGCCTTTTAGGTGTTTGATAAAATGCCTAGGAGAGACATCGAGATTGAGTTATGGCTAAATCCATGCCTACTAGGTGTTTGATAAAATGTTTAGGATAGGATATGACTAACGATTTAGGAATACAGTAGTGCTTAATTATGTTGTTCTCTTTCTTAGCTCGCTACTAGATGGCTGAATAACTCACAAGAAAAGAGAAAGAGCTCTGGTAACCGACTGTGTTTTCTATAGCCACTGTTTCGACACTGTAATATATATTTGTAATGTGGTTGTTTCCCTTTTTAGGAACTTTCGATTGAGCAATTAAACCTGACTCTTTGAAGAGAATTTAAGCTAAAGATGTAACCCTGGCTATTATAAGGCTCTTATAGTTATTTGTGTATTTCATTTGTAACATTCAATGTGTGTGCATGCTAGTATAAGATGTTTTTTTATGCACTCTGGCTGCTTGACTTTTGATTCTTTGATCTTGAATGAATTTCATTGTGATATTAGCTACACAACCTTGAATATGGCGAGTGTTAAACATCCAATTTTTGGTCCTTCTTTTGTTTTGTATTAACTTGTGATGCGTGTGCATAGTATCATATATAGTTATTCACCTCCCATGCTTTGTAGAAAATTTCAGATTCATCACTGCTTTGCGATGTAATGAAGGGCAAATGTCAATTGATTAAATTTATCATTCCACATGCTTTTTGATAATTTTAGTCGAGCACGAATGACTGATGGAAGCCCTTGTAAACTGGAACTGCTTTCCTATTCATAGGTGTGCTGCAATTTTTTTTTTATACATCTCTAAGCTTGGGTTTCCCATTCTCTTGCTGCATTTGTTCATTCAAGATTATTTTTTTTTTGGGTGAACTTCTCTCCCATAATCCCATTTCGAGTTGGTAGCTTTCCAAAAATTCCCTCATCTCTGCCAGTGCTAAATGTCAGTTCACAATCTTATTGTGTTGGGTGTTTTTCATATTCGATTTTGGTGTTCGCTTGGTGTTTGTGCTTCTTCTCGTTACCCAAATAAGCAGCTGGCCGAGTTGGTTGGTGCAAGTAATGCCATCCAGTAAGTTTACACAACTGCTACAGACAATGTTCAAGAGGAGCATAATAACCAGCTCTTATCTGTTGTAGTGTTGGACAAATGAGATTGATGATTGCTCTACATTTTTTTATAAAGTGATAAACAGGTCATTGCTGGTTTTTCAACTTTGGTGTTCGCTTGGTGTATATGCTTCTCGCTACCCAAATAAGCAGCTGGCCGAGCTGGTTGGCTCAAGTAATTGCCATCCAGTCAGTTTAACATGTGTTTGGTGAGAGTTTTACTCCTACATGCCCTTTTTTTATCTTTGATTTCTACTTGTTCTAGGCCCTCCGGAAACACTCAGGATATATTGGGTTTATGTTGTCATTGTTTTATGGTTTTTGCTTGAAGTGTTGCATTTGGTTGTTCGTTATCCTTTCTGAGAATGATTTTGAATTTCAAGTCCTAACATTATATATGTGGAATTTGAGTGCTATGTTCTTACGGGCTTGTTCAATCGGGTGCTATGGTAAATATAATTTTTGCTTTTGTATGCTTGACTTGTATTGAAGTATTTAGGATGCACGGAGACTTGGTTATACGTATCTCATTCTTTTATGTAATGCACTAAACTGGAGTAAGCTGACTAAACCTAATTTTGAGTTCAGATTGCACTTATACATGGCAATAAGTATTATGGCGATTCTTCCATTCACACAACTAGAGTGGGGAGGCTCCTGAGGGAGAGAGAGTTAAGTAGGTTGAGGAGAAACAATAGGAAAGAATTAGTAGATGAAAGCAAATGAGCTTGAGAACCTCTCACAAGATATCTCTGGTGTCGAACAGTTTGTGGAGAGGTTAGCTGGAACAGGGCAAAACGGAGGATTTGAAAGAGCAGAACGAAGCCAACCCACATAGCGACTTTTAGCATTAGCTAATCGGCTGCCGGTTTCTGCTGTAAGGAGAGGTGAAGATTCATGGTCATGGGAGATCAGTGCTGGGGTTTAGTCAGTGCACTTCTGGGTATGTGGATGGCTTTTGTTCCTTATTTCAGTTCATGATATTGACTTGAGCTCAGAACTTGCATTTACAGTGGAATCACAATCAAGTGCAATGTGTTATGATTTTGATGTTGTATTTTTCATTTATATTCTTAGTAAGCGTATTTTAAGTGTGCGTATTAGTGTCATTAAAAGCCTATTAGCTCAAAATGGTAGAGCAATGTGCCTACGCACAAAGATGCGGGTTCAAATCCCGCATAGGCTATCTATGTTTATCGCTTGCAAATACTACGTTCTCTTCATGAATAAGAGTATAAGATGCAAAAATAAAATAGTAATGTGCAAATATAAGAAGATAAAGTGCAAAAATAAGATTGTAATGTGCACATTTAGAATACAAGTGTGCAAAAGTAAGATACAGTTGTGCCTATTTAGAATACAATTGTGCACATTTAGAATACAAGTGTGCAAAAATAAGATACAATTGTGCAGATTTAGAATACAAGTATGCATACAACAACTACTAAAAATTAATGAAGGAATCTGACAAATCTTATCTCAATCAATTGTGCTAAAGTAAGATACAATTGTGCAGAATTAGAATACAATTGTGCAAACGTAAGATACAATTGTGCAAAAGTAAGATACAATTGTGCAGATTTAGAATAGAATTTTGCAAAAGTAAGATACAATTGTGCACATTTAGAATAATAGTGTGCAAAAGTAAGATATAATTGTACAAATTTAGAATACAATTGTGCAAAAGTAAGATACAATTGTGCAGATTTAGAATGCAATTGTGCAGATTTAGAATGCAATTGTGCAGATTTAGAATACAATTTGTGCAAAAGTGAGATACAATTGTGCAGATTTAGAATACAATTGTGCAAAAGTAAGATACAATTATGCACATTTAGAATAATAGTGTGCAAAAGATATAATTGTGCAAAAGTAAGGTACGCCAAAAAAAACTCCTAATCCCATCACCTTTCTCAAACCAAGAATTTATTTCAAAATTCTCAACCAATAGTTCATTCAAAACTGAAACCAATCCATTGCCCGAGCTATCTAATTGATGCCCTATTATTAGCAGACATGATATTCCGAATTAAACATTGAAACAGAGTATATAGATCCAGGTGGAGTCGAACCACCAACATCCTGAACAACAGGCGCTCATTCCTAATTGAGCTTATGGATCTTAACACAAGTAACAAGCTAACCCAAATATGGACAAGCTCAGAACATTTGAGCTCTAAAATTGCACTTTTTGGTTTTATATTTGCACATTATCAAACTAAAATTGCACTTTTTCAAGCTAAGAACATTTTTTGTAAGAACCAAGCAAATAATCTTTAGACAAGAACATTAGATGATATAAAATAAGAAAATCTAGGTATTTTCAGTAAAGTAGTTGATGTGAGCCTGTGATATGCCTAAATATATCCATTACTTTCCATTCCTGAGAGCTAAGAAGTTAAACCAAATAGTTTTATGTTTAGTTTATTAGAATGTAGCGACTAGTAACCAAATAGGCAGATAGCATATGACGGTGTGACGTAAAAATGCTACAAGCACAAGGTGATTGCTAATCACAGAATTTGAAAATGGATGCTATACCCTAAGCTGCTCAAATTTGACTCAATAAGCTGCTTAAAATTGACTCAATACGCAGCTTGTTGGAGATCAAAAGACCAAAATCAGTAGGTATTAGAACAATCAACTGCATATTATATCAATGAAGAAAAACACGATGCAAACCACACACGTTGCGTGCACCTCATGAAAGACCATTAATCATGTCTATAGTCAAAATATTCGGTATTCACACACATCTTGCCTTCATCACAGGCAAAACTATCATGCTTCGCAAAATCTTAATCTAACCAAGTTTTCTCTGTTGACTGATCATCAAATATGCAGTACAGTATAATATCACACACTAACCTGCATCTATGCAGTTCAAGTGTCTTCAATCTCCTTTTCCTTAATCGCACTATAAAACCCGACAATTCTCTTGGATCAAACAAGCATCTTCCTAGATCACCATAGGCCAAGGAGCGAGGAAGACAGCTAAACAAGCATGACTATTGCAGCAATTGTCTTCCAGCTCTTTTCTGCTCTAATAAACTCCTCCAATGGTGAGTTGCACTTGTGAATCCATTAATCTCACGCTGGAACTCGGTGCCCATATGATCAACATAAGCACATTAAAATCAACAGGCGAAGAGATTAGCATCAAGAATCAGTGAAGAAAGTAAGCTCTGCACCGGACTGTGTTAAGGAAATTTGCCAGTTAAGTTACAAGTCACAACTTCATTCCCTCTAATGTAAACCCAAAAATTCCCAATTTGCAAGCACCGCATATAGTGTCAACTCCCAAACCCCAACACAGAAAAAAGGGGAGGAGGAGATCTAATCAAGTATGATACCGCGGAAATCAAAATCAAATTAGAATTGAAAGAAAATTGCAAACAGAAACCCTTACCCGCGATGGATCCGGCGCCTCTTCCTTGAGAATTTGGTAGAGCGAATGCGGCACAATTAGGGGAAAGGGACGAGAAATAGGGATGGAAATAAGTGATTCATCAATTGCGGTTCTTGTTGTAGCTGCAATTGATCGGCGTTCTCCATTGATGGACTCATTAGGGATTCAGATTCGATTTCGAAAGAGAAGATCTCCTCCATGGTTTCTATACAGTCCACAGCGTGCGGGAGAAGAAGGGTTTTTTTTAACCGGTTCAGCCCGGTTCGGTATATTTTTAAAAAACAGGCCCGCGTCCGGTTTTCGACTAAAAGACAAAATTTTACACGTTAATGACTTTTTACATTTTAAAGCTTCCCTATATATATATGATGTGGTTCGGGTGTGCACTGTGCACAAATATTATTCGGTGAAATGTGAAACATTATTCGGTGAAATTTGAAGCATTATTCAGTGAAATGTGAAACATTCTACCGAATACTTTTATGTTTTTTTTCCGTTTAGTTCAGATCAAAACGTCTCAATTCCATTGAATAATTTGTAACATTCTACCAAATAATGTTTATTTTTTTATTTATCCATTTCAAATAAAAGAAACCTCAATACCCTAAACAATACTTGCAATTTATACTAAATGTTTCAAATTTCACCAAATAATGTTTCACATTCCCCTAAACAATACTCACATTTTATCGAATAATGCTTCAAATTTCACCAAATAATGTTTCACATTTCACCGAATAATATTTGTACACAGTGCACAACCTAAGGCTTGTGCACAAATGATCCATACACTATATATATATATATATATATATATATATATATATATATATATATATATATATATATATATATATATAAATATATATGTGTGTGTAAATATATATATAGGGGTGCGCTCCGGTGAAAACCAAAATTGCGGTAAAAACCGTGAGAACCGGCTTTTTAGCCCGGTTCACTTGCCTTATAGCCCGGTTATGAATAGAACCGATCTATAAAGTCACAAATTTTAGCCCAGTTCTGAATAAAACCGAGCTATAAAGTCACTATGTAATTTTAAAACATGAGTTTTTTAGCACGATTTTTACGCTTGACCGAACTATAAAGTCATGTGTTATTTTAAAACTGGAGTTTTTAGCACGGTTTTTAGGTTGAACCGAGTTGTAAAGTCACCACGTGATTAAGGTTTTTAGCAAATGTTTCAAATAAATCAACCTATAAAGTAGTCCTCACAAGTGACGGATCTAGAATTTTAGTTTAGGGGGGGGGGGGGGGATAAAAACTACTAAGGACAAAGACGATAAGTAGCACTTTGTACTTCTTGAAGTAGATAAACATCTTAAAATACTTTGAGCTTGATTTTTGTAACTAATAAACAATCTGGTTGGTAGTACTTTGAATAGATAACTTGGATTCAATAACAAACACTATATTCCACCTGATTTCTATCTTTGAACCACTTGTCCACATTATATACTCGTATAAAAAAACAAATCCACAAACCACAATTCCAAATCACAAATCATAAATTGACAACTTTATTTCTCAAAACCACAACCACAAACCACAATTTCAGGTCACAAACTATAAATTTATAAATTCATTTTTCAAAACCACAAATTCTAATCATAATTTATCAAAATCACAAACCCTAATCGAAATTTCTCCAAATTAAATCTCAAACCTACAAATTCTAATCTAAATTGACTCTCATAAAATAATCAAATTAAAGAGTTGAGGAAACAAGGAACAAATCTAACCTTGAATTAGGAGGAGAACTGTAGAATAACAAGTGAAGGGCGACATCTTTTAGAAATGTAGCAGTAAAAACTAACAGATAAAAAAAAGTGGGGATACTAAGGACAAAGACGGTAAGTAGCACTTTGTACTTCTTGAAGTAGATAAACATCTTAAAATACTTTGAGCTTGATTTTTGTAACTAATAAACAATCTGGTTGGTAGTACTTTGAATAGATAACTTGGATTCAATAACAAACACTATATTCCACCTGATTTCTATCTTTGAACCACTTGTCCACATTATATACTCGTATAAAAAAACAAATCCACAAACCACAATTCCAAATCACAAATCATAAATTGACAACTTTATTTCTCAAAACCACAACCACAAACCACAATTTCAGGTCACAAACTATAAATTTATAAATTCATTTTTCAAAACCACAAATTCTAATCATAATTTATCAAAATCACAAACCCTAATCGAAATTTCTCCAAATTAAATCTCAAACCTACAAATTCTAATCTAAATTGACTCTCATAAAATAATCAAATTAAAGAGTTGAGGAAACAAGGAACAAATCTAACCTTGAATTAGGAGGAGAACTGTAGAATAACAAGTGAAGGGCGACATCTTTTAGAAATGTAGCAGTAAAAACTAACAGATAAAAAAAAGTGGGGATATTAAGGAGAGTCGAACCTGGGTTGGCTCGCTCTCTTCATAATTCA
This sequence comes from Persicaria maculosa, assembly GCA_963922045.1. Taxonomy (NCBI): domain Eukaryota; kingdom Viridiplantae; phylum Streptophyta; class Magnoliopsida; order Caryophyllales; family Polygonaceae; genus Persicaria; species Persicaria maculosa. The sequence goes on along the minus strand of OY998252.1, from coordinate 43,927,082 downwards.
TGATTTTCCGTCCGCACTTAGAACCCATTGAGCCAAAGCGTTTCATCGTTTTATCATACACTTCAATATCTTTTATTACAAAACAAAAAACTCAATTTATAAAAAAATATATATACCTTTTTTTTTATTTGGTGGGGGGGGGGGGGGGGGGGGGGGTTCAGCCACCCCAAGCCCCCGTAGATTCGCCTCTGATCCTCACGGTTTTTTACTACAATTTGAGGTTTTCACCGGAGTCAATTCCTATATATATATATATATATATATATATATATATATATATATATATATATATATAGGGTTTGCTTCAAATGTAAAAAGTCCTTAACGTGTAAAATTGGCTTAACGTGTAAAATTAGTTTTTTTAATGGAGAAGAGCCGAACTGGACCTGTTTTAAAAAAAACAAGACTCTGAACCCGCTCCTTTCTCCTCTGTTTGTTCATCGGTCTCCTCCGTCCGCTCTCATGGCGCCGCCACCTCTCTGCTCCCTCTCTTCTCGCACTCTCCCTCGCTCACTTGCTCTCGCCCTCGCACTCTCCCTCGCTCGCTCGCGCTCGCACTCTCGCTCCCTCTTTGCTCACAATCTCCCTCGATTGTGGACTAATTAGGGATTTGACTTCAATTTTAATTAGGGATTTAAGCTCTGAAATCCTTGGCTAACTTCGGCCACCTCCAGATCGAGCTCGCCGAGGTCGAGATGCCCAATATCATGGCGTGCCGCACTGAATGGGATCGTCGGAGGCGAATCTGGTCGGGTTCCTTGATGACCAACCGACCTGTAAGGTACTCTCTCACCATCTCAATTCTAGGGTTCTTTAAAATTTGAGTAATTTTACAGTTTGAAACTCTCAGTTGCTAGGGCTCGATCTTCTTAATCTCTGGTAGTGTCTCTGCCTCTCAATCTTTCTGATTTCAAAAACATTTAGAAACTTTAGATTCGAGTGATTAATAGGGTCATTTGGTACGTTTAAGAACTTAATACAGAGATCAACTTGGGTGGCTTTGAATTTAAATGTGATTTGTGATATCTTGAAATTAGCTATTCGTTAATTGAGATTGTTTTGGATCTTATATCTGATTATTAGTGCACTGCATTCAGGGAGAAAATAGTAAGGGTTTGATTTCCATAAACTTTGCTAAAAAATTATATGTATGTTCATCAGTTCATTCACTGTACTTGTCTGAGATAAGCTGAGAACCTCACTTAAGAAACGAAACTGAATAAAGATGTGATTTTGCATTGGCAATTTGTGAGCTCAATGATGTAAAAAAAATCCATAGCACATCGTTGAGTTAGAACTATACACTTGATTTCTTGGATTGGAAATCTATTACAAAGTGCAGAAGTTGATTTCTTTGGATCCCCCTATAGCTGTCAGCTAGTAATGATACAGAACATAGAGCAAGATTCGATATGATAGCTTCCATCTAAACTGGCACCAGCTATGTCGTCAATTCATTGATCATACACACATAAACTCCAAACTATCAACCAACTGCACTTAAATCTAGAGTAAGACCACTGAGTCAATATGCTACATCTGCCTTGAAACCCTTATATAGAATTCAGTGTGTTGTTTGAATTACCTGTATTTTATTTTATATTGTTTATGTCTTCCGTCATGATTTTGAACCTGAAACACTTACAGAAAGCTATTATTATTCTGTACCTTGTGGAGAAAGGGAGGGATAAGGGGGATTTTGTTGGTTATTTTACTTTTACTTTTATACGAGGAGGTACATTTGAAGAGAGAAATTACAGATCCTTTTCCTATTAGGAATGTTTGATCTATGCTTGGACTGGCTGACCTTTGACTGTAGGGATGATTATGTTTGCTTTTGACCATGACATATTTACTAAACATATTGTAGCGCTTTGAAGATAAACAAACCTGAGTTTATTTGATTGTCCAAGATAATCTCACCTACTAGTAACAAAAAAAATTCTTTGATGCCTAACTTTGTTATATTTTTGTATTGGTTCTCTTGGTCTTATGTATTCTGAGCTTTTAGTGGGAGGAGACTAGACTGAATTAATAAAATTGAAAATTTTGCAATGGTCATCACATCACCTGAAAATGCCTCCAAAGGTAAGCATGAGTCTTGGAGACTCCAGTGTAAAGGTTTATTAAAGATTGTTTTTTTTAGGATATCAGTAGGTGAATCTTTTAGGCAGTTGAACAATATTTAGATTGATTAGATGTAATATCCTTTTTTACACTTTAATTTTCCTAAAAGTTTATTCTTTCAGCAATAGTTGGACATGTTATTAGAATATTTTTAATGCAACATATATAGATCACAAATTTTAGCTTCTGGAAAAGCCACAGTGACATCCTTGCAGCCAGTTTCTTCACCGATTGTGGGCTCATGTTTGCTTTATCATTTTTCTTACAATGTAGTTAGCAAACTCACAACAAGAGGTCACGATGAGAAGTGGTTTGTTTTCAAGGCAACCAACTTCATCCACTGGATTGAGCTCCTCTTCTGCAGGACTTCGCAGGCAGTCTTCATACAGATTTTGCGTCGAAGGGTCACTAAACCAGACACTCGTGCAAAGGAAAGATTGTCTTATGTGTGACGTTCCGGATGATCCAGAAAGTACGGGGGATATACTAGGAAACGAAATCAGTGCTACCAAGGGCTCCCTTGTTGCAGGTGCAGTTGGGACCATAATGCAAGGCAGTGGCTTCAAAGATTTCAGTCAATCCTTCCGTCTTCCTGCATCTTTCCTTGGTTTGAATGATGACGTCTCTCATATCTCCTACATTCGTCATCCAATGAGGTAACTTCGACGTTTACATGTCATTGTTTCTTCTGATCTATGGCTTGTGTGGTTGAGTATTCGGTTCTTGCTAATACACATGTGTCTTTAGCTACCCTGCATTAGGAACCATATTAAAGATAATACAGTTATGCAACCGGAACCTCTAGCCCTATTAACTATGAAACTATCATCAGCTACTGCATCAATTGTGTTTTTCTCTTCCTTTTTTGTTTACTTATCTTGAAGATTTGAAGTGATGAAATGGTGACTTGGTGGTTTTTACTGTCGATTATTCCCTTGTGCAGATGCTTCACAGGTTCTTTTGGTACACTAAAATTTAGTCAAGGCATTTGTCAACCCAAATACGAAAGTAGTGAGCAGCTTGGACAACGCATATGGGGAATTTTGCAGAAGATGTTCAAGTCCAAAAAGATCCTTAAAACTTGGGCAAGTAATGGAGTGACCTTCTGGATGTATTGGAGCTTCGCAGTATGATTTTAAGGGTTCTTGAATTCATGATAGGACCTTCCACTTGTGATTTTATAGCAAATAGAGTAGCCTTTGAAAACTTGGGCAAGTAATGGAGTGATCTTGCACTTGTGATTTTATAGATCTTATGAATTTCATGTCTGGTGGTTTAGAGATCAAGCATCTTGTCTTGCTTTTGTTTGGGTGAGATTGGGAGATGGAAAGATTTAAGTGCACATTTTAAGTGCAGTATTAGATAGCCAATGTGCACGGTTAAGAGATACTAGTGCATACTTAATATCAAAAAGTGCATGAATAAAAGAACAAAGTGATAATATAGGTTTTTCTTTTGTCTTTTTAAGTATAAGATTTCTAGAGCAAAATTTGAGTTCAAGTCAGTATTCTTATTTCTGATCCTTACTGCTCCTGTAAACTCCTAGCATAAATCAGAATCTTGTTTGTTGATAATAAATGAAAATTTTGCTTTGTTGTTCACCTGAATGAAAAAGGTTGATTTTCACTTGATTAATGAGGTTTACCAAAGCCACCTGCAAAAAGAGATTATAAATGACTGGCTTACAGACTTTACAGTTAAAAAGTCTCTCTATGTGGGATGCGACATTGGAGTAAAATTTAGTCAATCTGATTTTTTTTAAATCATTTTTTCAAATGATTGCTTGAACTAGTAGTAAGTCTTGCTTTCTTAATTGGATTGAGATTTAGCTTTGTGGATTTGAAATTGTGATAGCTAAATTCATGCCTTCTAGGTGTTTGATAAAATGCCTATGAGAGAAATTGAGATTGAGTACAGGATTTCGCATACCAAAAGGATTTAAAGCCTTTTGAAGTTTTGCACTAAAGCCTATTAGCTCAAAATGGGAGAGCAATGTGTCTACGCACAAAGATGCGGGTTCAAACCCCGTATAGGCTATCTATGTGGTATCTCTTAATATGTTTCTCTTCATGAATAGTATAAGGTGCAAAAATAAAATTATGATGTGCATTTGTGCAACTGTGAAGTGCATTTTGTGCAGAGGTGAAGTGCATTTGTGTAGCTGTGAAGTGCATTGTGTAGCTGTTAAGTGCATTTGTGCAGCTGTGAAGTGCATTTGTGCAGCTGTGAAGTGGATTTGTGCAGATGTGAAGTGAAAAAAATTCAAACTACAATTGTGCAAAAGTAAGATATAATTGTTATGTGCACATTTAGAATACAAGTGTGCAAAAGTAGGATACAATTGTGCAAATTCAAACTACAATTGTGCAAAAGTAAGATATAATTGTGCAGATTTAGAATACAATTGTGCAAAAGTAAGATCATAATGTGCATGAATAATCGCAAATTTAAACTACAATTGTGCAAAAGTAAGATACTATTGTGCAAAAGTAAGATAGAATTGTGCAGATTTAGAATACAATTGTGCAAATTTAAGATCATAATGTGCATTAAATCATTAATAAGACAAAATATGTGCTTTTGAAATCGATGTTTTAATTTTATTTTTTTTTTACTTTTGAGAGTTTGGGTTCACCTCTCGGATAATTTAGGGTGATAGATGTGAGTTTGAAATCGATTTTTTTACTCATAAGCTTTTAAAATTAAAGTCCATAAAGAAGATTAAAATGTGCATAATTAAGGTTAAAAAGTGCATAACTAAGATTATAATGTGCATGATTATCAATTTGCGATTGTTGCACTCTTGTCTATTATGTAACCTATGTGGGATTTGAACCCACATCTTTGTGCAAACGCACATTGCTCTACCAATTGAGCTAATAGGCTAAATTATGATTTTCATGCTAAAATAGAAGAACCTAATCGACCTAAAGCATATCACAATAAAATTCTAAAATCCAATTAGCTCATGATTCACAACCAATTTGACAATGCTATGAACATGAAATTAGCTCCAAATCAACCCAACATCACAATCATATCATCAATTTCAATCAATCTGGATGTTGGCAAAAAAAAAACTCAAATTCTAAAATATATCGCAAAACAATTCTAAAATTCAATTAGATCATGATCCATAAACAATTTGACAATGCTATGAACATGAAATTAGCTCCAAATCAACCCAACAACACAACCATATCATCAATTTCAGTCAATTTGGCTTTTGGCAAAAAGCCCAAATTCTAAAACATATCGCAATATAAAATTCTAAAATTCAATTAGCTCATGATCCATAAACAATTTCACAATGATATGAACATGAAATTAGCTCAAAATCAACCCAACAACACAACCATATCATCAATTTCAATCCATTTGGCTTTTGGCAAAAAGCCCCAAATTCCGCTCCTAAATCAAACCCCTGATTTTCAATCTCAACCTAAATCATTCAAACAATCTAAATAATTGTAATAAACAAGTTTAGGGTTATAAATCATACCAAATTCGAGTTGAAACAAGGAGCAAAATGGGGATTTTCGAAGGTATTCTGAGCCAAAAATGTCGAACAGCACTTATGGGGGAGATGGGCTCGGTGTGAGCTCGGCTGGGCTCGAACCATGTGGATTCCGGTCTCGGGGGGTGCGCCTGAGGGAGGGGGTTCGAGCAGGTGGTGGCTGGTGGCCGGAGGTGGCTCGTGGGTGGCGTGGGAGGCAGAGACAGTGGTGGCTCGAACAAGGTGGGGAAGGTTCGGTGATGGTGCAACTGGGCTCGAACCAAGCCAAGTCCAGTCTCGGGGGTGCGCCTAGGGGTGGGCTCGAGCGCGGCTAGGCGCTGGTGGTCAGAGGTGGCTCGACGCGGGTGTGGGTGCGGGAGGCCGAGAGCAACGTGGTGAACTGGTGCTTAGTGTGAGCGTACGCTGGTGTTTATTTTACACAATTTTAAACGTTAAGCGTATTTTACACGTTAAGAAGTTTTTACATTTTAAAGCTTCCCTATATATATATATATATGTATGTATGTATATATATGTATTTATTTAAACAACTATATATATATAGCCTTTCCGGCCTTGGGCCCAAAGCACAACCTTCTGGGCCCAAAGAAGGAGTTGCACACCAGTCCACGGGCCCAAGAAAGGGTTGAAGAAAGTTGCAAGAAGGAGGCATCCAAACCCGTACAAGTCCCCACCAGCAACAACCCCTGACGACGGCAAAATGGACGCCCGCAAAGACGACCGAATGAACGAGAGAGCAGACGCCAGAGGGCCGAGACGGAACGGGGGGTCAAGAAAAACAGGGGAGGGGTACATCAGGGACAACAGCCACCGGAGGCAGGGAACCCCAGGAGGAGGAAGAGGAGACCTCGGGCGAACACGACAGGTCGAGGGAGATTCAATTTTTGGAGCTCGGTTCCCAACCGCACAAGGCAATTGATAGATCTCAGTTCCAGTGGGGAAGAAGAATCAAGAGGGGCAAGAGCAAAGGATGAAGAGGAGAGGGGAAACGGGGCCCCAACACCCCCAAATCCAAACTCGATTCAACACCTCAAAAAAAGAGAGAAACAGGACGGCCGGACGGAGGATGCTAGAGTAGCAACGAAGAGAGGAGCAGCTAAGCAACCCTAACTCACGAATAATTCGAATGCGCACAAGCAGAAATTGGTGGTGAGCGGTGATTACAAGAGCCAAGGAGGCGAGACGGTGGCTCCTGCAGGAGGAGTAATGAATCCCGAAGGAGGAGTAATTGCTCCCGGAGGAGGGGTAATGGCTCCCGAAAGAGGAGTAATAGCTGGTGGATGAGGAGTAATGCCTCTCGGAGGAGAAGGAGAACTCACTCAACATATAATTATGCTATGTATTCTGTCGATTGAACACAAACGGCTCAACAGAGTCCAAAATCTCTCCTCACCATTTTGATAGTGTTCAAGATTTTGAGCAAAGAGATAGAAATCCAAAATTTCACACAATTTGGAATTTTTTTTATTATTGTTTGGATCTCCTCCCTCCCTCTAGAATTCTAGAGAGAGGTCAAAGCATTAAGGGTTATGCTTACATTGTACATGCCCAATAACATACATTTGTATATTTTTTTTCTTTTAAGTTGATATTTTAATAAGTATTATAATTAATATTCTAAAAAAATAACTCTTTTGTGTTTAATTTTTTTTAAATATCATTTTATATTAAAAAAAGTATTTTTTTATTAGGAAAAAATTTGAAGTCAGATAAACCTGAAACTCCAGGGCCGATAAGTCAGTAGACGGATAACCGTCTAAACCAACATAAAAATACAATGAGGTGCAAAATACAAGCCAGAACTCTACAAAGGCTAAACAAAACACAACTACACCGAACAAGACGAGGACGTAGACGAAAGACGAAGCCAAGCGTAACCCGGAATCAGCACCGTAGACCAGTGGCACATCAGGAGTCACCTGTGGGTAGTGAAGACGAACCTCCAAGGAACCATACTTCCGGAGAAAGGAGACGCCTCGATACACACTACCACGACCCCTGCCTATCCCGGCTCCGACTTTCAGAACCTCATCAAACGGAGCAGAAAATCTCGTCTAGCCAAATGTAGAGCCACACAACACCTGTACCGAACGCACCAAAATCCCAAGCGGGAAAAATGCAGACCCCGATGGGAATTATTTATATTAATTATTTATTAAAATTCACTCCTTTCAATTTTATTTAATTTATTCAAATTTTTCTACGAGTCAACTTTGGACCCAACGCAAAACCTTGGGCCCAAAGGACATCTCATGGGCTTTAGATTCGGGTCCAAGAGTCCAAGGAAACCCTAAGCCAAAGTAGCTACCAGCCTGGTTTGGTGGTCGCCGGAGAGGCGGCGTTTTCCTTCAGCCTTCTATTACAAAAGTATATAAATATATGTTATTTGACATGTACAATGTAAATATAATTTTTATTATTATTTTATCATTACAAAATACCCCAAATATTTTTGTGTTACACCAAGGGTGTCATGTTGTGTTGTAGACTTCTAGGAGGTCCATTCCCTTAAAGTGGGGATTTTGTTTTATGAAATCATCTTTAAATTAAAAAGTTACATATAGTTCGATTTCGCCAATCACATGGTGTTTTCATTGACTTTCTATGTTGATAAAACTTTTTTTGTATGAAAAAGCTTTATTTACATCGAAAGTCGATGAATGGTTGTGCAATTGATGAAAATTTAGGCATGATAATTTTTTATTTTTTTCTTTTTTTATACAAGGCAAGGATGGGGAGGAAGGTCAACCGCGATTGACCCACCGCGGCACCGCCCAGTAGCGTCCCAATGGAGGAAATCTGCAATCTCAGCGAGAACACAGTCAGTGACGAAGCACGAGTACAGGCCCTGATGTGCCAACCGATCTGTCACTCGGTTGCCATCCTTGAAGACGTGCACGAAGGTGACACTCTCAAAGAAATGACAAAGGCCAAGAGCATCTGAAATAGCCATCTCGATCTCCCACATGCATTGCCAAAGGCCTCGCAAGACATTGATGACGGTCAAGTAGTCGCCTTCAACCATCAGCCGAGTGAATCCCCGCTTCGAGGTTTCTAGAAGACCAACAATGGGACCATAGCGTTCTGCTGGCACAGCAGACACCGTACCATGGCTACGAGCACCACAAGAAAGAACCCTCCCCTGGCTATCACGAATAACAAAGCCAGAAGCAACACGGTTCGACCCAGTTCAAGCACCATATATCAAAATTAAACTTAACAAAATCCTCCGCTGGTTTTTTCCATGTAACTACTTTTTGTTTTGGCATTCTCTTCTTTTGGGAGTTTGGTCTCAATGTGTCAACGCCATCTTCTTGTTCCATATTTTGTGCTATTTTCCAAGTATTCCTGTATTGTTATATATTTTTTTATCCATTCTTCCATTGTACTTATATCATTGTTGTCAAAAATTATTTTGTTCCTCATCGACCATAAGCCCCAAAGAGAGAAGGCAATGGTCGATTTATGTTCCGTAGATAATTGGTGGAATATTTTTTAGATTATATCCTTATATAACTTGTGTTATTTGTTAGTGTTTTGGATCGTACGTTCTATCCGTCTATCTAATTTCCCAATGAATGACAACGAGGTCTGATATTCAGTGAAGAGATGAGTATTATCTTCTTCATGATGGGAGCAAAGGGGGTATTCCAGAGGCATATGAACTCCTTTGCCTTGTAATCTGACTTTTGTTGGGGTTCCGTTTAGTAGGTTTTTCAAGAGGAAAATTTTAATCTTAGGCGGACATTTAATTTCCCAGATCCAGTCTAGTGAGTCTGAATTGATCCTTCTGGTTCTCGTGATGTGTTCTAACGTGCTAGCAGTGGAGAACCACCCATTTTTACTTGATTTCAAATACAATCTGTCTTCAATTTCATTGGAAGGGATATAGATATCTAGAATTTTATCAACAATATCCGACGGGAGGTAGTTACTCAATTTTTCTTTGTCCCAAGTCTTGTTTGGTTTCATGAATTTGTCAATAGTTTCTTGTTCATCAATTTTATTTAAGATGCATTTTTCTCGAAGGTTTCCTTCGTTTTGAAGCCAGGTGACCTTCCAGAATCTTATGGATTTCCCGTTTCCCACATGCCAGACTAGCCCTGCACAGAATTCCTCTTTGATATCCATTAGTTTCGCCCATTGCCAGGAGGAGTTCTTTTGATGTTGATAATTCCAAATATTCGCATTTTTAAGGTACTTATGTCGGATGATTTTAACTCATTCGTTACAGGGCTCCGCCAGGATTTTCCAAAGCAATTTCATTTGCAACGCTTTGTTCATGTCTTTGGTCTTATGTAGTCCGAGTCCTCCCTCTCTCTTTGATCAGCAGACTTTTTTCCCAACCAATAAGGGGCTTGTATTTAATGTAGCCATGCTATTTAACAGGACCTTTGATTTTCTTTCAAATTCTATTATTTCAATTCTTTTTGCGGAGTTTCAATGAATTTTTACAATTCTAATGCGATTTTTTATTTCAAGATTTGTTCAACCTAGGGTCGGATATTTGCATCAAGATTTAATTATAAGATTGATATATTTTATTGTGCTAAATCATTCACCTAGATCAACTTCAATGAGATGTTTAAAATAGCTCAAACAATTTGATGATATGATTAGGGCTTGTTTGGCGCGTTAGAAATTAATCTAGGTTAAGATTAAACATCTAGATGAAAGTTTAGCCTTTGTAGATGGATTAAAAGAGTAAATTTTTATTTGACACATGACAAATTACATACAGTTTTGTAAAGCTATTTTTTCGAAAACCGCAAAAGGCTTTGCTATAACCCTTTAAAAAGCTCCAATAAGCTTGTGCCAAAAAAGCCCTCAACTGACTTGACAAACTTTATCAAGATAATTATGTGTCCGTTTACATAGCATTATATTATGTTTTAGGAAAAATGACCAAGAATAACCAAATATAACTTGTAAACTAAAAATAATACGAAGTATTGTGTTGATTAGATTCAATAGCCTTCGTTGCCTCTTGTCGGATTCTCATCACTAGATTCGATAGTCTTCATCGCCTCTTGTCATATTCTCACCACCAAATCCAGTTGCCTTTGTCACCTCTCGTTCTAAAACCAAGTTATTTTGAAAGAAACTTTTCACCAATTTCCCTCAAAATTGCTCCATTTCTCGCCCTCCACCACCACCATTTCCAAACATATGCTTATGGAGGTTAATAGCAAACCTTGATTCTTCTCGAATTTTGAATCTCGGGTCCCAGTTTCAAAACCTTAAAATTGAATTTCGGCTATTAGGGTTTGAGATAGGTGATTTTTGCCGAAGAAGAAGAAGAAGAAGTCTCACTCATTAACATCAGAGATCTAAACGGTGGTCCAGGGCGTTAGAGAAGAGAATATGACGATGAATGGCGAGGTTATTGATGGTATACCAGACTACTACTGCAGATTGTCGGGGGAAGATGGACAACTGCAAAGGCCATTACCTATAATTGATTTAAATAAAAAACTATACATATTTTCTACAATAATTATATCATATATATATATATATAAAGGCAATAACTTAAAATTTTAGATAATACATTTTTTGACAAATCGAGAGGTCGTAGAAACAGCGTACTGGAAAATCATCGAAAGGGAGAGTAAACAGGGAAAACAAGGCTAACGGACGAAGTTGGCTGATAGCTAACAAGGCATCGAGATGAGAAGGACTCTCCTACCAAAAAAGAGGTTATGGGAAGCTAAGCACTTTTGAGGAAGCAACGTCGGGCAGCAAGTACACTAAGAAATGATCTTATGTAGGAAGCGATGACGAAACTCCTAGGAAACACTGCCCGAAATCGGAGCTACCTAAAACACACCACCACGACCTCAGTCAGACACGACTCGCACCGCAAACAAGACCACCAAGAAAGAAAGACGACTAGGAACACCTGGAAACCACGAAGTCGAAACAGAAAACCTTGAAATCAAAGAAACTCTAATCGGGCTTTTATTTGGTCAATATCGGCTCAGAAGAAGCCTAATTTTTTTTATTAGAAAATAATTCGAAGGCCAGACATACCCGATACCTCAAGAGGCCGAACAAAGTCGGCAGATGGCGGCCCGTCATACAATGAGAATACGAGAATAACAATTGGTCCAAACCAGGCAGTAATAAGCAAACAATTTCAATTGACCTAGCAAACCTAATCCAACCCCACCGGGAAAACATAGACTAGGAAACGAAGCCAAGCACCACCAAACAGTGGCATCGTTGTCCAGCGGTACAACATGATTCCATGTGGGCAGTGAAGACAGTTCTCTAAGGAAATATCCGGAACACGGAGTCGCCTCGATATGCACTGCCTCGACCCCAGCCAGACCCAACTCTGAAAAGTCAGAGACCCAACTAAGAAGAGGATCGCCAAGACCAACCAAAAATCGCCGCAGAGAACCACCTAAGAAAAATGCACCTGAAACCCTTACGGGATTTTATTGGCGCCCTTTCGGGATTTGAACAAGCCCTTACGAGATTTGGCAACAACCCTTTCGGGTTTTTTAAATTGATCTTACGCTCTTTTGGGGCATATGCGAACAGTCCGCTCGTAATCCATCCAACTAGCAAGGAAGGAAGGACCCTAACGCCGACGACGACCGGAGCGGAGCGAGCCAAACCCCGGGCGGACAGGCGCCGCCGCCAGCAACACCATGGAGGGCCCACCGCAAACGAAGTGCCTCAAAATCACAGGTAAAACTACAAATTGAGGGTTGGGATGGAGAAGACAAGAGCGGGAGACCCTACCAATGCTAAAAAAAAAACAGATCGATTGATGGAAGATGAGGTTGATTTGGAGAAGGGGATTCGAAAGTTAGGTTTGGAAAAGGATAGGACACGGCTGATACACCGACCACGATCACCCAGAGCGACGATAGTGGAACCGTGCAGGAAGCCAAACGGAGAGGATGATGGTGGTGGGGGGTGAGTTGGTACGTGGCAGATTGCTGGGGGTGATGCTGGATGGCGGTGATGAAAAAGGTATTAGATTTGGGTTTTTAGAGAGAGGCCAGATCCTCTCTCACCTCTTCGAGTTTGGGTTTTTAGAGAGATGCCAGATCATCTCTCACCTCTTCCAGTTTGGGTTTTTAGAGAGAGACCATATCCTCTCTCACCTCTTCGGTTGAAAATTATACTGCTCCTTGGGTACCATTAGCAAGAAACTTACTTATATACATTGTGTCAAAGCACATAAAAAACCTATTTTTTCCCTTCTTTTTTCCAATTTTCGGGAGGAGGGGACTTGGGCTTGGGATCTAAGAAAAAGCACAAACCTTACACACACACACACACTCCAAGGAAAGGTCGAGCACAAGAGTGAGGTACGTTTTTCTTTTCTATGGTCTTAATTTAGTAGGGAATATTATTTTTAAATAAAGATTGGGTCACCACCTCGAGCACAGGGAGGAGGAAGTGGGACCATGGATAGAGAACTCACTAAACGGAGAAACCTAAAAGCACATTGAAGGAAGAGAAAAACACGTCTTCGATAGGCAGAGTTCAACCAAGGAAGGAGAAAGAGATCCAAATTCAATTAGGTCATATTCGGCAAAACTCGGGTCAAAAGATCTTTGTTCAAAATATTGGATTCCAAGACTCCATAGGAGTAATGTCATAGGGGGACACTAGAGGTCTTGGTGTAGCCACTTGAGAACCAGCTAAAGAAAAACCTGCTTGTCAATCTTTTTCAAGTTCTTTGGTGCCAAGGATACATGTTCTTTGACAAAAATAAAATATTTTCAAAAATAAATATTAATAGCATTATAAGTTGAATATGTAAACGCGTCGTGCATAGACTTGGGGAAAGAGATCTTGGACATTATTCGAACCAAACGTACTCTCATTAATAATTTTCACAACTGAAAATCCAAATATATTTTGTACGGGCTAGGTGAATATTTAATTGGCAGATGTCCCATCAAAAGCTCAAAGATCTGTATAGAGGGAATACTATAGCTTCAACAATTTTAAATGATTGTATCCTCATGCCGAAAATATACAAACTTTGACAAAATCAACTAATCTCAAAAGAAAAAAAATTCAAAACAGATCCAAAATAATGTATTTCATCACATTTAATGAGATTAATGATATTTTGAGACTTCAGTATTTCGATTTCTTTTTTTTTATTAGGAAAGAATTCGGGCGAGCGAGCTCTACCTGGCGGCATCCTTTCGGATGAGGTCTAAAAGACCAAAATCGTTGTGAATATCGACACCCCAGGTAGAGTGGCAAAGATGTGCAACCTTATCAGCCACTCTATTGCCTAAACAGGGGACATGAAGAAGGAAACTTCTTTCAAAGTCGATATAAGAAGTTTAACATCTAACAACATCAGTTCAATTTCCCAATGACATTTAGATTTTTGGTTAAGTTGGTTAATGATTATACTAGAATCACCTTCAATGTGGATTTCATCTATACGGAGTTGAATAGTGTATTGGATTCCTAGTTTTAGAGCAAGAGCTTCCTCTTTCAATGGGCTTTGTTTACCGAGCTTTTTATAACATATGCATATTGGTCATCCTTCCTAATCCCGGATTATGGCACCCGCGGAGCTATCATTGTTTGTTATTGTGGATCCATCAAATTTTAGCTTGAGAATTCCCCTCGGGGGTTTACGCCATGTAATATTACCATACTTCATTTTCTTCTTTAGGTGGTTGGAGTTTTGTATTTGTAAGGGGAAGTCCTCATCTAAACTATACTCTATCTGCGATGTTTTACTCTAATTCTCCTTGTGAGTTTTAATAATACGTAACGAAGTATCTCTAAGCGGGATGGAGACATGCTTAAACATGTATTGGTTCCGAATGTACCAAACTGACCACCAAGCAAAAGAAGTTCAACCTTGGCCGCAGAATTAAGATTGTTCCCAAAGAAAGAAATGATAGGTTTTATATCTCGAGAATGATTTATCATACTGGATATTGTTGAGTTTATGTAAGGAGGAAACCAAAATAGAGAGTGCACATAGTTGCATTCCAACAGGAGGTGAACATTGTCTTCGGTCGTGCAATTGCACAAGCTGCAGGTGGAAAGTACAGAGGCCCCACGATAGGACAGCCTAGAGGCGCGCAGTTGGAAGACCATCCTGGCAAACCTTCCACATAAATTTTTTGTTCTTACACGGAATATCCAATTTCCATATCCAAGCATTATTATCTAAGGTCAGATAGGATTGAGATGTGGTTAGTTTGTGTGCACTTGAAGTAGTGAACCAACCTGCTCTATTTGGCTCCTAATATAGGCGATCCTCAAATGGAGAGATGGGAAGAGGAATGTCCATGATTTCTTCGATTATGTCAATAGGTAGCACATTGTTAAATTTCTCAATCCACCATCTACCCCCAAAATGTAGTCACTAACGGTTTCCTCCAAGTTACTAAGTTATGGGCGATCTTCTCTAGATTGCAGAGAAGAGGTTGTAATCAAATTATTTGTCCAAAATTTTATTGAATTCCCATTTCCAATTTGACCAAATAAGCCCCGACTTAAATTTATCAATGAGAGTTGTCAGTTTTGCCCATTGCCAAGAGGAGTCACTGCTTTTCTTGTATTCAAGGATGTTAACAGAGCGTAAGTATTTGTATTTAATCAGAGTGACCCAAACATTATTTGATTCAGCCAATATTTTCCATAGTAATTTCATTTGAAGAGCTTCATTCATCTCTTTTGATTTTCTGATCCTTAATCCCTTTTTGGTTTGCAAATCCTATCCCAACTAATAAGCGGCCGGTGTTGAAGATCTTTATTCCAAAAGAACATTCTGTTAATCTGATCAAACTCTTTATGTATCGAAGTGGGTAGCAAAAAGTTTTGCATTGTATAAAGTGGTTTAGCTCATAAATTCGTATTGATTAGAATTGCGCGTCCCTGTTGTGAAAAAGCATTGGCACGCTATTAACTTAGTTGTTCTTTAGATTTGCGGACGATATCTTCAAAAGTATGTTTGTTTACTCTACCATTAATAATCGGACATCCGAGATATTTTTCCATCGATTTTTCGTTTGTAATAAGCAAGCAATTGCTAAGCTCTGAGATCCTAGAGTTTAAAATGCTTTTTGTAGCTTGGAAGCTAGTTATATTTATGATAATTGACTTTTTATCCAGAAACTTTACATTATGTAACAATTATTGTTCTAACTTTCTGTCCTGCCTCAACACCGCCTCTTGTAAAAAATGATGATGTCATCAGCAAAGGACAGGAAGGGAACCTCGTGGGCCATTCCTACCAAATGTAAATCCAATTAGACTTTCACTGACGTAAAAAAAACCCCCAAGAATCGAAATGTACGCGCGCCACACGCTTCCTTTCTTCCCCCGTCGAAACCCCCTAATTGAAGAACTCCCTTCTGAAAACAAACCTAATCCCACATGTGATTCTGCGTCGGATCTTATCTCCTGTCAAATCTCTCTGGAGATTTCTTGTATTTCCATCATTAATGATGTGAAGAATCGGAAAAAGGATCCAATTGAAAGTTTAGGCGATTCTCCTTGGCTTGCAAGTTTGGGTTTTCAGATCGAAAACCTTCCACGAAGAATAAAGAGCGATCAAATAGTACGATTCAATTTGATTCTCGGAGTAAATGCTCAATTAGAAGAGGAGTGGGATTGGAAGGATTGTTGGATTGAGGAGTTATGGTTTCGGCCACCTCCTTGGCCTAATCCTCTACGCATAGATGTACGACTTCCTCTCGTGTGGGGGGTTGCTAATGAATTCCATCCAATTAGAAGTTTGCTTGCTATGATTGTTTTCTGCTACTTGATTTCGGAGCAGAGGTATGGTGATTTGAAGGCTATTGATGGAAGGCCTTCGAATTCTCTTCCTCAGATCTATATAAAACTCATCTGGTATGGAAAATCTCTCTCTAATTTCACTTCTCTTTGCATCCCCTTCCTCATTCTCTCCTTACACTCATCTAACTCCTTTCTTGTTGTCTGCTTTGCAATGGCCTCGTCCGTCTCGGACAAGGGCAAGAAACCCATGGAGGAAGAGCCTCTCGTTCCTCCAACAAAAACCTCCCGAAAGGGACCTCAAAACCCCGTTGTTGGCTGCCCAGTAGAAGGAATCTCTCTTTCTTCTGCTGGTGCGCCAAGAGTGACTCAACAACAGATTGACAGGTTACTGAAGAAGACAAAAATCGATGCACAGTCATTGAAGGAAATCCAGGAGGATGTGTAAGTGATAGATTACATAGGTCCCATAATTGTATAGTGGGCTAAAAGCCCGTTAAGGCCCAATACCTTTGTAACATATATATATGTTATATCAATGAATGGAAACCCTCAAGGAGGACTTTACATCAATTCTATCATTCTACATGGTATCACAGCCTTTTCTTCCTAACGGAACCCTAAATTGATCCTCCCGTCTCACCGGCCCCGTCAAATCTCCCTCCTCCTCTGTCCGGCTCACCGTTGCCGATCATCCTCTTCCACTGTCTCTCTCTCGCTCCCTCGCTCACAGCACTTGTCTCCGCAGCCACCGCCGACCCCAGATCCGCCCTCCTGTGACCTCGCCCACCGTCGCCGGCATCCCCACGCCTCCTGCCCACCGTCGGCATCCTCCCTCGCCTGCTCGCCGGCCACCACCACAGCATCTCTCGCACTTCTTATCTCTCGCTCAGACCGTCACAGCCCAGATCCGGCACCCCTTGTCCAGATCCGGCCTCATTGACCCCGGATCCACCGCCTCCGCTGCCCCGAACCACCCTGCCGCAGCCCTCATCCCCGTCTCTGAACGTGTTTCGAAGGAGAAGAAAGCAACGCTTTTAATCTCTTTTGAAGAAATTCCAAAAACAGCCCTTGTGTTCTCCTATTTTTCGTTTCTGACCCTAACTTAATTCTTTATTAAGTTAGGTGGCATAAAAAAAAAAAAAAACAACCCTCTTACCATGGCTCTCTACGATCACCAACATCACGCCTTCTCTGGATACTCTAGATATCCTACCCCTCGACATGCCGGTCCTCAGGCCTCTCTGACATCGCCTGACCCAGGCTATTTTCCGTCAGCTCTGCATCACGCCTTCTCCTCTACACAGCCGACATCTCCAGACTCTTCTTGGTACATGGACACTGGTGCCACCTCCCACATGACGAACTCCTCAGGTAACCTCTCATCTATTTCCTTTAAGGGTCCTGCCCACTCTATTATCATCGGAAATGGTGGTCGTCTTGCTACTTCGGGAATTGGCCACGCCAAATTACAGACCCCAACCCACCCACTACACCTCAACAATGTCCTTATTGCCCCAAAGATTGTTAAAAACCTTATCTCTGTCCGTCGGTTCACTACTGACAACAACGTTTCCCTTACGTTTGATCCCTATGGTTTCTCTGTGAACGATCTTACTACGGGGGTTACTCGCATGAGATGTAACAGCACCGGGGAGCTCTACCCTATCACACCATCTCCTGCATCCAGTCAGTCGTGTCCGGTCGCCCTCTCGGCATCATCGTCCAGCCTCTGGCATGCACGTCTGGGCCATCCCAGCGCTGCCGTTCTAGATGTCCTCCGTTCCCAGAACCTTGTCACCTGTACTAAAGACCCACGCTCTGGTTTATGCTCTTCCTGCCAACTAGGCAAACATGCCAGACTGCCATTCCAACGGTCTTTGACCTCTACCCTTGCTCCCTTTGATATCATTTACAGCGACATTTGGACCTCCCCAGTGCCTAGCAAGGAGGGTCACAAGTACTACCTTTTGTTTCTTGATGATTACACTCATTACTTATGGGTCTTCCCGTTGCATTTCAAGTCCCAAGTGTTTCCTATCTTTGCCAGATTCCATACCTACATCAAAACACAGTTTCACATGTCCATCAAATGTTTCCAATGTGACAATGGCCGTGAATTTGACAACCAAGACTTTCACTCCTTCTTTGCTGCAAATGGGATCTCCTATCGCTTGTCTTGCCCCTATACTTCTCAGCAGAATGGCAAGGCAGAAAGAATCATCAGAACCATTACCAACATGATGCGCTCTCTTCTCTTCCACGCATCTATTCCCCTTCCCTATTGGCCTCACGCCTTATCCACCACATGTTATCTCCTAAACATTCTCCCTTCCACTACCCTACACCATCGCTCGCCAGCTCAGACACTTTATTACGCCGAGCCTAGGTATGATCACCTTCGTACCTTTGGTTGCTTGTGCTTCCCTAATCAGTCATCCACCGCTCCCCACAAGCTTCACCCACGCTCCACCCCTTGTGTCTTTCTTGGCTACCCGTCTGATCATCGCGGTTACATTTGCCTCGATATCAAGACACACAAGATCATTCTCTCACGTCATGTCACCTTTGATGAGTCGCGATTTCCCTTCGCGTCTCCCACACCCCCTGTGTTTCCGTCAGAGTCTGAGTCACCATTCCCTCACTTCCTTTTTCCCCAGAGCTCTCTCGGTGCTCCTGCTTCTCCCCCAACACCACCACCACCACCACCACCCACCACCAGACCACACACCCGCAGCGTCTCCGGTGTCTTCCGACCCCGTCAGATCGTCTCCATGACCACCGCCCATCACCCCGCTATCCACCCAGCATCACCCCGCATGACGGCCTCAACAGACCTACGTGCGGCGGCCGCTGCATCCCATGCGGCGCCCGCCGCCCTTCACAATGCTGCGCCCACCGCCTCACACCCCTCCCTGGCGGCGCCCGCCGCAGGCAATGCTGCGCCCGCCGCCCTTCACAATGCTGCGCCCACCGCCTCAAAACCATCCCTGGCGGCGCCCGCCGCAGGCAATGCTGCGCCCGCTGCAGGCTGTGCTGCGCCCGCCGCAAGCTGTGCTGCGCCTGCCGCCTCTTCGCCCGCCGCCTCCTCCCCGCACCTTGCACCTCTTGCCCCCATCCTTCCCGACTCCCAGACCTCCCTCTCCCCCATTCCCACCTCCCACAAAACAGCCCTCCTCGACCCGAATTGGCAGGCGGCTATGCTCGACGAATACAGGGCCCTTACGAAGAATGGTACTTGGGTTCTTGTTCCTCGCCCTCCTGAGGCGAACGTCATTCGCTGTATGTGGCTCTTTCGTCACAAGTTCTTCTCTGATGGGACGTTGGAGCGCTACAAGGCCCGTCTGGTGGTGAACGGTAGATCTCAGCAGGCAGGTATTGATTGTGATGAGACCTTCAGCCCTGTCGTCAAGCCAGCCACTATCCGAGTGGTCCTGAGTCTGGCTCTGTCACGCAACTGGGCCATCCATCAGCTAGATGTCAAGAACGCCTTTCTGCATGGTCATCTGAACGAGACAGTTTACATGTTTAAACCGCCGGGGTTTGCTGATACTGAGCGTCCAAAGCATGTCTGTCTCCTCAAGCGCTCTCTGTATGGTCTGAAACAGGCTCCGCGGGCGTGGTTCCAGCGATTTGCCTCTCATCTGCTCCGTTTGGGTTTCACTGGCAGCCGTTCGGATACATCTCTGTTTATCTATCGCAGGGGCTCAGACTTGGCATTCCTGCTGCTATATGTCGATGACATTATTCTCACCGCCTCTTCTGATGCTCTTCGGACCTTTATTATTTCGCGGTTGAGTGCGGAATTCGCCATGTCTGATCTGGGTCCGTTGTCTTACTTCTTGGGAGTTGCTGTTCAGCGTCATGCGTCTGGTCTGTTCCTCTCACAGAGTAAGTATGCTGCTGAGATTGTTGCTCGGGCTAAGATGGTCAACTGTAATCCAGTCGCCACCCCTGTCGATACATCCAACAAGCTCAGTGCTCATTCTGGTCCTTTGGTGAATGATCCAACATTGTACAGGAGCCTCGCTGGTGCTCTTCAGTATCTCACTTTCACCAGGCCTGATATCAGTTATGCCGTTCAGCAAATCTGCTTGTTCATGCATGCCCCTAGGGAACCTCACTTTCAGGCTTTAAAGCGGATCATTCGGTACATCAGCGGCACTCTCGAGCTCGACACCACGATCACTCCTTCCTCTAAGCTTGACCTTGTTGCTTACACTGATGCGGATTGGGGTGGTTGTCCTGACACACGTCGCTCCACGTCTGGTTACTGTGTCTTTCTCAACGACACTCTTGTGTCTTGGTCAGCCAAGCGTCAGTCCGTCGTGTCTCGCTCCAGCGCTGAGGCCGAATACAGGGGTGTTGCCAACGTTGTCTCCGAATGCTCTTGGCTCCGCAATCTTCTGCTTGAGCTCCGTTGCCCTTTACAGAAGGCCACTCTGGTCTACACTGACAACGTCTCCGCCGTCTATCTAGCTAGCAACCCCGTCCAGCATCAACGCACGAAGCACATTGAGCTTGATCTCCACTTCGTGAGGGACAAGGTTGCCATTGGACATGTCCGCGTTCTACATGTCCCGTCCTATTATCAGTACGCTGATATATTCACCAAGGGTTTACCTAGACAGTTGTTCATTGATTTTCGTTCCAGTCTCACTGTACGGACACCTCCCGTTTCGACTGCGGGGGTTTGATAGATTACATAGGTCCCATAATTGTATAGTGGGCTAAAAGCCCGTTAAGGCCCAATACCTTTGTAACCTATATATATGTTATATCAATGAATGGAAACCCTCAAGGAGGACTTTACATCAATTCTATCATTCTACAGTAAGAAAACATTTCTTGTCTGGCTGACACATCTTTGTTTGCTATAATTGTGGGGAATCCTATGGAAGCAAGAGAAGTTAGGAAGAGAATCAAGATGGATTGGAAGTTTCTGAGTGCTGGCTTTCAATTGGTCCCTCTGGCTAATCACTGGTTCGAGCTCAAGTTTGATAAAAAAAGAAGATCGAGACAAGGCGTGGGAAGGCAGGCCTTTCCATGTGGCTGGGAACCTTATGATGCTGCGCCAGTGGATGCAGGATTTTGACCCATGGTCGGAATCGGCGACCTTGATGGACTTGTGGGTGAGAATTCCTGGCTTACCGACTAAATTTGTCAGTGAATCTATCCTGAAGTCTATCATAGAGAAGAACCGGATTGGTGAGGTCTTAAGGGTGGCTGCCTTCAACCCGAATGGGGCGAGGCTCTGTTACCCTCGGATCTGCATCAAGACGGATTTGAAGAAAATTCCGAGCAAGATGGTGATGGTGCCCAATGAGATGGGGGAGATTGAAGCCTTTCCTCTCTGGTTTGAGGATTTTCCTGAGGGTTGTGGATGATGTGGGTTGGCTGATAATAGTTTTGAGCAATGTCCAAAGCGCAGAGTATGTAGCATACCGTCTAGTGGTGTGCTGGGAGGAAATCCTGAGGGGGGTGATGTTGGTCCCTCCAATGATGGTGGTGGATGGACCTCTGTTGCGCCTAAGAAAACTTGCCTAATTCCTCCCCCTTCATTCGGCCATTCCAAGGCTGAATTGTGGAAATGTTTTGGGGCAAACACTGAAGCTGGCTCGAGCTCATCTGCCACTGATTCTTCAATGCAAACTGGTGAAGAATCTACTGACACTTCTCATGTTAAGGTGAATGTTGAAGTAGCTACTGGCGTGGTTATTAATGAACCACTGCCTGAGGAAAATCCTGAGATGGAGCATGTCATGCTCGAAAGGGAGGTGGTGGAGGTTGAGACTGATTCCCATGGTGATGAGGAAGATGATGCCCCTCTTGTGGAAATCCCAGGTGATGTGAATAATGAACTCATTGAAGCAGTGTTCCAAGACCCTGAGTATGACGGTGCCGACGATGATGATCTAAGTGAAATGGAGGTTAGCTAGGAAAACATGCTTGATTTTTCTGGATTTCCTGCGGATTTTACTCAAGCTGATTTTGATCGAATGCTCCAAGACATCCCTGGCTCTTCTGAATTTATTTTGCCCAATCTTTGTAAGCCTGGTAATATTCTCACTGGTTTCTTTGATCTGCTGGTTGCTCCATCTAGCTCACCTTCGGTTGCACTGAGGTTTGAGCAGCTTGGGGTTGAAGGGTCGGTTAAATCTGAGTCTGGCAAATGTAAACTCGGGGTCGAGGATGGAGAATCTGCAAGCTCAAAACTGATGGGTGGAAGTACCAAGAGGGGTAAGAATGACGAGTGATCTAGCTGTGGTTGCTTCTTCATGGTTTCTGAGGGGGTGGAAATCATGGAGGGAAGTGTGGTTGTCACCCCCTTTTCTGGAAAAAGTATTTATGTGTAAAAATTATAATCTGCTTATGAATGACAGTAGGAGAGTCAAGGTAAGGTTGGGAAGCAAGTGTTTTGTCTATAAGGATTTGCTAAGTAGTTTGCTATGCTCGTTAATGTATCCAGGTGCCCCGTTTAGGGTTAAAATAAGCTGTGACAGCAGCACCTGTAGTTGGATTGGTAGGGGTCAAGTAACCTGTATTGCGTTTAATTGTGCTAGTTTCGGAAATGAAGCTTGTAATGGAAGTTGCAGCTATGTCTGCTATGTTATATATATCTATTTTAGCTATTGGGTGTGTAGATTGAATTCTTTGCTTAATTTAGGATGGATATGGAGAACATTAAAGTGGAAGCAAATTCAAGCTCATCGGTTTTATGGGCTAAAATGTTTACAAGAACTCGAAATTAGAAATAAGACTTCCTTGTGGGGAGTAAAGAGTGTAGGGATAAATAACACTAAAGTAAAAACCACAATGGATCATAAGACTTGTAATATTTGTATAACCCTTATGATTAAAAGTAAATACTCATCTAATGATAAGTGTATAAGATTGATAAAAAAAAAAAAAAGATGGTAAGTTTAACCAGATCCTGTGAATTTCAGCTTTTATAGCTAAAAGGGAAAGGAATTATAATAAGTTAATATGAAAATAGGTTCTTGGAATGTGAGAGGTATTGGAAAACCAAATTTCTAGGCAGAATTGGGTACTTTCTGTAACACACAGAGAATTCAGATAATGTCGATTATGGAAACAAAGACAGATAAAATCCCTGAGGAAAGGTGTTGGTGATCAGCAGGGTTTGACGAAGCAGTCTGGGTGCCGGCATGTGGGAAATCTGGTGAGATAGGAGTAATGTGGAAATCGAATAGTCTGACACATGAAACTTTATCAATAAATTCTTCCAGTCAACGTTTTATAAGTGCAAACTATTATAATTCAAATCAGAATTTTAAATGTCAGATCCTTTTTGTGTATGCTCCTGCTCAAGAAAGGGATAAAACAAGGTTTTGGGAATAAATTACAATGCTAATATCTACATCCAGGGTACCCATTATAGTTATAGGAGACCTCAATGATATTGTGTCAAATGAGGATAAAAGAGGAGGGGCGGAAACGGCATCGACCAGATTGATTAGGCTACATGAGATTGAAAATAATTGTGAACTACTAGATATTCCATTTAAGGGAAATAGATTCACATGGAGGAAAAAGAAGGATGGGCCAGAAAATATTTATGAACGTCTTGATAGGGCTTTGGTCCAGAACGAGGTCTTAGCCCACTTTCCTAGTTTACAGTTAACACACCATGCTTTCTCTTCTTCGGATCATTGTCCCATTACAATGTCATTCGAGGAAGGTAATTCACCTTGTGCAACACCGTTTAAATTTGAAAAGATGTGGCCAAAAAGAAAGGATCTAAGAATGGTTGTTAAACAGGCTTGGAGGGCGAATTGTGTCGGTTCAGCGATGTATCAGCTCATGTTTAAAACTAAAATCCTAAAAGAAAAAATTAAAGCATGGAATAAAAAGACGTTTGGGAACATATTTCGACAGTTAGAAGAGGTTGAGGAAAAATTAATTATGGTTCAAGGGGATCTCTGTAGCTGTCATGATCCAAGTTCAGCTAACAAACAGAAACGACTATTAATGAAAAAAGAAGCCTTAATAAAATTCCATAAGACCTTTTGGAGTCAGAGGGATAAAGCAAAACATGTGAGGTTAGCAGATACAAATTCTGGCTACTTTCACAAAATCGCCACTGGTAGGCGAAACAGAAAAATAATAAGACACATTACTTCTGCAGAAGGTACGGTAATTATTGGTGAAGAGAATATCAAGAGAGAGATTCAAAATGATTTTGGAAAAAGATTTAAAAAGGATGGGGGCTTCACTACAGATTGGAAAAATAGTTTGGACTTAATTACTCCTGAAATAACCGATGATGAAAATGAACAGCTTATTCAGCCGATTCTTAATAGTGAAATTAAAAATGTTGTGTTTAGTTTAGGTAGAAATAAGTCTCCAGGTCCAGATGGCTTTTCCGCGGAATTTTTTAAGACGTTCTGGGATATTGTGGGTACTTCGGTAATAAGAGTAGTAAAGAGCTTCTTTCTATCCGGGAGGCTTCTCCGTCAAATCAACCACACTTTTATCACATTACTACCGAAAGTGGATAATCCGTCTTCAACAAATAATTACAGACCTATTAGCTTATGCTTGACAATTTATAAAATAATATCTAAAATCCTTACATAACGACTAAAGAAAGTAATGGGAAAACTAGTCCACCCATTACAGGGAGCATTTGTCGCAGATAGAGCGATCCAGGACACTGTCTTAATAGCGCATGAAATCTTTCATTCTTTCCTAACTCGTAAGGGTAAGGAAGGATGGATGACAATAAAACTTGATATGGAAAAAGCGTATGATAGAATTAATTGGGAATTCTTACTTGAAATTCTAAAAAGATTTGGGTTTCATGAAAAATTTATAAATTGGGTAAAAGAATGTATCATGTTTGTATCCTTCTCAGTTTTGGTTAACAGCACACCAACTGAGCTATTCTTTCCTACTAGAGGTATCCGACAAGGCGATCCCATTTCCCCATTTTTATTTATTCTTGGTGCAGAAGTGCTGGCATGTCAATTACAACATGCCTCAGTGGCTCCAATGAGTAAAATTGGATTTAAATTTGGACATAGGGGTCCGAAAATCATGTTTCTTGCTTTCGCATATGACACTATTGTATTTGCCAAAGCAACGTTGTAGGCAAGTCAAGGTGTTTTATCTGTTATAGAAGATTACTGTAGAGTATCTGGCCAAAAAATAAATTATCATAAATCATCATTTCAAACAACAAAGGGAGTTCATGGGTCTAGAGTTCAACTATTAGAACATTCGTTACAGATGACACATACAAGGACAATGGAAAAATATTTGGGTTGCCCTACTATCAATGGAAGAGTAAACAAGCATACTTTCGAAGAGGTTGTATGTCAAACGAAAACTCAGCTTTCAAAATGGAAAGCAAACTGCCTATCACAACAAGGAAGATCGATTTTAATCAATTCAAATCTCTCATCAAAACCCCTCTATGCTATGCAAAGTTTTATGCTCCCAACTACAATTCATAATGAATTAGATCGAATTAATCGAAGTTTTTTCTGGAATAAAGACCTTCAGTATAAACCACTTATTGGTTGGGATAAGGTGGGTAGGCCGAAGACTAAAGGGGGGCTGAATATAAGAAAATCAAGAAGTATGAATGAGGCACTTCAGATGAAACTATTGTGGAAAACTCTAGTTGAACCAGATAATATATGGGTTCGCATTATTAGACATAAATACTTGAAAGAGAATGATATACTAAACTGCACAAAGACGAAAAACGCATCTTGGCAATGGAGGAACACCTCCCAATTAATAAGCAAATTTAAGAAAGGTCTCATTTGGGGTATTGGTGATGGCGAATCGGTACGATTATGGAAAGACCCTTGGATTTCCCCGGAGACTCTTATTAAATCTATTGATAGTGCATCAATAGAAAATGAGGATGTGCGTGTTAGTGCTTTTATACAAAATGGAGTATGGAGCAGAGATCTGATTTTCAGCACCTTGAGTAAGGAATGGGCGGAGAAAATACTAAGTATTCCGCTGCCAATACACAGGATGTCTGACAGACTATACTGGCGTCATGACAAGCAGGGTTGGTTCAGTACTTCTAGTGCTTTAAGATTCCTTACGAATCAGGAATCTTTTAACGACAACCCATCTAATTGGATCTGGAAAATAAAAACTATTCCCAAGATCAAGAATTTCCTATGGAAATTAGGCCAAAATGGATTGCCAACTAGGGATCGATTGAGTAAGAGAGGCGCACCCATTCCAAATGAATGTTGTTTCTGTGGGACAAATGGTGAGGACGAAATCCATTTGTTTACAAAATGCCCGTTTAGTCAACACCCACTTTTACAAACGAATAAATATTCTAGGGTTATTGGTAATATTAACACTTCTGCAGTAAGAGGCAATGACATAATGGCAAAATTCGGAGATGCACTAACAACCAAACAAAAGGAAGAAATGGCGATAAAATGGTGGACTATCTGGTTCTTTAGGAACAAAATGATTTTCCAAGAATCGAAACTACCAACTAACCAAGAAATACACGCTTTTATCAAGTCTACAAAAGAGGGTCGGTATAGAGCGCAAATGGAGGTAGAGGAAGACACAAATCAGAGAAAAGGAAAGTCGACTGGAAAAAGAGGAAAGATTAGCAGGAAAAAGGTAAAATGGAGAAAACTGGAAAGAGGATATCTAAAACTTAACTTTGATGGAGCAGTAAATCAGCTTGGAGAGGCTAGTATTGGGTTTGTAATCAGGAACTCCGAAGGAAAAGTAGTTCAACTGGAGAAAAAAACAATAGGTAGAGTACCTCCTATTATGGCCGAGGCTATAGCCGTAAGAGAATGAGTGTTATGTGCTAAAACCAACAACCTAACTAAATTAGTAATAGAAGGAGACTCTCAGCTAATAATAAATGATCTAAAAAACAACGGTCGTTGTCCATGGGAAATTGAGTTAATTTTGGGTGATGTCAAAGGACTGTTCAGGTCTTTTCTTGATATCTCCTTTTCCTTCGTGCCCCGTGAGGGTAACAGAACGGCTGACAAGGTTGCTCACCTTGGTCGTTCTGTTAACGGGTTGGCACTGGAGGAATACCCAGATCTTCTTGATCTCATCCGACAGGATGCTCTCGGTTAGGTTATCCAGCCAAATTATTACCCAATCAAAAAAACAAATTGGACTATTATCCAAATTTGTTTATGCTGAGAGTTTCCGAGTAGGATTTCGGCTCCTAGGATAAATAGGAAAGGGGACACAGGATCCCCTTGGCGAAGACCTCGAGAGGAGTGGAACATATCTGTAGGGCCATTGTTCACTAGCACTAAGAAGGAAACAATTGTTACACATTCCATGACCCAAGCAATGAATGTATGGTGGAACCCGAATTTTTCTAGAATCTTTTTTGTGAAGTTCCAGTCAAATCTATCGTACGTTTTCTCCATATATAGTTTTATTGCCAACCATCCCTCAGGGCCCGTACGCGACCCGAAGTAGTAGAACATTTCATGAGCTATCAGCGCATTATCTTGAATGACCCTGTCTGAAACAAACGCACCATGTAAAAGATGAATTAGTTTCCCGATAATTGTTTTGATTCTTTCTGTCAAGATTTTTTTTATGATTTTATAAAATGTTGAACATAAACTGATTGGATGGTAGTGACTGGTAGTAGTAGGGTTGTCTCGCTTCGGTAATGGTGAAATATACGTGTGATTTATTTGTTTAAGATTTTTCCCGGAGTGAAAAAAATATTTAACAACTCTAATAATAGACACATCAACAATATCCCGTATTTCTCATAGAATTCGGCCGAAAAACCATCCGAACCTAAAGATTTATTTTTTTTGGTGGCAGGAGATTTATTATTACCCAAACTATACACTGTAGATTTTATTTCATTATTTGAAGGATATTGAAGGAGAGAATCATTTTCCTTTGTGGTAATTGAGGGATGGATTAGATTAAGCATTGCATTTAGCAGTCTATCATTGATAGACTCTTTTTTTGAACCTTTTTTCAAAATCATTTTTAATTTCGTTTCTGGTATTTTCCTCTCCAACTATTAATGTACCTTCAGCGGTAGTTATGTTACAGATTTGTTTCCTATGTCTTTGCCTAGAGGCAACACGATGAAAATACGATGTGTTCTGAAAGCTTGAGATGCTTTGTTTTGACTCTTTGGTTCCATAATGTTTTATGGCAAAGGAGAAGCTTTTCCTTTTTTCTAAGAAGGCAATTTTCTTTACTGTTGGTTCTCTGTGTGTTATTTACTGAATCTGATGATTGAATTTTAAGCAATTCGTTCTCCACCTCTTTCAATTGACGAAATATATTTCCAAATGTGTACTTATTCCATTTTTTTGCTTTTTCTTAAGAATTTTTTGTTTAAAAATAAGTTGAAACATAGTAGAGCCTTGCAAGTTGCTCGCCAGGATTGTTTGACGATGTTACGAAAATCCTTCCATTGAAGCCATGCGTTCTCAAACTTGAAAGGTAGAGCTTTGAAAATTGTAATATTCTGGAGTGTTATTGAAATGTGATAGTGATCTGATGATGAAAATGCTCCATTGTTAGTAATTAGGTTTGAGAATTTATTAATGATTTGGTGATGAACAAGAACACGGTCCAGTTTTTCTCGGATGTTGTTCTCATCATCAGGATTTTTCCTCCAAGTGAATGGATTTCCGAAAGTAGGGAGATCTATGAGTGAACAATCATTTTTGAATTTTAGGAGTCTAGTGAACCGAGAGGAGCGGGAGTTAGCTCCTCCCAACTTGTCCTCACTACATAATATTTCATTCAGATCGCCTAACACAACGCATGAGATACGTGAATCAGTAACAATTGAAGTTAGTGTTTCCTAGAACGAGTCTTTCTCATGAGGGACAGGCAGGGATACACAAATAGGAGGAGAGATAAACCTATCATTAACATTTTCGTAGCGTAGACCTATAATTCAAGGTAAGTGAACTTCTATCGAAATAATTTCATTTGATAATTGGTGTGATTTCCATAAGATACCAAGCCCACCCGATCACCCAATAGCAGGCGATAGATAGCCTCATCAAAGCCAACATATTTCCATAATTTGTCTTCGAGAATGGATTCCGATTTAGTTTCCGCTTGAGCCATCAACTGAATATCCTCATTTTTGCACCAAGTATTAATTTTAGTCCAAAAAGTTTTTTTTTCCTTATGCCTCTACAGTTCCAATAACTGATCTTCATATAAACCAATCGATGATATGAAGACGAGATTTAAGGGTCCTCATATCGAAAATCAATTTTACAAATAATCTGTTTTGGGAATATAATCTAACTATGAAAGGTTTCTCCAAAAACTTATTACGGCCACTTTGTTTTTATCCTGCCGAATCAAAATTGCATTTTCAACAATAGGCAACATTATAATTTCAATTAATTTTCCAGGAGAAGGAAAGGGTACGTTTAAGACGAAATAAACGGTTTGCGAAAGCCCAAAGTGCATAACAGATACAAACAACTCATGTACCCGGACACTGAGCATAGAATCATTGAATTTGTAATCGTGTAGATGATCAAACCAAAGACCAAAAATACCAAGCTGTGTGGATTCTTCTACCCCAAACGATAGCCACATGAGCCCGAACCCAACAACAACCAATAACACAAACTTGATACAAACCTATCGATCTTTGAGGGTTTCAAATCTTCAGCCCTCGGAATACAAACTGGATAGGCATACAATTAATCTACATAAACAATGGGTAACTCCTAAGAGATCAATTGATGACATATGAAGATAAGCTACTGGAATGTGCGCGGACTAAAGCGTAAAAACGTTTGGACTCAAATTGAAATAAACACCAGGACTGAAAACATTAGTATCTTAGCCTTAGCTGAAACTAAATTAGTTAACCCGCCTTTTGAAGGATGTTGGCGAAAAGCCGGATTTGATAACATATGCTTCTGTCCTTCGAATGTCCTTTCAGGGGGTCTATGCCTGATCTGGAAATCAACACACCTCAACAACGACACCTTCAAGGTCGAATACTATAGTGACAGGATAATACATACAACCTATGTGAACAACCATTTAAACACAGTAGTGTCAATCCTATTCGTATATGCTCCCCCACAAACAAATGAAAAGGATAAATTCTGGGATGAACTGTCAAGCATAATTCCAAAGTTATCTAACCAATACATAGTGATAGGGGACTTAAATGAAATACTTATGGCTAGTGACAAGCTGGGAGGGGCTCCTCCACAACAATTCAGATTTAAAAGACTCGAAGAATTTATAACAAACAACAATCTAATTGACCTCCCAACCATTGGTAACAAGCTCACATGGCGGAAAAAGAAAGAAGGTCCTGACAATATATATGAGAAACTAGACAGAGGTCTAGCCAGCACTGGACTACTCAACACCTATCCAAACCTAAAATTTAAAATTTTTCCTTCACTACTTCTGATCACGCACAACTTTTGATTGACCTAAATGATAATTAGCTACCAAAACTCCAACCATTTAAATTTGAAATGGTGTGGACTGCAAATAAGGAATTTGAGAAAATAGTCACAAATGCTTGGAGAATTGACTTCCAAGGTTCAAACCTGTACAAGCTTACCAAGAAACTACAGGAAGTTAAAAAAAAAAGAGTAAAATTTGGAGCAAGGTCACTTATGGCAACATATTCAAACAGATAACTGTAACTGAAAATCAGATGCAAGAACTACAAGAAAAACTTTATTCCAAATATGATCCCACAATAGAAAATAAGCTACATAGAGTATCAAAAAAACATGCCTCGCTAGTAAACTTTCAAAAATAATACTGGGGGCAGCGTGCAAAACGAATACACATAAAGGGAGTAGATGCAAACACGAAATACTTCCATAAAATAGCTACAGGCAGAAGAAACAAAAACATAATAAAAACAATCCGAACAACAGCTGGAATCCCACTAACCCAAGAACTGGAAATTAGAGAACATATCAACGACGATTTCAAAACCAGATATACTTCACAAAACACCACAAATGCAACTAGCAGAATACTAAACCATTTAAACAATGAAGTATCAAGTGAGGAAAATGAAATACTAACAAGACAAATCAAGAATTCAGAAATAAAGGAAGCGCTCTTTGGACTAGCAAATGAAAAATCACCTGGCCCGGACGACTTTCCTGCTGGTTTCTTCAAAAAATATTGGCACATTGTTGGTCCAGCAATAACAAAAGCTGTGAAAAGTTTTTTCCTGAGTGGACAAAATTTAAAACAAATAAACCATACTTTCATAGCACTTATACCCATATACGAACACCCAACGGCTACAAACCATTACAGACCAATCAGTCTTTGCACGACCACTTATAAAATAATATCCAAGGTCCTAGCAAACAGACTCAAAAAAAATAATGCCAAAGATCATCCACCTGCTCCAATGTCCAAAGTGCTTTTTCTTCGGGAAGGGCCATACAAGACAACATACTAATCGCACATGAAATTTTTCATTAATTCCAAAAGAAGAAGGGGCAGTCTGGATGGATAGCATTAAAACTTGACATGGAAAAGGCCTTTGACATGGTGGAATGGCCCTTTTTACTCGCAGCACTACAGAAATTAGGTTTCTCGCAAAAGTTTATAACCTAGATCCAGGAATGCATAACCACTGTATCCTACTCAATACTGGTTAACAATGAGCCTACAGAGGTCTTCCGACCCACAAGAGGCCTGAGACAAGGGGACCCTTTATCTCCATATCTTTTCCTTATAATATCGGAGGTTCTAGCAAGAACACTTCAGCATGAATCCTTACTACCACAAAGCCATGTGGGCATCAATCTAACCAGAAATGGGCTCCGTATCCCGTTTTTAGCTTTTGCTGATGACGTAATAATATTCGTGCAATCAACAAAAAAGGCTTGTGACCAAATTAGCAGGATTATAAATGAATATTGTTCCACCACTAGACAAAAGGTTAACAAGGCAAAATCACAATTCCAAATAACGGGCAACACTACAACACACAATAAGAAACTAATACAAGGGGAATTGGGCATTTCCCACACGAACAATCTAGGTAACTACCTAGGATGCCCTATCCTATCCTCTAAAGTAAACAAAGATACCTTTTGATATGTTATTTTCACCACAAAGAACCAACTAAATAAATGGAAAGCAAACTCCCTATCCCAAGCAGGCCGATGTACACTTATAAGATCCACATTATCAGCGAAACCTCTACACTTAATGCAATGTTTTCTACTACCAACATCTATTCATAAGGAGCTAGACAAAGTAAACCGGAACTTCCTTTGGAATAAAGGACCTCAACACAAACCACTCATAAGCTGGTTTGAAGTTTGTAAGGCAAAAAAGAATGGTGGGCTAGGCATCCGTAGCTCGGAAGACATGAACAAGGCCTTACGATTAAAGCTCATTTGGAAGATTCTGGCAGAACCTGAAAACCCATGGGTTAAAATTATTACCCAAAAATATCTAAGAAACCAACAGATCTTAGACTACAAAAAGAAAGGAAGTTGCTCTTGGCAATGGACGAGACTGTCTAGACTCATCGAACTATTTAAAAGATGAATAAAATGGTCAATTGGTGACGGAACAGTTATAAACTTCTGGTCTGACATTTGGTGCGGCCATGATCCTTTAACTGAAGCATGCAATGACATCACCACCATTGACACAACGCTAAAAGTGAACCACTTCATAACACCAAATAGAACTTGGAATACCCAACTCGTAAATCAACACCTTCACAACAAGGTCAACAAGGAACTCATAGATACTATTCTAGCTTTGCCCATTCCGAAGCACATAACCACGGACAGAATATACTGAAAATGGAGCAAAAATGGATGGTTCTCCACTGCATCTGCAATAGATCTAATACATAGTTTAAAGAGACACGACAGATCGGACCTTAGGTGGATCTGGAACCTGGACACAACACCAAAAATAAAAACCTTCTTATGGAAAATAACAAAAAAAGACATACCTACAACTGCCACTCTATCTGCAAGAGGGATTGGTGTCCCCACAAACTGCCCACTCTGTGATTCCTGTTTTGAAGATACACCCCACCTCTTATGGAAATGCCCAGTTACTCTGGCAATAATAAAACTAATAGCACCAAAAATTCACAAAGCCCTAGTAACATCACAAAATAATATTGATGACACAAACACCACAATACAGAAAATACAGACCAAGATAGGAAAAAAAAAACCATTTCTCAAAGCTTTCTATGGCCTGGTGGAGCATTTGGATGTTTCGGAACAAGGCGGTATTCGAGAATATTAAACCCGACTGTCGCTCTATACATGCTTTTTTCAAAAACCAAGTCTTTAACTGGACTATGACAAAAACATCTGATGACAGTTTAGAACTAGGAAATGAGCAAAAAGCACCTACACCGAGTCGCCCAAAAGGAAAATGGCGTAAACCACCGGAAGGAACATACAAACTTAATTTTGACGGGGTTATTCTGCTTCTGGAAAGTCCTCCTACGGATAAATTATAAGGGACAGCACAGGAAAACCCATCCACATGGGCTCGGGCCCCTCACCCTTCAACTCTGTCTTAGGCTCGGAAGGGTATGCTATGTGGGTGGGAGTAAACACAGCTGCAGAAAACAATTTAACCCATCTTATAATAGAAGGTGATAACCTCACTGTCATAAACAACCTTAATGGCTGCTGGTCCCCCCTGGAGAAATTGAAATGATCGTCTCGGACGCTCTTTTCTCCTTGAGCTGCTTCAGCTCCTCTTCGGTTTGCCATGTATATCGGGAATCTAACTAGGCTGCTGACTTCATTTCGCATCTTGACGCTGGTTCCCACACGTCCTTTCATGACGACCAAGGATTATGCTCTATCATCCTTCGGGATGCTCTTGGCTAGTGAGTCCCGTGGGGTTCTCCTACCAAATTCTTTTCGGTTAAAAAAAAAGAGCAAAAATACCAATTAACCGAAGCTCTAGATAATCAGTATATATACAATGTCGAATGACTATCCTGGAAAGCCGTTTAGAAGAGCAATTGTTAGCATATATTATTTATACGTGTACAATTACCATTGTACCCTCAGGGTTTTCAACCCATTAATATATATACAGGAGTAGGCCTCTGAGATCCGTAAGGACTCAGTTATCCAAACACTTACATGGTATCAGAGCGGTTAGCCTAACAGCCCATCTTTCGATCCTGGTCTGCGTTACCCAGTTGTCCAAGTCTCAACTAGATGGTCATTCCTAGTTGGACTTATGGGGGCGGCCCTGGTATATGAGTCGGTGGGCTACTCCTTCTATTGCCAATTGGTTTTAGAATGGAACCCCACTCGGCTTGTGTGCTAGGCTACTAGCGCATGTGCGCCCGTGCACACGACCCCCAGTCATCTGTCCGAGTCGGACTTTGATATGGTATCAGAGCATATCGAGATCGACATCCATTTCGTTCGAGAGAAGGTCGCCCTAGGCCAGGTCCGGGTTCTTCATGTCCCTTCTGCACATCAGTATGCGGATATTTTCACAAAAGGATTACCTACTCCTCTTTTTACTTCTTTTCGTTCCAGTCTTGCTATTCGCTCACCTCTAGCTGCGACTGAGGGAGGATGTTTATATGTGTACAGTTACCATTGTACCCTCAGGGTTTTTAACCCATTGATATATATACAGGAGTAGGTCTATGAGATCCGTAAGGACTCAGTTATCCAAACACTTACAGCAATAACCAGCTGAATCACCGCAGCCAAAACCCAAAGGTTGGGGAAACAAAATCTTCACGACCACAAACACGAAGAACCTGTGAGCAAGCCTAGACAACAAAGACTCCAAAATCAGCAGTGGACAATCATCGTTGGGAGGAGCACACTCAGCAAACGAGGATGTGGGCAGATAAGGAAAACAAACATGTTTTAGCTCATCAACAAAGATAACAAGGAACAACAATTACACAAACCAAAGCAATTTAGACTTGTACTTAGTTTCTTCTGAAATTTGTTTACTATAAGCTTGATACCTTAGAAGAGTAAGTGTAAATGACAGCAAAGAGTGGATGCAAAGGCAAGAAATGCCGCCAAGACTTGCACCCACAATTACACAAACCAAAAAACAGGTGTTACGCTAAAGAGAAGGTAATAAAAAAAACTATCAACCAAGAAATGATAAAGCAAAATGTCAATTGGAAAGAGAATTATGTACAAACCCTTCAGCAGGGATAAAGTTAACCATTCACAAAAAGAAGTAATGCAATGCTCAGGAGTGAAAGGACAAATGACAAGTACACCTAGCTGCTCAAACCCAACAAATCGAACAAAGGAATCGAGAGGAGCAACAGTAAGCATAAAAAGCAAATCAGCAAGACAAGTTTAAACATACTTAAGTAAAACTCCATAGGAATTTTTACCAAGCAGTTTTACAGACCCATAGGTCATTTGTCCAACATCAAGTTTACTCCCATTTCCATCCATCCTAGAATTGCAACAACTACTCATCATGAATTTAAACCTCACAACCCCCCGATTAGCATCATAAAGGATATATTCCCGGAATGGGTTGGTTCTAAACGGTAAACAAATGCACGTAGTATAACATATTAACCAAATATCCACAACCAAAGCAAAGGACATGCTTTTAGAACCACGTTTTGTGATTAATATATCAGCATTCAAACTATGTAAAGGTACCTTAATAGCCCCAATAACAATAGTTTTTTCAAGGCCCCAAAATCGGGGGGGGGGGGGGGGTAGAGGTTGAAGAGGCATAAGCCTCTAGCACCAGGTTTTCCAGCCACCAAGAGGTGGTGAATTTCATGAACATTCTAAAGCAGTTAAATAATTTCAGATAAAGGATTTTGTAGATCGACTCGTTCATATGCGGTAAAGCCCCAGATGTGGAGTTGGGAGTGAAAATCCCCACCAGTACAAAACAATATGAGCCGGGAAGGAGACCCGCCACCCACACGCACTCACCGGATAGAGGGGGAACGACCCCAGAGCCCGGCTCTTCATCAACTGAATGGAACAACAACACCACACCCCCAGCGAGCAACATACTAATTCTCCCTCCAGGACAAAGCAGGGGTCGCCGCCGACAAATCCCAACTGATCACACAACAGCATAACACCGCACCACCATCCCTTCCAACGAGCCCCTTTCTTCCTCTTTCTGAAGTTTCTTCCCACCTTCTCGACCCTTCGACTACCGATATCAATACTATCAAGGCTTCGACTACCGAACTCACAACCCAAGCATAATACCTAGAGAAAGTGAGGAGGAGATATTTGTGGTTTCAGGGGCGTGAGGACGCCGAGATTAGGCTCAATTCGACATCGAGGTGGAATTTGGGGCACGTGAACTGGTTTCAGTATTTCGATTTCTCGTCATCTCTTGAACTAATCCGTAATTATTATTATTTTTAAAAAAAAAATGAAAAGAACTCGAGTAAAATTCATCTTGTAGACAAAAACACCGACTCTCGTATAGTTTTTGTGGTTTACTATCGGTGAGCCGGTGACGGTGAGACTTGAGAGTGGGATCAGCTTCTCTAACCCTAAATTCCGATCGGAAGAAAAACCCTCCTTCAGAGAGAAAGACACATGGCGAAGAGATGCAATGCGATTCGCGACTCACTGTTACGTTCCCTCGTCCGCCATCGCACCCCGATTCCTGTGCTCGCAATCTCTCCGGTACTGTGTTCTCCGCCGCCAGCCTCCGCCGCTCCTCCCCCGCCTTCTCCCTTTCCCACTCCGGTCTTCAACTCTCGTTCTTTCTCCTCATCTTACAGGAGCTTTTCTTCCGCTTCAGGTGCTGTATTCTGTTGCTCAGGGATTTTTCCATTTCTACTCTTCTTCGTTGTTTTTCCTTCTTCCAAGTTTGCTGTCTAAATTTGTTTGGGAACTGAGAATGGAGTGCTAATTTTGTCTCGATTTATTCTTTTGAACGAGTTTTACTTTTGGACGATGATTAGGTGCGTATTATGAGGTACTTTGAACACTGCAATTAAGTTGGAGAAGCTCCTTACAGAATGAGCAAAAATGCAAATATTGTATCAATTGATTCTGATGAAAGATTTTTATTTTCGGGTGATGATCGTATTCAGATTGTGATCTGTTCTTTTCAGGGGATTTTTTAGGAAGTGAAATGTTTGCTGAAATGCGGTTGGTTTGTTTTGAGATTGTTCGATCTAGAGGTTCACACTTCTGGCATGCATCTTTTTTGTTGTTGATGGTGATTGTTTTCAGATTCAGATGCACCATCAAATATTGTCGTCATAAAGTCTGAAAAGGAGTTGAGTGATGTTTATAAGAAGGCTGAAGGTAGTGTGTTCGCATCTGTTCTCAACTACATGTGATTGATGACTATTCTATGCGCAACTAACATTGTAAACCTTTTTCCCCCCCTTTTAACTTAGATGAATCATTGCCGACAATCTTCTACTTCACTGCAGAGTGGTGTGGTCCTTGTAAGTCCACCCTTTATTGTAAATGACTTGTAGGTTCTGTTATGTTATTCTGTGCTGCAATGAATAAATATAGTTGCAAATCTGCTTTTGCAGGTCGCTTGTTGTGGCCTAATATAAAGGAACTGAGTAAAGAGATTGATCATGTAAAGATCTATAAGGTTGATATTGATCTGGTGAGTATGCTTTTTTGTTATGTAATAATGTACGGATCTGTTTTATTAGATTGTTTTTGTCCTCTTTAGCAGTTGACCTGGGAAGGATGGGTCTTGATTATACAGTACACTTGTAAACTGGCACTGCTGCAGATTTTAGATTGTTGTGAATCTGGAAATAATTTAGTTGCAGAAGAAGAATGTATTCCTTTTGGCATTTCATTCTGATGGATTTCAACTACAGTTGCTGATTGATCTCTTCTTTCAATGAAGAAACTATAAGCAGTCATATTACAGATAAGTCGAGGGATTGAAATAACAAATTAGAAATCACCAAGAAGTAATTTAAGATTGTATGTTTGTCCAAGAACAAATTGTTTTAGCAGAATGCTGAAATTTTAAACATCTTGTGTTTACTCAATATTTGTCATAAACTCCAGCCTTCAGTACTTTTTCTTCACTGGATTTCATGAAATAAATTACTCGCCTTGCATGTTCTTATCTGAACGAATGCTTCTTGCTGAGTTTTTACTGACCATGATCGACAGCTAGATTTAATCCATACTTATCTTTTCTTTCTTATAGGATGGACTTGGACATTTCCTAGGCAAGTTAAATATTTCCTCTGTGGTAAGAAAAACTCATTCATTTGTCTAATAGCTTCTGGAAATTATTGTGTTAGATTATTTTCATTCTAGGAATGCATTGTTTCCTGCATTGTGATGTAATGATAATGCCTCTTATCTATTCTTTGTTGCTTAGATATAAGATATGTTTAAAATTTAATGTGTAATATTGGGATGAGTTGGATTATCTATTCTTGGTTGCTAAGATATAAGATATGTTTCAGCATCAACATAATATATACATTTTCTTTTGTGACATAACAACTAAAGGGATCAGTAGGATATGTATCGTTATTCTCAGTTGAGACTTCATATAGATTGAAACAATTTGAAATGTTAAAAATAACTGTGTTAGAAAGTTACCTGTCAATAGTATGACACAAAACGATCCTTGAAGGAGCAGAGGCCCAATCATATGACCTGTAAAAGTCTTTTCCTATTCTATTCATGTTAGGCCGAGAGAGAATTCATTTGATCAATTAGATCCAGCACATTATATAAGGAGAACTTTACCAGTTAAATATTCAAAACACTTTTCATAATAGAAATTTCGTATTTTAGCATGAGCTATTTCATGGGAAAAGGAATTTCAAGTTTAGGGATTTTTTGGGGGGTTAATTTGGTAATGAAATTATTGATATCTATGTTTTTGGACTTATGTCATCTTACAAGAAACACTATCCAATTATGTCCTGCAAAGCAGGCATAGTATGGGGCATTAGATGCAAGGAGCCACACCAGGTCACAAAAGTGGGTAAAGTAAGGTCAAAGCTTACTAGGCTATGCTGGTTGTCTGGAATCCTGTTAAGCTAACAATAAATTATTTTCCATAATGAGTTATGAACTTAAGGGCTACAGTTTTTGGATTAAACTTTGAATTATAGAAATCTTGCAATATACACTTCACTATCAGCATTTTTTTAAATTGTACTACATACATTTCCATCAGCATTTTTATTTCACGAGTTAATTTTCCAAAGGCAGTCTAGTCCAAAAGGTGTATTTTTTATATATTAGTATGGCAAGAAGCCTATGTTTGTATCATTATTAGTTTCTGTCAAAACTTTAAACTTCGACTACAAGATGCTTATACTAGGACATACTGTTTCATCTAAACTTCTTTATTATGTGCTTGCAGCCAACTCTCCACTTCTTTAACAAAGGGAAGAAAGTTGCTGAAGTAGTAGGAGCTGATTCAAGCAGGATAAGGAATGTTGTATCTCAACTTTATAGGTAAGCTACACCTCTCCCCTACTATGTATTTATTTTATGCTTGAGTATAAAGCAGTAACTTAGCCAGTGAAACATGGGAGCTTACATGGCTGAGAGGAAAAAGTTATATGTAAGAACCCTCTTGAACTGTTTGGTATTTAGGAAAACTCATACAGCATTCAAATATTAAAAAGTAAAACGACAGTAACAGTTACATTTTCTGATTGGAGTTTGGCTTATGACTTTATGGGCACATTTTCTCCACAATCCTGTTTAGTTGAATATACCATGCATTTATCAGTTTGGAAAGTTATAAAACATTCCAGAATACAAGAACCTAAAAGTATCAAACGTATTGGTAGGTGACATTGAATTGAACCAGGTTATGAATAACTTATGTGTATATGTGGTGAGCAAAGTTGGGTCCGGCTCATGTAAATTTAGTTAAATTGGGTCATGACTCATGAACAAGATGGAGAAACCCAAATCTGCTAATTGATACTCTGCCATTGTTCAATCAATCATAGCAGCCATATTTGGCACCTAATCCAGAAACCGATACTAGAAAATCTTTTTAGGGGCGTTTTCAAAACTTACTCTTTCAATAGATGATTTGCAAAAACTAAGCTTAGTACACGTGGCATGCCATTTCTTGAGGGTTTACATGTCATATTTTCATATGTGACATGCTCATTTATTGTGTTGGCCTGTTGGGGCTATTTATTATTTAGGGTTTGTTCGGTAATGCAGTTAGTTTTAAATGCGGTAAATATAAGATTTTTTGAAATTGAATTTTCAAGAGCTACTCATCCAAGTTTTTCAAAAAAATTCTTTTTATATTCACAAATCTTTTTTTTTTCTTATCTCATATCAACTAGCTTTTATCACTTACCCTATCAGCTAAGGTTACCAAGCTTATGATCAATTTAGGATATATTTAACACACTTAATCTACCAGTTTCAACCATTCCATTGGCTCTTTGTTACCAAACAGAGCCGTGGTGGCATTTCTACACTTTCTGAAAATTGGTTGATTTGTCCTCCATACCTTCTTTCATTCTGTTGTGCACACACAAACACAATCTTGAGTTTGACTAGATATTGTTGAAATTCAATTATTTATTTTGCTACCCTTAACCTTAACC
Source organism: Persicaria maculosa (assembly GCA_963922045.1). Lineage (NCBI taxonomy): Eukaryota > Viridiplantae > Streptophyta > Magnoliopsida > Caryophyllales > Polygonaceae > Persicaria > Persicaria maculosa. Next base: position 43,886,124 of record OY998252.1, on the reverse strand, counting down.
AAAAAAAGGTAAAGAAATTGTCATTAAATATGCCACCTATGGGCGTCTCATGCAATTGAAGACTTGCTTTTTGTTTTCCACAGGAAGGGCGCGTAAGCCATGATAGAACATGGATCTCCGTCATCTAAAAGGAGAGGCTTTGGTGCAAAGCTCATAGGTGCCATTTCAGCAACATACTAGTATTCTTTTCAGTGTTTCACTTGTGGTACATTACTGGTGGAAAATGCATTTAAATTCTAGTAACCTATTATAGGCAGTGATAGTTTTTCATAGAGTGTCGCCTGCTTGGTGTGATTGCCTTTTCAAGTATGAAATCTACATCTACTGCACCCTGGCTTGCACGCTCAGGTTACTTTTGGCATATGAATCAATTGCCATTATTTCGACTCTGAATGCAGTCGAAGTTCTGATTAACTTGAAGAGTAATTTTCCTCCCAAGTGGTGCTGTAAATGGGAGCTTTTAATTTTTAAAATGGAGTGGTTTTATTTTATCAGAATAAAAGTTTAAAATCCAACAATGGAATGAGTTAGCCGTTCAAAACTACTCTAATTGGTCTTAATTGGTCCTACACTACACAACCCAACCTAAATTCTAAAAGCTACGTGAAGTGCGGAATAGGCAGACAAATAGTGTAACTGAATACTCTAGAAGAGGGGTTGAATAGAGTATGTCAACTTTTTGCGATTACAGAAATGGTAAGACCTTACCACTAGAAGTAAGATCTTATCTGAAACAGAACCGCGTTAAACCAAGATAGCAAATAAGATCAATCGAAAGAACAAGTAATAAAGTAAAGAACGGAAAGTAAAGAACACGATACTTGTTAGCGAGGTTCGACACAACCGTCTACGTCCCCGCCTAGGGTTATCCAACCCGTAGGATTCAACAAATTTTATTTCGCTTTATCTTATGAGCTCTAGATACAACCTCTAGAAGACTTACCCTCTTCTAGACTACCTTCCTATCTAGCAACCCAAGCACACTAGTGAAACAAAGCTCCTATGGATACCGAGGTACCCTATACATTTGGGTAAAGAAACTCTTAGTATAACCTAGATGAATTATACGATAAAGCTCGAATGAAACCTCACACGCTCAAAAGTAAATACAACACTTAGCAAATGGAGCGATGTGAGATCAAATGCTTGGAGAAGATGAGCTTGCAGAAGATCGTTTGAGCGCAGTGAATCTTGTGTCTTCTGCAATCTTCCTCTTCTTCTTTATATAGGCCAGTACACTTGATTTGAAAGTCGAACGTTTGAAAGTGAAGTTTGCACCGAACATTCAGGAGAGATCTTTGGCCGAATCAACAAGTTCCAGAACCTTTACTTCGGATTAGTTGAGATCTTGGATATCGACGTTGTAGAGGAGATACGTTGTAGAAGTCTTGGATATCAACCGAACAAATCCTGCACAATCTCAACAATATTTGTCTAACACAATATAAAGATCAGATGGAGTCCATTCAACACAATTAGGCCCAATCCACAATTAGGCCCAATCCATCACACTTAGAACACAGTCCGAAGTAATCACTTAGGCCCAATATGGATCTCGGATCTGTAAGGTTAAATAGGCCCGTTTAACAAATAGGCTCATTCAACCTATTTCAGAGTCCGAGTCCGTTTGTGCACGCAATCCTTTGAGCCCTTTGGTAAGATCTTACCAAACTCTGGAAACCCGAGTTTTGGCTTTCACCAACCAAGACCTTAATCTCCATTAGGCAGGTCTTATCATCAAGGTGGAGTTAACACTACGACTTATCAAACCCAACCTAAATTAGGCTGAAACACTCTTTGGGTTGATGTATACAAGGTCAATTTCTCGACCATTACACGGTGAAGGACCTCGTGCAGGGCAGGTGCGCGAGGACGACACCGATTACATAGTATGAGTGCGCTATTGAGGACCGGTTGAACGTTGTGCATATCTGCGGACGTGCCATTCCTTCTTCCTCCATTTTTGACCTACTCTCTTTAATTAATTTTGGCCACAAAAGCTGACCATTGGGCTCCCCTCTTTGTCCACTGCCTCATCCACCTCTGGTCTCTCTCTGGCCCTTCCTCGCGCCCCCCTTCCCCTCGCCACCACCTCTCTCTCCTTCATCAATCATTTTACATCCACGGTAACAACATTACTAGCTTCAAGGAGTTGTTGCTACAGCTGTCGAGAATTCTTTATCTGGCGAAAGATTTAGTGGAAATCCGAAGCGATTTGGCTGATTCTGATAGATTTCTTGCATCTCTTGCTAATTCGTTGTGTGAATTTAGGACGAAATCTAGCGAGGTTGAGTTTTTTGAGCTCACTATGATGGCGCTAGATCTTGTTTCATGTTATTCGGACAAATACAGAGAACCAGTTCATAAACTAATCGTCAAGAGAGATTGTGACGTGCTTAGGCGCTTAGCTCCAATCGTCTGCGTATTGTTGGGCCTATGGCCCATTTGGGTCCAACCCAGTTGAAGCTATCAACATTTGGCTTCGTGGCAAAATAAAAGGCATTGTTTTTGCCTGTCTCGTAGAGAATGAGAAGGAGAGCTCGAGCTCTAGGACTCCAGGAGTGCAGTGCCGCTAGCAACAAGAAGAAAAAGGAGAGAGAAAGAAAAGAGAGAGGAGGGAGAATGGAGAAGAAAATAGGAGATTTGAGCGGGGTGTTTCATCTCTTGATTTGGTGATCCGTCTCATTTTTTGGCAAGTCAACAACGGGTGTTTGTTGATCTGAAATCTAATCCGATTATAAGTACGTGTTAGCTAGTTTTTAGAGAGGAGTCCTTTCAAGATCCAGGTTGTATTTAAATTTGGTGGTTGAGATCTCCACGTTTGTTTTTCTCGGCGTGAGACTAGAGTGTTAAACACTTGTATTGATTTGTTGATTAGTGGATTGGTTGTTCTGGCGAGTGGAATGTTGGTTTTTTGATCATCGGGTTAGAGAGGGTTTTTCCCACGTAAATCATGTGTTGATATTTGTGCTTTTATCTATGTTTGGGGTTACTTGGTTGTTTGGTTTTAGATTGGATATTATTAGTTGGTTATTGGTTTGCTGACGGATTGTTATTGGTTGTCTTATTACCCGAATTCACTTCCGAGTGTGGATGAAAAGTGGTTTCTAGCCCAATACATATTGCGAGTTGAAAGCACGGAATCAAGGATCATTGCAGTGAAGCTTCTAGAGCTAAAGCAATCACCTCCACTGACTTGCGCTCCTCTAGCTTCTAAACACACATCGCCTTGCCATATGGAGGACGATAATTTGGGAGTCAGATTACAAAAGAACCACTAGATTAGAAATTTGGGAGAGGAAGGATTGAATCACATTGAAAATTAAGGATTATATTGAGCAGTTTTGAGGTGGAGTTGGGAAGAATCAATGGATAATGATTTGGTGGAACTGTACGATTGCTCTCCACTTTGATTTAATAAAGTAATAAACCTATCTAATCTAATCTTAGAGAGAGTATGGATCTTTTGTACACAAGCGCGCCTTAAGTGTATATTGTACACAAATATTCGGAGAGGAAATGAAGCATAGTGCTAAACTTGCTGGTGTTAATGTAAGCTTAGCACTTTTGTTTCCGCCTTGTCCTTGTCATTTTGTGCAAACCATTTTGCTCTTTCCTTCATTAACAAAACCAGTAATAATGGATAGGAAGAAGAAGAAGAGCTTCAAAAAATTAAGAGTATTCTTAATATATATTCTATCTTATTTTTTTAACAATATCATTTCTTTAATGGTTAGGTTCACTTCACTACTATGAGGATGAGTCTGCACCTACTGGCACCTGTGCAGTTTGTGTTGCGGGTGGCGAAAGGTTTGTTGTGACTTGGTTTTTTGCTTCAATCTCTCTACATGCGTGTATTTAATATTGGTGTTTATATATAAATAATACAAAAAACGAGATAATTTGTTTATCATAATAACTAAGATGTGTAGATTCTATAGATGGTTATGTTGACATGGTTCTAATTCTTCTAACTTCTTTGTGCGTCTTCTGATGCTAACATCTTTTCATATTGTCTTTAATCCATGTGATCTTATTGACTTGATCAGATCTTGTGAATTCAAGCTATAGAATAGCTTGAGAGACAGAGAGACGAGAGAGAAAGAGAGAGGGAATCAATGAACTGAATTGTGTAGAATCTGTTAACTTGTTCGACTGACAGTTTGTTACAGCAAGAGGCTTTATATAGCTTGTGAATGTGATGACTTTCTAACATAACCTAAAGCCATCATTTATTACTCTAACACTCCCCCTCAAGGTAGGAGTTCTAAGTAACCTCAAACAAATTTACAACTCCTAACTTGCTTAAGTTTCTCATGTATTGATCATAGGAGATAGCCTTCGTGAACACATCTGCAGGCTGATCTCTGGTGTTGATGTAACCAAGCTCAATTTCCTTACTTAAGACCTTATCCCTTACTAGATGACAATCACCTTCTATGTGTTTCGTTCTTTCATGAAATACAGGGTTCTTTGCAATGTACATTGCTGACTGGTTGTCACAGTGCAACCTCACAGGATTTGGTTGCTCAATTCCCAAATCTTTCAACAGTTTCACAAGCCAAGTAATCTCACAAGAGGTTGTAGCCATGGCTTTATACTCTGATTCAGCAGATGACATAGCTACATATGTCTGCTTCTTAGTTCTCCATGACTACAGTGAGCCACCAAGCAAAACACAGAACCCAGTTAATGACTTCCTTGTCATAGGGCAGCTTTGCCAGTCTGCATCACAGTATGCACTCAGCTTCAGGTTAGACTTAGATGAGAGCAGTAATCCTTGTCCTTGAGCCTGTTTCAAGTATCTCAAAACATGTTTCATGGCCTGCCAGTGCTGATCAGTTGGATTGTGCATGAACTGACTCAAGATCTGCACTCCATAGGATATATCAGGTCGTGTAATTATTAGGTAGATCAGCTTACCCACAATTCTCCTGTATGCTTCTGCATTCACAATCTCATAGGTGCCTTCATTATCCAGCTTGACTTTAGGATCTAGAGGAGTAGACATAGGTTTGGCATCTTTCATTCCTGCACCTTCCAGAAGTTCCAGTACATACTTCCTCTGATTCAGGTATATGCCATCAGTGTTTCTCTCAACTTCTATGCCCAAGAAGTATCTCATTCCTCCTAGGTCCTTCATCTGAAATTGCTGATTCAGATGTGCTTTTAGCTTTGCTATTTCTTCTTCACAATTTCCCGTGATAACCATGTCATCTACATATACTAGTAGAGATGTGATAGATTTCTCAATTTTCTTGACAAACAATGAGTAGTCTGCCTTGGACTGCTTGTATCCTGCACCTTTGACAGCTTGAGAGAATTTTGCAAACCACTGTCTAGGTGCCTGTTTTAATCCATACAAGGATTTTTCCAATTTGTACACAAGTTTCTTATCCATCTCACACTCTCCCCCTGAGTATGATGTCTCCCCCTGAGGGTGAGAGTGGATAAGTTTGAGCTTATGATATGCTGGAGGTAGCTCCATGTACACTTGCTCTTCCAAATCTCCATGTAGGAAGGCATTTGTGACATCTAACTGGTGAATACTCCAGTTCTTTGCAGCAGCTATAGACAGAAGAGTTCTTATAGAAATCATCTTGGCCCCTGGAGCAAATGTTTCACTATAGTCAATGCCATACATTTAAGAGAATCCTCTAGCCACAAGCCTTGCCTTGTATCTATCCAAAGAGCCATCAGCTTTGTACTTGACTTTGTAAAGCCATTTGCAGCTGACCAATGACTTCCCAGGTGGTACAGGGATGTCATCAAATATGGGAGGTACAGGAGATGGAGAATAATATCCATGAGACTCATCCTGAATTGGAGGATTGAGAGAACAATTTTAAGGAGGTTCATACACGTCAATAGGGATGAAGTCATGATCAGTGTTTGGAAGAGAGGAAGCAACAATGTTGTTTGACAAGTCAAGAGTAGACAGACTTTGTTTTGGATTGAATTCTGGACTAAAAGGAAACACATGCTCATGGAATTTGATGTCTCTGCTGATATGTATCTTATGAGTGTGCAAATTATACACTTTGTAACCTTTGAACCCAAATGGATAGCCCAAGAAAACACAGGCATCAGTTTTGGGGTCAAGTTTTTTCCTGTTGGAGCTCAGATTTGAGACAAAGCACAGGAATCCAAATACTCTGAGCTTCTCATACTCAGGCACCTCACCAAACAGACACTCATATGGGGATTTATTTTTGAGGATTGAGTTTGGCAACCTGTTGATAATATATGTGGTTGTAAGGACACAATCACCCCAAAATCTCACAGGGAGGGAGGCATGAAATCTAAGTGCTCTTGCAGTTTCTAAAATGTATATGTGTTTTCTCTCTACACGCTCATTTTGTTGAGGGGTAGCAGTGCAAGAGCTTTGATGGACAATGCCTTTAGATGTGAAGAAAGAGGTGACATCAGAGTTAAAGAACTCAGTGCCTTGGTCACTCCTCACAGTTTTCACTCTAGTTTTGAATTGGTTTTCAACCATAGTAATGAATGACTGAATATGAGAGAATGTTTCAGTCTTGGATTTCATAAGGTAAGCCCACACTCCCCTGCTTATATCATCCACAATGGTTAGGAAGTATTTATGGCCAGTGTATGTAGGGGTTTCATATGGTCCCCATAGATCACAGTGTAACAACTCAAACACATTATCAGCATGAGACATACTAGAATCAAAAGATGGTTTTACTTGCTTTGCCAAAGGGCATATAGTGCATACAAAATCAGATGCAGTGTTTACAATTGAATGTATGCTAGAAACACCTTTGATTTTCTCAATAGGTGCATGACCAAGACGTAGGTGCCACAAGGCACTTTTATTTTGAACACTATCAATTGTAGGTAAAAACATAGGTAGAGAAACTGAATTGCACCAGGCAGATTTGGAGATGACTTCACTCATTCTGGATTCAGAGACCAAGTAGTACAGGCCTTCAAATTCCTCACCAACTGCAATCACTCTCTTCTTTGCAGGGTCCTGTATGAACATGATGTTAGATACCAAGTGAAGGTCAAACCCAAAGTCATGGACCAGCTTGCTTATAGAGATTAGATTGAATTTGAATTTGGGAATGTAGAGGGTGTCAAGAAGAGTAAGGGAGCTCAGTACATGGGTTGTACCTAGCATGGTAATACGGTCTGAAGTACCATCAGGGAGGTGAACTTTTATTGGTTTGTCTACAGGTTTTGGTTGTTTTAGAAAGGTAATGTCACAAGTCGTATGATCTGTAGCTCCTGTGTCTAAGATCCATACTCTTGCACTGTTAGTGACATTACAACATAAAAACTTACCTGCAAGGTTCACCTCATAAGTTGGCTTACTTCTTTGCTCCATGAGCTGCAGTAGAGACATCATCAACTTTTGGTTTTCAGAAGAGAGATTCTTGAAGGATGATTCACCATCACCTCCATTCCTGTCACCTGATTGGAGTTGGCAATGGCTTTGACATCAAGAATTGTCTCCTTGCAGCATCATATTTCTCGCTTAGCCCCATCAAGAATCTCATCAACTTGTCTTCTTGATCAGCTGCTTCGAGTTTCTCTGCAATGTTGCACTCACATTTTCCACATGTGCACCTGATTGGAGTCACAATTCCAGTCAGATGTTGCCATAAGCCTTTGATCTTGGTGAAGTACTCTGTGACTGGTGATGAACCTTGATTGCACTCGGTGATTTCGCGCTTGATCTGGAAAATCAGTGGTCCATTTTTCTGGCCAAAGCTTTCTTGAAGATCATCCCACATCTCCTTGGCGAGATCAAATTCATCAATAGTCACATAAATCTCCTTAGACACGGTGTTGAGGATCCATGAACACACTACATCATTACACCATGACAGCGAATTTTCCGGAGTTTCCACAAGTGATCCATCAACGAAGCCTACTTTGTTCTTGACTGAGAGAGCTTTCGTCATTGCTCGGCTCCAGCGTCGATAGTTGTCACCAGTTAGCTGCAAGCTTGTGAGAATTAGACCTGAATTGTCGGCAGGATGGATGAAGAATGGATTCTGCAAATCCATCGCTGTGATCTGATCTCTTCTTCGCTCGCGCTCTCGCTCACGATCTCCAGGAGGTGTGTTCCCCATTTCGGTGCAATTTTGCATTGTGATTTCGATCTGAATTCGTCAGTGCTCTGATACCATATTGACTTGATCAGATCTTGTGAATTCAAGCTATAGAACAGCTTGAGAGACAGAGAGACGAGAGAGAAAGAGAGAGAGGGAATCAATTAACTGAATTGTGTAGAATCTGTTAACTTGTTCGACTGACAGTTTGTTACAGCAAGAGGCTTTATATAGCCTGTGAATGTGATGACTTTCTAACATAACCTAAAGCCATCATTTATTACTCTTAACAGATCTCTATTAACCCTATGAGAGTAGGTGGCTGAATTTTAAATTACATCTGGTGAGCAGCGTGAGCTAATTACTAGTAAAACATTGCCATCCTGGATATATTTGCAGGTCACTTGTTGCTAACTTAATTGGCCGCTGCTAATTGCTACAAGGTTGAGCATTTGAAGCAGCCAGAAAATGGGGCACTTGGTACCTCATACCTGCTTTTATATAGCATGTCAAGCATTTTCCTCACGTACATACCAAATTTGACTTATAATGAATATCTTAATATGCAGTTGAGAACGCCAAATATTTCTACATTGCGGGCTTTTTCCTCACCGTTTCCCGAGAATCTATCATGCTACTGGTTGCTGAGAGCATGCAGCTGCTAAGAATGAGGTACAGCTGCGATAATCCCCGTGAGATATGCAAGCTCAGTACTCTATTGTATTGTATTTACCCATCTAAATTAAACTTGAATATTTGGTGCAGTACTTGATGATGAATCTTTCTGCTCCCTTTATTTGTGAGTTCTTCAAGAATCCTCAGGACCAGGCATTGCGGTAAGCTTCCTTCTTTACTAGAGTCTGATTTCTTGAAAGATAATTGAGGATTCACTTTTAAATGCTTTGTTTTCCTTGAGCTCAGATACATATATGTATGTGTGTGTGTATGTATGTATGTATGTATGTATGTATGTATGTATGTATGTATGTATGTATGTATGTATGTATGTATGTATGTATGTATGTATGTATGTATGTATGTATGTATGTATGTATGTATGTATGTATGTATGTATGTATGTATGTATGTATGTATGTATGTATGTATGTATGTATGTATGTATGTATGTATGTATGTATGTATGTATGTATGTATGTATGTATGTATGTATGTATGTATGTATGTATGTATGTATGTATGTACTCAGGTCTTATCGTGTATCATGTGAACAGATCTAGACCGTTGATTTAGTACAAATGGAAGGCTGAGATTATTTGGAATTTTAAATTAATTGTAAATTAAAATTACGTAAACACATGCAATCTCACCCTTACATATAGGCGCGTGATTACAAATCTGCTTAACCCTAATCCCACACAAACGTTTTCAATTTCAACCAAAAGAAGAGAGAAAGAGAAGCGGAAGCCATGAGGTGTAGATCTGGGCGAAAGGCGGCGGTTGCAAAGGTGGCCGGCGATTGCGAAGGGCGCCTGGACGCGCGATTATGAGAGGCGCGGCGAAGGGCGCCTGGACAGAAGGCGGCGGTTGCGAAGGTGGCCGGCGACGGCTGCGAAGGTGAAGATTTAGGCGAAAGGCGGCGGCGGTTGCGAAGCCGGAGCCATGAGGTGTAGATCTCGGCGAAAGGCGGCGATTGCGAAGGGCGCCTAGACACGCGATTGGCAGATCGAAGACGATGGACGCGCGATTGCAAAGCCTGTCCAGGAGGCGGAAGTCGAAGGAGGCAGAATTCAGCAACCGCCACCGCCTGTTTCGCTTTTGGATTTGGCCTGCTTTGTCGCAATAGAAGTCGAAGGAGGCGAAAGTTGAATGAGATGGCTATGGTGGCTGGCGAAGGCGGAGGAGGATTCAACGAAGGTGGATCCAGGAGGTGCGGCTCAGCGGTGATCACTGAATCAAATACCTACTGCTTGTTCATCCAAGTCTCTCTCCCAAAAACATAACGCCTATTTTCAATTCATTGTTCTTAAATTGATTTTGGATGATTCAAATGGAGTTTTGCTTGGCCTGATTTGATCGAATTTGTGTCCTTTATGCATCGATTATTTTGATTGTGGTGGTGGTGAATATAAAGATTTCAATGATACTGTAATTTAGGTTTATTCGTTTGTATGTATAACTTTATTCATATGTATATAGGATAATTTGGTGGGATTTGTTTATGGGTGAATTTAAAGATGTCAATGATCAAGTGATACTATCGAATAATCAAGTGATACTATCGAATAATAAAGCGATATCATCGAATAATCCATCGATACCATCAAATAACCGACCGATACCATCGAATAATCAAGCGATAATCACTCATATACGAGTGAATAATCATCTATATATCACCGAATAATCATTCATAGACGACCGATAACGACCGAATAATCAACCATTTATAAAGATTAACAAAAAAAATCATATACCATTGCATAATCAGACGATACGATTGAATAATCTAGATATACTGTCGAATAATTTACGATTGAATAATCTAGATATACTGTCGAATAATTTGAGGAGAGTGCACCACACACGCCCCCTTCAGCAAGTGGGCAAAAAAAAGACGTGGGTCCCACTGTTTTTTAATTTTAAAAAAAAAACAAAATTGCCTATTAATCTCAGCCTTCCATTTCATTCAATCAACGGCCTAGATGTGTTCACATGATACACGATAATGCCTGAGTACACCAGAACCAACCTCACACCTCACACTCTTCTCCTCCTGAATTGGTAAATAAAGAGCGGCCATTTTGGGGTTCGAACCGGGACCTATGGGTACTACCCACAAGTCCTTTCCGACCGTGAGCCATTCCGGAATGGTTTCACACTCTCCTCCTCCTCTACCTATGCCCTCTCCCTCACACTCTTCTCCTCCTCCACCTACAACCTCTCCCTCACACTCTTCTTGTTATGTTCTCATATATTAGGTATAAAGGGTTTAGAGTATAAATATCCTTAGATATTGTAATTGGGAGATCATCCAAGTAATAATCAAATCAACTACCCTTATTTCTCTCCCATTCTATCTCTCCTTTCTCAGCCTACCTTCATCGTCTTCTTCCTAACCCTTCTAAACTCTATCTCTCAATCTCCTTCCTTTCTTCTCAAATTCTCCAGGGAAGCCAAAGCTTCCTCCTAATCAACCTTCGGGTAAATAACACTTCTCCTTCGATCTCTACCTAGAACCTCTCCCTCACAGTACTCTTCTCCTCCTCTACCTGCAATGCCACCCTTTGTTGGAGTATGTGTATAGAATGTAAGCCGGGACTATAAAGAGGCCGGGAATAAGGTTACAACTGCACCCACACTTTGCAATACAATATACTATTTCAGTTTCTTCTTCATTTTCTCTCTCTGTTTTTCTGTTTTGGTCTGACCTCCTCCTAGATGTTGTGTCCGCCTGTTCCCGACCAATGGACCTCAAACAACTCTACGGAATCGCTTTCGCCAATCTTGGCAAATATGTCTCCAGCTGTGCATCTTCGATTTGAGGAGGTTAGACATCATATATTCATTGCCATGTTTCATTACTAGAGTTTAATGATAAAGAATTCTCCATATGAGATTTCTGGATGAATTAATACAATCTTTTCTTCTTTTTGTGTACATGTGTTGCATGACATGGTGGCCTTTTCTTTCTTGCTGTGTGTTTGGTGGTGGCAACAAAGAAAGAGATCCAAGATATGGTTGGCTTTTTTTTCCTTAATTACATGACAGGTTTTCCAAACTACTACAATACGTTGGATTGGGGCAGTCCACTTGTGGAGGAATAGGTATTAGGTGGTGACCATTTCAATGGAATAAATTTTAAAATAATTTCACACTCATATCCGGCTCAAAATGTTAGTGGTTTGACTTTTAAATACATTTAAAAAAAATTAAAATCTCTATAAAGTATCAACTCGATTTTCAATTAAAATTTTAAAATAATTTCACATAATAAGTATGATTTATATAAAAAAAATTTAAGTTTTAGCTTTTAAAAATATATAAAATAGTCAAACCACCGTATATTTTATGACCGGATATTAAGTACGATAAGGAGGCCACTTCCATTGCATTTTATAATTAATAATTTGTAAGTAGAACTATATAGATAGTTGGGATTAGATAGCATGCACACAATTTATGGTAATTCAACTTATTTCTGGGTATATGTATGTATGGACATATGTAATGTCCGTACATATGTACATACACGTACATACCTATACATGCGTGTGTACGTACGTACATACATATACATGTGTCTACATATATATATAAAAAATGTCGATGGTGGATGTAGAGTCGATGGTGGATAAACAGTTCCCTTAAAAGTTATATTTTATAATCAAATCAATTACGGTAGGAGGAAGACAATTGACAAATTTATCGATGTCCACTAACAAGTCGATTGCAAGCTATCCATTTTTATTCCACACCGAAGCAAGACCTTCTTAAGCCCAGTTGCAATGGATGGTTGTGGATATGGCAACAATGTTCATGAACAAATGATGGATGGCCATATCCACAACATCATCCATCGCAAGCGGGCTTAAGAAAGTCGCACTTGCTCCGGTGTCGAATAAAAATGGGTTGACTGCAATCGACTTGTAAGTGGACATCAATAAATTTATCAATCGTCTTCCTCCTACCGTAATTGATTTGACGGTAAAATATAACATCCAGGGAACTGTTTATCTATCATCAACTTTACATCCTCCATCGACATTAGTGGTGTGGTTTCGCCCAAAAGGAGTGTATCTGCCCCCACTCTAATAGACGTCTTAATTAATACTCGTTTCTCCCCGCAAGAAGGGGAAAAATATTGCACCTGCTTTTAGATGATAAAGTATCCCCTTTAAGGTATAACCGAAGCCCATAATCCCATTGATAATGCATATTTTAGATAGGCATTATAGATAGGCTTTATTGCATTTGGGTGTATATATTGCATGTTTATTTAGTAAATTGCATTGTTAGTGTTTTGGTTCTTGTGTGTGGAATCTACGTGCGTTTTGAGCTTAATTGCAGATTTGTGTTCCAATGCTCGAGAGAGGGTGACTATGGCTTTGCTGGGATCGAGAATCATGAGCAGAGAAGTAGAACCGAAGAATTGAAGAACAATGCTACTGATGGAGCGGCTCGCCGGTATTCAAGTGGCGCCCACCGGTCCTTGCGAACACGAGATAACTTGGATATTCTATCCTTGGAACATTATGTTATGTTTTTAGGGTTTCTTTTTGACCGACTTTTAATACTATCTTGAGACCTGATTTCCAGAGTGGTAGAGAGTTGTTGACATTGGAGAGAAGAATATTTGTCTACTTTGGTATGAGGAACAAAACCTCTTTGTTTCATCTGTGATTCAGAAGCATTGTTAGATGATTACTTTGGTATGAGGAACAAAACCTCTTTGTTTCATCTGTGATTCAGAAGCATGGTTAGATGATTTGTGAGACTTGATTTCTTTGTTATTTTATATGGTTGATTAAATATCTTTGTTCTTCTATTGTTTGATTGCATGTATTTCCTCTTGATTAGCTACCTTGACGGAATTTGCTTTCTTGCTAGGGTTGGATTGTTTTATGAGAATCAATTCAACCTAAGTAGCAAACACAATCAATTGATCCCGTGAAAGCATCAATTGGGTGGGTGGGATATTGACAATTGTGCTAATACCAATTCTTGCATGGTTGGGAGTAAGAGAGTGGAACTTTAATTTATTCCTAATTGCTTGAGAACTTGATATTGCTCAATTGCCAAAGACTTTAGGAGTGAATCGTAGTCGGATTAATCTATTAAGAATAACGAGAATAGAGTCAATGATCAATAACCTAATCATTGTTGAAGAATTACATGTGGAACTATCTCATTCTCATTGATCACAACAATTCCCCATTGCTACGTTTACTTTGTTCAATCACTTTGAATTCAATTACACTTGATTTCATCCCTTTTGTTAGCAATTCAAGTATACATGAAATGTATTCTCCCCGTGGATCGACATCTGGACTTACCACTTCTACCAAGTAATTGGTTTGGTTTGTTATTATCTTTGGTGAGGTAAAATACACGGCACTTTATCCTCCACCAAAATTTGGCGCCGTTGTTGGAGAGTTATACTTTATTTTCTTTGTTTACTTTTGTTGCTATCTAAAGAGTGATTCACCTTGTGTGGATCACACTTTTTTTACTAATCAATCTCTTTGTTAAGTTCTTTACCGACTAAGCAGAGATGACTGAGGCAATTGATCCTCCTTTCAACAAGACACTGAGAGATTTAAAGGAACCTGATTTGAATTCGCAAAGTCTTACAATCATACTTCCTGAACTCCCTGAATGCTCCAAATTAGGATACAAATCTGATTGGTTTTCACTCTTTCCAGTCTTTCGTAGAATGTCTGGGGATGAACCCAATAAGCATCTTATGGAATTTATTAGTGTATGTGACAGATTCAGACCTCAAGGATTTACTAATAATCAACTCATGTTGAGATTGTTCCATTCACCCTGAAAGACGCAACAACGATTGGCTTCACTGTCTGCCTGCAAGAAGCATTACTACCTGGTTAGGTCCGAAGAAGGCTTTTCTGCAAAAGTATTTTCCTGCCACACATTTGACTAAACTGAAGAAGCAATTGACAAGCATAGAGCAACTCCCCAAGGAGAGTTTCTATGATTACATTAAGAGATTCAGGAAACTCAAAGCAAATTGCCTACAACATTGTATACTGGAAGAGGATTTGATTCTTTATCTTTATGAGGGGCTATTTGATCTTGAGCGCATTGTCATCAACTCCACAAGTGGAGGAGATATTCTAGACAAGACACCTAAAGAAGTCATGCAAATCTTTGATAGGTTGGCAAATGCGGTTCAACAGTATAAGAAGTTTCAAAGAATTTGAGGAATTCGCAGTTCGAATGACTATAAGAGAGGTTGTGAAAAGAAGCTGGCTCTGCTGACGGAGATTGTTATGACTATGGACTTCCAAATGGTGAAATCGCAAGCCAAAGGCGAACTAGAAGTTGTCGAGAAGTTCACCCCTAAGAAAGGTATCACCACCAAGCCTACTCAAGGTACTTATGTTGGTGATGGCACTCTTAGAGACATAATGGAGATGATGAAAGCTCAAGGAAAGTTAATGCATCAAACGACTCAAGAAATGCAAGAACTCAAATTGAAGGATTCAAGAAAGGATTTGTTAAAGGATTCCTATGAGGTATAGATGCTAATGCCATGATTTTAAGAGGAAGAAAAGAGGTAAAAATTTCCACAAAAACCATTGAAGAAGGGCCTAGGGAGACCATAGATGTGGAAGAAAAAGAGCAATACATCTCGGATTTTGGATCACCGCTAAGCGGCGCTCACCACTTCTGCCAGTTCCTGATCCGATTGTTGATTCTAATTCTACCCCAAGGAGATCTTCTAAAGAGTGGTCCCCTGAGGTTTACAAGCCTGAACCATCGTTCCCCGATGCTTTGAAAGAACATAAGAAGCAGGAGAGCGAAAAAGAACTCTTTGTAAAGTCTGAGGTAAATATTCCTCTTCTCAATTTGATTAAGTTCGTTACCCGTTATGTTAAATCTTTGAAGGAGTTATGCACCATCAAGAGAAGGAAGCGAGAAAAAGGAAAAGGAAAGATGAGTCAAGAAGAACAAGTCTCTTTGGTATTTCAGAGGCGATTGCTTGAGAAGTGCGGAGACCCATGTATGTTTACTATCCCTTTCACAATAGGTGATGTAAAACTTGAATCTGCTATGCTTGATCTTGATGCATCTATTAATGTTATATCTTATACTCTTTATGATGATTTGGGTTTGAGACCCCTGAGTGAAACAAGAGTGATTGTTCACCTTGCAGACCGTTCTCAACTTCATCCCAAGGGGATAGTTAAGGATGTGTTGATCATGATAGGTGACTTAATTTTCCTTGCAGACTTTTATGTCATTGATATGGGACAGGGACACAGGGTACACCAGAGACACCTATCATATATATTTGTAAGACCTGGTATCTTAAGAGGTGTCAGCTCATGCCACCTAGCCCTCGCAGGTCCGTTGTCCTCACTTGGAGCCTGAAAAGGAAGAGCTCTTGTGACATGGGTAGGGTTTGAATCACTTATAAATCACTTCCAACATCTTTATGATATCCGAAGTGGGACGGGGTGTTACAATCTCCTCCACTTAAAACACTAACGACCCCGTCAGCCCCAAGGTACTGCCCCCCGGGAGGAGCGTACCTGAGCATACTGTCGGAGTACCTCCGAACCCAGAGTCGGGTCTAATACCATCTGTAAAAACCATGGTTTTAAGAGGCGTCAGTCCATGCCCCCTAGCCTTCTCATGTCTGTTGTCCTCACTTGGAGTCTGAAAAGGAAGAGCTCTTGTGACATGGGCAGGGTTTTAATCACTTATAAATCACTCCCAACATCCTTATGATATCCGATGTGGGACGGGGTGTTATAATATTGGGCAGACCTTAATGCGAACTGCAAAGGCAAAGATTGATTTTTATGTAGGATCCCTGTCTATGGAATGTGATGTTAGAAGGGTTGAGTATTTAATTCCTGATGCTACAAAACACCCCCTGATGAGCATTTTGTGAACTTTGTTGATTCGATAGAATTCTTTACTGAGGATATCATGAATATTAACCGTACTAACGCTTTGCAAGTTGTTTTAGAGGTCCCTTTGAGTGAATTATCTCTTGATTATGCTTTACCTAACAATCTGCAGGAATTATCATTGGTTATGGATGCCAATTCAGGAAGTTGGATTCCTTTTCATAAGCCTTCTTGTGAAAAACTTCTTCCGTCTGTAATACATGCACCTGAAGTTGAGTTGAAACCTCTCCCCGATCATCTTAAGTATGCCTTTTTGGGAGAGGACAAAACACTTCATGTGATTATATCTAATAAGCTTACTCAAGGTCAGGAACAGAGGCTAGTGGATGTTCTTAAAGAACACAGAACTGCGTTGGGATGGACCATTGCTGACATCAAAGAAATTAGTCCTAACTGTATGCATCACATACTGATGGAGGATGATGCAAAACCCTCAAGGAAACCTTAGAGGCGACTCAATCCACCAATGATGGAAGTAGTCAAGAAGGAGGTCTTGAAGCTTCTTCAAGCAGGTACGATTTATCCTATCTCTAATGGTTAGTGGGTCAGTCCTACGCAGGTAGTCCCTAAAAAGGAAGAAATCACGGTCTCTGAAAACCAAGATGGAGAAATGGTACCCATCAGGATACAGACAGGTTGGAGAGTTTGAATTGACTATCGCAAACTCAATGCCGCAACATGTAAAGACCATTTTCCTTTGCTCTTTATTGATTAGATGTTTGAGCGTCTGACAGAGCGTTCTTTCTATTGTTTTCTATATGGCTATTCAGGATATTTTTATATCCCTATTGCACTTGAAGATCAGAAGAAGACCACTTTTACATGTCATTTTGGTACTTTTGCCGATAGCAAGAGAGAAGCTACGGTGGTGGTAGAAGGCCTTGAAAAAATGGGTATCAGACCAGTAATGGTGACAAGGGATAATTGGAGGACAGCTCTAGCTTTTGCGAAGGAGGTCATTTTATAATTTCCTTGGTTATTTATTTTCTCTGTGTCATGTTAATTCTCAGTGTGGTGCCTTCATTCCCTCTGAATTTGATGATTCACTATGCTTTTATTTACATTTGTATAGAGATGAAGATTAATATTTGTAGGCGCTTAAACATAAGTTTCACTACATATTGCTTAGTTATTTATTTCGTCATTGCAGGCTGGCATTCATGACGTTAGGGTCGAGGTTCTGCCTGCATTGAAGGCTGATGTCATTGCGGGCTTAGTGGTCTGTAACGACCCGTCGAGTTTCACTACATATTTGTCTTCTGAATACTGTACTCACTGCGGGCGTGGACTGAACTTAACGACCCGTGCGCTTGGACTTTGTCAGAGCAACCCCAACAGGTTCTCCATAATGGATTTTTGGGGAATATCAAGGTTGATTTTGGCCCAACAGCTTCACCATTCAATTCTCCAAAATAAAGGATGAGGAGAAAAAATGAAGATCTTTCCCTACATTTGGAAAAAACTCTATATATTTGGGGTAAACTCTATAATAGGGAATTTGTTGGAATTCAGTCGAAGAAAATCCAGAATATGTGATTTATAATTCTCCATTTTGAAGAATTATTTAGAGAAGCTGTTGGACATGCTCTCAATCTTTAAAAAGCAAAAATATTTGAATCAAAAAAAAAAAAAGCAAAAATATGCAATTATCCATATCCATATATAAGTGCGGGTTCAAAAATATCCACCGATGACAATATAAGATGACCCACCCACTCACTCTCCCCTCATTACAAACTTCCTCTCCCTCTCTCTCCCATTTCTCTCTCTACTGTCTCCCCTTTCTTCTGGGGGAACGATCTCCTCTCCGGGTAGCTTCCATGGCGCGGCGCACAATGGACCTCCAGCTCACTCCCAACCCCAGCGCCAGCCCCGATGCCGACCTGGAGGACGTTCGCCTGCTCGATGATTTCGACGAGGAGGCGGGGATGAAGAGTTCTAGGAGGATTCAGGTCCGAGTCTCCGGGATGACCTGCGCTGCTTGCTCTAATTCCGTCGAATCCGCTCTCACTGCTCTCCATGGCGTCTTCACTGCCTCCGTTGCTCTGCTTCAGAACAAGGCTGACGTTTCTTTCGATCCGAATTTGCTCCTGGTAACCGGCGTTTATTTCGGATTTCTTCTTCTTCTTCTTCTTGCTGTTACTGCTTTTCTGCTTCTGTTTGGGGTTTAACGATTGGGACAGATTAGCGGATTCATACTGTTTGGAGTGACCTAATAAAACCTAGCTGATGAACCTGTATCTCAAAGAGATTCTTCAAAGAATTTACCTTAGGCGGTTTGAAATTTCTTGAAAGTCCTCACATTCACTCTCAGGCGGTTTGAAATTCACAATGTTTTGTAACTGTTTTTCCCTACATTAAAGTTCTTTTTATCAAGAAGAGCCGCATGAACATCTTGGATTTCCTAATGAAATTGGTTATGATTGTTGTAGTTGTAGAGAGGCAATTTGGGCCATCCTCCGTCTTGTTTACTAGTATATTTTAGCTCTTGTTTCATAGCCACTACACGCTTAAAGATAATTGTCAACTTAACCTTGACTCCCCTAAGCTAACAATTATATACCTGGCTTTCATATGTTAACTGCTTTGTTGTTCATATGTCAAACCGTTTCCAATTGGAATATCGATTTATCTGTATTTTAAATGTGATACCTTCTTACTACTTACTAGAACTGTTAATAATAGCATCCTTGACCTTGAAACTTACCATAGAGAATCTCTTATATTTCCATAGTAATTAGAGCTGTTTATCTAGTTTTGTCACATTCCATTGTTCTTTGTCCTGTGGTGATGCGAATACACTAGACAGGGTGTACTCGCTAAGCTTTTATGGACAATTTCGATATGCTACTAAATTTGAAGACATGTTCTGAATGGTTCATATTTTGCTTCCCTTTGTCGATCTTCATTTCACATGGAAAGATGGAAGTTTCTTGTAACTGTCTATGTATCTTCAGGATGAAGACATAAAAAATGCCATTGAAGATGCAGGATTTGAGGCAGAAATTTTGCCTGATCCCAGCACAGCACGAACAAAGCCTATTGGAACTCTTGTAGGGCAATTCACTATAGGAGGTATGACATGTGCGGCATGTGTAAACTCTGTTGAAGGTATTTTGATGAAGCTCCTGGGAGTTAAGCGGGCGGTAGTTTCCTTGCCCACTTCATTAGGAGAAGTTGAATATGATCCTGCAGAAATTAGTAAAGATGATATAGTGAATGCAATTGAAGATGCTGGTTTTGAAGCTTCTTTTGTACAGAGTAGTGAGGAGGATAAAGTAATCGTTGTGGTTGCTGGCCTTTCAAGTGAGTTGGATGCAGTGTGCTTGGAAGAACTACTAATCCAAACAAAAGGGATAAGACGATTTCAACTTGATAAGGTTACCAGAGAGCTGGAAATTCTCTTTGATCCTGAAGTTCTCAGTTGTCGTTCCTTGATTGATGCTATTGAGGAAGCAAGTAAAGGGAAATGTAAATTACGTGTGAAGAATCCTTACTCCAGAATGGCGCTGAATGATTTGGAAGAGTCTTCAAAAAGATTCCATCTTTTTAAATCCAGCCTCTTTCTTAGCGTGAGTTTCCAATCCTTTCGTTTTGTGTTCAGAGATCTGAATTCCAGATTTTTACATGGATAAACTTTTCAAATTTCACTCAGTTGTAATACCTATGCTACCACCAAAGATATGAAACACTACCTTAATCATATTCTCTTATGAAAGCAAGCCAACAGTATAACATTTTTTTCATTTTCTAGAGGCTAGATCTATACCAATCCATGCTAGTTAGTGACATTCCTTTATTCCCTTAAATTCTCATATGGCCTCCCGCTAAACAATAGATGCAAAAAAAAAAAAGCATAATAAGAAGCTTCTACAAACGAAATAGCTCCAAGAACAATGGTTGTCACTGACTCACTCATTAGTACATGAAAGGGGATTACATGAAAGAAACTGATATCCATGTTGTCCTTCCTTGGTATTAATAAATTGTAATGACAACCTCTTGTGCAAAGAGTACCATGACCAAGAAGTTCATTTGAAATTATTGTTTTACTTACGTGTATGTTGTACCATGTTTTGTTTTTTCAGTTCTTTCTTCTTTTTTTTTTAGGTGGAATTTTTTTGTCCATTTTAAAGATGCATCAAATTTATTCTTGTTATGTGAGTGACCTAAAAAAATTCTTGTATTTGACGTGATTGATATGTTTGCTTCAGATTCCAGTGTTTCTTATTCAGATCTGCCCTCATCATATGCCCCTCATATATCCTTTTCTCCTATGGCGCTGTGGACCTTTCTTGATGAAGGATTGGATGAAATGGCTTTTGGTCAGTCTTGTTCAATTTGTTGTTGGAAAATGCTTCTATGTAGCAGCAGGTAGAGCACTTCGAAATGGATCAACAAACATGGATGTTTTAGTTGCACTGGCAACATCGACAACTTACTTCTATTCTGTTGGTGCTCTTCTATATGGAGCAGTAACTGGTATCTGGTCTCCAACATTCTTTGAGACAAGCTCCATGCTCATAACTTTTGTCCTGCTGGGTAAATATTTAGAGTCTCTAGCAAAGGGGAAAACATCAGATGCTATTAAAAAGCTGGTGGAACTGGCACCTGCTACAGCTTTGTTAGTTATCACAGACAAAGGTAAAGTTGTACTTTTTCTCTTATTACCAAATCTATACAGTAGCAGTAGGTTGATCCTGTATTTATCAGAAGCATTCACGTGTCTATAAATAACCAAATTGGAGGAACGGTTAGTGTGGTGGGCCTCAGAATCACAAACTTGCCTTACTTTTGATTGCTTTTCCAGGAGGAAAATCTATATGTGAACGAGAAATAGATGCTTTGCTAATTCAACCGGGTGACACGTTGAAGGTTCTCCCAGGGGCAAAGATTCCAGCTGATGGTGTGGTCTTGCATGGTTCAAGTTATGTAAATGAGAGCATGGTAACTGGTGAATCTGTTCCTGTGTTGAAGGAGGCCAATTCAACTGTCATTGGAGGCACTTTGAACTTGCATGGGGTCCTCCGTATTCAGTCAACGAAAGTAGGATCAAATACAGTCTTGAGCCAAATTATTTCTCTGGTTGAGACAGCACAAATGTCCAAAGCACCCATACAAAAGTTTGCTGACTATGTGAGCATCTTTATGTTATGTTTTTACTGATGTTGCTTTTTCCTCTGAATGTCTTTTTTTTTTTAATTGTATTTGGAATGATTTTGGTTACTATTTCAGACTGAAAGATGGGCACTCTTTAAAGAAACGTTTGCCAACAATTAACCCTTTCTGTCAAAGTTTTCGAGGTGTGATGATGAGGCATATAATTGTGCCTTAGAGGATATGGACCATTTTAGCATGTTCAATGCAGTTACTTGTCTATTCTTTCTAAATTTCTCAGGTCGCAAGCATATTTGTTCCAACAGTTGTTGTTATGGCACTTGTGACGCTATTGGGATGGTAAGCCATCATTGACTTTTATTGCATAACTTATACTCCGTTCCACAATACATCTCCTTTTAGATTTCGACACGTTTTTTAAGGAGCGGAAAACTCTATTAAATATTATTTTTTAATTAATTTTTTTTATATAATTTGATACTTGTTACTAATAAGTATCAAATTATATAAAAAAAATTAATTAAAAAAATAATATTTTATAGAGTTTTTCGCTCCTTAAAAAACGTGCCAAAATCTAAAAGGACATGTATTGTGGAACGGAGGGAGTATATTGAAGTTGTTTGTCATTTGTTAAATATTGGTCCCTTTTTTATGGGTGTATTGCTTGATGTTTGCAGGTACATAGGTGGAGTTGTAGGTGCCTATCCAGCAACTTGGCTCCCTGAGAATGGCAATTTTTTTGTTTTCTCCCTTATGTTCTCTATATCAGTTGTTGTGATTGCATGCCCTTGCGCCCTTGGTTTGGCAACTCCTACTGCTGTCATGGTTGCTACAGGAGTTGGGGCGAAAAACGGTGTGCTGATTAAAGGAGGGGATGCTCTAGAAAGGGCTCAAAAGATTAAATATGTCATATTTGATAAGACTGGCACTCTTACACAAGGAAAAGCCACAATTTCAGCTGTGAAAATATTTAATGGCATGGAACGTGGGGATTTTTTGACCCTGGTTGCTTCAGCAGAGGTAACTTGAGATTTATTATAGGATGTCAAGTGCGATTCCTCACCCTCATCCTCTCTTTTTTTACCCCTATGCTTTGGCATATTATGTCATTTTATATTGATGCTGGATGTCAACCATGGTCTCATTTTATCTGTTTCCTTTGTTTCTAGGCTAACAGTGAACACCCATTGGCCAAAGCAATCATGGATTATGCTCACCACTTCCATTTCTTTGACGGACCTTCTCCAACCAATGATGCTCAGAATTATGTAAAACATTCCAAATACTCTGGATGGCTTTTGGACGTGACCGATTTCTCTGCTATCCCTGGTAGAGGCATCCAATGTTTCTTAAAGGGCATACGGGTTCTGGTGAGTATTGCTTTGTTTTAATCTCCTGTAACTGTTTTAAATTTCCAAATAACTCTATCCATGATCCTCACTTGGAAGTTGTCTTGGACAGGTTGGTAATAGGAGGTTGTTGACAGAAAACGGGCTGACTGTACCAACTCATGTAGAAAATTGCCTAATAGAATTAGAAGATCGTGCAACGACCGGCATACTTGTTGCATACGAAGGTGTGCTCATTGGAGTGTTAGGGGTAGCAGATGCACTAAAGAGAGAAGCTGCAGTGGTGGTAGAAGGCCTTGAAAAAATGGGTATCAGACCAGTAATGGTAACAGGGGATAATTGGAGGACAGCTCGAGCTGTTGCAAAGGAGGTCATTTTATAATTTCCTTGGTTATTTATTTTCTCTCTGTCATGTTAATTCTCAGTGTGGTGCCTTCATTCCCTCTGAATTCGATGATTCACTATGCTTTTTTCCATTTTTATAGAGATGAAGGTGGGAATGTAGTGTTTCCAGTTGGAGTAGATATTTCAGGGCGAATGTTAATATTTGGAGTCGGTTAAACATCAGCCTCTTTACATATTGCTTGGTCTCAAGTATTCCAAACATTCTATACATTCAGGACCGTTTTCACAAGCATGTTATTTATTTCGTCATTGCAGGTCGGCATTCATGATGTTAGGGCCGAGGTTTTGCCTGCAGGAAAGGCTGATGTCATCCGCTCATTCCAGGAAGACGGGAGTGTGGTGGCAATGGTAGGTGATGGCATCAATGACTCCCCTGCTCTGGCTGCAGCTGATGTTGGGATGGCCATAGGTGCTGGGACGGACATTGCCATAGAAGCAGCCGACTATGTTCTCATGAGAAACAATCTGGAGGACGTGATAACTGCCATAGACCTCTCAAGAAAGACGTTAGAACGCATCCGGTGGAACTACGTGTTTGCCATGACTTACAACATGATCGCCATCCCTGTCGCGGCTGGGGTGTTCTACCCATGGGTGAGGATCAATCTTCCACCGTGGGTGGCGGGTGCGTGCATGGCGCTCTCTTCAGTAAGTGTTGTCTGCTCCTCATTGCTTCTTAGAACCTACAGAAAACCAAGGCTTACTAGTATACTTGAGATAGTTACACCTGTAGAGTAGATGGAGAGATGTAGAAAATCTAGGTTGTCTATATATCAGTGTTTTTTCATTCTAGTGTGCTGTTTGGCTACCGGTTGCTCGGGTGTAGATAATGACTGCTCATGCCGGGAGGTTCGGACCCAATCAGGAGAACCATACATGCCATTGGGCATCAGCCGATGATGTGCTGTGTAGATTCCACTTTTGTACTCTCTTTCAGCCAAGGCATGTAATGGTTACGAAACATATTTTGACAGTGATTTTTGCGTCCCTTACAAACAGGAATATGGTTTTTTTCATGAATATCATTTATGTTGTGACTTGTGAGGTATTGTACAGTACAGTTCAGTTCAAATCTTTTCTGATAATGCTGTTATTGCTATACAGAATATTTCCAGTGTATCTTTTTACCCATTCCCCTCAAAATTGGTGTCATTTGAACAACATTAATTAATGTTGTCATCATCAAATTCTAATGGGCAACTGGCGATTTCGTAGTTAATCAAGCGTCCAAAACGAAACAGACTCAGTAAAACATCAAATTCTAATCACAACGTTTCCTCTTAACGTAACCCCCCTCTTATATTAACTCTTGGTTGTCTTCCCATCTACTCATATCCAGCCTCTATATAAACCCTCAGACACGCTTCTCATCTCCTCACCTATCAATCTCCTCTTACTCATGGCTTCTCTACCTGTGTTCCGCGCTCTGGCAATCGCCTTCGCAGTGCTCCTTGCAACAAGCAGTGTCGCCCGAGCTGCAAGAGGCGGCTTATCAGCGACGACAAGGCTTCAAAACGACGGTGGTGGAGAGTCTGAATGCTGGACAGCCCTTGCAAACATAAGGTCGTGTTCGAACGAGATCATCAGTTTCCTCCTCAATGGGCAAGCTGAGATTGACAAGCCATGCTGCCTCGCCGTTGCCACCATCGCCGCCCACTGCTGGCCTGCTATGGTCGGTGCTCTCGGTTACTCCCCGGAGGCTGTCAGCTTCCTTCAATCGTACTGCGAGAAGGCGGCTTCAAGTGTTGATCTTACTGCTAGTGGTTCTCCTTGATCTCTTCTTTTGTTGCTTTGTTTTTTTCAAGCGAGGTTTTGTTTGCCGTTGTTGCAATCCATAAGTGATGTGCCAAATAAGAATGAAGTTCTATGGTGTTGATTGAAATTGATCTTGATGTTGATTAGTGAATTATTTTGTTTGTTTAAGTATCCAAGCCCTATCCACTTTTCGAGTGACTTTACCCTTCAAAAGTACTCTCAAATCTCAATACATATCTTAAGAACCATACAAATAATCACTTCGAGAAGGACATATGTTTGAACCAAATGAAGAACATGGACAGAAGTACTCTCTCAAAGTCCTGCAAATGTATCACAAGAACATGGACAGAAGAACAATTTCTCGGTTCCAGTGTTCATATGTTTGAACCAAATGAAGAACAATTTCTCGGTTCCAGTGTTCATATGTTTGAACCAAATGAAGAACAATTTCTCGGTTCCAGTGTTCATATGTTTGAACCAAATGAAAGTAGTATCAACATGTACAATGCAATTTGAAACACCATCTCTATGTTAAGAGTCACAAGATATGGGAAATGAAATTTCTGAAAGGAAAAGCAAGATACCAATGATTTCATTGTTGAGTTGAAGCAGCTTTGTTGTCTTGGATGACATAATTATCAATGACGATATAGGGAATATGGGAGATGAGATGCCAATCTGCCCCGTTCTCCCTGTCACATCTTTCGCTCAAACCCGAGCAACCAGCAATTGTCAATTCTTGTAGATCCTCGAGGGCCTTGATGCCCGCAGGGAGTGCGGGTAGTTTATCACAACCAAACAATTGTAGCTTCAAAAGAGATGTGCAGTGCTGCAACTCTTCGGGCAAGCTTGTCAGCGCCTTACATTCACCAATCCTGAAATGTTTTAGGGACCTTGCGACAAATTCTAACCCGCTTGGAAAGTTTTCCAGCTTCGGAATATCATAGAGCCGCAGAAACTTGAGCCTTGTCAGGCCATTTAGCCCTTTCCATTGTGCCAAATCTAGCTGTTCACAGTAGCCAATCATTAGTTCTTCCAGATTCGTGAGTTGTTTCATTTCGTCTGGCAAAAAAGAAAGCATTGAACAACGCTCAACTCCAAAAATTTTCAGTTTTTTCAGGCTTTCAATCCCCTCTGGCAACGATGTGAAATTCGGACAGTTCATGATTTTTAGGACTCTTAGGGAGCTCCAACACTGAAACCCTCTTTTCGGCAAGCAAGTTGCCTCTGATGTTAATATCAAAGTCCTTAGACTAACTAACCGGTGCATGTCTTTTGGCAACTTTTTCAGCTTATAACAATGGCCAAAGTCAAGCACCTGAAGGTTCACAAGCTTGCAAATCGCATTCGGAAGCAGTTTAAGCTTAGAGTTAACAGAAATATCAAGGTACCTTAGGTGCTTCAGATCTCCAATCAAGTCTGGCAGCTCCTCAAATTCGGATTCCATTAGCATCAGGACGCGCAAACACTTGAAATGCAACAAGAGGCTCTCCAGAAATGATTTGCTCAACGAACCCATAGGGTGCAAGAATGCAAACGTCCTTGCCTTGCTTGGTTTCGAGATATCCTTAGGAAACTCTTTTCCGGACAAGTCCTCTTTACACCACACTATATGTCTAGTCTTATCAGATATTTCGCAGCTGCTGCTACTTATGCTGTTAACTATCTCCTTCCCGGATACATAAGCAGCCAAATCTTGAAACAGATCATGCATTTCGACAAAGGGTAGCTTGCCTCTGTAGTCTGTGAACATCTTTCTGATACTGTCCACGTCGCCTATCATTTTTTTCTCGAAATCTTGTTTAAGAGAAGCCCAGTCTGGGTGACAGTTGAACACTGCTGCAGCCTGCATTACATACTTTTCAAACACAACATCCCCAGGAATGTGGAAAAATGACCTTGAAAGGAGGTCCTCAAAGTACCCCTCTCCGACTTCAATCTCATTGAACAGACCTTGTGCCATCCAGACATTGGCTAAATCTTTCCTATGGAGCGGGTAACCTTTCCCGAATATGGCACAATACGCAAAACAAGACCTCAGGTGGGTCGGTGTGTGATCATAGCTCAATTTTAGAGCGGGCAGAATGCCATGTTCAGAAGCAGTTTCCCAAAGCTCACTTTGTTCAATTTTGTTCCATTGATCAACATCAGTATTGCGTAACAAATCCCCCATCGTCTGCACTGCAAGGGGAACGCCTTTGCATTTCTGAATGATGGATTTCCCAAGCCTCTCCTGCCACTGATTGGGTTTCGCCTCCTTGAATGCACTTTTCACGAATATGGACCAACAATCATCCTCAGGGAGCGGCTTCACCTTGAAGGGATCCATGGTTCCAGAGGCAACACTTTCGTCTCTAGCAGTCACTAAAACTGCGCTACTCGAACCCACGGCCAAGAACAAATTCTTCAAGGTCTCCCACAGCCTCCTGCTAGTGTGGTCTTCCTGCTGAATCCACACATCATCCAGAACAAGAAGAAATGTTGAATTTGTCAGGATCTCGTGCAACCTGTTCTGCAAATTCTCAAGCGTCCAGTTCAAACAATTCTCCCGAGCTGCTAACTGGATTATGTTTCCAATCACAGTTTGCAGAACAAATTTTTTAGGAACATGCACCCATAGTCTCCGAGCGAAGGCCACTTTAACCCTAGGATCATTGTACACCAGCTGCGCAAGTGTAGTTTTCCCAATTCCTCCCATTCCAGTGATAGGAAGGATCAGAAATTGCTTACTCTCGAGGCGAGAGAGAATCAACTCCTTGTCTTGCTCTCTCCCGAAAACACTAGATTGATCAAAGCACGAAATTGTCTCTTTTGTGTCATACGAGATCTCTCTTCCCTCACCACGCGGTCGGAGATGGAAATCGTTCTTAATTTTGGCGATCTGATCCAATCGAAGACAGATTTCCTTTACCTGTTTAGCGAAGCAGTAACGAGAGTACAGTCCGGCGAGTCGTCGGCAAGGGTTTATCCCGTTGACGACTTGGCGCTCCAAGCGCTCAGTAGAGATCAAATCGAGCACGTCCTCGATGTCGTAAGCGGCATCCTTGAGATCAGTGAGCCAATTTCTGATAGCGTGGTTGTGGTGCTGCTGCTCCTCTGCATCCAGAAGCACGGCGTCAATGGCGGACAAGGTTTTCTGGAGCTTCCGAAATTCAGACTTGGCGCCGTAGATCAGTGAAAATTCCTCATAGACGAGGTCGCTTAGTTTTCCGAGAATCGCCTTCACCACCGTACATGCTAAAGAAGCTGGATCCGCCATTTTTGTGAAAGTCAGAGGCAGTACGGATATTATTATATTAATGGAGGGTTGCAGTAAACCGAGATATGCAATCAGTTGAGATTGGATTTTTTTGCCCAGATTGGCCAAAAAAAAAAAGGAAAGAAGACAGGGAATTAGCAAAAAATTCAAGCGGCCACTCTAATCCAGCTTCTAAAAAATACTACTACGTATAAAATATTTGAAACAGCGACTTTGGTTCGAGATGGTGGTTTGGCGGGCAATTGTGGCCCTGTGGGACTGTGGGTGGTAATTATAAAATTCTTAAACTCGAATGGCTTCCAATACAACAAAATAAATGGTGCAAATACAGGCAAACGTACTCTACAAAAACGAAATCAAGAAGACCTAAACCAAACTGGAAGTGGCCGAAGACGACGGACGAAGCCAAAGCCCACACAGAAGCAGAACCGTAGGTCAACGATACATCGGGATCCGATCATCCCGTGAACAGTGAGGACAAATCTCCAAGAAAACAGTCAACCCTAGTAAAGGAGACGTCAAGATACACAGTACCACAACCCTAACCTATATCGACTCCGACAATCATAACCCGATCCATGGAGAAGATCGTCAAGCAACGCGATCACAGAGCCGTACACCTCCTGAGTTAAGCGCACCCAAAAACTTTATCGGGATTTAGTACATGCCTATACGAACGGGGTTTGATACCCTCATGGGATTTTAATCAAAATTTATATAGTTTTAGTTACTATTGATATATAAATATTTATATATTAACCTTAGACTAACATATAAATATAAATACAAATATAAATATAAATATAAATACATTTTTATTTGTTTACTTATTTATTTGTTTATTATTTTTATTTTCCTTATGGGTTTGGGCCCAAGCCAAATCCTTGGCCTAAAGCATACAAAATTGGCCCATAGTATGATCCACTCGGACCCGGGGAAGCCCTAGAGAAGGGAGTTGCATAAAAACAAGTGAGGACGAGCAAGGAGCTACTGAGCAGCCTTCACCAGCGGCCACCAGGCATCACCTAGGCAGGAACACCGGCCAACTTTGCTCAGCCCGGATCCCCGACCACTACGACTGTAACACCCCTTTTTAGATCCCAAAGGAGTGTTGCAGCGCCAGTGAATCCGCAGACTTTAATGTCTTTGAATTCACCTGAGGCTTATAGGGATATACAACCATGCTCCCATAAACAAGATGATAATTTAAGCAATTAAAATAAGATATGCGGAAGTCAATTAAATATCCTAGTTTAAAATATCGGATCATAATAACATAAAAATACCAAAACCATAAAGTAGGAATAACTCCAAAATAGCTGAAACTAAAGTAGTAATGTGGAAACTTTAAAGGTCCAAAACTTTGTAGTGTAAAGGTTTAATAAATGATAGCCTGCTCTTCAACTCTCTCCTGCTCCGATGCTTGCACTAGACCTGTGGAATATGGTCTGGTGTTTCGTGAGAACGAAGGACACCAGCCATCCAATAAATAGGATGGTTAGTACAATTAAGACTAGCAAATGATAGGGAAAATGTTCAGACTTTAACCCCACAGTGACCATAAAATGGTAAGTTATAGGTTAAGGGAAAAACACGAATATTTAATAATGGAAACTGAATAAACAGGAAAAATTCACGACATGACTCGGATGATCATAACGATCGATTATAAGATAAGAAAAGGAATTATACCCGAGACAGATGAGTATAATAACTGAAATGATCACCTATTTAACAGTCGATAATAATCATACTCACAATGATAATAATAACAATAATAATACGTGGTACCGGTCGAGCCTTTAACAAGGACCACGACCTACATCAGATCGTTGTTTTATCACCCCGCAGAGAATGCATTCCGGGATGGTGTTTCATGAAACCTTGTAAGGCGGTGGCTTAACGAACCACAACCTGCAAGTCAGTCTACTACATAATTTGCCAAAGGCATAAAGCCACTCGCATCACGTGGTGCGCATTTTAACATATCACAACTAAGCATCACATGGTGCCTATCTTATCCCATATATAAACAATTTATACTAGGTGATCATAATAACGACATTAAACCAAACAGGGACATGCATGAATAATTCAAAGAGTCTTACTATCACATGCCACTAGTTTGCATGAAAGAACAAGCAGAATACCATGCACTTTAGGAAGAAGAAAATGGGCAACATTGACTTATCTCGTGTTATAAACAAACAATCACATTTAAACTGCATATCACTATAATTCATTTAATAATTGCCCATTAATTTAACTCATGCCAATTTATGATTAAAAAGATAAATTACATCAAGCAGACGGATATGCAATTTATCGAAATTGGCAAGGAAATTGGCCACAGGGCCGCATTCGACACGGAAGAATTTAAAAGGCACGTCAAAGGAAAATCACGAAACTTGCAAAAGGCATTGAACGAAATCACTTACCTTAACCTTCGATGATTAGCTGATGACAATAAGGCGAGATTTTAGCACCTATTGAATCCAACGGAAAAAGGAACATTTAATATTGATATTTTATAAAATTAACTTTACTTAACTCAATTTAAAATTGAATTAATTCTATAAAGTTAAATATCTATACCAATATGAATTCCTCGGGAAGCGAGATCCGGCGTGGGTGCTTCGAGATTTCTTGGTGTCGCTGAAACGGGCAAGAGTCGAATAATTTAGAAACATTGGCCGCATAAATTAATAAATAATTAACTTAGGGCCAAAAATAGAAATAGTATAAAATAAGGGACATTTCTGTAATTTCTATAAGAGAAATTGAAAACTCCAATTTGGCTTCAATGGAGGTTCGTACGTACAGAGAAGGAGAGCAGGGCGATTGGGACGAGGCTCGGCGCGGCGATTGACGGCGGCGGCCAGCGGTGGTGGGCGGGGGCACCGCAGCGGCAGTCGAAGGCGGCTCGGCGCGGGTTCGACCTTCTGTTCTCCGGCTAAGGGTGGCGATGGGCAGCGGCAACGACAGGGCTCGACAGTGACGGTGGCATCAATCGAAGGCGACAACGACAATGTTCCAACCTCCGGCGTCGATGGCAGCGATTGGCGGTGACCGGAGGCGGCGCTCGGGTAGTGCTGGGTGGCGACAACAGGGCGGCAATGGCCCTTTCCCCGGCGGCGGCGAACAGGGCGAACGCAGCGAGGGCTCGGCCTTGGCTCGTGGCGCGTCTCCGGCAAGGCTGCACTGCAGTGATTCTTGGCGGTGAAGGGCGGCTCGAACTCAGGTCGCCGACGGGCTCGGTAGTGGTCGGGGTGGCTGCTCACTGCTCCCGATCGGTTTGAGAGAGGAGGAGGCGGTGAATTGGGGTTGAATCAGGGAGAAAGATGACGGTGATGGTGGGTCAATTTTGGGTTGAATTAGGTAGTGGTAACCCTAGTATTTTACGTATCTATACTGCTGAATTAGGTTAGATTAAGGATATATTTCTAATCCTTTTGATTTTAAGAAAAATAAAATAAAATAAGCGGATAAAGATGGAGATTGAAGATATACTTCTTCTATTTAGCGGAATGAATATTATTTAATTTAACTCTCTAAATTAAATAATAAGAGTATTTAGAGGATTTATATAATTAAATCCAATCATATATTATTTTTTTTAGAATAATTTAATTATTCTAATTCATACCATATATCTTATGTGAATTTAGTAAATGACCAAATTCACTAGATATATACTATAGTGTGAATATAATATAGATTGATAAAAAAATAAGAAATAGCCCAAAAATAATTTGGGGTATTTCAACGACAACCAGCCGCCGATAAGGCGACGACACAAAGCGAAGAATCGGAGGCCGGGAGGGGAAGCCACAACCAGAAGGGGGTGATTTAGCCGGTCCAAGAAGGGGTTTCCGATTGGAGAAGGAAATCGGCTCCACCACACGGCCGTCGGTCCGGCAGCAATCCAGGGCGAGTTGAAGAGAGAGGAGGCGGCGGCGAATGCAGACTCAACCAGATTCGAAAACCAAGGCTAGGTCGGGGAAGCCAATATGTTTTGATAGATTACATGGGCTTTATATTGTATAGTGGGCCAAAAGGCCTAAATCCATTGTAATGTGTGTGTGTGTGTTTAATCAATGAATGAAACCCTCAAGAAGGACTATACAATCAATCTCATGATCTTACATGGGATCACAGCCTAAGATTCTAAAACCTTAATTTTTCTTCCTCTTCCCTAACCCTAGCCGCCGGCCACCTTCTCCCCTAGCCCCGCCGACCTCCCCCTCTGTCGACCTCCCTTTGCCGCCGGCCTCCACCCCTCTCGCCCTCCCCTTGCCACCGACCTCCTCTCTCCTTCTCGTCCCAATGGCCGCCGAAACAACCTCTACCAAGCCGCCCTTCCACTCCGCTCTCACGATCTCCAACATCAAAAACTGCATCCCCATCATCCTTGATCATGAATCTAGTTCCTACACCATATGGTCTCACCTCTTCACGACCCATGCTAAGGCTCATAAGGTCCTCCACCACATCGATTCCTCTATCGTTCGTCCCACCACTGAGGACGACGATCTCTTCGCTCAACTCGACACCATCGTTCTTCAATGGATCTTCAACACCATCTCCAAAGATCTATTGACAACCATCCTCGACTCCAAAGACAACGCCTTGGGTGCCTGGACCAACCTTCAGAATCTCTTTCAGGACAACAAGTCCACCCGTGCCGTCTACCTTGAGCACGAATTCTCAAGTTGCAAGCTTGCGTCTTTCCCGTCGATATCCGCATACTGTCAGCATATCAAAACCCTGTCTGATCAATTGGGCGTCGTTGACTCCAAACCTAGCGCTACTCGCCTTGTCCTCCGGGTACTTTCGGGCATTCCCTCTGAATACAATGCTGCTGCTACCCATATCCAGCAGACGAAACCTCTCCCCACCTTCGAGAAGACCCGGTCTCAGCTGATCCTGGAGGAGACTCGCCTTCACCGTCAGACCACCGACGCCGCCAAGGACAAAACCGCCCTGGTCTCGTCAAGCGACATTGACGAGACCTATGCCCCGCAGCGGAGTCGCAACCACGATCAACCTGCGCAAAGAGGCGGCGGCCGCGGCCGTAGCAATGGCCGGCGGCCACAGGAGTCGTCGGATTCCCCTCGCCCCTCCTGGTATCCCGTCCCCGGCTATCCGCCTTGGATGCCCTATGGCTACCCACCTGCGACATATCGCCCGCCATCCTCGTATCCCAACAGTCAATAGGGAGCGGGCTTGTTGGGTCCAGCTCCACGATTCGTCGGTCACCAGGCCTATCCGTCTTCGTCTGATCAGGCCTACGCTCCGACTGATGTGCATCACGCCTTCTCCTCTATGCAGCTGACACATTCTGACTGCGCTTGGTACATGGACACTGGCACCACATCTCATATGACGAACTCCTCAGGTACCCTCTCTTCTCTTTCTGTTAAGGGTCCTGCACATTCTATTATCGTCGGCAAAGGTGGTCGCCTTACTACTTCGGGTATTGGCCACGCCACATTACCAACCCCAACCAACCCTTTACACCTCAATAATGTCCTCATTGCCCCCAAACTTGTCAAAAACCTTATCTCTGTCCGTCGGTTCACCACTGACAATAATGTTTCTCTTGTGTTTGATCCGTTTGATTTCTCTGTGAAGGATCTTACTACGGGGGTTACTCGCCTGATATGTAATAGCACCGGGGAGCTCTATCCTGTGTCGTCGCCCTCACCATCCAGCCCGTCGTGTCCTGTCGCCCTTTCGACATCGTCATCCAGTCTGTGGCATGCACGCCTTGGTCATCCCAATGTTGCAGTTTTAGATTTGCTTCGTTCTAAGAGTCTTGTCAAATGTAATAAAGAGCATCGCTCTAGTTTGTGTTCTTACTGTCAGTTAGGCAAGCATGCCACACTACCTTGTCAGCGGTCTTTAAACACTACTTTTGCACCATTTAATATAATTCATAGTGACATTTAGACATCTCCTGTGCCTAGCAAGGAGGGTCACAAGTATTACCTTTTGTTTCTGGATGATTATAGTCATTTCTTATGGGTTTTTCCATTGCATTTTAAGTCTCAAGTGTTTCCTATCTTTGCCAAATTCCATGCTTACATCAAAACGCAATTTCACACCTCTATCAAATGTTTCCAATGTGACAATGGCCGCGAATTTGATAACAAAGACTTTCACACTTTCTTCAACACAAATGGGATTTCCTATCGCTTGTCATGCCCCTATACTTCTCAACAGAATGGCAAGGCTGAACGAATCATCAGAACCATTACCAACATGATGCGCTCTCTCCTCTTCCATGCATCTATTCCCCTTCCCTATTGGCCTCACGCCTTATCCACCACATGCTATCTCCTAAACATTCTCCCATCTACTACCCTACACCATCGCTCACCCACTCAGGCACTTTACTCCTAAACATTCTCCTCTTCCACGCATCTATTCCTCTTCCCTATTGTACCTTTGGATGCTTGTGCTTCCCAAATCAGCCCTCCACCGCCCCTCACAAGCTTCACCCGCGCTCCACTCCTTGTGTCTTCCTTGGCTATCCGTCTGATCATCGCGGTTACCTTTGCCTCGATGTAAAGACCCATAAGCTCATTCTGTCCCGTCATGTCACCTTTGATGAGTCTCGCTTTCCCTTTTCTTCTCCTCCCCTCCCCTCTTCTACACCTTATATGTCTCCGTCTGAGTCAGAGTCTTCATTCCCTCACTTTCTTCTTCCCAGAGCTCTCCCGGTGCTCCTGCCTCTCCCCCTACACCACCACCTCCTACCACCAGACCGCACACCCGCAGCATCTCTGGTGTCTTCAGACCTCGTCATATCGTCTCCATAAACACCACACATCACCCCGCCGCCCCTTTCCCTACATCCTCTCGAATTCCCCCCCCCCCCCCCCGCCAGACCCGATGCCACGGCCGCAACATGATGCTACGGCCGCCGCACATCAACAAGTCGCGGGCTCTTTGCCGCCCTCCGCAGCCTCTCCTACCTTCCCCGCCAAATCCCACTCCCCTCCTGCCTCAAACCTGACCTCCCTTTCCCCCATTCTCACCTCCCACAAAACAGCCCTCCTCAACCCAAATTGGCAGGCGGCTATGCTCGACGAACACAGGGTCCTTACAAGGAATGGTACTTGGGTGCTGGTTCCTCGCCCTCCTGAGGCGAACGTCATTCGCTGCATGTGGCTCTTCCGCCACAAGTTCCGCTCCGATGGGACTTTGGAGCGCTACAAAGCTCATCTTGTGGTCAACGGTCGTTCTCAGCAGACAGGTGTTGATTATGATGAGACATTCAACCCCGTGGTCAAGCCTGCCACTATCCGAGTGGTGTTGAGCTTAGCATTGTCGCGACATTGGGCCATTCATCAGCTGGTTTACATGTTTCAGCCGCCAGGATTCGCTGATTCTGATCGTCCCAAGCACGTGTGTCTCCTGAAGCGCTCTTTGTATGGTCTGAAACAGACCCCGTAAGCTTGGTTCCAGCGCTTTGCTTCTCATCTCCTACGCATGGGCTTCGTTGGCAGCCGCTCCGATACGTCTCTGTTTATCTATCGCAGGGGCACAGACATGGCTTTTCTGTTACTATATGTCGACGACATCATCCTCACCGCCTCTTCTGATGCTCTTCGAACGTCCATTATTTCCCAGTTGAGTGCCGAGTTCGCCATGTCAGATCTGGGTTCGTTGTCCTACTTCTTGGGAATTGTCGTGCAGCGTCATGCGTCTGGGTTGTTTCTCTCTCAGAGCAAGTATGCTGCCGAGATTGTTGCTCGGGCCAAGATGGGTAACTGCAAGCCTGTCGTCACCCCAGTGGATACTTCCCACAAGCTCAGTGCTCACTCTAGTCCTCTGTTTGATGATCCGACGTTGTACCGGAGCCTCGCCAGTGCTTTGCAGTATCTTACATTCACTAGGCCAGACATCAGTGACGTCGTTCAGCAGATTTGCCTTTTCATGCATGCTCCCAGGGAATCGCACTTTCAGGCCTTGAAGCGGATCAAAACTCTCTTTTCCCGAATCGAAACCTAAATATGTCGAACAAATTGTTTTGATCGAAAACAACCTAAAATCGATGAAATTAATCAAAATATCAGTTGATTATCGAATGACGATTTTTATATCGCTCGCTTTACCTGATTATCGAATGACGATTTTTGGTTTTCGTTCGAAAAAACTATCAAAGGAAGGAGCTCGGCTGGTAAGAACGAGGTACGTGAAGGAGCTCGACAAGTTTAGACGAGGTGAATAAGTAACCTCGGCTCATCAAAACGAGGGTATGACAGAAACTCGTCTATATTTTGCGAGGTCTATAAGGACCCCTTTTGAAAATCTTGTCTAAAGCCTCATGGTATTAGAGCCTCTCTAGGGTTTTATTCTTTTCTCCTTCTCACCGCCGCCGGTCTACCCCGACATCTCCCTCTCTCTCGCTGCCGATCTCCCTCGGCTCTTCTCGTCCCCATGGCCGACGATCCCAACCCCAACACCCCCCCCCCCCCCAAAACCCAATCCTAACCCTAAATCTCCCTTCCACACCCCCCTCACCGTATCCAACATCAAGAACTCCACCCCCCTCGTCCTTGATGCCGATTCTGACAAGCTTGGCTCGGGCTCTCTTCCGTGTCACTGCTAGGGCTCACAAGTAGGGCTGTTATCTGAGTCGAACAGCTCGGGCTCGGCTCGAAAAAGCTCGGCTCGGACTCGTTCGTATAGGGAAAACGAGCCGAGCTTGAACATGTTTTTAGGCTCGAGACGAGCCCGAGCCAAGCTCGAAAGCTCGGTATACAATACTAAAATGCCCCTAGGTTAAGGGAGAGGAGGGATTTAAGGGTTTTGGGGTTTCTCTTTCTCCTCGCGGCTCGCATCTCTCTTACAGGTTTCTCCTCTTCAGCGGCTCGGATCTCCTCTTCCTGGGTTTCTCCTCAAGGGCTGAAGTAGCCCATCCTTCCAAGCTCGGCCCAGGCGGTGCCGGTGAACGGTAGCAGCGTCGGCTTAGATCTGTGCGGTTCTACTCTAATGCATCTCTTTTTGGTTCAGATCTGTGCGGTTCTACTCGGATCCATCTCCTCTTAGTTCAGATATGTGCGGTTCTAATCGGATTCATCTTCTTGTTGGAGAGTTCGGGCTTAATTAGTTCGTCAGTCTTGTTGAGGGTTCATCGGGGTTCCCTTCGGATCTGGCCTGGGCGGCCGCCGGCCTAGTTCGAGTGCTGGCAACTGGCAAGGGCTGTTTTCCCGGCAGGATTGGCGTGGATCTGGCCTGGTCTGACGGTACTGTGGCTGGATCTTTCCGGATCTATTGCTCTCCCGCTGGTGCTGCTTCACCGCCCTCAGATCTGTTCGCATAGTCCCTCTTCCCTCAATTGATTATTTGAAGAAATTAAATAAGAGTGAACAGATAACGTCCTAGTATTGCTAGATGATTTGTTTCCTTAATTGATTATTTGATTTGTTTTCAATTTAGTATTTGTTCAATTGTTGGATGATTTAGTATTTTCATTATTTGATTTGATTTGCTCAATTGTAGGTTAATTTAGTATTTGTTATGTTTTAGTCCATTGTTATCTAAAAGCTGTAATTTCAATTTAGGCTAGGAACCGAGCTTGAACGAGCCGAACGAGCTCAAAAGGTGAGCTCGAACGAGCCTGAGCTCGTTCGTTCGGCTTGTTCGAGCCTTAACAACCCGAGCTCGAGTTTTATCTTGGGCTCGCGAGCCGAGCTTGAGCACAAAAAAAAGCTCGAATAGATTTTAGGCTTGAGCTCGGCTCGGCTCGTTTACCGTTCGAGCCAAGCTTGAACAAGTCAATCTCGGCTCGTTCGCCTTGTATATCACCCCTACTCACAAGGTACTCTGTCATATCGATCCTAAGGTTCCTCGCCCCACCACGGTTGATGATGAACTATGGGATCAACTTGATGCCACAATCCTACAATGGATATATGACACTATATCGCAGGATCTCCCCTTAACCATTCTGAAACCTACTGCCACCGCACAGCAGGCATGGGATGCTCGTGAGAGCATATTCCATGACAATAAGAGCACTCATGTTGTCCGTCTCGAGCATGAGTTCACCAACTGCCGCCTTGAAGCTTTTCCCGATGTTACGTCCTATTGTCGCAAGATGAAGAACATCTGTGATCAATTGGAGAGTGTCGGTTCTGCTGTCTCTGAGAATCGCATGGTTCTTCAACTCGTTGTTGGCCTCTCGTCGGAGTTCAAGCCTGTCGGCACCCATATTCAACACTCCGACCTAGGGTGGCTCAAAATGAACCCGACCCGAAAACCCGACCCGACTCGACCCGGAAAACACGGGGTTGGGGTTGACCCGAGACCCCCACGGATCGGGTCTCGGGTCGAATTTTAGAAAATCTCGGGTCAACAGGCGGGTCGGGGTCTGACCCGTTGACCCGATTTTTTTTTTTAATTGTTTGTGTGACACAAATAATAAAAAGTTTCTTCCTTTTGTTTTTCTTTCCTTTTTCCTCTTTTTCTTTTTCTTTTTTTTTGAAATATTTTAGCAGTATTAAACTTACCATTTTAATTTTGATTAATGGGATTCATTCAACAGTTGTATATATAGTTACGGTTAATAGTTAATTAATCACCTAGTCTTGCAAATTAAGGATAAATCATCATAGTTAAAAGAACAGAAGATATCCACCTAATAGAAATGGTTCATAAAAGTCATATTAATGAAATACTACGGAGTACGTAACTAATATGCAGATGAAAATTACAAAATTTTAAATATTTTAATTTTGTAACAATTAACAAAATTTTAAAACTCGGGTTTTCGGGTGAACCCGTGACCCGACCCGGAAAACCCGGAATTATAAATCTCGGGTTCGGGTCGGGTGGTGGGTCGCATTTTTAAAAATCCCGGGCCTTCGGGTTGACCCCCACCCGGAATGTTCGGGTCGACCCGTATGAGCCACCCTACTCCGACCCCCTTACGTCGTTCTCCAAGGCAAGATCGCAACTTCTCCTTGAGGAGGCTTCTCTTGCTGCACCCAAGACTCCACCGCCGGCTACGGGTCTTTCAACCACGACCGACAAGCCGACAGAGGAGAAGCAGCCCACACCTCCCCCCTCGGAGCCTGCCACCGGACGTGGAAAGGGCAGGGGCCACGGGCGCGGCGGCCGCGGTCGAGGCAGTGGTCGCGGTGATCTCACCCTTCACCGCACCCCCATCGGCTGGTTCCCGGTTCAGGGCAATTTTCCGGCGACCTGGAACCAGCCCTCCTGGCCTCCCGCGCAATGGACCCCCTCCCCCCTCCGTGCCCATTCTCTACCGCCCCGCATGCCGGCCTCCTCGGCCCTGACCCTCGCCCTCAGCAACCTCAGGTGCAATATGCCTACTCGAACCAGCAGCTTGGCATTCCTACGGAGATTGCTCAGTCATTCTCCTCTATGACACTGCACCCTGCGGATCAGTCTTGGTATATGGACTCTATCGCTTCATCGCACATGACCAACAACTCAGGTAATCTCTCTACTGTTACTTCTAAGAGAAATTCCCCTTCGATAATTGTTAGCAATGGTGAGCGCCTGTCTACATTGGGTTCTGGTAATGCCCTCTTACCCTTTACACACCCTCCCTTCACCCTTCAAAACGTGCTCATATATCGCTCCACATATTGTCAAAAATCTTGTGTCTGTGCATCAGTTTACTAAACAAAATAATACTTCCGTTGAGTTTGACCCATATGGTTTCTCTGTGGAGGATCTTCAAACGAGAACAACCAAACTTCGATGCGATAGTTCGGGAGACCTCTACCCCATCACCGCCCCTCCAGCTGCCCTCGTGTCGTCCTCCGCCTCGTCGTCGTCTCTCTGGCATGCTCGCCTTGGGAATCCTAGTGACGCCGTCTTAAATAATGTCAACCAGTCTTTTAGTTCACCATTCAATAAGGAGTTGCACTCCCGTATTTGTCATTCTTGTCAATTAGGGAAACATTCCCGCTTGCCTTTTGTTTCGTCTCAGACGCCTACGTTGGCTCCTTTTGATATTGTTCACAGTGATTTATGGACATCTCCTATTGTTGATCATTTGGGACATCGTTATTATTTACTTCTATTGGATGACTTTACTCATTTCTTTTGGGTGTTTCCTTTTAAGTATAAGTCTCAAGTGTTTGACATATTCAGCAAATTTCACAACTTTTTCAAAACACAATTTCAGCTCTCAATAAAATCGTTTCAATGTGACAATGGCAAAGAATTTGACAATCATGCCTTTCACTCCATTTTCTCCTCCAATGGAATCTCTTTTCGCCTCTCATGTCCCTATACCTCTTCTCAAAATGGTAAAGCCGAACGAACCATTCGCACCGTCAACAACACCATTCGGGCATTGCTTATTCATGCGTCGATGCCTCCATCTATGTGGTCTCACGCATTAGCAGTGGCCTGTTATCTTTTCAACATCCTGCCCACCAAAACACTCCAAAACCACTCTCCCACTCAAGCCCTCTACCGCACCACCCCCTTCTATGATCACCTTCGGGTGTTCAAGTGTATGTGCTATCCGAATCAAACCGCCACCACACACCACAAACTGCAACCACGGTCGGTCGCTTGTGTCTTCATCGGCTACCCCCAACACCGTGGCTACATGTGTCTCGACCCTATTTCAAACAAGGTGTTCATCTCCCGACATGTGGTTTTCGATGAGCATGTTTTCCCC
This sequence comes from Persicaria maculosa, assembly GCA_963922045.1. Lineage (NCBI taxonomy): Eukaryota > Viridiplantae > Streptophyta > Magnoliopsida > Caryophyllales > Polygonaceae > Persicaria > Persicaria maculosa. The sequence goes on along the minus strand of OY998252.1, from coordinate 43,844,857 downwards.
CTCTCCAGACTATCATCACCATCCCGCTCCTACGATGCCTTCGGATCTGATGACCTGGTGTCCCTATAATTTCTGCACCCCCTCCCTGAATCTCCGACACCGCCCCCACCCATCCCCTCGCCGCCAGCACCTCCCACCGCGCCACCCCCGCGCACCATTCAGACCAGGAGCCGCAACGGCATTGTCCGCCCCAAGGTCATTTTCGACCTAAACACCTCTAGCTTCACAAAACCGGCCCTCTCCCCCATCCCGACATCCCACAAAACAGCCATCCAGGATCCAAATTGGGCATCCGCTATGCATGACGAATATCCTGCTCTTATTAGTAATAACACTTCGGTTTTGGTCCCTCGCCCTCCACTGGCAAACATTGTACATTGTGCTTGGCTTTTCAAGCATAAGTTCCGCTCTGATGGATCTCTCGAGCGCTACAAGGCTCGCCTCGTCGCTAATGGGCGCTCTCAACAGGTTGGCATAGACTGTGATGAGACTTTCAGTCCGGTTGTGAAGCCGGCTACTATTTGCACCGTCCTCACCCTTGCAATTACTCGCTCTTGGCCTATTCGTCAGCTGGATGTGAAGAACGCATTTCAGCATGGGAACTTAAATGAGACAGTTTATATGTTCCAACCCCCTGGGTTTGTCGATGAGACCCGTCGTGACCATGTTTGCCTGTTGAGACGGTCCCTTTACGGCCTCAAACAGGCGCCTAGGGCCTGGTATCAGCGGTTTGCTAGCTACCTTCTTCGCATTGGTTTTGTCATCAGCAAGTCGGACACCTCTTTATTCATCTACTAAAAGGGACCAGCATTTTCATATCTCCTCCTTTATGTCGATGATATTGTGTTGACCGCTTCGTCTGATTCTGTCTATCAGACCATCGTCGCTCAATTGAGCTCTAAGTTCTCTATGACGGATCTGGGCCCGCTCTCTTATTTTCTGGGCGTCTCTGCAACCCGGTCGAAATCTGGCATCTTCTTGACTCAAGACAAGTATGCTTGTGAGATTGTTGATCGTGCATGCATGTCAAACTGCAAGCCTGCGCAGACTCCGGCAGACACGGACACCAAGCTCAGTGCTGCTTCAGGCCCTCCCATCGTCGACCCCACCCTATACATAAGTCTCGCAGGGGCTCTCTAGTACCTCACATTCTCTCGCCCTAACATCAGCTATGCCGTTCAGCAGGTAAGTTTGTTCATGCATGATTCGCGAGAGCCCCACTTTCATGCTCTCAAACGAATCATTCGCTACATCCATGGCACACCTAGTCTTGGCATCACCATTCAACCAGTCACTGACATCAGTTTGGTGGCCTATACTGATGCTGATTGGGTCGACTATCCGAACACAAGGCGCTCCACGCTGGATATTGTGTCTTCCTCAACGACACTCTCATATCCTGGTCCTCCAAGTGTCAGCAGGTATGCTCTCGTTCCAGCGCCGAGGATAAGTATCGGGGTGTCGCTAATGTCGTGGCTGAGTGCTCGTGGCTTCGAATCTGCTGCTTGAACTTCATTGTCCTTTGCGGACCGCCAGCTTGGTCTACACGGACAATGTCTCCGCCACCTATCTCGCGACCAATCCAGTGCAGCATCAGCGCACCAAGCACATTGATATTGACATCCACTTTGTGCTCGATAAGGTTGCGCTTGGCCATATCAAGGTTTTTCACGTCCCCTCCTCCTATCAGTATGCCGACATCTTCACCAAAGGCTTGCCGCGTCAACTATTTTTAGACTTCAGAGACAGTCTCACAGTTCGTCCTCCACCCGTTTCGACTGCGGGGGAGTATTAGAATATATGTGTATTATAAGCCAAGATGTAACATATATATTGATAGAGTGAATACAAAGGAGGCAAGGGAGAATTATCCAAATCTCACACTTACCAACCATACGTTTGAAACAATTGAAAGCAGTGCAACATGTATAGTGCAGTTTATAATAGCATCTCTAAGTTAAGATTCACAAGATATGGGAAATTAGAATTCTTAAAAGGAAAAACAAGATACCAGTTAGTTCATTGTTGAGTTGAAGCAGCTCTGTTGTCTTGGATGACTTGATTGTCAATCTGGATATAGGGAATGTGGGAGATGAGATGCCAATCTGCCCCTCTCTCCTTTTCACATTTTTCTCTCAAACCCGATCAGCTGACGATTGCCAATTCTTGTAGATCCTCAAGGGCTTGGATGCCTGTAGGCAGTGCGCGTGGTTTATCACAACAAAACACTTGAAGCTTCGAAAGAGATGTGCAATGCTGCAACTCTTCGGGCAAGCTTGTCAGTGCCTTACATTCACCAATCTTGAAATGTTTTGTGGAGCCTGCGACAGATTCTAACCCACCTGGAAAGTTTACCAGCTTCGGAATTGCATAAAGCCGCAGATACCTGAGCTTAGTCAAGCCATGTAGCCCTTTCCATTTTACCAAATCTAGCTACCCACAGTGGCCAATGATTAGTTCTTCTAGATTCGTGAGTTGTTTCATGTCGTCTGGCAAAAAACCAAGCATCAAACAACGCTCAAATCCAAAAAAAAATAAGTTTTTTCACGCTTCTAATCCCCTATGGCAACGATGTGAAATTCCGACAACTTATGATTTTTGGGATTCTTAGGGAGCTCCAACACTGAAACCCTCTTTTCAGCAAGCAAGTTGCCTTCGATGTTAACATAAGAGTCCTTAGACCAACCATCAGTGTGTGTCTTTTGGTAACTTTTTCAGCTCCTTACAATTGCCAAAGTCAAGCACCTGAAGATTCACCAGCTTGCAAATGACGTTTGGAAGCAGTTTAAGCTTAGAGTTAACAGAAATATCAAGGTACCTGAGGTCTCCTTCTAGAGATTGAATTAATTATGTCAGATGTCCAACGGTTATTATCGACTATGAAAAAGGTCTTCTTCTTTCATGTTCCCTGTTTGGGCAATAGAGTCGCTGATAAGGTTGCACACCTTTGCCACTCTGCCTGGGGTGTCGATATTTACAAAAATATTGGTGTTTTAGACCTCATCCATAAGGATGCAGCCGGTAGAATCCGCTCACCCGAAATTTTACCTAATCAAAAAAAAAAAGCAAACCAACAACCCGCGTGGTATGCCGAGAACACGGGAGGTGTTAATACTTCACACAACGTCTCGACGTTAGGGAGACAGATGGGCAATAACCTACCATCGAACGGGACGACGCCTAGGGAAGTGCGGATCAGCGACCCCTCACCTAAATGAGGGACAAAGCTGGGTTGGTATGAATAGGTCGTCTCACAAAAAAGCGGCAAAACAAAAAACAGGCATGTATTAACTCTAGCTACATGATCTTTTGTTACATCGATATATGATTGAAAGTTGTCAAGAACGCTATATTAACACGCTTAAATGGCCTGAGAGCCAATGGATTAGATGAATAGAGGTTGTGGTCGATCTTGTGGATCATATATGTATGTATGTACTCCGTAATTTACAAAGGAGCCTCTATGGCTGCAGGTCTATTTGCTTGCGCGTATCCATCATCGTCTCCAATCCCTGTTCTCTTTGCGTTCTTTGTTGTTGATCCCCGTCATCTCCACATCTCGGTCTTGGGTATTGGAAGCTCAAGTTCTTCACTTCACTCTGTGTAGCAGCCAGACACGAATCCAAGGGTGGGCTGGGCTTTGCTGCAGCCCACCCCAAAACTGAAATGTCCAGCCCAAACCACAAAGTAAAATCAGATTTTAAGCATACAAAGGATAGAATAATACATGAAAACTGTGTAGCCCAACTGGTTTTTCCTAATTTCAATAGGCTGTTGGTGTTTGGTTCGAGCCCCAAATATCCAATTTAGGGCGTGTGAAAAATGTGGAAATCTGAAATCTCCCCTGGACAAGATTATGGATATTTGGAGATTTGGGCAGTCTTGCCCCTCATTCCTTTCACGCGTCTCTCACCATCAGATCTGGAGAACACCCAGTGCCGCTTTCTCCATTGACAACTTCTCCCATTTCAAGGTCTGTACATCTTCTCCCTCACCTCTACTCCCCTCTATTGTCTCAGTGTGGGCACGATTGAGGGTCGGCGGCCAACCATGGTGGATCGAAGGGGGGGTTTGGGTCTAGGGTTCGCAGAAAGGGGCAGATTCGAACCCGAATGTGTCGGCGTTGAGGTCGACGGTGGCGAGTAGGTGGGTGTGCACCGGCGTTGAGGGAGACGGGCTCCTGATGAATCACTCATCCGCCATTGACATCACCATTTTCTAGCATCCATGGATACTATTCACCAACAGTGTCGACAACGCCGTCCCTTGAAGTTGCACCTCAAAGCTCCCTTCTTTCAGCCGGCACCGTCCCTTGCAACCGGCGGTGTGGAATGACCCTCAAGGCATGGGCGTCAGTCGGCAAAATCGCAAGGAGGAGGAAGACGATGTGGAATGAGGAGGACGGACATCAACTCACGAAGGGGGCATCAACTGGGTAGGGGGTTATTAAATTTTAGGGGTAGAATGGTAATTTTCAACCCTTCAAATACATCAAAATCTTCTACCCACCAAACACCTTTAAGATATTTCAGGCTAAATAAATCTCCATCTCCTAACATCTACACAAATCCCATTAATCTACAAAAATAACCTCCATCTCATAACATCTACAAAAATCTCATTAATCTATAAAAACACAATCTGTTGTCAAACACGCCCTAGCCTACCCTGGATTATATTCTTGGTTCCGTCCCTGCATAATCCATGGTTCCGTCCCTGGTAGCAGCTGCCTCGGTGTACAGTTCAGTGACTAGTATAAATGTTATGTTTGAATCAGTCTTTGTACATTTACATGTAAAAAATCAGCACAGATAGATGCCCACGCATTTGTCACAGATACTGTTTGTTTTGTTTTCTCCTCATGGATTTTCGAGGAGCTGCGAAGATGTTTCCAACCAAGAAACTGGAGATCTTAAAAGGAAGAAATTAAACTGCTCCTCCATAGCTTTCATTTTGTATGTCAGTACATGAGAATAGATTAGATAAAATACAATAAACTAGATTGAAGCTAAAATCTAAGTTGAGACAGAAACAGGCAAGACGTTTTTGTAATAAAAGGCTGAACTAGAAACATCAAATGAATACATGGCTAGACAATGGAGAGCGAAACCAAACCATCATCACGGTTTCCATTTCCAATACCTTCAACATATTTCTGTTGCATCAATGTCATTAAAAAAATAATGTACAACTTGTACGAACATTCAGGCAACGAAAATGCTGCATAGCTTATAGAAGAGCGACAATCCTCTCATATTAAGATCAAAAAATCATTCTATGCGTCTATACATAACCGCCATCTAAAATATCATTTGCTCCCCTAATTCTTGTCCTGCCATGCCTTCTCTAATAACCCTTTGGAAGAACTCCTCCAATGTGTCTTCCCCATAGCTCGGAGTTTTTTCATCACTGTACTCTCCGGTTTCAGGGTCCAAAATCAGCATGCTCTCGGCAGCATAGTACCTCCCTATCTTCCCAAACTCAGCAGCATCTTCCAAGGCAGGGAATACCTTCACCAGGAAATCAAGAACCCCAATTGCAAAGTCCATAATCTCGATTGGAACCTTAAGAAACTTGGGCTCTTTTCCTAAGAGCTTGTACAACATCTCGCCTTGCTCCAATGGCGTCAACGCCTTCCCTGGCCCTCCAATAGGCAGAACCTTATTGATCTTATCTTCACTAAACACACAATCCACTATAAATGAAGCCAAATCCTGCTCACTTATCGGCTTGCAAGCGCACAGCTTCCCGTCTCCAAACATCACATAAGGCTTACCATCCTTCACCAGCTCAACCTGGCCTCCAAGGCTCTTAAAGAATGCAGTAGGCCTAACAATACTATAACTAAACCCATCATCTTGCTGGGCTTCCTCCATCAATTCAGCCTCGAATTTCAGCTTCGCACGCTGGAATTCGAGAAGAGGCCTTTGCACACAGATTGCGGAGAGGAGCACGAAATGAGCAGCCCCAAACTTCCTCCCAGCCACAAGGCTGTTCTTGGTGGCCTCATAGTCAATCTTCCATGAGTCCTTGACGCCGCCATTGCGGCTTGCAAGGCATGAAACCACAACGTCAATTGAAACCCCCAATCCCTCCAAGCTTTTCTCCAAAGCATCCAAATTTGTAACATCAGAAAAGCACACATTTGACTCACTAAACTGGGCTAGGGTTTCCTCTTTCCCAAACTTACCCTTAGTCCCACTCTTTTCTCTGGCAACAGCTATAACATTAAACCCTCTATTGACCAACTCCTTAACAACAAATTTGCCTATGTACCCAGTTGATCCCACAACAAGAACATTCACATCTTTAGGGGATTTGCTCCTAAATCCCTGTTTGGCACTAGTGGATTCTACACTTGATGGGGCAGATGCAGAGATGGAGCAAAGCTTGTTCCTTTTAAACTGCAAGGGCTTCAAGAAATTGAGAGAGCTATGAAATGGGTTCACCAGAACTTGGGTGGTGAAAATGGAGCCAAAGCCTCTACTGAATTGTTGTCCCTTTGGTATGTTAGCTCTGTAGCATCCAATGGAAGACAAACAAGCTGCCATTTTAATCTTGTTTTCGCCCTTTTTTCTTTAGGTTTGGATTAACTTGATTGTGCAGAGGGTAGAGGGGGGAATGAAGCAGAAGATCAAGGATCCAAATGACAGTGAGCGTGAAGGTGTAGACACAAATGTGGGGTGGGGGGACAATTGCTATCCTTCAATGGGAAAGAATCGGAAATGATAGGTGGATATCAAATGACGATGAGATTTGAGCTGGGCTTTTTTTTTTTTTTTTTATTAGGAAATAATTCGAGCGTGTCTGACGACTCGAGAGCAGGGTCTGCCCTTAGAACTTTAGGGCTAGACCTGAGCATGGGCCGGGTCGGGCGGGCTTGGACCGAGCCTCCAACATTTTAGCGGCCCATTGTACCGGGTCAGGCTTGGGCCAGGCTCGTTGTTTGGGCCTACTTCCTTGTCCAAGTCCGCCCTTGTTAGCGGGCCGGGCTGCCCACCGGGCTTAGCGGGTTTTTTTCTAGGAAAGGATTCGGGACGGGAAACCCTACCCGATAGCATTCAGTTATGTAATTAATTTTTCTTTTTAGCTAATATCTAAGAAGCAAAGTCAGTTAAAGACATAACACATATAAATCTATACTTTTTAAAAATATTTTATGGGTTTTCTTTTATATATATGTATATATTAAACGTGCACAATATCAATTATTTTTTCACATATACATTAATATACATATACAATACATACACACTGTGTAATATATGTATTAATATACATGTACAATTAATACATACACTGTAATATCTACTATATATTAACATACACATACTGTAACATATATATATAGTTTGTATTTAATTATCATTATATATATGTATTTATAATTATATATATAATATTATAATATTATATATATACCGGGCCGAGCCTAGCGGCCCGCTTGGGCCTCATACTCTGCCCAAGCCCAGCCCGGTAGGCTTACCGGGCCGGGCCTGTTGGCCCGCTTGGGCCGATTGTTCTGTCCAAGCCCACCTTTTTCCCCGAGCGGGTTGGGCGGGCCGGGCGGGTTAGTCCAGGTCTGCTCAGGTCTATTTAGGGCCTAAGGCAACATAAAAAAATTATGTCCCTTTAATGAAAAATGTAGTCACATTTTTTATTTTACGAAAGAAAAATATTGAAAATTAATTTAAACAAAATATTATAATTATTCAAATAAGCATCAAATCACATATTTATATGTAATGTTCTTATTGAAAAATCACTCGTCTTACATTATTAAATGCAAAAGTTTCAATTAACAAACAATTGGAATTTAATTATTGATATTCACAATTCACAACAACAAATTTCAATAATTAAATAATTGATCAAAGTAGCCAATTAAGCGAAAATAAAATTTAGCAATTGATCAAAGGATGAATTAGTTTCATCGATCTATAAAATTAAGGAATTGAGCAAAAACAAAACCCAAGTTTGATTATGAATGGTTGCAAACACAAAGAGAGGAAGAGTTGGGTCTGTTGGGTGATTTTAATTTTACGGTAAAGGTTATAATTTTTAATTAGTAGTAAGCTAGTAACTCTTTGATCATTTCCAGTTTAAGTGGGCTTTGCCCACTCTACATCTGGATCGGGTTACTGTAGGCCCATTTAAGGGGTTGACCCTCCCACTCACAAGCGTCTCCATGTTTCCACGGGGATTCGAACTTTGAACCTCGAGGCATGGGATGTAGCCCCATAACCACTACACCAACTTGTGATTGGTAGTAAGGTAGTAACTCTAATCACACCTAATACAAACAGAGAGTAAAGATTATAGAATGATTAAAAGAACCCAAGAGGGTGAGTAGTCGACCATGATTTACTAGAGATTTTGATTTTTTTTTCAAACCCAATTTAAACCCTAGAATTTTAAAAACACCGTTTTCACCTTCCGTTCTTCAATTCATTTTTTTAATGAAATGTGGTACACATGGGCTTTTTTATGTGGGCTTTTTAAATAGCTGTCACACTCCAGTTTAATATGGGCTTTTTATGTGGGCTTTTTAAATAGCTGTCACATCCCAGTTTTTTTTTTTTTTGGTAGGCTGTCACACCCCAGTTTAGTACGTGAGTTTTTTTTAAAAACTGGGGGCCCATATATTTCGGGGGCCATAGGCTTGGGCCTAGTTGGCCTATAGCCAAGGCCGGCTCTGCTCGAGAGGCCGACGAAGTCGACAGACGGTGAAACCGTCACTACATATAAAAAAGTGCAACAACAAAAAGTGGGAGGCGTAACCCTCAGGCGAGCAAGCGAGCCAAACCCGTACACGCTGGAGACAACGTAGACTAAGATCCGATGCCAAGCATCACCAGGCGGCGACACCGTTGGCCAGCGGTATATCAGGAATCCAGTCCTGTGGGCAGTGAAGACGATCCTCCAAGGAATTTCCTGCTCGCGGAGTCGCCTCGATACACACCACCACGACCCCAGCCAATTCCGACACCGGTTGCCATAGCTCCAACACGGAAGAGGAACGCCAAGAACAACAGGGATCACAACCAAGAACCACCCTTGCAGAAGCACCTAGAATCCCTTCCATACGAAAGAGAATTTATTCAAACCCTTTCGGGATTTTATTGAAACCCTTTCGGGATTTAATATCACCCTTTTAGGATGGGTTTATTCGAATGGATCAAAAAAATCAACCAACCAAAAAGATCAGCCAAATTAAAGGATCCACTCACGTTTTTTTTTTAATTAAATACTCATTTGGGGCGAAACCCAAATGAGCAAATTAGATTGCATGCAGCAAGCTTCAGCCACCATCGGCCGTAGAAGCAAGCCAGCGTGCGGAGGCTTGTCGAACCGAAGCCGGCGATGACGGCAAGCCCATAGGGAGGGCAGCAAGCATCATCAACGACCACCGGAAGTGAGGAGCCCGGTATGGAAGGGACCACGAAGAGCGGAGGAGGAGGAGGTTTGAAGGAGTCCGGCAATCGAAGGTCATAACTCGCCTGAAAGCCCAAATTTGCAACCAAAACAAATAATTCGGAGGATGCGAACCCAAGAACACCACCAAAACAGTCCAATTGGGATTGAGGAGGGCGGTTTCGAAATCTAGGGTTAGAAAGGGGCTATGGACCACGACGGAAAGCGGAACAAGAAACTTTAGGATGACGAGGGTGATGTGAAGGGACAGGATGGTGGCAGGAGGGAGACAGTGGTGGCCATGGGTGGTGGCTGGAGGGAGACGGTGGTTGCCAGTGGTTGACGGTGACGGGATTGCGGGATGAAGGGTTGATGGGGTTATTGGGTTTAGGGTAGAAAGAGAGTTTCTCTCTCTAAGGAGAGAGAAAACTCTTGGGCTTTCGTGTTTGGTTTTGTTCTACAAACCTACATCGACATTTTTTTTTGATAAGGTACAGATTTGGATGAGGTTAGGCCCTGTTGGACATCACTCAAGGGCATTTTTGCGGATGAGTACGTGCAGAGCGGGATTAACGAGGAGGTCTCGCGTGGGCGTTCTGTAGATTAGAAGCGCGATCCTGTCGGCGGTCGAGTTGATCTCCCGGAAAACATGATCGAATTGCACCCTAGCAAGTGTTGGAGTAGGAGCACGGTGTCAGAAATCAGCATCTCGATCTCCCACAAGCAGCACCACAAGCCTCGCAAACAATTGATGACGGTCAAGCTGTCGCCTTCAATCATGATGATCGAAAGCCGAAGCTCCTTTGCCTTGGTGATGCCGCCTCTGATCGCCAGAGCCTTTGCAGCTAATGCTGAGATGTGTCCACATTTAAAGCCGCCACACTCAATGACTGCCCCCATTGTGGTCCCTAATAATGAAAGGGGGCTACTGTTCACACGGTGAATATATCGCCTAATACACGGTTAGAAATCGCGGATTGCGAGTTTGCAAAAATCCGCAAACTCGCAATCCGCGATTGTAATTTTTTTTATTTCCGCAACTGCGCATTGCCATTGTTTTTTTTTAAAAAATAATAAAATCCGGGATATATCTTACGGAGTACGTTAGTTGCAATTATTTCCTCCTAAATCAAGATTCCTGATATTTGAACGGGGTTGCGATATTTGACGAAATCCCGTAGATATCAATTTTGGATCGATAATGATATTTGAAGATATCGTGTTTTAAATATATTTGAAGATAGATATATTTGGATATAAATATATTTTATTTTCTAGAATATTCGCCGACGATCTCTATATATACACTCCCCGTATTTAGAGCACAAGTATCTCCACACTTTAAGGGTTCTTACGAAGCTAATATTTCCAACATCCTAAATTTCTCCCTACGTCGTCGTCAGGTGAAGATGATCTATCGTTCGACCCATATAGTTACAGCAATCCACAAGAACTTCTAACTCACATCGATGAAAGTTTAATCACGATTCTAGTAAAATCTCATGTATTTATCTTCCATGTTTCAAATATGTTTGAATATATTTTATATATGATAACATTAGGGAAATTTATTTTACATCTATATGTTTTGAATATGTTTGTTTCCAATGTGTGTGTATAGTAATATTTATGTAAATACCATTAATATTAGGGAAATTCATGTATTTATCTTCCATGCTTCAAATATGTTTGAATATATAGTATATATGACAATATTAGGAAAATTTATTTTACATCTATATGTATTGAATGTGTTTGTTTCCCATGTTTGTGTATAGTATTTATGTATCTATGTTTTTAATTCTAGGATCTCCCCGACCTTCCTCTAGCCTTGGGTACCGATTATTCGGCTATGTTTCAGATAGGTGGATATTTTTTTGACTCAAAAAAACGCAAAGGAGTGGACTCGTTTTATGGCTGGAATTAGAAATATGGAGTTAATAACTCATAGGTCTTGGAAGAACAAGCGAAACGGGTTAGGTGTCTTTCGTTTGGTTTGCAAGTACTATGGCTATGATAGAGGCACGATCGATGTGAATAAGGATTTCCCACCATCATCAAACAGGGAAAAAAAGTCGAAGAAACGAGGATGTGCATTTGAGCTCGAGGGTTGTGAGTACGAGACAGACAAATGGAGATTTTTTGTTGTATGTGGTTCTCACAACCATAATCTTTCGGATAACTTGTACGAACATTTTTTTGCCGGAAGGTTGACTGATAAGCAACATCATAAAGTACGCCGAGGTGCCATGATTGGGTTAAAACCTCGGTAATTGTTAGAGTTCCTTCAAGATGAAGATTCCAAATGTGTGACAAGTATCTGGCAAGTGTACAACTCTGTTGGAAAGATGAAGAGGGAAGAGGCATCATTTAAATAAGGTGATAATATTTACACCCAAAAAAATTTCTATATACACCACACATCCCCCTTTTTTTTAAATGGACCCTGCCCCTCTTGAGTCACAGACGTGTGACTCAAGAGGCGCAGGGTATTTTATATATAAAGTACCCTGCTCCACTTGAGTCACACGTATGTGACTCAAGAGGAGCAGGGTCTATTTAAAAAAAACATAAAAAAAGGGATTGTGTGGTGTAGATAGTAAAATTTTGGGTGTATAGAACAATGGCTTTTAAATACCTTTACAAAGTGCAAAAGTAAAAAAGAGTGTAATCATTATTTCTAAAACATCAAATATTGTTGATCAAATTTTACCTCCTAAAACATCAAATATTTTCGATCGGAGGGAGTATAATTCTCCATAGTATGGATGGATGTTGTATTGAGGTTTTCAAATACTTGTCGATTCCTGCTTGTCCATAGACTCCACCATGTTGTCGCAAGTCTTCCTTTTTGCTCGTGGTTGAGTTTAGTAAAAATTTCGCATACAATGTTTTTGATTGATTTGTTTCTAGTGTCAATTTGTCGAATCACTTTTTCAATGTTTGGGTCAATTTTGTGAATCAGTTGTAGGGTGTTGTGGCATTCGGTAAAGATATGGTTTGTACTTTCATCCGTCCGATCACAAAAAGCGCAAGATAGCGGAACCTGAATGCCTTTGTTTACTAGTCTGGTTCTCATCGGGATTCCATCTAGTGTAAGTTTCCAAATGAAGTTCTTTACTTTCAGGAATGTTGTTGTTGCAGGAGGATGTGTCTAGTAAATAAAGTAAATAAAACTAAATAAAAGCAAACCGACTCCTGTCCAAGCAAATAAATACAAGACTTCCTCCCGTTGTAGTAGAAGGTAGTCAGGATCGATCCACGAGGAAGCGTGTCAGCGCCCGCCTTTTCAGTTCCTTAAATCAACATGAACTCGGCCAGAAGAGTACTCAATATCGAGTAGGGTACTCGATCTCGACCACACCGTCGACTAACTGCAAAACAGAAACAAACAGAACGCAAAACGAGGCAAAAACAAGCAATGTCGAGTAACACAGAGTACTCAACGTCGACAAGACCTACTCGAGGTCGAGTAGAATTCAGGCGATGTCGAGTGTTTTGCAGTGTAAAAACGTGACCTTTGCAATGACAGAAATAAAACAGAAGCTGCACGAAAATTGTGGGAAATTCAATAAACTAAAAGACTTCCAGAATCGGGGTATCAACGCCACAACGATAACCATATAAAATAATGCATAAGGTATAAAAGATCATGTCTTTTCATCAAATAACTGTCGTTATTAACAAATAGGAATATAGAGGCTTTTGCATAAACCCTAATTGTTAGTAACCCTTTTTCACATAATTAATCCAAGTTGTATGAAGATCACTTTCGCTTCAATAACACAAACAAGGATCACCTTCAACTTTTGCAAAAGAATCAGACTCGTAGGGATAAAAGACGAAATTGCATCAAAAGAATGTACCTTTAGCGAATTACCTTACATGGCTACCGTCGGGCTCACCCCGACCCTAGAAGTTGGGTGACTACTCGCTTTTCATCATGAATAAACTCATCAATAATTTCAAGAAACTAAATTGCATTAAATAAACTCAAATAAAACTTACAACCGATCGAAGCCAAACCGTCTTTCGACAACTCCAACTTGCTATCGACCTAAGCTCTCTACTCGTTATCTCCCTCTATGTATTGCTTTGTGGCTTGGCTTGGATGATTCTAAAATCCAAACCCTAAAGCCTTATTTATAGTGTTTCATGTAGCTATTCTAGGAAGGAACAACTATATCTAAATCTAAAACTTTCTATCTAATAACATAAGATAAAATATTATGATAAAGAAAATAAATCTATAAAGGAAACTAGGTCTAATGTGGATAGATTCCTTCCATCTTGATAGATCTTCACTTGGTGTGGATAGATGTGACGTGCCTTGGCTTGCAAGTAACTCCACATGCTCGGATTCCACTCGATCTCGGACTCGGACTCCTTCACTGGGCTACTCGACGTCGACCAGGTTACTCGACATCGAGTAGGGTCTTCTCCTCCTGGGTTGCACTCGAGCTTGGGCAGCTTCTGGACTCGACATGTTGTACTCAACATCGAGTAGGCTTACTCGATGTCGACTAGGTTCGGGCTCCTCGAGTGCTCCTGCTCGATTTCGTGTGACTTTCTGGCTCCGGGTGTACTCGACTTCGACTAGTTGTAGTCGATGTCGAGTAGAACTGTCAGCTTTCAGCATTCTGCTCTGTTCTTGAAACGCACTTTCCCGAGTTCTCGTTTGTCCGATTGACGCATATGAGTATGCGTTGGAAAGATCTTTTCGAGGGCTACAAATCTCATGAAGACATCAAAACTTGATTCCAAATGATGAATGGTGAAAAAATGGCGTTTTCTCCAGCTGCACCATCCTTAACTTCTTCATGACTTTCCTTTAAGCTCCAAAGTGCGTTCGATTTCTGCGAAACATAATAAAAACTTGTGTAGACTCCATAATTTGGCAAATAAGCATAAACTACATAGATTATGTACTATTCTAACCCAAATGTATGAAATGCATGCAGAAATTATTATAAAAGTCAATATAAAACATGGCAAAATAGGCTCATATCAAACACCCCATACTTAAGCTTGCTTGTCCTCAAGCAATACTTTTAATGTCATTCAGGGGAAATAATCAAACTCTCAACATCTTAGATTCATTGCCATATAACCTTGCAATCAATTACCATCCTTTAAAAGGTACTAATGTCACAAATCCATGCATGTGCAATAAAAAGCATTGTCATCATCAATGATTTATGTGTTGATGAGCGAGAGGTAATCATTTAGGAGGTTATGGTTGATGGGTTACATCCTAAACCTTTTTTCGAAATCGTTTTTTATTTCCCTTGTAATAGTTTCTTCTCTTGTGGCTAGTGTGCCATCTATAGTTTGTACTTCCTTTATGAATTTTCTATTTCTCCTTCCTGATGCCATTCGGTGGAAATACCCTGAGTTCTTGTCAGTCGGTTTACTTTAAGGTGTTTTGTATTTGCTCGTTGCCTCCAATACATTTTGTGGTATGATAAGATTTTATCTCGTTTATTTATAAGTCTGTTCTGCTTTTGGATATCGTTTATATTTTGGGATATTCCATTTCTATTTTGTAAATCGATGAGTGAATCATCGATTTCTTTTAATTGACGGAATATATTTCCAAATGTTTTCTTATTTCATTCTTTAGTCAATCGCTTAATGAAACCTGACCACCAGTGAAATGAGAGTAAGCAGCAACAATGACAACAACCGTGGCCTCACACCGCCAACCCAGGCACCAGACATCAAACCGGCTTGGAGACGCCGCCACAGTTGCTGAAGCCGAGCCCACACGCGTCGCCGGAGACGCCACAACCAGACCCCACACCCACCGACTTCTTTCTTCCTTCTCTTTCTGAAATTTCTTCTGCCTCTCCCTGATTTTGACTTTCTTTTCCTTGACATTTTCTTTTCCCACTCTTTTTCCTTCTTCCCCAACCCTTTTCATTCCTATTTTTTGCAGATCTGGGGTCTTTAGTGTTTTATTTTGGATGAAACCATGTGACAGCTTCAGATCTATGGGGTTGGGCTTCATTTTTGTGGTTTTGACAGTGGAATCGCTATCAATGGAAAGGCATTTGTGCCTTTCACCAAGGGTTTCCATTGTGGTTCGAGGAGGTGAGTTGGGGTGGTCGGAGGTGGCGCTTGGTGGTCTGGTATGGGGCGGCTCAGCGGGACTACGGGTGGCGGCTGCTCGGTGATATGTTTTCGCTTCTGGAGTAGGTTTATGGGAAATGGGCTTTTTTTTTCTCTCTTCTCTCTCTTCTCTCTCCCTACATCGGCATTTTTTAAGGCAACTACGGCTTGATTTGGCACCATTACTGATTTTTTTTAGCTTTTGTTTTTTTATATTATATAGTTATAAATAAAATAAATATAATATTTTAATTTAATTAACTTTTGAGATTGTAGCTTTTTAACAGCTACCACTAGTAGAAACATATACATCAACGGCGTTTGAAAAACGCCATAAAATACTTTCCATGGCGTTTTTAAACGCCATCCCCAGACGCCGTCGAAGGTGACGCCATGCTTTTGGTTATAATTTAATGGCGTTTTTATAAACGCTATAAAATCCATGGCGTTTTTCAAACGCCATAAAATCCATGGCGTTTTTCAAACGCCATTAATGAATACGCATATTTTTTAAAAAAAAAATTGGACGATATAATCCATGGCGTTTTTTAAACGCCATGGATTAGTTTGTATTTAAAAAAAATTGGGAATTAAAATGCCTCTTAATTTTTCTGTATAAATCCCTGTACCATCAGGTCCATATATCACACACCAATCCAATATACACAACATAACCAATCTAATCTTTACAAGAATTCATTCAAACTCTCTAATTTTTACACAATTCTCTAATAAGATAAGTTAGCAATAAGAGTATTTCTCTATCCCCTAAACACAATTTTCATAATGATAACCATCTGCCAGTACACGAGAAAAAGGAAAGACAAAGCAGCATACCAATGCAAAAAAAAACTAGAATTAAAATACAGGTGGAGGTGTCTCACGTTTGGTCTTTCAAGATTCGGTCCTGCTTCAACACTGGTAGTATAAGAGTAGCATTCATAATTTTGGCTATTGCCACAACATTGCATATCTGCAAACAAAATTAAACTAACGTCAATTTCTAAAAGCAGCTTAGTATAATGATTCAACATCCATTAAAAGTTCCAACAAATAGCATACAATACATAAGTACTAGAAAGTGACAAAAACACAGAACTATAAGCAAAATTATAAAAAAAAGTACCATGATATAGATGCAAGAGCATATGAATATAGTTAAAATGTCAATGAACCCTTTGATATGCTACGGATAAAATCATAATCACAGTTAGAACTTCTGAATTATGCACTCCATTTCTCATTAAGGTTAAAGACTTACTTGAGCCCACTGCCTAAAATATCAAATTCTAAATGGGTGCATGAGCGATCGGAAGCAGGGGTATGTAGTTCCATTCTTACAGCCACGTTGGACCTACATTTGAAAGTTACTCAAGATTATATAAAAGCAGCACAAAGTAAATCAGCCAGCAGTTCTACCATTCTGGATTTTATCACTCTATCTGCTTGGATTTTACTCTTTGCTCTTGTAAACTCTTTGGCCTTTTCCAACTTCATTGGCTGCTTTCCTCATCAAAACATTCTCCTTTTTCTCTAGCATTTCAAGTGTCTACACAAGTATAATGACTAACTCAGCTATAGAAGGGAAAGGAGGGAGAATAACAAATTCATCTCTATCCAAGAAAAAATCAATAAGCAAATGCGAGAATTATGATTTTATCCGTAGCATATCAAAGTACCTGGATCATAGTTATGAAGATTTTCTCATATTTCCTGGATAGAGATGAATTTGAACATGTACCTGGATCACTACTCTAAAAACTCCTCTTGCTTTCTCCGATTGACTATTGTGTTGTTTAGCAATCCTGGAAACACTTAACTCAAAATTATTTCATTCTTTGTAGCACCATGCATCTCAAGTGAGCCTATGAATCAATCAGTTATTGTTGAGCCATCATTGTTGTCTCCAAAACCATCTCCAAAGAAGCCCATCACCAGCAATAAGTATCTGAATCTTTACATGCTTACAAGGTTGAAATTATATCTGCTTTCTCTTAGACTTGTAACCTCTCCTGTAGGTGGTGGGATCACTCTATTGTGGAAGGACAGTGAAAGGGAAGAAGCTACCTCATTTGTGCAAAGAGGTAACGTTGCTTGCCCTCTTTTCTTCACAACTAAAATGTAGCCCAGCTAGCAACTGCAGTTCAGTACCTTGTACATTGTAACTCATTTAGCTATTTTTTTGCTCTTATAATGTGGCATGTTAATTGTCAAACAATTAACATGCCACATTATAAGAGTTGAAAGATAATAAAAAGCATACCCCAGGAATCCATTTTCTCACTTATAGATCCACATTGATCATCAAGCCCCTGGTACCATTAAACATGAAGTATAAGTTGATGTGAGAAAGTGAAGCGCAATCAAAATAATACATCAACAAATATGTCGAAGAGATCACAAATCTCTTTTACCTTATTGATCAGAGAAGGGGCAATTGTTTTGATCGATCATCTCAACAATATCCCTCTTTGTCCAATGAAACTTCTCATCTTTCTCTTGATTCACTGAACTACTCATTATTTTAAAATCAGGAACATTTACAAAGTTAGTTTATAGTTATTCATTGAATAAAGGTACAACACTTCAAAAAACATACAATGAAAATATCTATTAATTACAAAACAAGGTATATAAGTCGCATTAATTGAACATGTACCTGGATCATAGTTGTGACAGGTTCAGTAGATTTATTAAAATCAAGCACAAAAACTTTAGAACCTGAGCAAAATAGCTAAATGAGTTACAATGTACAAGGTACTGAACTGCAGTTGCTAGCTGGGCTACATTTTAGTTGTGAAGAAAAGAGGGCAAGCAACGTTACCTCTTTGCACAAATGAGGTAGCTTCTTCCCTTTCACTGTCCTTCCACAATAGAGTGATCCCACCACCTACAGGAGAGGTTACAAGTCTAAGAGAAAGCAGATATAATTTCAACCTTGTAAGCATGTAAAGATTCAGATACTTATTGCTGGTGATGGGCTTCTTTGGAGATGGTTTTGGAGACAACAATGATGGCTCAACAATAACTGATTGATTCATAGGCTCACTTGAGATGCATGGTGCTACAAAGAATGAAATAATTTTGAGTTAAGTGTTTCCAGGATTGCTAAACAACACAATAGTCAATCGGAGAAAGCAAGAGGAGCAAGCTACATAGACATACATGAAACAAGAGAATGCAGAAGAATGGAAACTTTTGAGTTAAGGTATTTACCTTGAAAGTCATCCTTCTTAATCAGAAGATTCTTCAGATTCTGACAAAGGCAAGAGAGAGCAGCAGGTAAGCATGTGGCCATTTAGGCAAACATAACATTCAATTCAGTCTTGTAACCAACCTACAACTGGCACTGTGTGGTATCATTTTGGCTTGCAGAAAACTCTAAAGTTTTGTCTTGCAGTAGGGGCACACCTCTGTTTGTTGAAGTTGAGCATTCGTTTTAATCAACATCTTGCGAACCTTTGACATTTAAAAAGATTTGAAGATTCCCTGGAAATATCCTATATCATACATATTAAATACTATCATATCACCCAACTCTAACCTCAATAATAATTGTATAAGTTAATTTACAAGGCACAAGATTGCGAGCAGCGTGTATACCCGAATGAAAAGGAAGGTCCTTCCTCACTACTGCAGTTTTTACTGATTAAGGTACCTAAACCTAAACAACCTATTCAGCCAAGGATATTAAATCAGGAAACAATTCATAGTTGATATGCCTCCATAGGCAACGGGGAGACAGTATCTCAAAAGATAAAGTGAAAGAAAATCAAGAATTAATTCAAATCACCTGGAACCAGTAGTTAAGATATGAAGGGGAGCGCATTGAAACAACAAAATAAGTGGTTCGGTTGGATTTCGCAGTGGTGGAGAGAGAAGCGAAAGGACTTAGGGTATGTTTGGCAAACGCAAGTAGCTTTTCGGAGCTTTTGGTTTTGATATTCTATAGTTTTTAATGAAATAAATATAAGATTTTAGTTTAATTAGCTTTTGAAATCTAAGCGTTTCAACAGCTATTCACCCAAGCTTTTCGGAGCTTTTGGTTTTTTATTCACAAGTTTTTAACAGCTACCCTAACAGCTAGGTTTACCAAACACTGTACTAGCTTATTAACATATATTTCACTCAAATAATCCAACAGCTTCAGCTACCCAACAGCTTCAGCTCCTCCAACAGCTACCATTTTACCAAACACACCCTTAGTGGTCGAGAGACAATACAAGGAGAGCCATGATTTTCATCCCTAAATTGAAGAACCCTAATTCCAAAAATCATTAATTCCCATCAATTTGCAATCCCAAATGGAAAGCACCCTAATTTCCAACGCAAAATTAAAAAAAAACCCTAATTCGAATAGGTATGCAAGTGTAGTTTACCTGAAACTCGAATTCGAAACCTTGAAGTACCGAATAGCAAACGAAGAGAATTACATAGCACTCAAAGAGGGAGGGCATGGGAAGATATATCCACGGAAGAGAGAGAGGGAGGCTTCAGCCTCGCACACGAGTGACAGCGGTGGGACAAGAACGAGAGAGATGTTGTGGAGAGAGATCGATCGAGTGAGCAAGCGAGGGAGAGATCAGAAGAAGGCTCCATTGGAGCGACCTCCAGAAGAATAGAGAGAGGGCTTAGTAGGTGAGAGCTCTCAGATCTGGGAGAAAAGTGAACCAGACGAGGACGGGGATGAAGGTGCCTGAGAGAAATAAGCTAAATGAGGATGAGGATGGGAACCCATTTTTCATTTTACCGCTTTAAAATTGGGCCTAAAATTTGAGCGGAAAAATTGCCTCTATTTTCATGGCGTTTTGAAAAACGCCATGAAATTTCATCCATAAGTTATGACGTTTATCAAACGCCATCATTTTCATGACGTTTCAAAAACGCCATAAATAAATTTCTTTTTTATAAAAGATGACGTTTAATCATTTAAACGCCATAAAATGTATCTTTAATGGCAATTTACGATAAACGTCGTCTTCTTAATGTCATTGATAACTACTTATGTACTAGTGTACTCACTCAAACTTTTCAGAGTTTTTAGTTTTTTATTCACAAGTTTCCATCAGTTATACTAACATCTAGGTTTATCAAACATCATACTAGCTTATTAACATATATTTAATATAAAAATATATTATCATTTTCAGCTACCCTTTTACCAAACATATCCTATAATCACATTACACAAATTCTAAGGTAAAATAAGATTTGTTTAAAGGAAAATTTTTAATGTAGGTTCATTAGCACATATTAAAATTTTATGTATATAAAGATTTTTGTAAACAATATTGTATATTTGATTTTTTTTAAATATTGTATTCCTGGTGCTATATAAACAACTAGTTTGCACGGATTTCATATAAAAATATTATAAAGTATAAAATTATAATAGTTTTTTCATATTTAATTTTTAAAAAATATTAACATTAAAAAATAAATAAAGTACATTTATCTGCAAACATAAATGATAATCAACATCTTGTGATAATTTTATATTACCTCTGTCTCAAAATATAGTTCGTTTTACTTTTTACCATGTTTTTTAAGTAGCTAAAAACTCTATAAAAATATTAAATTTTTTAAAGTTTCTTTAAATAATATCATACTCATTATTAATAAGTATAATATTATTTTAAATAAATAATTAAAAAGATTAATATTTATATATTTTACCTTCTTAAAATGCATGCTAAGAAATAAAACAACCTATATTTTGAGACGGAGGGAATATAGTTTAATTTAAAAAATTATTTCAATAACACTAGAGTTTTTAAATGAAACTAAAACTTCCTCATTAATTAATAATCATAAATTTCATGCAAAATCAAAACAAATTTAATAGGTAAAAAGGAACTATGAAAATATTTACAAATTAGAAAGAAATCTAATTCGAGCGATAAAATAAGCATGCAACTGAATTGTTTTCCCTCCTAACGAAATATCAAAATCATGCGAGCTCAAAAATCTCTATCCCCAAGCACCACCTTTTTCAAAATAAAACTTAATTGATTCCTAACTCAAATGAGTTTTTGTTCTCAAGGTAGTGATATTAACAATCTAACCATCAAAATTTCATCACAAATATGTGTCAAGCCATGGATTATCTCCGCCTCTTCTTAATTGTAAAATTCTTGTTTTTTTTACTCACGACCCTCTGCGAAAGGTTTATCAAACCATCCTTGTGGATTGGTTTCAAGATTGCTTAGTCGATTTATTTCTTGCCTACTGTAAATATAAAAAAAAGATTGTCTCCGCCTCTACCACATCCGAGGTACAGTAGAGCTCACTTGAATAACTCTCACAAGTCATGACCATCATCACTAATGCATTCTTAACCCTCCTCATCTAGAGCAATAATTTCAATATCACACCATTGGTGTTTATTAGTTGAGGTATTGCAATTGAATTTTATGAATCTTTTCGGAGATGTGCGCCATTAGTGTCAACATTATCACATAATGTCTTAGGTTAATGATGTTGATAACTACCTTGAGAGGACATTCTTGAGCCCTACATCAATAAAAACTAGCAATGTCATTCGACAATGGATGGAGGATGTTGGACATGATGGGTAATGTTCATGGGCGAGTTGAATGTGAAGAATTCAAATGCTTTAACTTCGTTGCTTGGTTCTCATCTGGTAATTTGAATCTTTTTGTTACAGAACTTGAACTCACTTAATTAACAATCAAGGAACAAGTAATTTTTGTGCTAACATGTTGTTTTAACAAGACATGATGGTCGATTGTTGGGATTAAAAAGGTCCCACATTAGTGGTTAGACCAACTAAAATAACAAAATATAAGGAAAGGGGAAGCTTCTATACACTTTTGAACTAATCAAGATTGATCAGATCTATCAACCAATTAAGAACTCAGATAATAAAGAAATTGAGAGAAAACCCCTTCATTCGAGCGCAAGAAAACACAAATTTGAGTTTGTTACAAAACTGAGTTTTCCCGCCTAAGCTACACCACTTTATACAAGTGGTTTCGGTTACTAACAACCCTTATAGAAAATTACTAAAATGCCCTCCCATAATGTACTTCGTATGATGATCACAAATGTGAAACCATATATCCTTGTATACCTCCCTCAAGTCGGACTGGCAAAGGGAAGGATAAGTCCGAGCTTGGCTCGAAGGAAGGTGTGTTGTTTAGATCCCAACATGCCTTAGTTAGAATGTCAGCAATTTGCAATGAAGAAGCAACATGAGTGGTCCAAATGAAACCTTATTGCACCATCTCCCTAATGAAATAATAGCCAAGATGAACATGCTTCATTCTGTCATGGAAAGCTAGATTGATAGCTAGTTGTTGGGCCAACTTATTGTCGCAATACAGGGGTGATGAGCAATGAAACAGATCGAGATGCATAAATCGGACAAAAGACCCTACAACCAAACAATTAAGCTCACTTATTGTAGCTGACATGCTATGATTTCCACTCTCAGTGGAAGATGTAGACACCACCTTCTGCTTCTTTGTCTTTCAGGAAACCAATGAAGAACCCATGAAAATACAAAACCCAAATAAAGAATGAACTGTGTCAACACAATTGCCCCAATCCGCATCACTAAACATCTTAATTGTGAGAGATGTGGTTGAAGAATAAGAGAGGGAAAAATTGAAGCTTCCTTTAAGATATCTAAGCAGATACAACAAAACATTCCAATGAGGAGTGAGCGGGTTTTGCAAGAATTGGCTCAATTGTTGCACTGTGTATGAAATGTCGGGCCTGGTTAGGGTGATCAGATCTATCAACCATTGAAGAACTCAGAGAATAGAGAAATTGAGAGAAAACCCCTTCATTCGAGAGCAAGAAAACACATTCTGGAGTTTGTTACAAAATCGAGTTTTCCCGCCTAAGCTACACCACTTTATACAAGTGGTTTCGGTTATTAACAACCCTTACAAACAATTACTAAAATGCCCTCCCACAATGTACTTTGTATATGACCAAATCTATGAAACCATATATCCTCATAACAATGGCTTAAGCTTTTGCGTTAGAAGGGTGGATCCCGACCTTATAACTATAAAAAAAAAACCTGACACGACTTCCGTTTTCATACGAGCCGATGAGTCGAGTCGGTTTTCCTGGCTTCGGATAAGGCTAGAAAAGATTGAGAATGTTGAAATCCGTCGTATAAAACCCCCCCAAAAAAATTGGGCGAGCTATAAAGAGATTGAGAATGTTGAAATTCGTCGTATAAAACCAAAAAAAAAAATCGGGCAAGCTATAAGGAGATTGAGATTCTCGACCCGAAAGAAAGAAAGAAAATGTTTAAGTGTCAACCCGATCCAGGTGAGTTGCACTTGAGGGAGTGTGTTGGGATTAAAAAGGTCCCACATCGATGGTTAGACCAAATACAACAACAAAATATAAGGGGAGGGGGAGCTCCTACACAATGGCTTAAGCTTTTGTGTTAGAAGGGTGGATCCCGACCTTATAACTAAAAACAAAATAAACCCAACACAACTCCCGTCTTCATACGACCCAACGGGATTGCGACGTCAGGAAGAGTGTTGTGCAACGAGCATGGAATGTGGATCTACTACTTTGTGCATAACATTGGTTGTTGTGGAGCTATGGGACATTATTGGCGGGCTCAAGATGGCGTGGAACTTGGGACACAAGAGGATTTTTTGTGAATCGGACTCAAGCACGACACTTAGTTTGCCAAAGAAAGATGTGAGGCCACCACATTCATGCTAAAGCCTGGTCACCCAATGCTATCAATAGACATTAGGAGATCCAATTTCATCACATTTTTCGTGAGGCTAATCGCCTTGCCGACTATCTTACCATGGTTGTGTTTTCATTTCCACTCGGTGTTTTTATTTTAGATTATCCGCCGAGAGGTTCAGATTTGATTATGTTCATGGACGCTCAAGGGGTCACTCAAACCCATTTGTGCCCCATACATACGCTGTTTCCCGGTGGCTGCATTATGCAATAACTTCACCGATCTAATTCCAAATAAAAATTCACAACATTGCATATTTTTAAAGGGGTTATTCTTTGCACCCATAATGTTACTATATACACCTCAAAATCAAAGTTTTTTTTTAAAAAAACCATACGTATCTTGAGTCATAGACTCATAGATGTGTGACTCAAGAGGGGTAGGGTATGTATATAGAAAAAAATAGTTGCGCCTCTTGAATCACACATTTGTGACTCAAGAGGCATATGGTTTATTTAAAAACAAAAAACAAAAACTTTGATTTTTGGGTGTAAATAGTAAAAATTTTGGGTGCAAATACCACTCTTTTATTATTTTATTCTTGTATATTTTCAATTTCATTTGTGAATTATCCCTTGTGTCACAGGCCTATGTATTTTACAAATTATCACAAACCTGAGTTATCAAAATGGCATTTTGATTTTCGTTAAAAAGAACTCCGGTTAGTGGAGAAATCTACAAACACCCATTTTTAAATAAACCCTCACGCAACCAGGCACAAGCTTGGTTTCTTTATACGGTGTGAAATAAAATGAAAATGTAATTTTTTAAGAAATGATACTCCCTCCGTTAATTAAAACTTGTCATTTTAGAAATATGCACACTTATTAAAAAAACAAAAATACACTTACACCCCTAATTATTACTTTACTTTTTTACTTTCTCAAAAACAACAACTAACAACTATCTAATAATTACAAGACAATTTCGTAAAGTAGATAACAAAATACCTAAAATAACAAGTTTTTCTTAACAAAATTTATTTCCTAAAACGGCAAGTAGATGACAAAATACCTAAAATGACATTTTTTTTTACAACAAACTAGTGTGTTTTACTTTTAGGTGATGAATTTGTAAATAAAATGTCAAAAATGGATGATTTGATACAAATTTTATGTTTAAGGATGATTTGTGAAAACTTCCTTATTTACAACAATTTTGTATAAGTGACCCAAATTTAAGTTACGGAAACCATTTCACGACTAACCATCTTTACTTTACTAATCGGATCGTGATGCAACTTTTTAGAATCATCAATGTTATTTGAGCTAAAAGTTAAATATTAATTGTTCATATTCAACTCATTTAAAACAAGTTAATAGTTCGAACGTTGTCTAAATTTGAACTCAAATTCAAAAAATGTGTTCAACTATGCTCGTTTAGTAAATAAATGAGCTTAAATCAATCTTTTTATCGAGTATATTGTCATATAGTTGTGCATGACATAATTCTCATATTTATCTAGTTTAATAAATATTCTACTCCAAGACAATATTGTCATCCTAATTGCTACATTGTAGCGTCCTATAAAACAATATTTTCACTTAAGATTGGACCGGATTTGGACTACTACCGAATGAAATCGATCAGAATCATACGAAGTATGGAGTGATAATATTATTACGGCGGGAGGAGTTTTTCAGTTCGTTCGTATTGTAGAGTTATTTTTGTTTGTTTCTTAGCGCCATTTTCTTATTTTCATTGTATATTTAGGCGGTTTTCGCCTGTCGATTCGTCGGCCTCTCGAGAATCAGACTTGCCTGATCTCAAATTCTTACTTAATCAAAAAAAAAAAAAAATGATGGCGGGACATTCATACAGCGCCAAATCCTCGTCATCCACCACCATCCACGTCGGGATGTTTTGAGGCCTCTGATTCAGATTCCGCTCTTTGCGTGGGCCCCGCACTTCCTTCCCAAAATAAAAAAGAAAAAGGAAATGAATATTCACGGGGCGTTCCCCGAGTGGAGGGATGAGGATGCAAATGCCAAGTTGTTCACAGCTTTCGCTTTTGTCACTTCCCACTCATCCCCCATTCCCAAATTACATAGCGGCTGCAGATTAGCCAGAGACACACAGAGAGCGCGCGCGTGTGTGAGAGGTTTCTCCCTGCAAAGCCATTGCTGATTCCGCCATATCCCCCGCTTTGCAGGGACCTCCTCCGCTTCCTTCCATGGCTCCCGCCTCCACTCACTGTCTCCGTTTCCTTGTGCTTTTCTCGCTTTCCTCCCTGGTTTCTCTTTCCTCCGCGATTCCTCATGGTATTGTATTTCACCTTCTTCCTCCTAGGTCTGGTTCGTCGATTTCACTATTTATGATCCCTGTGATTGGATTTCAGTAATTTATCCTAAGTGTTTTGGATTTGAGATTTGCTGTAATTGCTGCGATCTCGGAGTTTTGGATATCAATATCACCTTTTTTTTTTTTTTTTATGATGTTATATGGTATATTTTTTTGGAAAAAGACAGTTTCTTTAATAATTCTAGTATATCATGATGCAAATAAACATTACTTGCAATTTGCTGTTGAGGTGTTTATATCTTACGGTATTCGCATTAAACGGATTTGATATTCAAGTCCTTGTAGCATTAATTTTGTTTGAAAATTATATGATGCAGATAATCAAGTGGCTGGTAATAGAAGAGTGGACTTGTTTCGAGAAATCCTCAGGGATGAGGCGGTGTCAAGATTAAACGATCTTGCCAAGGTACTTCATTCTTTTACCAATTAAGTTGTTCATTGCTAAAATCTTCAATTATCAAATAGGATAGAGGTTGCTTAATAAGCTTTTTTTCACAAGCTCAGGTTGCATCACTTGTTTTCATGTGTCTGCTCTTTAATGATTCGATTGCTGTTGCATTATGAATCCGATGCTGGTGCTTGTTATTGTTGTCTCTACTCTCTATCATAGTTATTATCAACGTCATAGTATTGTTCAACGGGGATTCTTATGACTTGTGAGGCATTTCCTCAGTCTTTGGAACTCATCTATTGTGCTTTTTTTTTAAAAAAATTATCAGTATCATCTATTGATTAGGATAGCATTTTTCCTTGTGATGTTGTAAATTTTTTATCCACATTCTACAAGAATATTGATGTTGATTGTACTTTCCAATGACAATGTTTGTGGAGAACATGAATTCATGACTTTACTCTGTCATTGTTGACCATTAAATAATCAATAATACATGATTCTCTGGCTCCAGACTATTATGATATTGACCGATAGAAGAATTTGTTATTATATAATGATTGATATAAAATATCAAATCTCCTTTACGTGCATGTTATTTAGCTTCCAGCTTCAGAAAGTGGGAAATCTTGACAGCTACATCCTATCTGATGGCGTCTTTAGAACAATTTGATTTCTATATGGACCTGTAAAATATAATACTGCTGATGATAGGCCACAGGACTAAACGTGTTAACTGTTTGATTGGAGAACACGATTGTATCAAAATCAAGGGGTTACATTACAACAACAGATGGTAGATTATATATGGTTTAATGGAGCAGAACTTTGAAATCATCTTGAATATTCATTTTTAGCAGATATATGAATTTGTAGTTACTTCTCTGCAACAAGAGATTCCATTTCGAGGATTATTCTTATCAAAGTCTTTTCCACCACTCTTTTTGTTTCAAGGGGAAATAAGTGTAAAAACAAAAACCTTCCCCTACCTAACTTTCTTCTAGCTTTTGTGGTTCTTTTGATGTCTGGATAGTCCCATTTGTTTATGGTTACAGTGTTTGTGACAATTTTTTATCTTCATGTATTAAATAGAAATATTTGCTATATCTATATGCACGGAGATATTGAAACCCTTTTTTGTGCATAAAACCCATGCTAATTATGATGTCAAAATTTTGAAATTACACAAAACTCAGTTTGTGTAAAGGAACACAATTCACATTAGTGTCAACGTTGTCACATAATGTCTCAGGTCAGTGATGTTGATAACTACCTTGAGAGGACGTTCTTGAGCCCTGCGTCAATAAAAGCTGGCAATGTCATTCGACAATGGATGGAGGATGCCGGTTTAAGAACGTAAGCTGCTATCACCTGTCTTTACAAATGTGAAAATCTGAGGGGCAAAAAAATCATTTTTACTTACATCTACTTTCAGGTGGGTGGACATGATGGGTAATGTTCATGGCCGAGTTGATGGGAAGAATCCAAATGCTTCAGCTTTGTTGCTTGGTTCTCATCTGGTATTTTGAATCTTTTTGTTACACAACTTGAACTCGCTTAAGCAATTAAGGAATAAGTCATTTTTGTGCTAACATGTTGTATTAACAGGACACTGTGGTCGATGCTGGAAATTTTGATGGTGCACTAGGTATTATATCTGCCATATCTGCATTGAAGGTTCTCAAAGTCAATGATATGCTCGGAGGGCTTAGTCGCCCAGTTGAGGTCAGTGAAGCTCTCTCGTTTCATTCTCTCTGGTGAAAATTTCTGTGGAAAGTAACACTTGTGTTTGGCATGTCTTCTATCTGAAGTTGTCTGCAATATGTATATTCAAATTGTTTATTCAAGTTATCCTTTTCAAGTTTGAGCTGGCATCTTTTGCACTTGCGCTTGTTCGAAGCATTCATTCTTTTTGCAATAATGTTTATAGTAATGGGTAAGTTTGACATTGGTCAAGCTAGGTGTATTTAAAAATTCAGGTTAATGGTTTTCAATCTTAATTAAGACCCTGCTATATTTGTTTGTTTAAAAATGAATCTTCCCTCTCCAGCTAAGATACTTTATCTCACAGCTATATGCCTATATGGTGCATCTCCACTCCAGCTATATAATGTATAAAATGGTGATTAAAAAAATTATTTGGATGTTTTTTTCCCAGTATTTGTAGGTAAAGGTCTTTTCTAAGCAAGTGGAAAACGTTGCACATAATATTCAGTTGGATGTTTGCAGGTGATTGCCTTCAGTGATGAAGAAGGTGTCAGATTCCAATCAACTTTTCTAGGGAGTGCTGCAATAGCTGGCAGCTTACCGGTTTCTGCTTTAAACATATCGGACAAGAGGTTACCTCTGTAATTCATAACTCGGCTCGGTTCCTTGGGATCCTCGATAGCATACTTACGTATATTTGGTATCCAGAGGAAGAACGTTGCAAGATGCCCTCAAAGAGAACGATATCATTGCTTCAGAGCAAAAACTTTTACAACTCAAATATAAACCAGAATCTATTTGGGGTTATGTTGAGGTATTTGAATCGACAGTTATAATGCAGTGTCTTCATTTATTTCCACATGAATGATTCACATGCCTTAACATATGTTTCTCCCAATTCGCAGGTTCACATTGAACAAGGACCTGTGCTTGAAGCGTTGGGTCTCCCTCTAGGTGTTGTCCAAGGGATCGCTGGACAGACGCGCCTAAAGGTATCTATCAAATTGTTGTGTCTATCCGTTTAAAACCAAGTTTGGTGTTTAGTGCTCGTGTTCATGTTTCCTAACCATCTCTTCTTGAGCATAACTCAAATTATTCAGTTTGGGGCTTGAAAGGTGATGCATGATTCATTTTCTAGGTAGCTCAGAAGAGTACAAAGGATGACAACTATTTTTTTCCCATCTATTTGGTATATAGTCAGGCAGCAGTTTTATTTGACATAGGGATGCCAAATATTATGTGTATGAGACAATACGTAACAGATTTGGGAAAAACATCATAAGGTATATGAAGCACCAGAAGCTACAGCATTAAGTACATGCATACCAATATTTGCCCTAAAGTTGCATTTTTGGGCTGTACTCTTTGTGGACTGAAATGGCGAATAATCAAGACTCCAAGGCTCTTGTTATAAATGTTAGGTCCAAGCATTACCATCTTGTGCATCAATCACAAAACCTGATTTTATTTGATAATAAGCAGCTATTGTTTTCATACCGCTATTTTTGTGTGTGACTAGATCCTTAATCTTCTGCAGTATGATAGAAACTACGAAAACTGAATTTCATTGTAGGTAACAGTGAAAGGTTCGCAAGGCCATGCTGGGACGGTCCCAATGTCCATGCGACGAGATCCAATGGCTGCTGCTGCTGAATTAATCATGCAGTTAGAGAGTCTCTGTAAACGCCCCGAGGATTTTCTACCTTATGGAGAGTGCAGTCTTTCCGGATCTCTTGTGTGTACTGTTGGTGAAATATCATGCTGGCCAAGTGCAAGTAATGTCATCCCGGGGCAGGCAAGTAGTTTATCTTTTATGGCTTTGTTGGGTTTGTTCTAACATCAGTCCGTTGTCATGAAAGGAATGAAAAATCGTTCTTTTAACAGGAAATTAAAGATGCCCGAAACCTTTGCGTTTTCAATGTTATATGTTTTAGCAGCATTGCTCACTTTAGTAGTGGGATCTTCTTTCTCTGAGAAATCGGCTTTTGCAGGCGAAAAAGCATCCATCTGAACTAGTTATAATCAAGTGTGCATCTGCCAATGTGTCTTTACGTTTGCAGGTGAGCTTCACCATAGACCTTCGTGCAATGGATGATGAGGGACGGGAGGCTGTTCTCTATGAGTTATCCAACAGGATGTATCGTATATGTGATAATCGCTCGGTTTCTTGCCTCATTGAACGCAAGGTAACCACTCCTCATTCCCTTTGAAGCTCTCTCTCAACTTTTATGTTAGCAGTTGAACTTATCAAATTATTGAATAAAATGTCAGCACGACGCAAATGCTGTTATGTGTGACAGCGATCTGAGTTCGCAGCTGAAAGTGGCAGCTCTCTCAGCATTCAAGAAGCTCGCGGGCAATGTTGAAGAAGCAGACCTGCCCAAACTGATGAGTGGAGCTGGGCATGACGCCATGGCCATGTCCCATCTCACCAAGGTATGATTCCAGCAAGGCATCGAACAAATTTAGACATGGCAAAACTTTCAACTTGCTCGAAAACTGACCTGCCTGAAAAACAAAGTATGCCCTAACTCGCCTGAACTTGCGCCTCTAAGTGCGTGTTATTCTTTATTGGTAAACAGGTTGGAATGCTGTTTGTACGCTGTCGCGGGGGAATCAGTCATTCACCGGAAGAGCACGTGTTGGACGAAGACGTTTGGGCTGCAGGGCTGGCACTTCTGTCATTCCTTGAGACACACATCTCCTCCTAAGTCAATTACCATTCCCCCTTTGAGTCTGTGCGCCCTTGTTGTACATTAACATTAGGGGTAATAAAGTAGCCTTGCCAAGTGTACATAGATATAGACATTATTGTCAATCACTCAATCCTATTGCAAGGAGCAATTTTTCTTTGTATCAATTGCTCCTAAAGTCCTATGACAATAATCTGTCTGGAAATCATTCAGAGCGGCGCAGAAAAGATGCTTGATTTAAGGGGTTTGAAATGGTTCACATAATCAAAATGCAAGAAACAGATACCTTTATTCAATTGATCTGTGAATTGAGTTAGGTGGGTTGAGTTTGGATTATATAAGGCAGTTATTTGTAACCCCTTGTGACAATAATTTAAAAGTTTTATTATGTTTAGCAGGTTACAACGTCAACAATAAACTCATTTACAAAAAATATGAGCTTGCTATACCAAAAAGTTGAAAATGAAATTGGTCAAAGCTAAAAAAACCCCTTTTCAGGGCCAAATGAACGCGCTGAACTTCAGTTTCACGCGCCCCCCTTTCAACCCCGCTAAATCCCTAATCCCTATGGTTTTCGGGATCTCCGGCGAGTCTCAGCCCGAATCAAGACTCAAATCTCACCTCGAGTTGGAATCGAGCCTCAATTTCGGCGACCTCACGCCCTTGTGTTCGGTGGGAAAAGCTCTGATAGTTTTGTAATCGGTTGTCGAAGGATCGTGAAGGTGGGAAAGAATTTCCGAAAAAGGAAAAGGGGGTCTCGCTGGAGGTGGTGGTGGGGCGGCGCTGTGTGGTTGTGCGATCAGTTGGGGCCTGCAGGCGGTGGCACCTCGCAGTGGCCGGGTGGGGGACTGATTGTGTTGCTGCTCTATGGGGGTGTGGTGGGCGGTGTGCGGTTCTGTCTTTCAGTTGATGGGATGCTTGGCTCCGGTGTCGCTGGTTCCTTGTCGTGTGGCTGTGTGCGGGGGTCTGGTGTCCCTTCCGGCTCCTTTAGTGCGGTAGTGGTGGGGGTTTCCTCCTCCAGTTTCTCTATTGGGGTTCTATCGCCCATAATCAGGTCGATCTACAAAATATTTTACATATGTTTAGTAAATTGCATCCTATGGTTCATGTTTGTCACTACCCATTGGTGATTGAAAAAACCGGTGCTAGAGGCTTATGCCTCTTCACCATCTACCCCCGATTTTCGGGCCCTGATAAAACTGTGGTATTTGGAGCTTCGGTTCCTTTACCTAGTTCAACTGAAGATCTGGTTTCTATAAACTCTGTTTTTGAGCAAAAAAAATTGCCAAAAACCAATAACTTATTCTACTGTTTGATAAATTTCTTGTTTCCCTATGATATGATGATTGTTAGGGTTCACTTGCTACTTATTGTTCTGATATTCACCATCCATTGGTGCTTAAAAAACCCGGTGTTAGAGGTCTCCTCTTCACTACTTACCCCCCGATTTTCGGGCCTTGAACAAACTGTGGATCTTGGGGCTTCTTTTGCTCCTATCTACAGTCTTAACGATGAATTGTTTTATTAAATGTTGTTATTGGTATAATAGGTCTGGCTTCGTCGGTCATAATGCTTTGGTTGGTTGAGTCCTGTTACAGTCTTAAGTTTGTTCAAGGCTGGCTGAATCTACCTTTGTTGCTAGGTAAATCCGTACCTTGTCTCGGTGCCCAAATTTTAAAATTTCACTTGGAGCTCGTTGTCACAAATATGTTAAGCTACAACTCTGTTTGGTGTTTACAAAAGGGGGCAGAGTACCTTGCTCTCTCCCCACCCAAATCCCGAAAGGGCCCAAATCCTCGTAATGAGGCAAAACATCCTGTTGGTGATTCACTTTCTGCCTTTCTGGTGTAGGAAGCAGTCATCGGATGGCAAATAAAAGGAAGCTCAAACAGGAAAAACAATTCCTCTTTCTGGAAAAACTCAAATGTTCACATGATGGTGTAAAGAGGAAGCAGTCATCCAAGGCTTTGCAGAAACTCCTGAGGAGAACGATCGATTGGGAGGTGCTCATGGCCCTACAGTGTCGTGATCAGCTCTACTTTGCCTTGCTATCTGATTTCTTGAAGGTTGTATGTTGTATTAGAGCTTATACTTTTCCTCCTGTTAATCTTCCTCCAGGTTAGTGGCAAGTTTTCGGAAAATTGAAACGTATTGTCTTTTACCCATATTTCGGAAAATTTCAATTTATTCTAAATAAAAAATCGCTCTGGCGCATCCATCTGTTGAAACACTTGCATAAGTTCAGCACTCATTGCTTTCACTTTGAACAGAACTCATTTGAAGTGTGCAGGTTTCATCTTCTGTCATATTGCTCCTGTATGACTTTCAATTGGAAAGTATGGTCTTGCTTGTGTCATTCTAAGGTTTGGGCTCGATGGCATGGTAAGGCTCATGTTGGTTATAGGATCATCTACCAATTCAATTTGTCAAAAAACGTTTTTCTCAAATTAAAATTTCAAAATCCAATCGATTTAAGGACTCTGAAACCCAGTCCTTTTATCATCACAAGGTATACATGAAGATCTGCTTTTGGAATTGCAGGGGTATAGGAAAAAGAACTTTTTGGACAGAAATTGATTCTATGTGTAAAAATGAGCATATTCAAATTCTGGCTCTAGCAGAAACTAAATCAGAAATAATTCCCGACGACAAGATGTGGAAAAATGTTGGATTTGATGAAGCGGTCTGGTCACCGGCGATTGGTCGATCCGGTGGTATTGGTGTCCTATGGAAATCCTACCAATTACTAAACTTTACGATCTCCATTGCTTTTCACTTACCGCGTATAATTGGTCTCAAACTTGATAGCTTGATTGAGGGGTTTCCTATCCTTGTTCTGTTCGTCTATGCCCCTCCGAGTCCTAATGAAAAAGAACCGTTTTGGGTTATGTTAAAATCAATTGTGATTGACTCACCAACCCGTGTATAGTTTTAGGTGATCTAAATGAAATTATATGTTGTGCCGACAAGCTCGGTGGTGCAACTAACCGAACTTCTAGGTTCGCTAGACTTCTCTCCTTCAAAAATCATTGTTCACTAATAGACCTCCCCACCTTTGGAAATGCGTATACTTGGAGGAAGAATCCGGATGAAAATTTCAACATCCGTGAAAAACTCGATCAGTGCTTGTTCACCAACAGGTTATCGAAAAATTTCCTAATATGATCACATATAATGGAGCTTTCTCCACCTCAGATCACTGCCCAATATCAATATCTTTAGAGGTCGACTCTACTTTTAAAGCTCCGCCTTTCAAGTTTGAAAATGCCTAGCTACTTCGAAAAGATTTCCGCAATATAGTTAAACAATCCTGGAGCGCCAATTGCCTGGGATCTGCCATGTTTCAATTAATGTTTAAACAAAAAATCCTTAAAAAGAAGGCAAAGGAATGGAATAAAATGACTTTTGGAAACATTTTCCGCCAATTGAAAGAGGTGGAGACTGAGCTCCTAAATTCAATCCACTGGCCCGAGGATAAATGTTCAAGCAAACTACAATAAGGAAAAGTGCCTCATAAAAAAGAAGGAGAAGCTTTTACTCTTCCAAAAAACTTTTTGGAACCAAAGAGCCAAAACCAAACATCTTAAGCTCTCGGATTCCAACACAGCTTATTTTCACCGAGTGGTGTCGGGGTGAAGGCATAGGAAACAAATACGTAACATCGCTTCTTCCACTGGAACTTTGGCTGTATGCGAGGAAAATGTCCGGAATGAGATTAAAGAGGATTTCGACAAAAGATTTAAGAAAGAACCGGTAGACGACATGCTCCTAAACGAGTTGTTGGAGCTAATACAACCATCAATTACACCGGAGGATAACAATTTCCTTGTGCAACTACCGTCTAACATGGAGATTAAAACTGCAGTTTTCAATTTAGGGAAAAATAAATCCCCGAGTCCTGATGGCTTCACAACTGAATTTTATAAAAAATATTGGGATATAGTAGGTACATCCGTAATCCGAGCAGTTAAAGGTTTCTTCCATTCCGGAAAAATGCTTAAACAAATAAATCACACATTCATCTCCCTTCTCCCAAAAAGAGAAAATCCGACTGCCACCCGTCATTACCGACCAATCAGCTTATGTTCCAATATATACAAAACTATATCCAAAATCTTGACTGATAGAATGAAAACGATTATTGGGAAACTTATCCACCCTCTGCAGGACGCTTTTGTATCTGACAGGGCTATTCAAGATAATGTCCTGATAGCTCACGAAACTTTTCACTCCTTCAGATCTCGGAAGGGTCGTGAGGGATGGTTAGCAATAAAACTAGATATGGAAAAAGCTTACGATAGAGTCGACTGGAATTTCATAAAAAAGGTACTTGGGAGATTTGGTTTCCACGATAAATTTATTTCATGGGTTATGGAATGTATCACGACAGTATCTTTCTCAGTGTTAGTCAACAACGGTCCTACTGACCTGATCTTCCCGTCCAGGGGTCTCCGTCAGGGGGATCCGATTTCCCCATTCCTATTTATTTTAGGTGCTGAGATTCTGGCCCGGAAGCTCACAACTGAGGCAAGACTGGATAAAACCCACATCGGCTTCCCGATTGGAAAACATGGCCCTCGGATTCCGTTCCTCTCCTTCGCAGACGACATCATAATCTTCTCAAAAGGTGGTTTGGAAGCTGGGCGCAAAGTGAAGTCAATTGTAGATTCATACTGTAAAGTTTTGGGCCAAAAGGTCAATTACCATAAATCTAGTTTCCAAACTACGAGAGGCATCCCTAACCATAGGATCCTAGAACTGCACAACTGTCTTAATATTACAAATGAAAACTCAATAGAGAAATATCTTGGTTGCCCTGTTATCAATGGGCGTGTGACCAAAAATACTTTCGAAGAAATCATTTGTAAGTCTAAAGAACAATTGAGTAAATGGAGGGCCAATGCCCTTTCTCAACAAGGACGCGCTATCTTAATCAACTCCAATCTTTCTACTAAGCCACTACACTTTATGCAGAATTTCATGCTCCCTGCGACGATGCACAAAGAACTTGACCAGATAAACCGTAATTTCTTTTGGAACAGGGATCTTCAGTACCGCCCACTAATTAGCTGGGATAGGATTTGCAAACCGAAGCATTGTGGGGGTTTAGGGATTCGGAAATCTAGTGACATGAATATGGCTCTCCAAATGAAGCTTCTTTGGAAGATTCTAGCTGAGCCTAGTAATGTATGGGTCTCGTTGATCAGACACAAGTACCTTCGCTCTGCTAGCATTTTCGAATACAAAAAAATTGGGTCAACCTCTTGGAAATGGTCTAAGCTCACAACTCTAATTAACAAATTTAAGTCGGGGCTTATTTGGTCTGTAGGAAATGGGAAATCAATTAAATTCTGGACTGATAATTGGATCACAACTTCTTCCTTGTCATCCAATGAAGATTGCCCTCAATATTATAATCAAGAGGAGACTGTCAGCGATTACATCATGGGGGGAAGATGGTGGAAGGAAAAACTCCAGAGCGCACTACCTAACTGCTTGGTACGTGAAATTCTAGACATTCCGCTACCCGCCTCGCAATTTGAGGACCAGTTATACTGGTGGCCCGATAGGGAGGGATGGTTTTCCACTGCTAGTGCATACAAATTGATAACTGCTCAGTCAACACTTCTCCCTGACAATAATGCCTGGATATGGAAGGCTAATATTCCCCCGAAGAATAAAAATTTTCTTTGGAAAGTTTCACAGGATGGCCTTCCAACTGCTTCTAGGCTATCCTGTCGGGGGACGTCTGTCCCGACCACCTGTTCTTTATGTAATGGGGGCCCCGAGGACGAGGTCCACCTTTTACTAGAGTGTCAGTTTATACGAGCGATCCATCAATTTCCCCCCCAAGTCCAATCAACTATTGCTTGCATGATTGTCCAGTCTCGGGACATCAAGCCCATTTTGTCGTTTATAGGGAAGAATCTTAACTCGTCGGCGCTGGAAAGCTTTGCTTTCTCTTGGTGGTCTACTTGGTATATTAGGAATCAATATTTGTTTCAGCGGGTGGCCATTCCGCAAAAAGACAAAGTATTACGTCTGATTAAATCGCACATAGACAACTGGAAAAAGACATTTGTGGT
Source organism: Persicaria maculosa (assembly GCA_963922045.1). Classification (NCBI taxonomy): domain Eukaryota; kingdom Viridiplantae; phylum Streptophyta; class Magnoliopsida; order Caryophyllales; family Polygonaceae; genus Persicaria; species Persicaria maculosa. The sequence continues at coordinate 43,807,402 of OY998252.1, read as the reverse complement.
TGAGGCTGATTTTGAGGAGGAGTTTAGTCATTTTATCCCCAAAACTCCAAAACAGAATAAAAGACAAAAAAATGTTTCTTGGCGCAAGCCACCGTGGGGTACGCTAAAGCTCAATTTCGATGGATCATCACTTACAAATAACGATAGCACTGCTGGAGCCATTATCAGAGATTGGGAGGGACAACTAGTATCAGCGTGTCACAAGAAACTAGGCAAACAACGTCCTCTCACTGCGGAAGCTCTCGCTCTCAAAATGGGAATCCAACACGCTCGCCAACTCAATATAGACAAAATTCAAATCGAATGTGACTCTAAGATAATCATTGATTACTTAAATAGGAAAACCAAATGCCCTTGGGAAATTGAAATGATCCTTTCTGATATACAAATTCTGCAATCAACTGGGAAAGAAGTCTCATTCTTTCATGTTCCTCGTATGGGCAATAGAGTGGCTGATAAGGTTGCACACCTTTGCCACTTTGTCCGAGGAGTCGATATTAAAAATGATTCAGGTCTTCTGGACCTCATCCGTAAGGATGCTGCCGGGTAGAGCCTTCTCACCCGAAATCTTTCCTAATCAAAAAAAAAAAAAAAAAAGAGCTTGCTATACCAATATTCCATCATTTTAGGTTTCAGTCCATTTTGGAGGAGAAGCATGACATTTTTTTTCCCACAACTTCTTAATGGACGTTATTGTAAGTTCAAGGGAATACAACGTATGAGTGATTACCATAAATTCAATTTGAAATGACAACAATTTGAGAGACTAACTCGCCTAGCATTGCATCACTGGATGATGATCAACAGCACTGCTACAAGATTGATGATTGATAAACTAAATACATTCAGAAACATGCTTCCAGCCAACAAAGTCCAATTCATCCAAGCGACCAACAAATCATCGAAATTTATCACCACAGCTGATACTTCAGTTCTACATAAGAATGTTCTATGTATAAGAATCCTATATAGCTGCCAAGATCAAAATCGTTCAGCAACAGGGTATCTCACTCGGTTATGTCAAAACAAAGCTTGGCCTCATCCCATGGACCATTAATTTCAAACTTGTACCTCTGGATTCTGATGAGCCAATAAGGGCATACAATTGTGATGAAGACCAATAAACCCAGAAGGAGACTGAAGGGAAACAGGTTCAGTCTGTAATATAAGACCAGCACTGCAGCCATCAAGCCCAGTGAGAACCAGAGATGCAGTCGGATTGAGTACTTTTTTATACAGTACGTGACCAGTGGTGCAAACAGAAAAACTTGCAAAGAAAACAGCATGACAGCAAAAACATGGTGCCTTGATGGAAGGCGAGAAGCGATCAAAACTGAGGCAACAATAGAAGTGTTCAGAGAGATGTTGCTCCTTAGTGAAGGATTATCCACAGAGCCGGGAACCTTTACTGTGCAACCAGTATAGTCGTGCAAAAATAGATGGAGTAGAATAAGCATGGTCGTCAGAGCCAATATGGAATCTGAACTAATGGATCTAGTGAGAGTGTGGTAAATGGGTGACAAGATGTATAAACCAGTTATGAAGTAAGAAATGTTAAGAAGATAATGCATCAGAAGATCGAGGGAAGTCATTTCCGCGGTTAACAGGAGAACCATGAAACCAGAACCCAGCAAAACCATATCAAGAATCAAGAGGGCCTTATAGTCGATTGTTGAGCTGAGAGTGTAGTTCCAGACCAGGACCACAAGAGCAACAATGCACAGGTACTGAGATATGGAGACCGAATCACACATAACTTTAAAGAGGTCCCTTTGAACAACATTGGCATTTGTGACCATACCTCCGAGGAAGGACTCATCGGTGTGGTTGTCATCGAACCCTGGTTGCATACCACCATATGCCACTTTCCTCCATTTTCGACAAGGGGGGGAATGGGCTTTTCCTTTGTCAATCTCCATTGGTATTGTTCAACTCAAAGTATTAAAATCATAGTAATCTCAGACAACACCCATCATCAAAGCTAAAACAAGGTCTCTAAGACGTCAAGGGTGCATAGAGATTCATCTGACAAAAAAAAAAGTCACAGACATAAGAATTAGATAAATCAACAAACTTATGCTTATAGAGGCTGAGGTTGCAGGACAATCAACAAACTTATGCTTATAGAGGCTGAGGTTGCAGGACAATCAATGAAAGCTAATTGAAGGATGCTGAGAGATTCATCTAACAAAGAAATGTAATTGAACGGTGCTTAGAGATTCATCTGGCGAAAAAGTAACAAACAACATTGATTTGTTCATTTGTAAGATACATCATACACGGCATTAAGAGCCCGGGTTGGATATCATTGTATTGTGTTAGTAACACATAACTGTGTGTCTGTGTGTTGTAACACTACACATCAACATTTTCACCCAATTGGAAAATTAGGGTTTCAGGAATCGCAAATCCAATTGCAGCTGTCAATCAATTTGCACAAAATTGATCAGTTAAACCTATCAACATGACTTGCATAGATTTTGCCATGCTTAAACTGGAATCGAACAAAACAAGCAACAACGTTACGCGGCTCGAAAACGAGGGGGATCTGTGCAAGACAACAACAGTCGCAAGGCGACTATGAGAGATCTGTACAAGAGACAATAGGAGAGCATTGGGATCTGACTGTGGATGGGGAGATATCCGGGGGGAGCGAGAGTGTTAGGGGAGATGGTTACCTGATGCCGAGTGGAGGTATAGGCGGCGGCGGTGGTTGCAAGCACTGCAGGTGGCAGCGACTATGGTGGATGAGGAAGGAGGGATGGTGGACAGGTGACACCAGACTATAATTCAGTTTTCCTGCACATAAAAGAGAATGTGGGGTATTCTGTGCAAGACAATCAAATTTACAAGTGGTTTAATCTAATTTCTTATTTTATAGGTGATTTTTGTGAAAAATATATTTAAAGGGTGGTTTTATGTAATTTATCCTATATTAATGGTCAAGTTGTCAGTGATTCGCCAACGTTTAGAATCCGCGGCGACTGAGAGAGAAATGGAAAGCTTCTTCGAGAAAATGGCTTCCCGCCTGTATCCGGAGGGAATGGCTGCCAACTCCAACCTGCAACAACCAACAACAGTAGCGGCAACAACAACTACTGCTGCCATCTCCGATCAAAAGATCAAGCTAGCAATCGCCGTCGCTCTTCTCCGATCAAAGCTTCCTGATGCTCGTATACCACCACCTCCTCCATCATCTTTCTCTTCCCATTCGGAAATCGTCTCCCAAAGCCAACGCTGGAAGCGAAAGGTTCGCGTAACTAACAGCGCCGCTCCCTCTTTCTTCTGTCGATGTGATTTCAACGAGCCTCTGACGGTTTTGAATGAAATTTCAGGCTAAAGATCGGAAGCAAGAGATTCTGAGGCTCAACGGTTATCTCAAGGAGCTCGAAAATGCTTCCCTTGGCGATCTGTACCCCCAGACGGCGGCTTGCAAGTGCTATTTCTTCTCCGATTTGGCGAAATTTAGCCCTAATCTGTTTGCAGACAGCAGCGGATACCATCGGAGATTGAACGATGCACTTCACCGGAGATTTCTTATACAAGGTTTAGATTTATCCTCTCTCTCTCTCTCTCTGCATCCTTTTGCAGTTTGATTTTTGTGCGACGAATCTGCATTTTGAATTTTGTTTTTGCTTGTTACAGTACGTCTCAGGGAAAAAAGGAAGAGAAGAGCGAGCGGTTCTGTTACGGCCTCGTCGTTTACAGGTTGATAAATGTTGTTCATTCGGATTCCTATGTATTGTTCTGTTCTTGTAGTTTCGTGCACTGAGAGTTTATGTAGGGAAAAAAGTTGTCGCTTATGTAAAACTTCATAAATCTGTCAAGCGCGAACTACTTTTTGATGTTGATCCCCAAAATAATATGAAATTATGTATTTAAAAGGATGTTAGATGTGCAATGGACTTCTGATCTGTTTCTTTGCTCAATGAAAAACAGAATCCAACTATGAAGACACCATAGACCAGCTGAGGCTCTCTGCTGATTTTCTTGTCGACCTTTGTAACACCAGTTCTGCGGTCAGACCTCAGACTACATCTTTTCAGTAAATTAGATGCTTGCTAGTTCTCATCCTTTGTCCCCCCTACACCATTGCTTAATCACCTCGTTCACTCCTTTTTCTGTGCTTGTTTGGTCCATGTGCAGATTGAGGGGGCTAATTTTGCAAATTGGACACATCAAGCTGTGGACTTCATCCTAGGTAGCATCTGGTGATTTTCTTCTGTTTAACACTCGCTGGAACTGGTTGATTTAAATTACCTGCGATGGTTGTAGATTAAGTTTACAAAATACAAATTGTTCAGCACTTCTGATATAGGTGGAATATCATTTTTCTAATACATGTTATGTGCCTTGTGCTTGTAATGTCTGTTGCAATCAAATTGTTTTTGCTTAAGAGTTCAATAATTGTTCAGCTGGTAGAAAATTGCTAGTATTACCTCCGCGTTTGTTACTGTTATGGTACTTGGAGTTCTTCTGCACATTTATGCACTGGAGTTTCTTCTTTGCTCAGTGCCAGCTGTTTTCTTAGAACTGCTTAATGCCTCAGATTTGAACAAATATATAGCACTGGGAAAATTTGCATTAGATAAAAATGTGAAGCAAGTCTGAATGCCACAATGCATCTGGCATCTGTACAAACAATATCAACTATCATCTGGGCTTAGGTTATTGGGAATGTTGGTTTATGCCCAATTGCCAGTCAATTTCAACTTTTTTAGGCATTACTCTCATTGGAAATTTGATTCTTTTGGTTGTTGAAGGTTCGTTGAAGAGTTTACTCTCAGTGGGAAACAACACAGAGCTGATTCAAGCTACTGTCAACAGTTTGGTTGTGCGCTTGGTTACAAAGATGTCTACACCTCTTCATGATGGTGATTTTTTCCTGAACATCCAAATTACCATCTTGATAAATTTAATTTTAACATTCAGTTTTTGTGGCTGCTAAATTGGTTAAGATGTGCTTCATCTTTGCTGTAGTTCTATGTAACCATGTTCAGTGTTTGGTGGCCTGGGTTCTTTATATGTTTTGTATTCAATCTGTTCTTTCTCGACCAATAGTTCCTCAATGCATGCAATCTTGTAAAGGTCTTTTGATAAACTTAAGTACTCTACCTGTTTATCCAGTAACAGGCATCAAAGTAGGATTATATAATGCTGGTGTAATACTCAAGACTTTTGTAACACCCTGATTCCTCTTATTAGCTTCAAGGTGTATATTTTTACTTGTGCAATCTGTTGTATTTTGGTCACTAATTCGGAAACATTTTTTGTTCCAGGAATACAGAATACTGAAAGAGATATACAACAAGACGTTCAACACATTATACGCAAGCTTGGAAGCATGTCAGATGTAGGACAACGTGTAATAGTATATGTCTCCCAAAAGATTCCTGAACTCGCAGAAAATTTGCTCCACCTGGATCCCTTTGATTCCTCATTTACCGACATGCATGATTTTATGTTTCTGATGTAAGTTTCTTTGGCTGCTACTTGATCCTGGCCCTAGTTATTCAACATCAGGCTATGTCCCAAATAATACTGATAATTCTCATAGATAGTCCACTTTAAATTTCCAGGTTCAAATATATATATAAAAAAAAATGATCATGTTCGAATAAAGCTTATATTTATCAGTTTTGGTCTGGTTGGCAGGATTCAGCTTATTGAGTTCATGATATCAGACTACTTGCAGAGCTGGTCAAATGACAAATCTTTTGACAATGGTATGTATCTTGTTTCCACCACATTTGTTCTAGTCTTGATGATCACATCCAAATACCACACATTTTCTTTGGGCACTGTCCATTTATTTCATCAAATTCTAACACCTTATCCTCTGACATATACGTGTTGTGCATCCACGAAAAAATGAAGTGTATCACCCCATACAGCTACACCTTTGATAATGTGATCCATAAACTTGATTATATGGGCAGATCTCTTTGAAGAATGGGTGTCATTGTTCCATCACGCTCACAAATCCTTAGAATTACATGAGGACAGGTTGGGGCTTTACGTGTTGTACTTGGATCGAGTGAATAGTGGGTTGGCTAGAGAATTAGGTCGAGCTTCATCTATGCCGAAGCTGAACCCAGAGATTCTTCATAGCCTGTTTAACTGAAATGTCTGTTTGCTTCAGGTTAGTTGGATTACATTTACTAATTGGAATCGTGTGTTGCAAACTATGTTCTCATCTGCAATTACTTCAGATTAAAAGACAAATTATTTTCTGATTATTAAGCAGACGTATTGGAAGGGCACCGGTGATTTAATGGGCATAAGCTGCTGCATAGTGCAAAGGGGAGTCTCAAGGTGCGCGTTTTCACCAAACCAATATGTATACACAAAAAAATGCAGATTTTGAAGGTTACTCCTATCAAGTGGGGGAAATGTAGGATCCTTCCTGGTTGACCAATTGATTCAAAGGAAATAGCATAAAAACAATCTTTGAATGAATCGCAGTGTACAACATATTCATACCTCAACTGCAAAACTAGATGTTAAGTATATATTTGTTCATATTATAAGTTTGGAACTCGTCTTCTAACATGATAGATTAGGTCTACAAATTGGAGCAGATGAAATGCGCCTAAAAACATTAGTGTAAAAAATGGTACTCCATATTTGACATGGTAATTAGCAGGAGTTTTTTTATAAATCGTGCGACAACTTCACTTTTGCCACTTGATGCCTTAGGCGCTGAAAAGTGAAAACTAAAACATATTGACACCACTTATTTGATGGTATTGACTCCTTTCCTAATCCAACACCATGGAATGGTAACTTATACTCCGAGTATTGGAGATTATTACGCGGAAAATAGCAAAAGTTGAAGGTTGTCTTTTGGAATAATACTGAATGAAACAACAAACAAATGGGCACCACACAATTTCCGAAACCCCGCTAAATATCCCCAAAGAAAGATACATCTCCTCTTTTTTTTTTCTTTTTTTTTTTTTTGCATTATCCTCGAATGAACACAGGCTCAAGGCTCAGCGGCCATATCCTCTTATCCCATTAAACAAAAAAAAGCTGGGCAGCAATGAGCAGCTCCTTGGCTTCATCTTATCTTGCTCTCTCCACTCCCAGCAAGGCCACCTCCCCATCCCTTCCCTGCAGGGCTCTCCACAGCACACAATCACAACCACAACCCCAACCACCTAACATCTCAACAAGCAGTTTTCACCTCCAGAGCTCAGCTAATCATCATCATTTGATCAGCAGAAGACAAGTCTTTGGCTTCGCAGTCGTCTCTGGCGGCCTCCTCGACGCTCTGCTTCTGCAGCCGGAGGCTGCTCCGGCAGCCGGTACCGGTGTTTGTGAGTTCACGGTTGCTCCTTCCGGGCTTGCCTTCTGTGACCAGCAATTGGGGGATGGGCCCCAGCCCTCCAAGGGTCAGCTTATCAAGGTATGTATACACACACTGACTCATTGATAATGTGTTCAGATATTCTCATTTGATTACCAATTTAATCTGATTCATAAATGAAGCTTTAAAAAATTGATTAATGTTGTTAATTTCAAGGTGAATTGATAGAGAAAGAAAGAGAGATTCATAAATCATGTATGCAATTCCATGGATTGTGCCCTTCTAAATTTCTGTATCAAATGGTGTCATTTATCAGATGAGTTAAGTGAAAGCTATGTTTGAGATAGTTGAAGTAGAAATTGGATTTTATTTCGAACTGGGTAAACTTGGTTTTGGATGCAGGCACACTATGTGGGGAAGCTGGAGAATGGGAAGGTGTTTGATAGCAGCTACAATCGCGGGAAGCCTCTTACTTTCCGCATTGGTGTTGGCGAGGTATGAATGATTGATTCCTCCTCTTCAATCTTAAGGCGGGTAATGTGCACGCTATGCATCACGAATGATTGCTTTGTACCGTCTGCGCTTAGGTGATCAAGGGCTGGGACGAGGGTATTCTTGGTGGTGAAGGTGTTCCTCCCATGCTTCCTGGTAACCAATTCAAAAACTCTTTGTTTCTTCTTCTTTTCCTCCTTCCCTTCATCAACTACTTTCTGCCTATCGGAAAATGATAGATTAAAGCATTGCGCGTTCTCTCGTGCCCTTTTGATCAGGTGGGAAACGCACTCTAAAGCTTCCTCCGGAGCTTGGATATGGAGTGAGAGGCGCCGGCTGCAGAGGAGGTACTTACATCTTCTATTAGTTTATATACATGTATAAAAGACCCCGAAACACTAGAAAGTATAGAGCTGATTTCATCCAACCCAACCAGATCCGATACAATTCACCAGATTGCCCAACTCTTAAGTAGTCTAATGCAGTATTTTCACTTGAACTGCAGGCTCCTGCATTATTCCTCCGGATTCAGTGCTCTTATTTGACGTAGAATATGTTGGCAAAGCATGAAAAGTGGTGTGCGTTGTATAAGGGTTCGTGTGATGTGATGTCCTGATTGCTTTGCTTATCATGAATAATGTGTGCTGTTGAAAATATACGAATTTAATTGAAGTACATCCTTGCTTCTTAATCTAGTTTTTTCTTGCTATCACTTTCCGTCAGGATGCCCAATAAAATGCAGCAATAGAGTTTGATGTAGGGTTATACACAAATCTCGCAATGAAAAGAAAATGAGAGAGAATAGAGCCTTCTCCCCCTTCCCGTCCCTGTTCATCCGCACAAACCCTAAGCCCCAAATCTCTGAAATTCAACCTAAATTGCAATCGATTGCCTGGAGCGCTGTCAATCGGGCACAAATTCAACCCACATCTCAGAAATTTAATGCCCTCACCACACAAATCAGCTCTAATCCAAGCCAAATTAATCAAAATCCCTTCCTTTGGAAGAGCGCTCCCTCACTGTGCAGCAATGGCGCATTCAATTCAGCCAATGATGGCATCGATTGCAGACGTTTTTGGTGTACGAAGTACAGATTCTGGTGGTGGTGGGAGTTCTCCTGGCTCTTATCACCTTTACTACCGATCGAATCAAGTCTTATAGGGGCATTCAAGTTGATTGACGGCCTGGCTGGGGAGAAAATCGCCTTGTGGAAGAAGCTTCTGTGCAAGGTCTTGAAGGTACGGGTCCCGGGTGCGCTCTGTTCCTTTGGCCCTACGCTTGGGGTGCTTCGCTCTGCCTATAAATACGGGTTTGAGGAAGCTGGATTATACCACTTATCTTCGCACTATCACTCTCTCAATCCCCCTCCTTACAATGTTCTAATCGAAATTGCTAACGACACATCTCTTTTTTCCTGTGAGCATGGCTATTCGGAAGTCGGACAAAGGGAAACAAAAGATGGAGGAACCAAAGTCTGCACCAAGGAGGAAGACCAGCCACGGAATCGTGATAACCGAGCCTAATGATCCTTCCGATGGGCCACCAAACCCAAAGGAACAGGGTGAAAACCCAATTAAAGACCCTTCCAAAGGGAAGAAGAAACCTGCTCTTGATGTGGCTAGGCTCCGGTCTCGCCTTGAATAGGTAAATAAAGAGCGGCCATTCCAGGGGTTAAAAACAACATTCTTAAGCTACAAAAAACAACCCTGTATGCCACAATCATCGGCGAACCTGTGGAAATCAAAGAAATCAGGAAGAAGATACGGTTTGATTGGAAATTTGTGGAAGGCGGTTTCCAGGTAACCCCTCTATCCCATAACTGGTTTGAGATGAAATTTACACTTCCCGAGGATAGGGAAAGGGTATAGAATGGGCGATCGTTTCATATCTTGGGGCAACTCCTGTTGCTCAAACCCTGGAAACAAGGCTTTGATCCTGCATTCGAATCCATATCTAGGGTGGATTAGGATCTCGGGACTCCCGTCGGAGTACCTAAGCCAGGAAGTTTTAGCTTCAATCATTGAGGAAAATGGGCTCGGAACTATTCTGAAACTTAATGCTTTCACCACTAAGGGAGTGAGAGTTTGTTACCCCCGCATCTGCATCAATGTTGATATCACTCTTATTCCGGACAAGAAAGTGTTTGTTCTGGATGAAAATGACAAGCTCCGGGAGTACCCTGTATGGTTCGAAGAATTCCCCGAGGGATGCGGGAGCTGCGGCTCTCCTGAGCATTTCTTCTCGGACTGCCCTCATCGTCAACTGGCGCACAACCCGATCAACATCACCCTCCCCAAGCCAAAAATGAAGTAAAAGAGACAGGAGATTCTGGCAAGCGATGATGATGACCATGAGTGGATCAAGGTTGCCTCCAAAGGAAAAGCGGATTGTCCATCCTCCAGGGTGGGCAATCCTAAATTTGAGCTGCTGAAGAACATTGGGATCAATGTCATTTATAAATCTGAATCCTCCTCGTCCAAGCTGTCTGGTAGGACCTCGAGCTTCTCCTCTCATGTGGGTGGGGAGGCGCTGACTGACCCGAAACCAATTGAAGATGAGCCCATGCCGACGGCTGGAGATGCTCAGGAGACCCTTCCTCGTGATGATACTAAGGAACTGCAGGCCGAGCTGCCTCCCTTGCCATTCATCCTAAAGCCTGATAATGAGGACACCTTCGATTACGAGGATGTGCTGTTTGAAGATGACTTGGCTGAACCCATGGATTTCTACTGCCATGAAACCTTTGAAGAAGCATTAAAGGGGGTTCCCCCATGTGTGGAGTTTGCGCTGTCCAACCTGTATGACCCGGTCATGGGTTCTGAGCCATTCAAGACCGCTGCTGCTCCCTCGACACACTCTGGCTCCTTTGCCAAACGGCTGGAGCAGATGGGGATGGAAACAACTTCAACGTCTGAATCAGGACAGCGGAAAAATGGCATGGGAGACTCCGACACGGCCTCTTCTTATCTGAAGGAAGAAGGTGGAAAAAAGCCCCGCAATGAAGAGTGACAACACTGGTAGCTGGTGGAACAAGGCCCGGAGGTACAACAAAAATCTAACTCTATATTATGAAGCACTTATAAAGCTAGGAATTAAAATAAAACTTTTAATCATCTTTTGCATTATGAACAAGTTGGGTAGTTCGCTGGATTGTGATAGCTGTATCTTTGTAACTACTCGGATCGAAACCCGTGGATTGTATGATATTACTAGTAGGATAAGAACTAAGCTTAAGAAAGTGTTTAGTATGTGGAAAATGCTGCTATGTAAGGCTGAGAACTATCAAATGTTAATAGATGCATATTTATATTATATCCTCTGCTTGATAGTTTGGGGCGTGGAGGGTCCTTGCTGCTCTTCGGCCCTTTCAACTAACTTCTCTGCAACCGATGAGCTGACCAAGGTTACAATCAAGAATAACTTTTCCCCTAATCCCCCGGATGGGACGAAATTAAGATACTGGGAACTTTTGTACTTAGTTACTCAATCTCCCCCTCGACCAATAATGGAGCCCAGAAATCCAGTTACAAACCAACCTCGGGCTATCCCGACCATGATGTGTCACTCTCTGGCCGAGCAGCCCACACGTTACTGGTGGCTTCCTCGGTTTGACAATACATATTTCAGCCTTCAGCCGGCTAAAAAACCACAAATCAAGGCAATGTATTCGATCAATCGAAATTTAAGAAAGCGAAAAGACAAACAACTACTCAACAACAATGCAAGAAGATCTAATTATACACGGTATAACAAATCACCACCCTTGAGCCAAGTCTGTGGCGAGTTGCGAGAATATGTCTCGCTCTCCCTTAATTCAGTTAATAATGAAGATTAGTTTCTGGAATTGTAGAGGACTCGGTCGGCCTACGTTCTGGATTGATATTAGCACTTGGTGTAAATCAGAACACATACAACTGCTTGCGCTTGCTGAAACCAAAACGGAACACATTCTTGAACCTTCGTTATGGAAGGGAGCGGGGTTTGATAAAGCTATTTGGTCGCCGGCATCGGGTAAATCTAGAGGCCTGGGTATTCTTTGGAAGGAAAACACCTTGATTAATGAAACCATCGAGGTCATGATACAACTGCCTAGGGCAATTGCCATCAAATACACAAACATCATCGACAACTTCACATGCCTAATTTGGTTCATATACGCTCTACCCCAAGAACAACACAAAATAGGATTCTGGTCCCCGATAATAGATAAGATAAAACAAGCCACTATCCCATGTGTAGTCATGGGCGATTTTAATGAAATTGGGTGCTTTGCTGACAAAGAGGGAGGTGCGGTGACTCATCCGCGTAGATTTGTCAGGCTTGCTGAAATTAAGAATCAATGCTCCCTCGAGGATATTCCGACATGGGAAAATCCATTTACATGGAGGAAAAAACAAGCAGAACAAGGAAACATAAAAGAAAAGATCGACATAGTCCTAGTTCAACATGCCATAATACACCAATACCCCACCATCTACACTAAAAACGGTACATTCACATCATCTGATCATTGCACTATCACCATTGAATTAAATACCAGTCAAACCTTTAAACCCCCACCCTTCAAATTCGAGAATGTCTGGCTACGACGGAATGACTTCAAAAACATCGTCAAACAAGCATGGCGCTTAAAATGCCACGGTTCGGCGATGTATCAACTGGTCCGGAAAACAAAACTATTAAAAGACAAAGCAAAAAGTTGGAATAAAAACACATTCGGAAACATCTTTAGACAACTGCAAAAAGTTGAAGCACAGCTACTCCAAATTCAACAGGGCATGTCAAACAACACAAACAATAATATGCACATAAAGGAAGCAAACCTGATAAAGAAGAAAGAGAAACAAAAATATTGGAACCAAAGAGCCAAATCTAAACATATTAAACTATCAGATTCAAATACTGGATATTTCCATAGAATCGCCTCTGGCAGAAGAAACAAAAAGTGCATTAGAAGCATAACCACATCGGAAGGCACTCAGATAACAGGAGAAAACAACATAAACAATGAAATTAGAAAGGATTTCCAGAAAAGATTTACAAAACAGCCAATTAATAGGGATAAATTAAACGAGTTCCTCAATCTGATCTCCCATGATATCACAGATGAGGAGAACATAATGCTAACAACGATACCCTCAAACGGGGAAATAAAGACTGCAGTGTTCAACCTTGGATGGAATAAGGCCCCTGGGCCTGACGGCATGTCGGCTGAATTCTATAAGGAATCATGAAATGTGGTTGGGTCCTCAGTTATAAAGGCTGTCAAGAGTTTCTTCTTGTCTGGTAGGATGCTCAAACAAATTAATCACACTTTCATTACGCTTCTACCAAAAACAGAAAACCCGACTACTATGGGTCACTTCAGACCCATTAGTCTATGCTCAACGATATATAAAATAATTTCAAAAATTTTAACAGAGAGCTTGAAGAAGGTTCTGGGAAAATTAATAAACCCTCTCCAGGGTGCCTTTGTCTCGGACAGAGCCATTCAAGATAATGTACTAATCGCCCATGAAATTTTTCACTCTTTCAAAACCAGAAAAGGTAAGGTTGGCTGGCTTGCACTTAAATTAGATATGGAAAAGGCCTATGACCGTGTTGACTGGGACTTCACGGAAGCTATCATGAGAAAATTTGGGTTCACCCAAGGTTTGTAAACTGGATTAAAGAATGCATCACTTCTGTTTCGTTCTCTGTCCTTGTGAACAATGGACCTACAAAACTATTTACGCTTTCAAGAGGTCTACGACAAGGTGATCCCATTTCACCCTTTCTATTTATACTTGGGGCCGAGGCCTTGGCTCGACGACTTGTTGTGGAGGCTTCGGCCCCTGACAAGTCTGTCGGGTTCAGTTTCGGGACGTCGGGTCCTCGTATTCCCTTCCTGGCTTTTGCAGACGATATCTTAATCTTCCTTAAAGGAACCAATACAGCATGCCACACTGTCAAGGAAATCTTAGATGACTACTGTCAAATATCCGGGCAAAAAGTTAACTATCACAAATCAGCCTTCCAAGCCACCAGCGGGATTGTCCGTAGCAGAATTTCGGAGCTAGGCAGCGCACTTGGAATCACCCACTCCAACTCTATAGAAAAATACCTGGGCTGCCCCATTATTAATAGCCGGGTTAACAAGGACACGTTTAAGGAAGTAATTACGAAAACCAAAGACCAACTCAGTAAATGGAGGGCGGATTCACTATCTCAGCAAGGTCGAGCAACTCTCATTGGTTCAAACCTAACAGCAAAGCCACTATACATAATGCAGAACTTTATGCTTCCAGCCACGATGCATAAGGAGCTGGATTCGATAAATAGAAGCTTCTTCTGGAATAAGGATGCCCAACACAGACCACTTATTGGATGGGACAAGATCTGTAAATCAAAGAAATTGGGTGGGTTAGGAATCCGAAAAGCAAAAGAAATGAATGAGCCCTTGCAATTAAAACTTCTGTGGAAAATACTTGTGGAACCTAACAACACTTGGGTCCAGGTAATCACCCACAAATATCTCAAGAAAATAAACATCTTAAAATATGCGAAATCCGGAAACTTGTCCTGGCAATGGGCCAAATTAACAAACCTGCTCCACAAATTCAAAGAAGGCATCATTTGGGCTATTGGAAATGGTAAATCAGTTAAATTCTGGACCGATAACTGGGTATCCGCGACTGCCTTGTGTTGTCGGTCGGACTGCCCAAATCAGTTTGATAAGGATGAACCAGTCAGCGAGTATATCATAAATGGGCAATGGTGGGTTGAAAAACTCAATAGGGTCCTACCCAGACAAGTAGTGGATGAAATAATCTCGATCCCACTACCTGTGTCATCGTTTGATGACAGGCTATACTGGTGGCCAGACAAGAACGGTTGGTTTACGACTTTACGACCTCCTCCGCCTACAAACTTATCATAAATGATAATGAACAACAAGACTATAAATGGATATGGAAACTTGACCTCCCACCTAAAATAAAGAACTTCCTATGGAAAATTGCTCGTTCTGGGCTACCGACCAAAGCCAAACTTGCTTCGCATGGAGTATCGGTACCTACGAATTGTGATCGATGCTCAGACCAGGTGGAGGGCGACATCCATATTCTTACAGAATGTTATTCTGACTTGATCATAAACCATCTAACCCCAGTTGAACAACAAACACTTAAACAAACCATAGACAGATCCAGGGAAATAGGTGAGGTATTGAATTGGCTGCGAACCTTATCAAAGGCAAAAATGCAAAACATCGTAACAAGATGGTGGGGGATATGGTACTTCCGAAATGGATGTGTTTTCAGGAACCAGCAGCCACCGACAACCAACACCATTGAAATGTTCTCAAAAAGACAATCTGAAAACTGGACCCGGGCTTGTCTATTCTAAGAAAATGATCAACAAGCCCGGCCTCTGAACTTCTCAAAAGGAAAAAATACCAACAAAAGAACAGAAAAAACCAAAAACAAGAAATGGAGAAAACCACCGTATGGAATGCACAAAATGAATTTCGACGGCTCGTCGCTTCGTAACGGGGCGAGTACCGCCGATATCATAATCAGAGACTGGAACGGAGAACCAACTCAAATATCTAATTTGCGTATTGGGCGTTCATCGCCTCTAATGGCCGAAGCAGCAGCCCTGAGGTTGGGGGTGATGGAGGCCAAGAAAATGAACATTCAAAACTTAATCATTGAAGGCGACTAAAAAATCATCATCGACTACCTTCAAGGCAATACACGTTGTCCTTGGGAGGTGGAAATGATCCTATCTGATATACAGAAGATCACTCGAGATATGAGAAAAGTCTCCTTTTCTCATATACCCCGCGCTGGCAACAAAGTGGCTGACAAGGTTGCACACCTTTGTCACTCTGCTTATGGGGTACATATACCATCTAACAAAGATCTTCAAGATCTCATCCGTCTGGATGCGCTTGTATAGTTCTCTATCCAAATTTTAACCTAATCAAAAAAAAAAAAACAAATCTCGCAAATTCGCAAATCCAGCTTCCTTCCCGATTCCGACTGAATTTTGGAGAAAAGAAAAATATAAATCTCATCTTGGTCTCAACCCAAAAAAAAAATTCATGACACGGGGCGCGGGACGAGAATTCTAAATCCCGCAAATCCCGTCCCACGTATTTTTATTTTTTTAAAACAGAAAAGAATTTGGTAGTTGCAGGAAGCAACTAGCCAAGGACATCTCGAATGATGATGTTGCCCAGGGCAGCATCAGAAAGTAGAGATGTACCGGAGAAAGGATATGGAAGATGAGAAAGTCGATCAACGGCACAATTACCTTCCCTAAAAATATGATGAATCTCAAAGTCCGAAAAACGGCGGAAAGAAATGAGACATTCAGAGAATCATCTCAATCTCTCCAGAACAGGAGCATCCAGTCTTGAGATTGTTAATGATGCTAAGGTTAGTGATATTATATATTTTAAGATCAATTGTCTTAAGAATATCTTTCCAAAGGCCGAAACATTCAACCCCATGAACAGAAGGGATAGGAGATGGGCCAGCTTATGAGAATATCGTTGACCCGTTTGCATTACAGATAATGAATCCGTAGGAAGAAGTATTCGTAGAGGATAAGGCGACATCGAAGTTAAGTTTATACCACCCAAGTCTGGGTTTCGACCAACGACAACGTTTTCGGGTGGTTTTCTTTTGGTGATTACCTTCTGCCTAATGCATGTTTTCTTTGGGATCTTGTTCGATTTCTTTAGACTTGCTCCAATTGAAGATATGTTCCGAGATGAAAGATAGTATTGCTTTTGGGTTGGAATCTATGTTTTCGAAGACTTTTTTGTTTCTGAAGTACCAGAGGCTCCACCAAGACACAGCTAGGGTGGAGAAGTCATGGACTCCAAGATCGTTTCTTAGCTTTATTAAGGTTTCAGCTATAGTGGTTTTTGCATTGTATGCAATATCTACCATATCGGAGATATTCGAGGAGAGTAGCTTTAGAGTGCTTTTTGATATGGGGTAGGTGAATAGAAGGTGTTCTAAGTCCTCGTAGTTCATATCACAAAGAGGGCAGTTCGTTGGAATACCCAAACCGCGACGAGCTAGTTTGACTGTAGTAGGTATACCATCTTTGGTGATCCGCCACATGAAGTCTTTAACTTTTGGCAGACAGTCCAGATTCCAGATCCAGTGGAAGTCAAATTAGAATGCTGCTTGTTGTTATGTATCAGTTCTATTATTGAAGAGGTAGAGAACCAACCATTTTGACTCCATTTCCAATATAGCTTGTCTTGTGTAATGTTTTTTGGGATTAGTATTTGGGCGATATTGTCTATGATATTATGCGGTAGATGTGTTTTTAGGTTAGTTTGAAGCTTTGGAATGTCCCACTTCTTTGTAGGAGTGATGAACTCACTTACAAGAACATTTGCGTTTGCAAGTGAATAGTTTGTAGCTAGGGTCCAAAAAGGGGAAGAATCGAACCACTAGTCTTGCCAGAAGTTTATGAAGGAGCCATCGGCAACCCCCCCAGCGTAAGCCCTGTTTGAAAAGGGGTAGGAGGTTGGATAGCTTAGCCCATTGCCAGGAGGTGTTTCCTTTTCGCTTGTTTAAAATATTAGTAGATTTGAGGTATTTGTCGGTGACCAGAAGTTTATGGAATTTTTCATTGATAATAATAATCATTATTACTTATATATATTTTTTTATTTTTTATTATTTCATTTATGTCTGATTGACGTCGTGGGCATGGCCAAATTACTCGATCCCAAACACACTCTCTTCGAACTCTGCTTAATTCCAAAGCTAGAATGCAAATCAAAGGCCTAATACTCCCAAATGAGCAACATAGGAGTATATAATATTCTCGAAGAAATCGATCTTTTCCAATTGTGCCTTAATTAGTTGTTCGTATGTTCGAATTAACTCTTCACTAGTCAGATCAATTTTAGTTGCTAGTTAGCTTCTCGAAGAAATAAATCATTTTCCGATAACAATAACAATCCGAGTATATCCCGCTTAAAGCAGGACGTCTAGTGTTCGTCGACTTGAATAGCTCTCCTTAAAAGCACCCTATTTCATATCATCTCCTTGGTGAGTCCAAAACGACCGGATCTTGCCTAATCACATTATCCCTAACTTTTCTTTGGGCGTCCTCTGCCCCGACAGACACTTCCAATAGACAAGTTGACACATCTACACACTAACAACGAGGATCTCTCCTCTGCACATGCCCATACCATAAGAGTCTCGATTCCCGCAACTTAGCTTGAATACTAGTCACACCTACCCTTTTTCGGATACTCTCATTTCTGATTCTGTCGCGCAATTTCAACCTACATATCCAACTCTGCATCATCATCTCCGCCACCATGTGTTTCTGTTCTTGCGTCTTATTTTTCGCCCTACACTCTGCCTCATATAATAAAGTTGGATTTACTACCACTTTGTAGAACTTGCCCTTGAGCTTGAGTGGAACTTTATGTCACATAAGACTCTTAATGCAACCCTCCATTTCTACCCCCTACTTCAATCTAGTGTTTGAGATACATGTCTACACCTCCATCATTCTGTATCACATACCCCAAATGCTTGAAACTGGCTTTCTTTATAACAATGTTCCCACCTAGCAGCACGCCCTAGTCCCCCTCTTCCTCCTCACCCAAATTGAATTCCACATATTCTGTCTTCATCCCGCTCAATCGAAAGCCCTTCTGCTCAAGTGTGTCCCTCCATAGATATAACTTGCTACTGACCCTTTCTTTAGTCTTGTTCGTCCAACAGAACAACATCATCCACAAAGAGTATACACCATGGGATACCATATCCATTACTACTGTGAAGAGGAACGAGCTCAAATCCGAGCCTTTCTTTAGTCACGATGGTATACACCATGGTATACACCCTTTCTTTAGTCACGATACCATATCCATTACTACTGTGAAGAGGAACGAGCTCAAATCCGAGCTTTGGTGCAAGCCTACCCGTACCGCAAAGTATTCAGACACCCCACAGGGTGAGGAAACACCAGTATGTGCATCGCCATACATATAATTGACAACTCTCATGTAAGCTTTTGGTACCCCTTTAGCTCCCAAGCATTCTCATTTAAGATCCCTCGGTACTCTATTATATGCCTTTTCCAAATCAATGAAAACCATATGCAGGACGAGTGATGAACCTTCTTGTTCCTCGTCTCTGGACCATATCTTCTGCATTTCCCACCAACTTTTGCTCAAGTGATGACCCTTCTTTCTTGCTCTTACCCACGCTAGAAGTCGGAATTTGGAATTGAGCAATGTTTGGTAGTGATAATAGCGTGTATACCACCGACAGACTTGCTCGGTTTAATCAAGTATCATCTACAACAATAATTTTTTTTGATTACTTAACAATAATAAGGAAAAGGTGCTACCATCCTTCTATGTGTTTTCAAACTTGTTAGTTTCTCATATTTTGGTGAAAATTATTGAGTATTTGGAAAGAGTTTTGAATTTGTGATAATTATTCAATTGAATGATTACAAACATTTATATATAGATACAAAAAAATGGGATAGAAATATGTAACATCCATAAATAGAAATATACGTGTTTAAAAGATAAAGCTAATTAAGCAATATTTGATTCTTCCTTATCACGCCTCCTAAAGTAGGACACCGGATAAGAGAGTCCTAGCTTGGTGACTAATGTTTGAAACGGTTGTTGAAGGAGTGGTTTTGTAAGGGCATCGACTAGCTGGCCCTCGGTTGAGACAAATGTTTCAAAGTAATCAATGCCCGCTTTTTGTGAGCATCCGTTAATAATAAGCCGAGCCTTATATCTCTCAAGAGAACCATCAGCATTGAACTTTAATTTGTACACCTATTTAAATGTAATAGGACGCTTACTAGAGGATAAATCAACAATGGTCCATGTGTTGTTGAGCTACATTGCACCAAGCTCAAGCTTCATAGCATGTCTCCATTTTGGAGTTTGAACTGCCTCTTCATAAAACAAAGGCTTCTTAAGAGTAGATAAAGGAGTAGAGGACTTAGTTACAAGGAAAATGTGCTTTGTGGTGCCTCTTAAGGAGATAAAAACAAAGGCTCCTTAAGAGGCACCACAAAAATAATCAAGTAAATGATCGGGGGGTGATGAGATCTTGTAGACCGTCGAATAGGTGGAGGATCAAGAATGACAGAGACTGAAGTGGGAGGTGAATGAGAAACAGGATTATCAAAATCCATGGGAACAGGTTCAGAGATAGGGAAAATAAAAGAAGGGACTGTGTTTGTGAATGAAGGTGATTTATGGAGAAAAGAAAAGACATGTTCATGAAAAATCACATCTCTAAGTCTCTTGAAAGGATAATTTTGTGGGAGGTGAGATCAAATAGTTTGTAGGCCATTTTGTGGAAGGGATAACCTAAGAAAATACATGATGTAGCACATGGCCACAACTTGTCTCTTTCAGGTTTAGGAGTAGCAGCAAAAGTCAGACAACCAAAAACTGTCAAGTGAACAAGAGTAGGAACTTTGTCAAAAAGTTTCTAATGAGGTGACAAACCACCCAAGACAATCGTTGGTGATCTATTGATGATGTAAGTCGCAGTGAGCAAACAATCTGCTCAGAAACGCACAAGGCAACGAGACTGAAATAAAACAGTCTTGCAAATCTCAAGCAAATGCATGTGCTTTCTCTATGCAATTCCATTCTATTGGGGAGTATGAATGCAGCTAGCCTGATGGATAATTCTAGGGGTGGGCACGGGACGGGATTGAGCCGGGATAGGACTCGTCCCGCAAAATTTTTACGGGACGGGATTGACACTTTTTTTTTCGGGACGGGATGGTGTCTGGACGGGACGGTATCGGGACGGGACAGGACTTGTCCCGCAAATAAAAATAATAAAATATTATATAAATTTACAAAGTAAAAAATGCTTTCATAATTCATTAATTTGTATAATATGTTGAATACGGTATTCTTCTCGACTATATTATTCAATAATAATAATAATAATAATAATAATAATATTATTATTATTATTATTATAATACTATTATTAATTCATACAATGATTATATAATTAATTATAATGTTCAACATATTTGGCTACATTATCTTACTAGATCGGGACGGAAAGGGATTGAGACGAGATTCACCAGATACTCTCTCATTATCGATTGATAGTTGGGAAGAATACCGTATTTAGCTATTTGCCTCTTGTAGCTCTAAATGGATAACCATTTGGATGGCAAAGACAACAATTCAGCTGGCACGGAAATTCACACAACTGGCAAGATAAACCAGAAAACCTGGGCCGAAACGACAATCAGGAGGAGGTCGGCGAGGAAGAGAGGACGACGCCGGCCGAGAAGCTCTTCACCGGATCTTGAAGCTCTTCACCGAAATCGTCATAACCTCCATTCGAGGGAGTTTAGGGCTGGCATTTCATTCTCGGTGGTGGTTGGGTGGGCACGAACACGATGGATTATGGGCTTAGTGGGTGCGCCAGAGGGAGAGGGTTCGAACGCCGGTGGTTGGGTGGCCGGAGGTGGCTCGTGGAGGGCGGGGAACGGTCGGAGAGAAGAAGGAGGCGAGGCGGTGAGGGTTTGGTTCAACTGTAAAACAAGCAATGCAATCCATCTGTGTAATTATAACCAACTATCTGACTAATAGCATATTGAATTGAAACTCAGGAATGTAAAGCACATAAGTTAGAACCAAATTAATCAGCAGAGAAATGAACTTTGCCTTTCTGTTCAGATTCACCGATGGGAAACTTGACAACGAAAGGAGTAGGCAATGTGATCAAATCATGAAACAACGAAATATAATCAGTATTGTACATGGGACACACACACATATCGCTTATATACAAGAACACATGAGAGTAGCTCGTCTTTATAGGTACTAGTCTATATAGGTGTAACAGTTTTACAAGATATGCGATGCATACAAAAACTGAGATATATATGGAGAAGTAAATACGCAATCTCTTCTACATGCAATAGATAAATCAGATGCTTTTTTCAAAATCCTTTCATTTCCTCATGATACCAAACCACACACAAAAAAAAAACTCTTTTGAAAAAAACAGTCGAGAGCATCAAGGTTTTAGTAGAAAAATTCTGGTATTTTCAAGCATGAGATATTTGAAGGTCATCAAAGGAACGAAGAAGAAGAGGTAATTATGGGAGGAAAATCATTTTGTAAATTTTATATCTTCCACCTTTGTCTACCCCATTCTCATAGCTCTCTACAAACTTTTCTTTAAATTAGCACAACTTCTTTTACTTTTACCATTATTCCATCTCCGTCTCTATCCTCATCTTTATCCTCATCAATCTAATCATTTCCTCCAACTTCCTACAACCACCATGAACCCTTCCAACCAATTCAATCTCGAGTTTCTTATTTCCAATATTAATCCACATGGTTCTATTCATTTGGATGTATCGGTGGAGGTATTTTGGGCTCTATAGGAAGAAATTAAATCCAGCTATTTACGTGAAGATCCGAAGGAGAGGTATGTAGAAATCGGTTTTGTAGTTTAAAACTTGTATTAATTTTAAAGTTTGGACCGATTTGGTTGTAAATCTGTTTGGATCTTAATAAAATATCGGATTTATGTATAAAACTGCTCATATCTTGTATGAATATTTTTCATTCTTGCTTGTTACTGTTTCATAGAACATAACCGAGCCATATAAATGGTGATTGATTTGTGTTTTACGAGTTGGAAACTTTGATTTTCAGAAGAAAATTCAAAGTTTTATGAGTTTATGTTGTAGAAGATTCCTAATCAAGAACAACTACAAAACATATTTATCATAAAAGGATTCTCTACGAAAATAATTAAGCAAATCGGTAAATTTTGAATGTTCTACGTTGTATCTATTGGTTCACTCAATCGGTAAACATATTTATAGGCCAGAGTAGAATAATACTTATAACCAAAATTAATAGAAAGTCATAAGGGTCGTAACAGTCGTAATGTATACAATAAATATGATCAGTAACAAGATGAATAATTCGCCACATATCACATATTGATCACATTAAAGAGTTGTTCAAAGCAAAAAAAGTTGGCCCAAACCGAACCGACCCAATTCGAGGCCTACTCAAAGGGAGTATGGTCAGTCATGTCATCTCATCGATCCAGGTAGTCCGTACAAGTCACGAAATTGCCCGCCGCCGAAGAACCCCACAAAGGTATTTCCGCGACACAATTTGAACGACCAACTGCCGATTCAACGCTCTCTTCCGCAAACCCAAGCCAAGCCCTAGAGTTCGAACTACCCATCAACGGTCACCTCGCCCGCTTCTCTCTCCTTCCCTCTCCCCGCGATTGCTACTTCTGAAGAACACAGCGATGCCACCAGGTCTCGCTCTTACAATTTTCTGGTGCAATTTTTGCTCTTTTGATTTGGTGGGGGGTTTGACCTAATTACTTTCCTTTGTTGCCTGAATTTGATTTTGCTTTGTGCCAGATCTACCGGGGTTCTACTATGATCCAGAAAAGAACAGGTACTTTCCTATTAAAGGCCCCATTCCTGGCTCTTCTCGTAAGTCCGCGCCCGTCCAGAAACCCGTTCCCGAGCTCACCCAGGCAAGTTGTCTCCTCCTTTTTTTGCCCCCTCTCCCTGAATGTTTTAATTTTTATTCGGAATTGATACAATTACCCGAAGGAAATGTTAGAGATTGATTAGTAGGGCTTGAACTGTACTAGTTATGATACGTTCTGACTTGGGAATTGCTTTTATTTGTGAGCAAAGGGAGGGAATTTCTTGTCTTTGCTTATGTTTTGATTCCACTTGATTTGTTGCAGCGCAAGGCGTGAATTTGGTATTAAAAAATTGCGTGTATAGTTGTGTAAGCAGTTGCATTTCACGAAAGAGAAGTGCTTGAATGGTCTTTGGTGCTTGGAAATACAAGGAATTTATTTTGCAGTGTGGTTATCTCTTGTTGTTCATTGGTGGATCTCATTCCTGGTTCTCTTCCTTGCCCAATTTTGACTCCTTAGTGAAAAGAGTTGTGTTTTCTTGGTTCTCTTCCTCACCCAGTTTGGAATAAATCAATTGATTTAATGGTGTGGTTACTTCCCAATTCAGTATAATCGTAAGGATCTCTTTTGATGTGTGATAGACTGATTGCTAAAACTCTCTAACATGCCTTCATTATTGTTTTTACCTTCCTGCTGTACATTCTACAGTATTATCATTGCTAACTTCACATTTTGCTTTATATAGGTGAATGAGGTTTGTAGAAAAGGAAGAAAGATAAATAAGCTGCTTCATGGTCGAGAACTTTGTGGCAACACAGTCTCTATGAAAAAATGGAATGGTAGCTTTCAGGAGGAATACAGAAATTATCAAGCTTCTCAACCTGTGGTATTGCTGAATCATTAAATATGTATACTTCACATTGCTCTTATGGTTCTTTTTCACTCTTGGGGACTTTCACAATTTTTTTGGATTGATTTACTGCGA
Organism: Persicaria maculosa; assembly: GCA_963922045.1. Lineage (NCBI taxonomy): Eukaryota > Viridiplantae > Streptophyta > Magnoliopsida > Caryophyllales > Polygonaceae > Persicaria > Persicaria maculosa. The sequence goes on along the minus strand of OY998252.1, from coordinate 43,783,152 downwards.
ATCTGCGATTGAAATATGTCACATGACTTTAGATGACAATTTCTTGAATTTGTTTGGAATTTTTCCATAGAATTATGAATTAAGAAACTAACTAGCATTCATTTGCTTCTCTTGTTGTTTGTCTTACCTGAAGTTCTTACTTGTTTCATAGTTTGTCTGGAAATTAAACTTATCTATTTTGGATCTTGATGTCAGAAGAGATATTATTTAAGTTAATTTAGGGTTGAAATGTTAGTGTACCTGCATCTGGAATTACTTATCTATACAAACTAACTTTTTAGCCTAATTAAACATATAACAGTTTATTGAGGGCTTTGGTTCAATGCTCTAAAAGTCACTAGGGTGTGTGTGTGTGGGGGTGGGTAGCGCCAGGCAGAGAGGGGAGGCCTAGGTGGGGCATTTAATTGAGATGAACTGGCCTAGTGCCTAGGGTCAAGCGGGGATTTTTAGAACTCTGGATCCAAAAGAATATCCATGTGGATCTTAAGTGAGTTACATTATTGGGTTCTCATTAAGGCACATTTTATAATAAGAAGAATCAAACAGTTAATAGCATCTTATTTATAATAGCAACCTTTCTATCCATGCTTTGATACGTAAAATGAAAGAAAGTATGCTAGTCAAGATCTCTGCTTATTCCCAGGCAGTTAACTTTAGGTGAAGTAGAGTCTGTAGAGTGGATTTGGTACAGATTGACAAGAATGGGAAGATCATTAATTGCAACACAGATGGAGTTTTAGGAATGTTATGGAAATCGCTTACTATATAGTATATAGCCTAGACACTTTCTTACTTCTTGCAATCTTGTAACAGGAGATTCTCATTTATTCCTTCTCTGTACTCTAGCTTTGACTAAGATAACATATAGGGAGCTAGGCTTGTTTTCTTTGTTTCCTAGGGAATAGCTCATTTCCCTTGAATAGAAAATGTTCCACAGAGGTGGTCTATTTCAGTTAGAAGCCATTCTTATTTTTTCAGTACTTCCCTAGGCTGCCAAGGCATAGCCTCGGCAGAAAGTATGAAGAAACTTGCTTTAAAGTACTTATTGAAATATTCCATTAGGGAACTATGGCAATTCACAGTTGGCTCTAAAACATTTTCCCAGAAACATTTCACTGCTCAATAGCATGTTTATATCAAGGGTCTTTATAACTATACTAGGGGGACTACACATACCCCTATTTAGTTGTAATATTGTTTTTATATGCTTTTGTCAATTTACTGGTTGAGTGTGTTTGGTAAACATGCTTATCATGGAAATGTTACTGAAAAATTTAATTTTTTATTGTATGGTTGCTTGATCTATTATCTTTCCTGAATCCTCCAATTAGGGGAAAGATCTGATCTCCCTCTTACATAATTGATTTATATTTTCATTGCTTAGTTGCTAATTGATATGCAAGAGGTTGGGGTTCTATGTTACATGAAAGGAATTTACATATCTCAGGTTTGGAAGTATCAGGAAACAGAAAAGGATAGTGATGGAGCATTGGGACTGAAGCATATTAGCGTCCAGACACCTACAGGAGAAGTTGACACAGATCTTTTAATAACAGGAGGGGCTAATGGTTCTCTGAGGTATGTCCAGGTCATGCTTGGATTTCACATTTGCAGCTGTTGTTTGTTGTGTCTTTATATGCTTAGCATGCTTTCTTGGCTGATTTTAAATGCTGAATTTTAGGGGTTTTGGCCTCATTCTTTGATAAAGAACCAAAAGGGAGGGTAGGTGAGAGGCTAACTACTAATATTCACATTAATAGTTGGCATGTTTAACAGAGTGAACTTCTCCACAAATTTTAGAGTGTTAATAACTCCTTGTTCACATATATTTAAGTTTCATATGGTTGTCTTACCATGTCTTTGCCTTCTTTATTCTTCTTCTTCTTTTTTTTTTTTTTTGAGGAAACCATGTGTCAGCTTAGTAGGGATCATCTTTTTTTTAATGAATCAGGGATCATTTCATTTAGTATTGTTCTAATTTTTCTATCCCTTTAAACGTTTTAGTTTTCTCTTCTGATTACAATTGGGTTTTATATAGGCAGTTAAGCTTTTCCTTGTGCTTCCCTGCTTATGTTTGACACAGTTTATGATGGACTATATTTATGATATTTTACTTGTAGTCTCTTTGACGTTGGAAGAGTTGGAGAGACTTTTGACCACGGGGTAAAATGGACTGCAGAGTACGTATTTCCTAACAGCTTAGAGGAAGAAAAGGATTGTGTGCCCAAGGATATCCGGAAACTGAATGGGGCTTCATTAGTCTTGCCTTCAAATATCTCTTCTATAATCACCCCAAGAAAGGAAGGATGGCCTGCGGGTGATCATTCATCCACTTTTCAGCACACACTGTATCCTTCTGTAGTTTGTATTGAACCATTGTGACTGTATTATTTCGAGCTCAGACTAGCGGAGAAAAGAACATATTCTCTATATTTTCTTGATTGGGTTCATTTTATAATTTATGTTTTCACTTACCCAATCATGGTAATATTATCTGTATGATTTAACAAGGCTTGCATATTACTTTAGGAAAATTTTGTGATGTTGATTTTAGTCTTTAATGCTTCTGCCTTTTTCAATTGTTATTAAGCAGCATTTGGTAGCTACTGAGTGGCTGACTTGCGTAACTACTCTGTGGGCTCAAATTGCTTTTTCATTTTTTGTATGTGTAATTGTGTCCTAACTGCATTTTTTTCCTCCCTTGGTAGCCCCTTAACCTAAGTTTCAGAGTCACTACTCTGGGGTCAGAGTCATCAGGAGGATCACTCTATGCATTAAATCTTTCTGAACCATTGGATCTTGATTCAGTTACTCCTGCGGTAGGAAATTTGCATGAGGTTGCCTCTATTAGTTGTACCATATGGGCAGCAGATTGCAGTTCCCACAGAAGTAAATCAGTGATTGGTGAGTTACATCTTACATTATGAATTGGAAATTCATTTTTATTATTATGTTTTTATTTTTCTTTCAACTGCAATAAGGTGAAATGAAGATGCATTTCGAACATCAGAAGAGTGTTGAACCTGCTCTTGGAGAGCATATCGATCCTTGTTTTGCGTGTGGGTGTTTTTTTGGGAGGTTGGTGAAGTTTAGGCTTTGATAGTTGATTATTTAATTACAGTTTGAAAGTGGTAGATATGTTTAATGGTTGGTGGGTTTTGAGTTGCACCTCTTACAAGGGAAATAGAGAATATGGAAAAATGCTTGTTCTGCTTGTTTGCACCTCAGGATTGGCTTTGATCTTATGCACCTTGCTTTGTTACAGGCTAGGGTGCTTGAGAATAATTAAAAAATTGTTTTTCTGTTGCATTAATTCTTTATTTTTCTATTGTTAGGCACCGATTCTGGAGCTATGTTGGTTGACCTGGAAACTGGAGTCTCTTCAACCTTGTGTCGCGGAAAAAGTGATGTCTTATCAGTACAGTTCATTCATTCGGTAATTTGGTTGTTAGTAAAAAATCTTTCTATGGTTATTTACTTTGGGTAACTTGTGCGCTAGAAAGTTGTGATGCCCTCAATGCGTGTTTTTGCCCTTTTATTTTTGGGTTCTTTTGGAATCTATTTGAGCCATCTCCGAGAAATGTGATCTTTCATGCTCTTTTTAGATTGTTTTTATGTCCTTATCAAGGATGTAGATGTAAAAAATACTGTCAATGTTTCAAATATGGATGTGGTCATACTCATGGTCTGTGTAGCTGTTTTGTCTTGAAGGGGTGACACCATGTTCTCAAACTAAACGTGGTTGCTTGAATTTCTTTCCATATACAGGGAAACATTGTTCTGTGTGGACTCAGAAATGGGCTGATAGTAACAGTCGATGTTAGACAGAGGCATCCTTCACTTCCTAAGCATCATATTCCTATCTCCACTCAAGATTATGCTAGACCTTCAAGAGTAAATGCAACAGGCAACCGACGCTTTCTGGTAATTGAAGCCTAAATGGACTGTATTGACATTACAAAAAACAATACAAATGATTTCTTCATTTGGAAGCCTGATAAATAAACTGACGTAAATGACGGAAAAGTGACATAGACTCTAACCTAAAAAATTGAACTATGGAATAAAAAATCAAAACGGCCACTTTTATGCCTCCACGTCAGTTTGTTCATCAAAATTTCAGGTCTTCTGAGACTCTAACCCAGAAGAATGTAATATGGAATAAAAATTCAAAACGGTCACTTTTATGCCTTCCACATCAGTTATTCATCTAAATTTTTGGTGTAAAAATGACGATATTATTCTGGGTATATAATTTTATAGTTTGGCTGCCATTTTTTTATTTCCAAAGTTGGGATTATCTTTAGTCTGTACCCAATAGTTGATATTACTTTTAGTTATTTTCCTTATAAATACATTGCTTGAATAAAGATGGTATATCTTAATGTTTTATTAACAGTAAGTTGTGTTTGGTTATTCAATTGCTAGCATTGTAAATAATGAATGGTCAATTATAATTTTGTTTTTATAATGCACGGTTTTGTGTAAAGTGACCTATATTACAAGTGTTTTTGTGTAGTTTACCCTGAAAATTTAAATAGGATTGCCTTTGACCTGATTCCTCAAGTATTTCCCTGAGTGCTATAACTGAATCAAGGACTGAATTGAGGTTTTTTTTTTTGGACAGTGTTAATGGATTATTATAACACATCTTTAAAAAAAAAAAAAAAACTCAACTTCACCAGTCCACCTTGGGCCACCTTCAGACCTTCCTGGGGTGGGGGGCTTCCTTCAGTCCTTCCTAACAGTGTATTATATGCTTTTGGTTTTCCTTTGTTATGCTATTACATTGTATCTTGTAGTATGCTTTAAGATATTAGTGTTTACATTGGTAACTGGGCATTAGCTTACTCACTCACTGGCACCCCGTGTACAAGCAAGCATCAGCAGGGGCGGATCTACATGTATGAATGGGGATGCTCAAGCATCCCCAAAAAAAAAAATTATTTTTATTTTTAGTGTTAATTTCTTCATTTTTTTCGTCAAGCATCCCCAACCCGGTAAAAAAATTACAAAAGAAATTTTTTTTTACCCTTAAACATTCTCGGAATGATGAAAATTTTACCTTCAAGTATCCCCTGAATGACGGTCCAGGATCCGCCCCTGAGCATCAGTACAGGGTCCCTTCTGTCCTAGCTTACTTTGTGTACCCTACACGAAGTCCTCGTATATTCCCAACATCCCATGGATTTGAAGTGTATTCACCCTACTGTCTGGGCTAGACGAGAGTGTTGAATGGAACAAGCAGTTAAATATCAGAACCCCAGGGAACTAGTCAGCCAAAATCACTGAAGTAGGAAACTAGAGAAAGGAATATGAAAAGAGAATGAACACAGGGTCCCTTCTGTTCTAGCTTAAAGCTCGACAATTCAAAATTACCCAAAAATCCTTACCTTTATTTATGGTTCATTCTACTATTTAATATTTATACACAACCCAACTGTAATATCATCTGGCCTTAGTCACTACTCACTAGTCATTTCCAGAATTACCCTCTAATCCCCAGCTCCTATTTTCTTGCATTTTCTTGCACCAGTTTATACTTTCAATTCTTAGAGATTGCAGCTGCTATAAGCTAACACACGCTGTTATGGGAAGATGAGTGGTAATGTGAGGATTTTTATCGAACGTTTTCGCTAGCTATTTCCTTAGCTATTGTCATTCTTAGCTCTCATTGGCTTATGATTAATGGAATGAACCATGTCCAAAGCAAATTTAGAACCTGCATGTGATGTCACTGTTTTCTTAATTGAAGAAATGTAGGATGTGATGCATCAATACATTCAATACACATAGGAGTGTTGGATTGCTGTTTCGAAGTAGCTAACTGGATATGTTGGACCTAAAGCTTCAGACGCCCTATAGATTTTTTTTTATTATTATAATATATTAATTTATTTTATTTTTATAAACAGAAAGAGCAACCCTTAGGTTTCAGAGTGCAGATTTTAGGGATTCTTTATGCAGTTAATGTTTAATAAGACAATTCATCATCAGCTATGTTAAACTATGGAAGCTATTTCAAACTCGTTGGCAAATTGAATTCTGTTTTCATGTTCTCGTGGGTGGAAATGTTGTAGCAGATGCCAGTCTTTTGCAACATAATACGGATTATATCTTATTTTTATTGTTTTTAACATGTTAGATTTATGACACTTTTATCTTCTTTTTATTTACAATATAATCTTCGAACATATATTATTATTATTCTTATTATATGCAGATTAGAGGGAACATCAGGCCTAGTAGCACTGTTGGCATGACTTCTTCAATTTCATGGTCAGTTGACTCATTCGTGAATTCAGGCCTATTATTTTTCAATTTTCAAATTCTATTTCAAATAATTGAGCTAATGTTGGGATTGCCTCTCTATTATGAAGTTTGTTGGCGCTCTCACAGTATGACCAGTACTTTCTGGCCAGCTCCATGGATGGATTGGTTAGTATTCTCAGTTCAACTTTTGTTCAGTGAGACTTTTGATTCCAATATGGCACTCTCACTGAGATCTGTCTAATATTCTGTGCACTGTTTTCTTGAGTGTGCATAGTACTTGTTCTATGTAGCATGTTTTACTATAATCCATGTTTTTTTCTAGGTTTCTTGTTTTATTGAAAATAGAAATATTCCCCAAGTATTCTCAGTCTGAGTCAAGCAATCCATCATCGATGCTTGGAACGGATTTCTTTCTTTTCCATATTCCCTTTGTGAAAGATTTTTAATCCCATGTAATTGTTTTTTAGAGTGGACTGTGGAGACACCCTGTCCATCACACTTCACTTTGGATATGCTTGAGAAGTTGAGCTTTTAATATTTGAAGATAGTAGACATCATCGTATGGAGAATTCAAAATATGTTATTAGTTCTGCTTGCTATTGAATTTTCCTTCCCCTCTAATGCTAATGCCTAATCTTGTACTTTTCTTGGAGTGGCCTTTGTTTTCATGATAGGTTCTGCACTTGATTTTCTAACTCGTGATGTATTTATGGGTAAGGTGCATTTCTCTGTTCTGAAGCCATGGTTTCTCCTGTTTTGTAGGTTAAGCTGTATGATCACCGCTCTACCCAGCGAGGGCCTGTGCAGTCCTATGAAGGTCATGTTAATACTCATACCCGGATTCAGCTTGGAGTTGACCCATATGAGAGATTTGTTATTTCAGGTGCAAATAATATGGTGCATATATTTTTGTCTTTATATTCTACCCTGCGTGTGTGCAAACAATTAAAAAAAATTGAAACAAAAAAATACTCCAAATTTTGGTGAGTTTTTTCAGTTCATTGAACTGGTCTTTAAAAAGTCCGTTTTTTTTTTGGTTTACTGTATTCAATCTGACTTTTATGCTTTATTTTATTGGAAAAACCTCACTGAAACATGTTTAACCAAGAATCAGTTAACTACTTAGTGCATAATGATAAACTGATAATTACTGTCGACCAGAATTTTACTTAGCTGAGATTGGTCACCCCTTCGACTATAGGCAGTCTATAGCTAAAGCTGCATGCCAAATATTTCTTACAGGTGGTGAGGACAGCAAGGTACGGCTATGGAATATCAAGTCCGGCAAAATGCTCTTTGAGGATAAATTTGCCCATTCCATCCCCATGACTGTGTGCTGTCAAGAGAATAGATGTATGCCAAATCATTATTCTCTTTTCGGTTTCAATTAGCTTTTATTATTCTGTGCTGTGCTTATGCTTCTCTCCCATCATGTAGACTCTTCACCGGCACTCATCAGTAAGCAAAGCTCTGAGTACAGCTGGGGAGCATGGTTTGGTGCGCGGGAAGGATTATTATGGATGCAGTTCACATGAGTCAATGGTAAATGGCCAATCTTCAGACTCAGAACAATCCGGTACGCACTTTTAGACACATGCCCAAGTATAACTCAGTGGGATCATATAACATACTGACAGAAAGAGCTATCCAGTTATAGTTCATTTCCCCATCTCCAGCTTTGCAAATGATGACGAGGCTGTTTAAGAGGTTGGGTCTCTGACCCTTTTGGCTGATTGCGCATAGTCTTTTGCTTTCTCGCATCAAGGTTTTTTTTTTCCCCTTGCAGCCTTGCCCGGTCAATTTGGGCATAGTTTTGCACTGTTAACAATGTAGATTAATCAAATAGAAGTGCAGAAGAGTAGTTAGTGAAACATGTAACATCCTGTAGTTCATGAATAACTTTTTTACTGTTCAGATAAGAAAGAGAATAGTTTTTAAAGATTTTAGAAAGAACTTGTTTAGTACATTAGGGAGGAGCAACTGAACTATTTGGTTAGTGGAACTGGAAAAGTTTTGATATGAGAGCGTTATTTATGACAGTTGAAGTCTGATTTTTCCCCACTCAAACTGTATGTTTAGCATGGAATTTATCATTGCTCATTTTCGCCCAAATTGTATGACAGTTGAACTGTCATATGTTTTGGCTTGACAATTTTGAGCCGTGCATATGACAAGGGCATGTTTTGGATGAGACATTTGTTAAGACAGCAAAGGAGGATGGCTTGCAGTTGCTCGAGTTGAGACACTTTTCCCTTGACAAAGATGTAACCAATTTGTGCTGCTCATCCTTGTCAAGTAGCCAATGAACTCGGGGTCTTCCTTTCCTGTGCCCTGCAAACTGAAACAGCCTACCTCTTATAGATTCGCACAACCTTCTTCCGTTTGTGTGCCCTAAACCTCAACTAGCACCAATTGGCCTGACTAATCACTTTCAAGAACGAGGAACTGCGAGTAGGTAGCAAGTCGAACCTAACATTCTTTTGAACTTCAATAGTTTTAAGTTTGTTCCATTGGGGTGTCATATTTTTGAGTTTGAGATCTATGATTCTCTGCAAAAGATGCAAGATGCCAATCCTGATTATATTTTTATTACCACTTCTAGATTGTCACAAGTCATTTCTTATACATCTTAAAAGTGGTGGTTTACTCGCTCAAACCATGTTGGGGTGGTCGAGCCGGAAATGATATCAGGGTACTACCTAAACGTCTCCGGTTCGATTCCTGGTTGACTGCTCTCTATTTACCAAAAATCAAGATTACTCGCTCAATCTTGATTATTTTTTCCCCATTTTGCTTTATCGGATTATCGATTTGATTTGATTTCTCGATAAACCACTTTCTTTTTCTGGAATATAAACCCCATGATTTGTCCTAGTCGTGGCATAGTGGTGTGGAGCGGGGGTGTAAGGAGGTCCCGAGTTCTATCCATGCCTCCGCCCCTTTCCTTGAATGAAAATCCAAGGTTTGCCTTGCTCCATACTATAGGATCGAGCGGGTCGACATAAGCCGATTTACCTTGTACGTGACTCTTGTTGGATGGGTCACGTACTCGGGGTTTACCATCCAAAAAGATCTATTGGAGAAAAATATGAAACACACTCCCAAACAAACTCTACATTGAGCTTTACCTTTTTTTTCCCCCCAAATATTAACAAGCTTTGTGTTCTTTAGTACTAGAATTTGTTGATTACAACATAGTCCTTGGAAAAGGAAACACATTAAGTAAATAGATACAAGCCCATAACACAAATCCTCTCGCAGATCATTTACATAGACTACATTTAGCAAGTTTACATACATGACATTTTAATGAACCCTCAAGCAAAATAAATTCAGATTTAACCCTTAATTAAAACTAGTATCATCCTCCACTGATGATCTTCCACCTTCATCCGAGGTTCTCGACATTCTCATTGAACTATTTCTTGACGACTCCTGCAACAATTATCTTTGTCAAATAAACAAAAAAAGAAAAGAAAAAGGTTTGATTTAAAATTTCATCTTGCTACTATTAAATATCCGAGTGTCAGGTTACATCTATTCATTATATTATAAGTCCGGGTTCAATTTTTAACCCAAAAACTAAACTGGCTTGTTATACGCACGGTTTCGTATTGTCGAACACACGGTGTGGTCACCGATTTCTGATACCGGCAAACTTGGTTTGGAAAACTTTTATTGACACGGAAAGTCAATGTCGGTACGTAAAATGACTGTTAATGTTATCAACACTGACTTTTCATGTCGGTAAACTTTTTCCAGGCCAAAAAATCTTGCCAATACCGAATCCGATAAATGACCGAGCATTTGACAATAATTAAGTCCTGCTATAACTAAAGCATGAGTTGAGTGATTTAAACTGTCCTAGCCTGCAATAAAAAAATCCAAACTTTCAAGATTATAGGAAAAACACTTTTTTGTTTGACTTTTTAATAGGTTTTTTTTTAAAATTTAAAAACACTATAAAAAATATTAAAATATTAATTTTTTTAAAAAAATTTCATAACAAATAAGTGAGATTAAAAAAGAATTAAAATTTTATAAAAAAATTAGTTTTAAAAAAAATGTGTGAAAAAATCTGATCGAGTTTGCGAAAAATGTGCTTACATGGCTCCGAAATGGGGATCTAGAGCTTGACGTGGACGAACCGCTAGGCCAACCGCTACCACCCATCCCTAGATCTCCACCCTCTTCCATGGCGAAATCCCTCAGCCGAGCAAGCACCGGGAACACCTCCTTTGCGAGATCCGGGCGGTCCCTCTTCCGAAGCTCGACGCACCTTAGCGAGATCTTGGCGAACACCAAGGCCTCCTCCATGGGCCAGTCCGTCACCGTGGGATCCAAGAAGCTATCGAAAGTGCCCCTCTCGATGGCCCTCTCGGTGTGGTGGGTGAGGCCCATCGGAGGCCGCCCGGTGATGATCTGCAGCAGCATGATCCCGAGCGAGTACACGTCGGACTTGGTGGTCAGCATCCCGGTCTGCTGGTACTCCGGGTCGATGTAGTAGAAGGTTCCGGCTGCCGCAGTGACGTGGCATTGCGTGACGGAGTCGGCGATGGAGGGCGGGACGAGGCGGGCGAGGCCGACGTCGCTGATCTTGGAGACGTAGTTGCGGTCGAGGAGGATGTTGGCGGGCTTAAGGTCGCGGTGGACGAGGGGCTCGGGCTTGGCCTGGTGGAGGAAACAGAGGCCGGTTACGATCTCGGCGGCGATCTTGAAACGGATCCGCCAGGGGATGGACGGGGTGTTGTCCCGACGGAAGAGGCGGTCCTCTAAGCTGCCGTTGTTCATGTACTCGTACACTAAGCAGCCGTACTCAGGGCAGGCTCCCAGGAGGAGCACCATGTTTGGGTGTCTCATGCAACATAACACCTCCACCTAGTAGTACAAAACATCAACAAACAACTCATATATATATATATATATATATATATATATGTTTATATGATAGCTTTCATCCCTGTAGCGAAAGAAAATCAGAGATGACATTGTATATATGAGTTATGTCAGATTTAAAAAAGATATCGAACCAGATTTTTAGAGTTTTAAGATCCTACAATTTACTATGAGATCTCTTATGATTTTACGCGATCTTATTTTTAAACATTTGTATGAAATGTGAAAATGGTTTAAAGACAATTGTTTTCAAGTATTTTAGGCAGTGTCCACGATCGTAATTGTAGTTTTTTATTTGTTGAAACCAAAATATATTGTGTAACTGACACTTTTTTTTTCCTAATTCTAAAAGTTTAAATTAGGTCCCTTTGTCATATACATTTTTATATATTATATATTATATATTTTAATCATATTTCGATGATATCATGTTGTGATTCGATCCTAAAAATACTGATCCTAGTATCCTTTAGTCGGGTTAATTTCAAGTCATGATCATTATTAGGTGAGGTCATTTTAGGTTCGTTTAACATAAGATATTGTTAATCTGAATTGATTTATCATCAGGATCGGTTAAAAATCACTAGTATGATTTAGAATCAAATTAAAGGTTGTCAATAAGGCTAAGGAGCACTTCAAACATGAATTAGATGGTACCTCTTGTTGGAACTGCTTCCTACCCTGAGCAGCATCAGGTCTCAAAACCTTGATAGCTACCGGGGTATGGTCAAGTGTCCCCTTGAATACGGGCCCGTAGCCGCCCTCTCCCACCTTGTGGCTCGGCGAAAACTTCTCGGTCGCCTCTTCTATCTCCTCTATGCTGTACTTCCTGTACCGAGTGTCCTGATTCGCGAGTGCATTCAACGCTCGGTTCTTGTCGTCGGCCTCTCTCTTCGCTTTCATTTCCGCCGCCCTTCTCTTCTCCCCCTCCATTTGTGCCAGTCTTTGCGCTGTCTCGGCCGCCTCCATCGCCATCCTACACTTCTCCTTCTCCTTCTCTACCATTGCTAGTGCTGCTTCCTCCGACATCCTCGCTTGCTCCAGCCTTCGTCCTTCCTCTGTCTTCTTGTCCCCGAGCTCCCTAGCCTGCACACGGCTCTTAGTTAGTTATTGATCCATCAGACTTTAAAATATTTTAGTCATAGTCCATTTTTTTAGGAGGGTCCTTGATATTACTCGGGCCCACAAAATGAACTTGAATGCCTGGAAAAATTATAACAACAAATCTCAGTGTATCCCACTCATAACAGTGTAATACCTTCTGTTTGGCTGAGATGGCTTCTTTGCAGGCAGAGTTGTACAGATCCAAGGTTTGCTTCAGTTCCAGTCTTAACTTCCTCATCTCTCCTTCCACATCTAGCTGCAACATACGAGGACAGATGCGAAATGTATCAAGCTCGATCCATTACTATGTCGATTGATCAGCTAGTATCTATCGACTTTCTGTTTTGGGGTGATAGGTTAGTAAAGAGTACTTACTGGTGGATGAGATCCTTTCCTGTTTATCTCATTACTTGAATCCGGCACAGAAAAATCCATGTTGTCGGAAGTCCAGTCAATTGTTCGGAAACCCATAGGATCGTCGTGTTCATCATCGGAGAGGGAATTGCTGGAGCGGGTGCTCGTCATACGCGGCTTGTTTATGACTGCTTCATGGTTTTCTAGGAGGGTTAATGGTGGTGCCGAGGTGTTCCGATTGATCATACTTCCATAGGGTCTTCTTCTAGAGTTGTCAGTAGTGATCTTATCCAACAAGCATTTTTCAGATCCTATTGAATGAAGTGTCCCATGTGCAGGTGATACTCTTTTGCCAAACACACACAATTAACAAAATTGAACATCAGTGGTATAAACTCGGAATCCACCTTTCTAACACAAAAAGCTTAACTATACCTGTTTGGCTGGTCATTGTTTCCAAACGACTGCTGGTGAGGTAGGAACGCATGAGGAAGTTTGGGAGGCATTGCAGTGTTGGTGATGGGACGCACCGCGGATTTTGAGCTAATCATCTTCCCCTTTTGGACGACGAACACCGAGCAAAACTCCGGTGCTGATCTCAACACGTTCGCCGGCACGTCCAGCTTCTTGAAGTTCCTATCTCAACAACACAAATTTAAGTGATGTATCATATATATATATGCAGTGTTGATAGGGATTTGATAGTTTACGGACTTAATAAAGGATCTTGATGAAGCCCCGACGACAAGGTTTGCAATTAGGTTGCAATTCACGTAGTCAATAATTGCTTTCGACACATCTGAATCTTCGAGCACAACTTCTTTAATCAGGATCTGCAAGTTTAGTCGCGTTTAATTTGGCTTGTAAATCATATGATCCAAGCACAAGATTAAGGCCATCGTTATTTATTGCGGCGAAATGGTTTAGAGAGATCACAAACCGATTTGCGAGCACAATATGCGCGGTATGGAGTGAAAAGATGCTGAACCTCTGCATCTGCTGTTCCTACACACATCCAAAATCCGAATATATCTGACATTAGTAAGAAATGTGATCAACTGCATTTTACATTATCCTTGAGCTGAAGGAAACCACCTTCCTATTTTTTTTTATAACAGGTTTTCTAGGCACAGAATAACAACCTCATTCGAAAAAGATTTCCCAAATTTTAAATTATTTAGTAGGGAATCTTTTCCGATTAAGATTCTTTTTATAGAACCAGGGGCGGAGCCAGGAATATCTCGAGGGGGGCTCAAAAAAAATTTCAGTAGTTGATGAAAAATTACAATAGATGGCTTCTTAGATCGTGTAATAAATTTATCCATAATCCTAAAAATAAAAGACCACAAAGCATAAATTTAATTAATACATCAAAGTTTATACTCAAATTCAAAAGGGGAAATGAAAATTAAAAGGGGAAATGAAAAAAAAAAAAAAAAAGAAGAGGAGGTGAACAGAGGTTAAAGGTAAAAAAAAATTTGAGGGGTTATAAGAAGGTTAAAACAAAAAAATGAATGTTGATGGGCTGGAGAATCGAACTCCGGACCACACTCTCCCAGGGCACACCTCCAACCAATTGTGCAAGCCTGCTACAACTTACCTACCTCCTATACTATATATACATACACATTATTTTCCTGCCCCCCCTTAAATAGAACGATCGTTTTTATATTACAAACCATAAACCATATGTTAAAAAACAACAAAAATATTTTTTGTTGTTTGTAAATGCCAAGGATTTATACAAATGATTAAGCAAATATCATCCTCTACATACCCTCAATTTTTAAAAATTTTATAAACCCTAATTGATAATCCAAATGTCGAATGCCGACCCCCAAATGCCCAAACTTTTTTCATGAGAGAGAAATACAAACCTTAAACCATATGTTGAAAACATTGTCATTTTCTTGCTTTCAAATAACTATATATATGTGTGTGTGTTGGACAACGTACACAAGTATGTATAAAGAAGAGGAAGGGCGGGGTACCTACGGTTTTGAGAGCAGCGGGATTTGACATGGATCAAGACCATGAAGAGGTGGTCGTCGCTCAAGAGATGATCGATGGACCACTTGACGGCGTGCTGGCTGTTCTTGTCCTTGTCGATGGCAACCGCGGTGCAGTTCATTGGCAATGCTTCGTCGTCTTGATCGGATGTTGCAGGATTGTGCTGGTGAGCCATTGTGATTCAATTGATTAACCTACACACTGCGCGGCGCGCACCCCCTACAGCCCGGTGGCTTGCTAGCTAGCTTCAAATTATGCCCAACGGAGATGATGGATGTAAGGATCCTTGTTCTTTGTCTTGCAAATCATTAAGGTTAATGGTAAGGAAGGGCCGAAGGGGGTGTAATTTTTTTTTTGTGGGGGTTGTTAGATGAAGGCTTGGAAGTGTAATTTACTATGTTTAGATTGACTAGTTTTCATCCATTGAAATGATCATCAGATTTTAGAGGCATTTGACTTGGTCAATCATATGCACCCTCTATAAATGTCAGAAATTGACGGTTTGTACATCCTTCACTCATTCATCTTGTAGGATCTTTCTCGAATTTATATAAAATATAGATTGTTTGAATCTTATAGTGTCAATTTTTCAGATTCATTTAAACCCATTTCCTGATGTTATCTAATACTGTAGTTGATAATAAAATTAATAGCATTTGTAGCGGTGAGCCAACCTCATCTATCTGGAGACCAATACAAATATTTGATATTGCTATTGAGCAGTTCTCATACTTCTTCTGCTAGGTTCATCAGGAGAGATGAACCCACCTTATTTTTTATCCATTCTTTGTTCTCTTCAACGTGACTTACTTTCTCTGCTAAGGTACATTATATTGGTGTGGTGGGAGGGTTGCATTTCTCGACAAGGACATTAGATGATACGGGGTTAGCCGTAGGATGGCCCGATCTTCGACAATCAAGACTCAAAGACAAGAACGGAAGCAAAAGACTCAAGAACTCCAAACTAAGACTCGATATCGACATTAATGGACAAACAAAAAGCAGCAACTATGAACTCGAAATCGACAAAAGACAAGACACAAAGACTCGATCAAATTGATAACAAGAAAGACACGAAATTGAAAGAACAAGACCGATAGAAGGGTGATTCGAACTAAGGTAGAACGAGATAAAGACCCCAGACCTCCTAAGAGGGTAGGAACCAAGTATCAAGGACTACAAAGCCCGCCTCTACAACCTTACACAACCAAGGGGATAACTTGAAGGCACAAGGAGGGGACTTGTGATTACCAGGATCATCAAGCTCTCGCGAGGTTGATGAACTCAAAGAAAACCAAGCAAGATCTATAACCAATTGTGCAATCGATGAGCAACGCTACGAATCGATTGACTTTCTCACAGTTGTGTTTCACACAAGAACTGATTTCTATATCAAAAGAGGCGTGACTGTTTTACAAGATGAAAGCCAATTATTTAACCTAGCAAAGGCTGATTTTCGGCTATAATTAAATAAAATAATTAACTTAAGAAAATATTAAAATAACCGTAAGAGTTTCCTAAAATAACTTCAGTAGAAAAGTTACCAAAATAGGAAATAAGGTAATGATAAAATCGGCTATACATGTCTAAGGGGGCTCGGCTGAGTCTTGGATCCCTATGCACATATAGGTCTTCAATGTAGGCTCGGAGAGTTGAATCATGCTCGAAAACAAGGCGTGACTCACAAACATGAAGGAGACGCGTTGAAGCTTCTTAGCTCGGGCTCGAGTCATTGGTCCGTCTCCTAAGATGATTGGCGTGTCCGGAGGTGTAGACGATGGTGTAGAAGATGGTCCCGCATCAACCTCCCCTTCTTGGAAATGATTCGACCACGAATCCAAGTCCTCGTCAACGGCTAAGTATGGAATAAGATCCGCGACATTGAAGGTAGCACTCACGCCATAATTTCCAAGAAGCTCCAGCTTGTAGGCATTGTCACCCACCTTCTATAGAACCTTGAAAGGTCCATCACCTCGAGGTGCAAGCTTTCTCTTCCTCTCATTGGGAAACCTCTCCTTCCTCAGGTGCACCGACACTAGATCCCCAGGCTGGAACGTCACCAATCTGCGCCCCCTTGTTGGCCTTATTGGCGTTGTACTCAGCCTTCCGCATAAGCTGTTGACGTGTTCGTTCATGTAGCTCCTTGACGAACTCAACATGCTTACCTGCGTCAAAAGACTCATTCTCTCTCATAGTAAATGGAGTAAGATCAAAAGGGGTTAGTGGATTAACACCATATACACATTGAAATGGAGTGATCTTAGTTGAGGAATGCAATGTCCTATTGTAAGCAAACTCCACATGAGGTAAGACGTCTTCCCAAAACTTCAAATTCTTTCTTAATATGGCTCTAAGGATAGTGGTTAAGGTTTTATTGGTCACCTCGGTTTGGCCATCAGTTTGGGGGTGACTAGAGGTAGAGAATAACAATCTAGTTCCCAATTTGTTCCACAAAGTACGCCAAAAATGACTAAGAAACTTAACATCCCTATCACTCACAATGGTCTTAGGCACTCCATGCAACCTAACTACCTCTCTAAAGAACAAGTTAGCGACATTGGTAGCATCATCAGTGTTATGGCATGCTATGAAGTGAGCCATCTTAGAAAATCTATCCACCACTACAAAAATAGAATCCCTCCCCTTCTTAGTTCCAGGCAACCTAACAATAAAGTCCATAGAAATATCTTCCCAAGGGGATGAAGGGATCGTCAGGGGTGTATATAAACCATGGGGCATAAGCTTAGACTTGGCCTTTAAATAGTCAATACATCTCTTAAGGCAATGTTCTACATCCCTAAGCATATGTGGCCAATAAAAGTGTGACTTAAGTGTATGATAGGTCTTATCTCTCCCAAAATGACCCATTAAACCTCTACTATGGGCTTCATTCACCAATAATAACCGAAGAGAACACCTAGATATGCACACTTGGTCTTTCCTAAACAAGAATCCATCAAAGATATAGAAGCCATTGCTAGGACCCTTGTCTCGACATAGCTTAAATAAATCCCCAAAATCAACATCATTTTCATACAATTCCTTAATGTACACAAAACCTAAGACTCTAGAATCCAAAGTGGTCAAAAGGACATGTCTCCTAGATAAAGCATCAGCAACCACATTGTCTTTCCCTTTCTTATACTTTATAACATAAGGAAATGTTTCTATGAATTCCATCCATCTACCATGCCTCCTATCAAGTTTATCTTGGCTCTTAAAATGTTTTAAGGATTCATGATCAGTCCTAAGTATAAACTCTCTAGACCAAAGGTAATGGGACCATGTCTTAAGGACTCTAAACAATGCATATAGTTCTTTGTCATACGTAGAGTAATTAAGACATGCACCTTTTAACTTTTCAAAAAAGAAGGCTATAGGCTTACCTTCTTGCATGAGGACTCCTCCAATTCCAACTCCGCTAGCATCACATTCAACCTCGAAAGGCCGAGTGAAGTCAGGCAGAGCCAGCAATGGGGCTTGCGTGAGCTTCTCCTTGAGCTGTCGAAACGCATCCTTCTGAGCTGGACCTCACTTGAACTCACACCGCTTCTTGGTGAGCTCTGTAAGAGGGGATGCGATGGAGCTGAAGTCGCACATAAAACGTCTGTAGAAGCTTGCCAATCCCTGGAAGCTGCGCACATGGCCAATGGTAGTCGACGTCGGCCACTCCTGTATAGCCTTGATCTTCGCCTCATTGACACGCAGTCCATTGGAGCTCACTACAAAACCCAGAAAAGACAGTTGATTATTACATAATTCACATTTCTTAAGATTGGCATACAAGTGTTCTAATCTAAGTGTAGAAAGTACTTCCCTTAAATGTGCTTCATGTTCCTCAGGTGATTTACTATAGATAAGAATGTCATCAAAATATACAACAACAAATTTACCTATGAAATTTCTAAGCACGTGATTCATTAACCTCATGAAAGTACTAGGTGCGTTAGTCAAGCCAAAAGGCATAACCAACCATTCATAGAGTCCAAATTTGGTCTTAAAGGCTGTTTTCCTTTCATCGCCTTCCTTCATCCTAATCTGATGGTAACCGCTTTTTAAATCAATTTTTGAAAAGATAGAAGAACCATGCAACTCATCTAACATGTCATCTAAGCGGGGTATAGGATGGCGATATTTTACAGTTATGTTGTTAATGGCCCTACAATCTACACACATTCTCCAAGAACCATCTTTCTTAGGGACTAACAACACAGGCACATCATCTTCATAATGTCCTAACTTGATATGCACTTAAACTTGCCTATTCACTTTCAAATTACCACAGTCATTCATCCAATGCAATCTATAAGGCCTAGGATGCTAAATAGTAGGAAGTTGTAATTTATCAATCATTTCCTGACTAGCTAAGTTACAACAACTTTCCCCATCAATGATCACATTAACCACCTTACCCTTAACGAAGCATCTAGTATGAAACAAATTTTCACGTTGATTGTCATCACATGGGGCAGGAACAACACTTAAGACTCTCCTAACAATCAATGATTCTCCATGTTCATAATCAATGCCATCATCATCTTCATCATAAGAAGCAGGTTAAGGTTCTGATCATTATCATTAGCAAGCTCTTCATTTTCATCACAAGAACTGTCAGACACATATTCGTCTAAGTGATTAATCATGAGAGTTTTCTTATTGGGACAATCCTTCATAACATGACCTCTACCCTGACATTTAAAGCACACAATGTCCCTAGATCTAGTAGTAGATGGGTTAGGATTACTCCCTTTGGGGCCAGTAGATACCCTAGACGAATCTCGTCCTATCCAAGGCGCCTTACCCTTGTCAGAAGATGAAGGGTGGGTTCGGCCATCTCCCCTCCCTGGGGCTTGGTTCGTCCGAGAGGAGTAGCCTCCGTCAGACCGCCCTTGGGGCTGCTGTGGCCGACTTTGGCGCCATGGTTGGGGCTGCCTACTCGTCATTCTTCCGCCTTGGTTCCTGTATCTAGCTACACGTTCAACTTTAATAGCCAAATGTAACAATTAAGTAGGAGTAGAGTAAGAAAAACAATCAAATTCATGAGCTAAGGCGGGATGCAAAATACGAAGAAACCTAGCATTTGTATCCTCATAATGTTCAACAACTTTAGCTCGAGCCATGGTTTCTTGCATAATATTAAAGGTTTTCTCAACAGATTTATTACCTTGTTTAAGGTTTTCTAAGCGTTGTTTAAGCTCTCTAGCATAATGTTGAGGGACAAACCTACTTCTCATTAAAGCTTTCAATTGATTCCAAGACGTGATAGGCGCATCAAGGGCTCTTCTTCTTTCCTTAATCAAATTATCCCACCAAATAAGAGCAAACCCTTGAAATTCTAAATAAGCCAATTGTACTTTCTTAGGTTCAGAGAAATTGTGATAGTTCCATATTTGATCCATTTTTGTTTCCCAGTCAATATATGCATCTGGATCTGTCTTACCATCAAAGGAAGGGATATTTACCTTGACCTTACCTATGCCGTTCTGATCAGGATCTCTAGGCTCATGGTACTGGTAACGTCCTCCTATGTCGTTCCGCCTCGGGCGTTGCTCCCAATAGTCCTCCTCTTGGAAGTCATCGTCACGCTTCGAGTAGTAGAACTCCTCCTGGAAGCCACAACCTCTTCCTCTTCCCCGTCCTTGCCCCTGCGCATTACCAAATCCGTTATTTCTACCATATCTCTCCCCTCGTGGAGAGTTGTTCTCTTCAAATAAGGGATTATTCAAATTAGGGTTAGGAGGAGGGTTAGGATTTCGGACTTCCCTTTCATCATTAGGCGTATCGTCATGCCTTTGATTACCTTGACCACCAAGGTTATTAGAACCCGTTGGTCTAGCCTCCAAGGCCGTCAACCTATCCATTATCGCCACCAAGGTGGTGTTAAGAGTGTTCATTTGGTTGTTGAACACCGTGGAAGATACAGTTGCTTCGGAATTGGCATCATCGTTTCCATTGTTGGCATTGTTCTCGTTGTTAACCTGCTGAGACATTTCAAATAAAACAAACACAGAACTATGTCAAGATTAGCAAAATATAAACAATCTCACAAGTGTTTCACTCACACTCTTCTCTCGAATTGGTATGACAAGCTTGTTGGGGCAATCCTCTTTGGGTAAATAAACACTCAAGCAAAGACTTAGCAACACAAGGTAAGAGATCAAGAGAATGGGCAAGAGACAAACAACCAAAAGAGGTCGATATCGACCCAAAGACCCGAAATCGACCAAAAGAAAACCCGACAGAAGCAGGCACTCGAGCAGCACTCGAGCAGCACTCAATCAGCACAATAATCACTCGACACAGTAGGTCGATATCGGCCGAGTGACTCGAAATCGACCAAATGACAAACTCGACAGAAGCCAACTATCGACTCGAAACCAGGGGGTATCGACTAGGTATATTGATGTGTCGACTTGGTATGTGTGGGAAATCGAGACAGACTCAAGGAGCACTCGATAGACACTCGACAGGCACTCGGTATGGCCTCTGCAGTACTCGACACAAGAGAAGACAACTCGATATTGGGCACACAAGTGTTGGACACACAAAATAACAAAAGAAAATCAAGGAAAATAAAAGAAAAACTTGGACCTTTACCTCTTTTTTTATTCAAACCCTTAGCAAGGACGTTGTAGTTGCAAGGTAGGGCTAAAAAAAATTTGTGTTTTGGGAGGTATGTGTTTAAGGCTTTTTGAGTAGGGCTATGAGATTTTCACCAAGAATGGTCCTTAAAGTTTCTGCACTAGACTCGACAATCCCCTTCTTTTTTTTGAAGGTACTTTTGCCCCTAGTGAATTTTATCCTCCTAGGTCAAAGCTTGAATGTATTCTTTTTTTCTTTTTTTTTTTGAATTTTTTGGACTTTTTTTTTAAACTAATTCAAGAACTAACAATGAAATAAAAGGACTCTTGAAAATTTAAATTATGGTGAAAGAAAAATAAAATTTATGTAGCCCTAATGAAATATATATAGATGGAACTTTGGCTAAATTTGGTAAATAAATCTTTCTATGCCCTTTATAATCTATGATAGAAAATATGAGATATATCTACCACAAATTTCAACAAATTAAATAAGGCAACAAAGTAGATAGATCTAGGATAACAAAAGATAGAAGCAAGCAACAAACTAGGGTTTGTGAGCACTAGGCCGAAATCAACTAGGAGTACGTTGTTGCCGTCGACCACAGTGTTTCTCGGCTTGCAAACGGGGTCTCGGCTTTAGGCTGTGTTTGGGCTAAGTGCAACACAACAATCACAAACAACAGTTAGTATTAATCAAAATCAAAATTGCAAGAAGTAAAGAAAGACTCTATTTTTTTGTAGGTTTTGTGTTTAGGAAAACAAAAGGCACAACTTTGATGTCAGAAACCAAAGCTCTGATGCCAATTTGATACGGGGTTAGCCGTATGATGGCCCGATCTTCGGCAATCAAGACTCAAAGACAAGAACAGAAGCAAAAGACTCAAGAACTCCAAACTAAGACTCGATATCGACAATGGACAAACAAAACAAAGCAACTATGAACTCGAAATTGACAAAAGACAAGACACAAAGACTCGATCAAATTGATAACAAGAAAGACACGAAATTGAAAGAACAAGACCGATAGAAGGGTGACTCGAACTAAGGTAGAACGAGATAAAGACCCCAGACCTTCTAAGAGGGTAGGAACCAAGTATCAATGACTACAAAGCCCGCCTCTACAACCTTACAAAACCAAGCGGACAACTTGGAGGCATAAGGATGGGACTTGTGATTACCAGGATCACCAAGCTCTCACGAGGTTGATGAACTCAAAGCAAACCAAGCAAGATCTATAACCAATTGTGCAATCGATGAGCAACGCTACGAATCGATTGACTTTCTCACAGTTGTGTTTCACACAAGAACTGATTTCTATATCAAAAGAGGCGTGAATGTTTTACAAGATGAAAGCCGATTATTTAACCTAGTAAAGGCTGATTTTCGGCTATAATTAAATAAAATAATTAACTTTAGAAAATATTAAAATAACCCTAAGAGTTTCCTAAAATAACTTAAGTAGAAAAGTTACCAAAATAGGAAATAAGGTAATGTTCCACACTTAGATAAAATCGGCTATACATGTCTAAGGGAGCTCGGTTGAGTCTTGGATCCCTATGCACATATAGGTCTTCAATGTAGGCTCGAGGAGTTGAACCGTGCTCGAGAATAAGGCGTGACTCACAAACATGAAGGAGTCGTGTTGAAGCTTCTTAGCTCGGGCTCGAGTCATTTGGTCCGTCTCCTAAGATGATTGGCGTGTCCGGAGGTGTATACGATGATGTAGAAGATGGTCCTGCATCATTAGATAATCACCTATATCCATCCATAAAATAATCAATTATCCATTTTAAACTTTTCAAATGAGGCCTTTTTGAAATTTGTCTTTAAGTTCTATAAGTTTGTTTCATTCCATGATGTGTTAGATTTTTTTAATGTACTCCAAAATGTGGGTAATTTTAAGGTATTTTTCTTTTATAATTCTTATCCGAATATATTCAGGTTTTACCAGGATGTTCTAAAGCAATTTAACTCATTTGTAAATGATTCAAGT
Source organism: Persicaria maculosa (assembly GCA_963922045.1). NCBI lineage: Eukaryota > Viridiplantae > Streptophyta > Magnoliopsida > Caryophyllales > Polygonaceae > Persicaria > Persicaria maculosa. The sequence goes on along the minus strand of OY998252.1, from coordinate 43,759,938 downwards.
CCTTTACCTTTCTCGGTCCTACTACTCTTTTAGCTTTCGGTGCACACACTTTATCCCACCTCAATAAGTGGTTTATGATTAAGGTCCTTATTTCAGAAGAAAGTTTACTTGATTTAGTTCATCGTGGATGCTCATTCAGCATGAAGAGCTTTGCATAATGAAAATTGGTTTAACCATCAGATTTGCTCTTATTAGCATTGTTCTGTCTTCCTATGAAAGAGAGAGTTTGTTTTTCCATTTACTCCGTTGTTCTTTTGTTTTACACAATTTCTTTAAATATTTCCTTGTTGACTATTCTATTTACAATGGAACATCCTAGATACTTTTTTCAGTGATACTGAGTTGGCCGGGTAGCTGCAGAATTGTTTTGTAGATTTATTCTTCTTTCATTCTAGACTTTCTTTGTTAGTTAAAAAGTTGATTTTTGAAAACCAACTTTTTTCCTTGATATAGTATTCGTCAATGATTTGTTCTGGTATATATATTATATGTTAGGCTCTCGCAAAAATCATGTTATCATCTGCAAAAACAAGGAAAGAGATTTTGATTTCTCCTCTATTCATATCAAACCAATCAAATTATCATTTGATGACGTTTCTGACAAGACCGCGACTAGAAAAAGAACACGTCATCTGAGCTCAAAAGCTAAACCCCAGTCGTTAACAACCAAGAGAGGTCTAGAATATGAATAGTAGGACGCGGGCTATAGGCTTGACAGAGGTGATTAAACCAATAGGAAAAGTTAAACACATGGCAGTCATGCTCACATCCCACGCAACTCTAAGAAAATGAACAGTTGACATAATTAGAAGAGGCTTTTGACGAAAAGATAGAGGCCGAAGAGAATATAATAGAGAGAATATCTCCACATTCAAACACGATTGAAGTAACAAGCGAACAATAGGAGATATAGCATCTCTGCGGATTCTCCATAAGAAGCCATTTGTGTAAACTTTTGGGAGAGAGACATTTTGAAGAGAGATTTGGTAAGAAGGTCATATATAGCAGCCTCACCCTACCACGCTCCATCCGCTAATCAGTTTAACAAAGAAGAGCACTAGATCGTACAAATGTGTTTTTTTAAGTACAAATGATTTGTAGTTTTCATATACACTTTACGTGTTTAAACAACGCAAGGTCACGGTAATAGACCTTTTACAAACTTAAAATTGCAAGATCATGAATTTGAACCTTTTCAATGAAGTCAAGTGGGCTGCCAACCCTCAGGAGGCCACCAGCAGTATTGGGGTATCGGTGGCGGCTACTCCATCAGTAGCTGGGCAACGCCCATATTTTCCTCGATATGCATCTTTTGAGAATGACTACAATGGACAACACTTTAATCCCTATATATGGTTCAATGCACTACTGAGCTTCGGGTTTCTTTCAACAACCCAGCTGCGAACCTACCCCCAGGCCTTTCGGATACCAACACGGTCCCCAGGGATATGGGTTCTAGGAACCACATCAATATCAGTTCTTCCCTACAAAGGCTCCTCATCAAACCTCAAACCCCGCAGATGTAGAGTCATTAGCCATGCAAATACCAGAGAAAATCCGGAACAAAATACGAGCCAAAACAGGGAAGATCAATCATCCTACAAAAATTTGTGAACAGAAACCCAGGACCAAGCTGAAAATTCGGGAAGATTATTATTACTTATTAATATTAATATTTTTCCAAGCCCTTTCGGGATATTGTTCAACCCTTTCGGGATTTTGGACAAACCCTTTCAGGATTTGCACAATGGCCATTTCGAGATTTTGTTCGAACTCTTTCAGGTGGTTGAGTATGTATAAAATATGCAAATAATATTATTTTTTTTGGGTTGCTTGGGCCCAAGGCCATACCTTGGGCCCAAAGCACGAAAAGCGGGCCCAAAACACCAACTACGGGCCACCTTCGGGCCTAAGGAGTACCAAAGGGAAGGCAATAGGAGATTGTCAACACAACAGCAAGCATAGTCGACACAACGAAGGTCGGAGGCTACACCAGCGTCGTCGCCAGGACAAATCGGCCCAAACATCAGAGCACCGATGAGAAAACGAGGGAGGACGACGGAAGAACATTTGTTTTTTGATTTTGTGTTTATAATTAGAGCAGGAAGAAAGGGAGCTAGTCCGACCTGAAGGGTAGCATGTCGGCAAAAAAACCTCAGAAACCAGCGAGGCCCGCACAAGCCGCAAGAAGGAACAAGTAGAGGACCCAATACGCAATAACCCCAAATTGATTTCACCGAAAGAAGGAGACCCGACCCACCCACCCAAAATCCTAGCGGAAAAGAGGCCAAAAGCCCCAATTGGGCATCAAACACCACAAATTGCACCCTCCAAAAGAAACGGGGGAGACCTAAAGAGCTGTGGATCCACCGGCAGCGGACGCCGAAGGGGAACCCCGAAACAGGAGACGACCCCAAGGATAAGGTTGGAAAACATAAAATCCTGACCACAAGACCTCGAAGAAGGTGGATATGAGAAGACAGATCGAGTCGAAGAGGAGTGATTGGAGGTGTTTATTGAACCATAAACAGGTTGGATTTGGAAGAGAGGGATGAGGCAAGAGATGGGTTTTCAAGACGCCCTAGGGACGAATTAAGCTCCACAAAGCGAGTTTCTCTCTCATAACCCCATTTAGGTCAACGGAGATTCCACTTGATAGATAGCGATTGTCTATACAGTGAGGATTGTCTATACAGTGAGGAAGGACGATCATATGTGACAAAGAAGTTGTATGCAATTTAGTGAAAATAAGCTTGTCAATATTCGTATTGTCATCTTATCAATACTCTCACTGGCCATATAATGTGCCCATGTGGGGTAGCTTCTTTAATTTCCAAACAAGCTAGTCAAAGGGAGATGGAAGACAACATCACGAATAGATCCGAATTGCTAGAAGACGCAGCCCTGAAGGGCGATGTCACCGCCTTGCGAAACTTACTTGGGCGAGATCCTCACCTCCTCCACAGATCGTCCCCTTCATCAAACACCACTCCTGCCCTCCACGTAGCCTCGAAGCTCGGCCACCTTCAGTTCGTACAGGAGCTTCTCCTGCTAAACCCAAGCCTCGCAGAGAGGCTCGACCCCAGCGACAGGTCGACCCCTCTTCACCTAGCCTCGGGATCCGGCCACGTCGAAGTCGTCAAAACCCTAGTTTCAACCAACGGTAGCTTGTGCCTCGCGCGTGACGTTCACGGAAGGAATCCGGCTCATGTGGCTGCCATGAAGGGTCATGTGGATGTCCTGGAGGAACTCCTCAAGGCTATGCCGGCCGCGGCTAGGGAGCGAGTGTCGATGCCCTTGGGCGGCGGAGACACTATCATGCACTTGTGTGTCAAGTGCAACCAGTTGGAGGCGCTGTCGGCGGTGGCCAGAACGGTGGGCGATCCTGGTATGCTGTTAAATGCCACAGATGGAGATGGAAACGCCATTCTACACATAGCTGTGGCTGATAAACAACTTCAGGTCACTATCTTATCTTGTCGATCGATCACTAGTGCCTGCGTACGTATATATCTAACTACCTATTTAAAGTCCTAATTGCTAATAATAATTGAACTTATTCACATTGGAAATTGTTAATAATACTCCCGTAGATTCATCAGAAACCTCCTCCACAATTTTTACTTTTTAGATGATTTTCGTAATGATTCAATATTTTTTAGTTGTATATCAAAGTCTATGATTCAAGTTTTTATGACGGTAACATTTTATGTCCAAGGTTCAATTTTTTTGGGTTAAAGGTACATTTTTCCGGGATAAAGATATTTGGAGTAAATTAAGGCTAAAAAAATTTATACTAGCTAGTCCAAACTTCCCCCATTATAAAAATTGTGAACATTTGTGGGGTAGGTAATACAAGTCAAAAAGATAGTTTGAAAGATTTGAAAAAGGAAAAAATGTAAAAACTAGTAAAGATATGTTACTCAGTTAATGCGGCAATAATGATCTTCACCTAACATTATCTATTATCTATTACCCATTATTATGTTATTGTTTATAATTTATAATATTATTTATAACAAGAACATCTATTATCTATTATCTATTATTATTATTATCATCATCTTAAAATCGATGAATAACGTCCTTTGCGACGGTATATGGTATTCTGAAAAAAAATAATTTTACCCCCAAAAATAATGATCAAAATAACATATTGGCATAATTTATAAAAAAAAAAAATCATCACAAGTAATAATTTATCTATATGTATTTTCGTTGATTAAATATAACCTATATATTATTTTGGTAATTAATACTATCTAACTAAAACATATTTCTTGAGAAAAATATAGCATAATATAGATCTAGATTTTATTCAATTAAAAATCTTATCAAGTAAGGCAATTAATATATCCATTACTACCTCCATTTAGGAATAAGTGTCGTTTGATTTTTTAACACATTTTTAAAGAGCTAAAAACTATACTCATTCCGATCCAAAATAAGTGTTGTTTTAGACTTTAGAATTTGATTCAAAATAAGTGTCATTTTATATTTTCTAGGCAATTTAATGAATTTTTTACAATAGGCAAACAAAAGGGGTTGTTACATAAACTATAATCTCGCTCCTGGATCATCCTGACGGATGATGGTACAAAGGTCACTATGAAAAGGGATTGTGGATCTATCACTGATGATGCCTTTCCTATCTATATAATCTGTGACTTTGTTTGATTAATTGTCTGAAAATATGTTTGAACTCCACATGCTCAAATTCTGATCGCATGTTGCTGATGTTCTCTACTTGACGCATTATGCTCCATCTAACTCCATCCCCTTTTATTATTGCTCGTATTAATTCTTTATTATCGCCTTCTATTATAATCTTCCTTAGCCCCTTCCTTAAAGCTTGTTGCATGCCAATCTGAACTGCTGCAGCTTCCCTTTGGATTACAGAACCAATCCTCACTTCCTGATGGAAAATGTCAATTACATGGCCCCTAGTATCACGAATGATTCCCCACTTGGCAAGCGCCAGTGGGGTTGACAGAACCATCTACATTGACTTTGCAGACGGTTCCTTGTGGTCTGGTCCATTTTGTTTTGGAGCTCTTAGCTTTATTCTTTGTTTTTTTGTCTTTGTCACTATTAGCTCGATTCCAGCTTGTTTTAATTCGATGAATTAAATTTCCAATCGAGCCATGCTTCAATCTCCTGAAGATTACGTTGATCTGTTCCCAAATTGTCTACTTGCTTGATTGTTTCAAGATTTTCATGGAGAGGACCTTGTGCAAGGACTTGCCAAAGTATTTGCCCGTCGCTTGTTCATACTACGCTATTAGTTCCCTTGCGAAAGAGCAAGTTGCGAATAAGTGAGTAGAGTCTTCGTTGCTTTGGTCACAGAGTGAACAAAGATTAGGCACTCTATTAATTTTTTATATAATTTTATACTTATTAATTATAAGATTAAAGTTATTTTAAAAAAGTAATTAAAAAGTTAATATTTTATAAAGCTTTTAGCTTCTTAAAAAACTTGCTGAAAAGTAAATGGACACTTATTTCTTAACGGAGAGAGTATATCATATTGTATTCAGTTAGTATTATTCTTTTATTTATCTATAAAAATTTATAATATAACTATTGATAATTTTCTCATAAATTAAATACTTGATGGAGTAATTTGCAGCTCTTTTTTAAGGTAAAATTCAATATTAGATTATCTATATTTGATAGTTGTAATTTTATTTATATCTATATTATTTTTTAAAAGAAGAAATCATTTATAGTTTGGCTACTTTATAAAAATCAAAATCTATCTATCCATAAATTGATATAATTATATTATAATTCAGACAATATTATTTTTGTTAATAAGAAACGCTAAAATTTCTACCCGGTGAAAAAAGCATCTTATCTTCAATGTCATGATCCATAGTGATGGTGGCACCTCCTAAAAGAGGATCTTGCTTCGTCATCTGGCGATGTGGCCCCTCTTGAACAAAAGATCTTATATTCAATGTCATGATCCATAGTGGCCCATTCTTCTCGGCCTTAAGGAGGGCATCATTCTCCTCCACTTGTCCCTGAATCATTTACGATTCGTTACCTGGATCAATGTCTTCATATGACCCAAGGAAGGTGATTCTGGATGCTATCATTCTCCCTTTCTTATCGATGATTTATCCCCGAATCTATGAGTAGATGATTGACTCGTGTTCGATCAAGGGAGGTTGTAGCTGAAATTCACCAAGAATGTCCATTACTTCGGACTCAATATGTTCTACAATACCATAATTTTGTGGGTATCTTGACAACTCTTTAAATCCTAGTAGTGTCTCAACTGACTGGGGTTTGAAAAAATGATACCTATGTTCTTGTTCCTTCTCATCCATGATTTAGATATGTTATAACCATATGTTCCACAGTACCAATTTTTTTAGTGTTTTGGCAATTTAGGTTGTACTTGGATTTTAGCAAATTGCCTACGTATCTCCTAGAGGAGAATCAAGCCTTAAGTAGTTTGAATATGGATATTACATTTATGTTTTCATAGGAGAAGGTAGCTCCAATGTGTTTTAAATGAGTCATGCAAGCAATGAGAGCTCTAGCGTGGCAAATGAGTCAAGTGAGTGGTGTGCGCTCTAGCGTGCTAAGTGAACCACACGCGCGATAGAGCTCTAACGTGCTAATTATGCGAGCTCTAATGTGTTAAGTGATTCACACGACCGATATGCTCTAGTGCCCTAACTGAGCCAGGCGAGTGATGTTGCGAGTATGGTGTAGGTCTGTGCTCAAAGGCACGTGAGCGCTAAAGGTGCAAGCCCCTAGAGTCGATTCCAACTGCTTGGGTATAAACTTTATTCTCTATCATACTCTATACAGAGGCGAGTTTGCAATTCCGCGCTCAAAGGGACGTGAGTGCGAAATTTTATTCTCCAGCGTACTCTATGTCGAAGCGGATTTTATTCTCTAGCGTACTCTACGTGGAGTTGAGTTTTATTCTCCAACTTACTCTACATGGAGCTGGGTTTAATTCTCTAGCATACTCAACGTGGAGGAGAGTTTATTCTCCAGCGTACTCTATGAGGATGCGAGTTTGCAGCTTCGTGCTCAAAGGCAAGCAAGCGCTAAAGGCAAGCTCCAAGTATTGAATCAGACTACTTGGGCATAAATGAACTCCAACATGCTAAACCGAGCCACCTGAGTGATGTGAGCTCCAAGTGTCGAATCCAACTACTTGGGCATAAATAAACTCAATCAAGTAAATCATAAATTCAATTCAGTTAAAGTAAAATAGGCAGATATTTAACCTTAATGAATCACCTCTTAGAGTGAATGGGTTCCCACATACGACGTCAATGAAGATGCCTAGTTTTTCATATGATCCACCCTCAATCGAACACCAATTCTCCATGGTTCAGTGCACATAAATCGGTACAAATCCCATTACAAAGGCTGAAAAGCTAATCGGGAAGCCCAAAGTCAACTCCGTGGTGCACGTAAATCGGTACGAATCCCACATTAAGAAAGACCGAAAAGCTGACCGAGAAGGTCGAAGACAAATCCAGTCTCAAAACACTGATCCCTTGTCCATCTCCCCATGCCTTCTATTTATAGAGAATTTCAATAGATATTTAGCTAGTAAAGTTCAATTTTCCTTCCTTAACCATTAGATATTTAGCTAGCAAAGTTCAACTTTCCTTCCTCAATCATTATATTTAGTTAGCAAAGTTCGACTTTGTTTTCTCAACCTTTGGATGACTAGCTAGCAAAGTTCGACTTTCCTTCCTTAATCATTATATTTAGTTAGCAAAGTTCGACTTTGTTTTCTCAACCTTTGGATGACTATCTTTCAGAAACTGACATTGCGGGTTTGATCTCGTATGTCATATAATTCCCTTTTGGTTATATTTATATAATGTGTAACCATCCCTATTGTTAGGGTAGCGTCAAATCTAAAATGATTAATAGTGTTAGGGTTACCAAATTTTGGTAATAAAGTGATAAATGTATGATTGACGTATCTGTTTCAAAAGTTTTCCATTTCTAAAAAAAAGTCTTTAACCATTTTAATTATTTTTAGCCCGACTATATGCTAATATTTTTTTTTATAGAAACCTCATAACATACCATTAGGATCTAAAGATCTTTAATTTTCATATTTGAAAAATCTTTAAATATATAGATCCTTGTTATCCATGTCAAAGATTTCAATATTTATTGATCAAATTTATTTGTCTGTTAAGTTTATATTGATTAATATTTGATGTGAAGAAGCATCTTTTTATTTTCAAATGTTGTTTTCTTAGTCAGGTTGCAGTGTTGCACATTTGAGCACCACCAAATTAAATTTGGCCTCCACGGTTGTTTTACAATATTTTTGAATTCTCTCTTCTTTTTTTAATCTATGTCCTCTCAAAGTGGAAAGGATGGGTTTTAAAATCGGAAATGTCATTAATATTGACAAAAATCTTACAGTAGTCAGATGTTGAGAAAACTTGGGTTTTCGTAGTTTGGTTTGAGAACCATTTTATGATTTGGTTCTTGATCAAAACTCCATATATCGAGTTTCTCAAAAGTGTTATTTGAATATCTCTTCTTTCTTATCTATGTAAAGTCATTATTAAATATTTTTTAGGCAAAAATGCATAAAACCACCATTTATTCATTGTTGTTTGCAAATAACCACCCCTTATTTAAAAATTGTCAAATAACCACCCGTTAAATATAGGTTGGTTGCAACTAACCACCCATATTCTTTTCTTGTTAAACCTCACTTAATTTAATATGAAAAGACAATTATACCCCTATTCTTTCATGGTTCATTTTTAGTAAAAAAGACAGTTATACTTCTCCCTGTTGCTTGATTTTTCAGATATTACAATTAGACTTGTCAAACGGGTCATTCGGGTCGGGTTCGGGTCAGGTCACTTCGGATCTCGGGTAAAACAGGTCCCTGGTAAAACGGGTTCCGGGTATATCCAGGCTGACTTGAACCTGGGTTTGAACGGGTTTCGAGTCAATTACGGGTTTGTCAATTTTTTCTTTTTTAAATTTAAAAAATCATGATTTTATAATTTTGGATAATTTTAAAATTCTAAAATTAAAGACATTATTCATAAATTCTAGTGCTAGTAATTATATAATATATCTAATCTAAAATATTTTATTTTTATTATTTATCATAATTTTTAATAAAATGTAATAATATATAAATATCAAAATTTTAAAAAAAAATTTAAAAAATTTGATTTTTATTATTTCACGTAATTTTTAATAAAATGTAATAATATATAAAATATCAAAATTTTAAATATTTTTTAAAATAATTTCATGTAATTAGTAATAAGCATAGAATTATTTTAATATTTTTTAGAATTTTTATCTTCTCAAAAAAATGTGTTGAAAAATAAAAAAATCAAATACTATCGATCGGACGGAGTATTACACAATAGTGCAATACAAATAAATATAAAAGTTGATTTGAAAATGAAAGATCAAGTGATTGTAATTATAAAATGTAATAAATTGGAATCTCCATAAAAAAAAGTTAATCATATATAATTATAAATCAACAGGGTCAATCGAGTTACTGGGTCAATCGGGTAAATTGAGTCAAAATTACCGGGTCACCGGGTCGAAACCCAGTTTACCCGATAAATTTCCGGGTTTTTCGGGTATAATTGTCTTTTCATATTAAATTAAGTGAGGTTTAATAAGAAAATGGGTATGGATGGTTAGTTGCAATTTGCAAACAACCTATATTTAATGGGTGGTTATTTGACAATTTTTTAATAAGGAGTGGTTATTTGCAAAAAAAAAACAATGAAAAATGGGTGGTTTTATGCAATTTGTAATAAAAAATCTTAATACAATTTGTAATATGTCATTTATGCATGTGTTGGTGGAGATTTATAAGCTAGCTACATGTACTGTAGTTTTCTACCAATCAATTACTAACTATATATATAGTATTATGAAGAGTGTACTTTAGTTTTCTACCAATCAATTACTAACTATATATATAGTATTATGAAGAGTGTACTTTAGTTTTCTACCAATCAATTACTAACTATATATATAGTATTATGAAGAGTATTCTTCGTTGTTATTCAATTCCTTAAGTCTTAATATGCAGATTGTTCATTTCTTGGTCAACGATAACAGAGTAAAGAAAAACATGCAAAACGGAAACGGTTTGACAGCAATGGACATATTTGTACAAAATAACAAAGGCCTTAACAACAATCCAATATTGAGATTCACCCTTGAACAAGCCAAAGTGTTACGATCAGATGACATTACAAAGGAGAGGAAGGAAAAAACGTTCTTTGATTGGGTTGAGAACCAACGAAGCGCCCTTATGGTTGTCGCCTCCTTGGTTGCCACCATGGCCTTCCAAGCAGGAATAAGCCCTCCTGGTTCATCTAATTTGGAAGGCAGCCACCAAAAGGCTTTTGATTACTTGGAATTTTACAATCGCTTTGCTATTGTCAACACAATCGGATTCGTGTCATCTATGAGCAGCATAGTTTTGCTCATTAGCGGATTACCCGGAAGGCGATTCCTCATGGTCATTGTTATGGTGATGATGTGGGTGGCGTTAACGTCTATGACCTATACTTATGTGATCTCATTGGAGAAATTTGACGCCTCATTTGTACAAGTGCGCCACTTAACTCCCATTTATACTTGCTCCTTTATGGTGTGGATTGTTGTCATGGCACTTCTTCTTCTAGGGCATATGAGTACTACATGCCCAAGGAGGATCAATTCAATTTCAATTTAGAAGCTTCGTCGGTGTACGTACTGGATGTTGAAGCAGCTTCGACAGTGGTAATAAAATTGACATATAGACGTGGATATATATTATAAATTATGTACTTGAATTGTACCCAAATTGTTGGTTCTCAACATTTCTATTGAACCATTAAATTTATGTAGTCAATTTCCAGGCTTGGATTTGTTCCAATTTTGATATTTAATTTAGTAAATGATCTATTAAAATTCATACTGGCATGATTGTCATTTATATAGGGTTATCATGAAATTATATATATATTGAACCTTTTTAAGTTTTCAAACGGTACGCTATCGAATAGGTTGACCATATATATATATATATATATATATATATATATATATATATATATATATATATATATATATATATATATATATATAATATATATATATATATATATACTAGGTGCGCGCATTTCTTGTATATTGTGCTCATTCCAAGCTAATTCGGTACCTAGTGATATCAGCAAAAGTCTCCTATGGAGCTCAGATGCACCCTTCTTGTTCTGGATGATGAAATCCCTCATCACTTCATGGATAGCAAGCGTACCTTGCAAACAAATGGTGGTTGCATTTCAACCAATTTCGACTTTCAAGTCTCAAAGACTGCTTTACCGGCTTATTGGCAACGATTCCACCATCAATGAGGTGGAATTCCTTCTTGGGACCATATTCATCATATTCATTTTCAAAGTAGTGAGCTGGTAGAAAAGTTGGCACAACTGATGTGCCGATACATATATCCGCCATCTTTGCATTCAAGGTCAAACGAGCGTTCAGCTGCACCACAAACACGGAGGAAAAGACTTATACACAAATCTTCCTATGGTAGGTCTGAACTTGTGAAATAACTAAGGCCTCTATTGTTATGATTCATTAATGCAGGTTTGCAGCTAAAATTAAGGAATGGAGTAAGCTATATTTGTGAATAAAGAGAACCTTGTAGGAAGAGAATATGACAGGTTGGTGGAGCTTGATGTTGAAGGCAGGGATCGCGAAATTGGAGAAGCTTGCTACAGAAGCAAATAGACCCCTGAAGAAAAAGGATGGAAAATAAAATAAATAGAATAGATATACTTGCTTATCAGCTTATGCCTTGTATATATATAATCACATACTATGTACAAATAGATAGGATAAATTACAAAGGAGTTATACAAGATTCACCTTTCTTAAGTGTTGATTCTTAAATCTTAAAATAAATTCCTTTTTTTCCTTTATTTGGTGCATTGCTAGGTTTTAAAATTTCCAACTCGAGCAGAGATACAACTAATACAACCAGTGAACTGCATTAAAGAAACATAAAAACAAAGATGAATAATCACAAGTAATTTTGCTTTCTTGGTATCTATCAGATTCTTTCAAGCTAACAATGGAGACCTTATATGTTGGATTAGGGAAAAGGATCTGCTAAAATTTTAGCATGAATTTTGATATTTATTCGTGTATTTTCAATATCCAACAATATGGTCAGCACATGTGCCGAGGTAAAAATGTAGAAGTTATTCACTAATCACTTCAATAATATTGTTTTCGTAGCCAACATAGAATTCTAAATGTGTGCAAATAGACAAAACATGCTAGATAATCCACATTAAAAGGTATAAAAAAAGAACAGGATGTACATACCCATTAGCTTCCGTAGACAACCTCGCCTGAAACGCGGGGTGCATGATCTTTAACTTGAGGATTACCCTTTGGGCGAAGCATTTTCTTTCGTTGTTGAATAGTACAACTGAAACCCTCCTTTTATTTATCAGCACTAACATCAGCATCACCTACTTCCTCATCTAAGCACACCGAATTCGCTTTTCAAGCCTTTCTCTTTCTACTTCCATCTTGCTCTTTTTCCTACCTCTAGCTTCCTCGTCTGTATTCCACAAATCATAGTGTAATCAACAAAAAGATGAAATTCTACTTTATATAAATAATTGGCAATTTAAAGTAGAAGCATATATGTCAATTGATAAATATAAGGGCAAAACCCCAGCTTTGCATTATACACAATTAGTAGGAATTTTTTTGCTGCTCGTCTTTATTCATCCTCAATTTCACATTTAGTTTCGAAATTCGAGCTAGAATGTTGGTTGGCGTTGTCGTAATCCTTAAATTCAGAAGGCATCTTCAAAGAAGCCAAAAAGACCAAAAAAAATCAACAAGTTATAACATGATAAGCAAAGCACAATCTTCAAGTAAATCTAGATTCTAGATGAATTATGTAAGTTTTCTTTCTCACTTAATGCTTTTCTTTCTATCTTGAAAAGAAATCCTTCTCTAACCGTTGAAATAAGTGATTTCTCATCTTGTTGTTGGTTACAAGCAAGCACTTGCCCTTAATAGTCGCAATAATACATAATAGCAGCAATTAAGTGACCTTGAAACCACAATATGTAATCTTATTCAAGGTGAAACAAAACCACTGGCTATGAATGTTGTTCTAGGTTCACTTTAAAAGAGAACTTAGTAAACTCCTTTTTCTTATCCAGGTTGCAAACTTACTCTCATATAAAACAAAACACACATATCTCACTCCTAAAATATTAGGTGGGGAAAATAATACAACAAAATCTGTTATTGTACCCATTGTTCATTACTTCGCTACAATCCCATATGGGTGCTTTACGAGATCCACGGGTTGGCTCCCCTCCAATTCTTGTTCAACCATTCACTTTTATGTGATTGCTGAATTTTTCCCTAAAAAGAACACTAAAAAATTCAGAGACCAACCCAAATCGTAAACATCAGAAAACCCAAACAAACAATCCAATCCATCGCAGTAATCGTTATCCAATACACATTCGATATCATTTCCACATTCAACGGTGAGAAAACAAACCATCAAAACTCAACCCTAGCTCAAAAAAGAAACGAAATTGACATCGCATTCGTCGACATAAACATCTGACAGTTTGATTTTCATTACTCAAATCGATTCACAATCCATAGGCATCCTTAATACAAAATCAAAACAGCCAACAAAAAAGGGGACCCAAAATGGGACATCCAAAACTAAAACCTAGGGTTTCTCGGTACCACCGATCCGAACCAAAAGGAAAGGGATTTAGAGTGTGAGTTGAAGGAAGTCCTGAACTCATACCCGGTGGTGGCGATTGGTGTTGAAGGCGTTGAATCAGGCCGGCATCGGAGGTAATTGATCATTGGATTGTCAAATCAGGCCGGCGTTCCCTTTCTCTGCCCGATCTCCCTCCACCTGTGCGATCCCATCACCTTCTCCACCGACATCTCCTTCGACCGCCCCTCCATCGACCACTGCCATGGAACAAGAGGAAGAAAACCCCCGCCATCTACACCGTCACCAAGAAACCCCTCTCCTCCGGCGACCTCACCCCCAATCACACCCACCGCCGCCTCAGTAAATTTCTTGGTGGTGAGGTCGCCGGAGGAGAGGGGTTTCGCAAAATCAAAAGTAATTAAATTAGATGAACAGTAAATTTGATTAGTCCATATAAATAAAAATAATATGAAAAAATAGGCTATTGGGCCTTTTTCCCCACTTGGCACGCGTCAATTTTCTGCATAGAAATTGTAAACCACTCGCATAACCTTCCCCCTTTACGCGTGTTGAAATTAACTTCAAAAACAAACGCTGCTCGGCCGAGTCGAAATTGGGACTTTCTGCTTTCAACCGGCGCTCCGTACCACTGAACCGAATGAGTTTCCATGCTTTGTACAGCATTTAAGTATATTTATTGAGTACTCCGTACTTAGTTTTGTTTTTCTTTTTTTTTTAAATACTAAATACGTTTTTTTTTAATACTCCCTATTTTACGTTATATTTTGCTTTTCTTTTTAATACTCATTATTTTATGAATGTATAAATTACCTATTAAGAGACATTATTAGTAATATATGTTATGGAGTTCATACCAGCTAATTCACTTATCAAGTTTAGGAGTTTGTATAAATTTCCCTTAAATGCTATATATTCCCAATTATTATAAAATTAATGAACCACCCTATATTGAGTCACTGAACCACCCTCTATTCGGTCACTGAACCATCCTTTATTCGGTTACTGAACCAACCCGTATTTAGTCACTGAACAAACCTATTTAACCCTTAAATCAACCTCTATTTAGTCACCGAACCAACCTATATTTAGTCAGTGAACCAATCTCTATTCGGTCACTAAACCACCCTCTATTCGGTTACTGAACCAACCTCTATTTAGTCACTGAACCAACCTCTATTCGGTTATTTTATTTATATCTATTTACTCACTGAATCAACTTGGTATAAACCCCTGAACCACTTGTTATTAAAACCCTGAACCACTTGGTATAAAACCCTTGAATCACTTGGTATAAAACCCCTGAACCACTTGGTATACAAACTCTGAACCAAAAATTTTCACTCTTCTTTTATTTTATTTTAATATTGATTTTTAAGTCTTTTTTTAAAATAAAATGGTTCATGAACCAATGCTATTTATTTGATGAACCACTACTTTTTATTTGATGAACCACTACTATTTAATAATATAAAATTTTCACTTTTCTTTTATTTTCTTGTAATGTATATTTTTAATTATTTATTTATTTTTGAAATAAAATGGTTCATATTATTTATTTTATGAACCAATACTATTTATTTGATAAATCACTGCTTTTTATTTATTTGATGAACCACTTGGTATAAAAATCCTGAACCACTTGGTATAAAACCCTGAACCACTTGGTATAAAACCCCTAAATCAAAAATTTTCTCTTTCTTTTATTTTATTTTAATATTGATTTTTAAGTATTTTTTTTTAAATAAAATGGTTCATGAACCAATGCTATTTATTTGATTAATCACTACTCTTTATTTGATGAACCACTATTATTTAATAATATAAAATTTTCACTTTTCTTTTATTTTCTTGTAATGCATATTGGTAATTATTTATTTAATTTTGAAATAAAATGATTCATATTATTTATTTTATGAACCAATACTATTTATTTGATAAATCACTACTCTCTATTTATTTGATGAACCACTTGGTATAAAAATCCTGAACCACTTGGTTTAAAGCCCCGAACTACTTCTCTTTATTTCATGAACCACTACTCTATATTTCATGGACCACTGAAATTTATTTCATGAACCACTTCTATTTATTTCGTGAACCACTTCGGTTTATATGTGCTAAACCACTTGGTATTAAAATCCTAAACCACCTGATATAAAAACCCTGAACCACTTCAGTTTTAAACAAGGGCAATAAACAAAAACTTATCATTAGTGCATTTTCTTTTTTAGAGATTCTATTATTTTAATTAATGAAATCCATGAATATTGTACCTACATGATACAATAAACTGATATTGTTACCTGTTGCATTTCATTACTGTTGACTAAAATTGTTGCTTTCAGAAGTACGGAGTATTTGAAACTTGATACATTCATCTGCTACCTTTATAAATAAAAATAGGCAGATCCTCGACGGAGATGCCAATCTTGGCGGAGAGTGGTGCGGCGCCAGGGGCGGTGAGCTGCGGTGGGGAGGTGGAGTCGGCGCTGGGGGTTGGGCCAGAGGAGGGAGAGGATGGCAAAGGGACGGGCGACGGTGATGGTGCCGCAGTAGAGGAAGGGATTGGAGTTGATCGGGAGCGAGGAGGATGGATTGGAGCTGATAAATTGACACAAACAATTGAGCTGATTAATTTGAAGAAACTAAACCAAAATTGACACACTTGAAGAACAGAGTTATCAATTATACTTGTAGCTACAGAAAATTTGCCAACAGATGTCCTTTGTGGAACAGACAGCCAAAACCAAATTGACACACACAAATACACAATTGAGTTGATAAATTTGAAGAAAACAGAGACGGAAAATCCAACAAATAAACCAAATTGAGACCAAATAGCTTCCTCCATAGTCTCCACGAACAAATTGAGGCCGGAGAGCAGATCTTCACCACCGTTATCGATCGAGATGAGAGCGCGCAGAGAGGAGGGAGATGATATTGATCGAGATGAAAGCAGCAATATACACTCGGAATCGCGATAGGTCGATTACGAAATCGATGATTGGTGGAATCATGGAATCAGATTGAGGAACTTAGGGTTAGGCTTTGATGAGGAAAGTGGCGGCGACGTGGAAGATGAGGTTGGGGTGAAGGATTTGAACTACTACGACTCTTTCAATTCAACAGAGAATCAAGTTTTGCCTTAAGCGAAGGACTTCGCCAGAATCCGGCACCGGAGAAGTGGTACCTCATCTCCTTCTTCATCTCATGTACTGTGATGCCGTCCATCTCCTCCTCATCCGTCGCACAGCGCGGCACAGGGGAGCGACGTATTCGAGGAGAACAGCTCACCGCCGTGTGAGAGCCACCGTCGTAGATTCGCGACGCCGTAGGGAGCGCAGCAGGCGGGGGCAAATCGGAGAAGCGGAAGGCGGCATGGGAGACGAGGGGAAGAGGAGTATAAAGGAAGAACGAGGCGCTTGAGCGTGTTTTTTTATTTTATTTTTCTTAATTAAATTTGATCAATAAAAATTCTTCTTTCCTTCTCACCGGACCGATTACTTCTCACTTAACCCTCCTATATATATATATATATATATATAGGATGGTTCATGGGTACTCATGCCTTATTGTGTAACATGAGAACACATCTAGGCCATTGATTTGGTGAAATGAATGGCTGAGATTAATATGCAATTTTGTTTTTTTTTAATTGAGAAAATTATGGGACCCACGTTTTTTTCTAGCCCACTTGCTGAATTGGGAGCGTGTGTGATGCACTCTCTTGGAATTATTCGATGTCATATCCGGATTATTCGATGGTATATATAGATTATTCGATTGTATGGACAAATTATGCAATGGTATCAACGGATTATGCGATGGTATCTGGATTTTTCTTTTGTTAACCTTTACAAGTGGTTGATTATTCAGTCGTTTTTTTAATGATTAATGATTATTCGGTGGTATATGAATAATTATTCGCTCGTATCGACAGATTATGCGATGGTATCTGGATTTTTTTGGTAGCCTTTAAAAACTATTCGATGATATTGCTAGATTATTCGATAGTATCACATAATTATTCGATGGTATCGATGCATTTTTCATTCATAATAAAAAAACTCATTAAGCACAAAATCGATCCATACAAATGAATAATTCGGCTTTTCCCCCGAATAACTCTGATTGAAGAATGACAGGTTCAAACTTACCTTCAATTAAATAACCATCATCCAACAATATCAAACAATCAATTTCACCATAAAAAACGATCGAAAAAGAAACAGCAAACCATACAAATTTTGGCACCAAGCCCTTGCAGGCCAGAAACGAGCACATTGGAAGCGAAAAGCCTTCGCATCGTCTCGCGACCGTAGACCGCGAGTTGTTGGCTGTGCAGATCCTCGTCGATATCCATCGGATTGCCGGTAGTCCTGTCACCAAAAGTCATGATCGAAGGCTCAGATTCAGTTCCTCTGCCGTTCTTGCCGATGCTCGTCCCGTTAGCAGTGCTCGACATACAAATTCTGCAACAAAGGAGATATTAATATTACAACACAAATTCAAAGAAAACATATAAAACAAGCGATAGCAAAAATTAAAAACAACGTTTTTTAAATAAAATAAAATCAAAATTGACTTCTTTTGATATATAAAGCGGTGAGTATTTTGAATCTGAAGTCAATCACGAACAAAACAAGAGCATGCCTACAAATTAATCAATGAAGCAGTGATCCTTTTGATTTTGACATCGATTCCCCATTTGAATCCATGTACGGTGATTTTTTACATTAAAACTGAATAAGTTGAAGAACACTAAACCCTAAATTGAATCCGATTTCGGAGAGAGAAAGAGAAAGGAACCTTGTAGCTCATACATGCCGGCGACGGGGGTTTCGGAGATGCGAAGGCTTTTCGCTTCCAATGTGCTCCTTCTTCTTGCGAAACAGATTCCGAATCTTCCGAAACCCCCCTCCGGCATTCACATCGGCGCCGAATTGCCCTCACGACGGCCTTCAACTCGACTTCCCATCGCCGGAGTCGCATCCTCGCCTTCGCCTTGCCTCGGCGCCGAATTGCCCTCGTCGCCTTTGCAATCGTTGCTCGCCGCTTTCGTATCGCCGCCGCCCTCGCCTCCTTCAAATCCGGGCTTAGAACGCCGGCCACCTTCGCTGGAGGAGATCGCCGGAGGAGATTGTTCGTTTCCGCCTAATCTCCGGAGTCCTGAGTGCTCGAAGCCTTCACTTTCATCGCTGCTTCGTCGATCTCTTTCTCTTTCCTTTATAGCAGAAGCACAATTGTGGATTAGGGTTGGGGTGGGTGGTTACACGCGCTTATTATAGAGGTGATGTTGTTTTTTTTCTATTTTAATTTTCAATTAATTAATATTAAGAAATAATCTCAGCCATCCAATTTCCCTAAATCAATGGATGAGATTTGTTCTCATGATACATTTTAAGGGCTGTTCTCATATGATCTATCCTATATATATATATATATGTATGTATATATAGAGTATGGATCATAAGTACTCACCTCTTATTGAGTATCAAGTACACAAATCTAGGCCATTCATTTACTTGATCGGATGGCTGAGAAAAATTGGGCCTTATCTGATTTTTTTTAATTAAAAAAACGTGGGGCCACATTGGGTATTGTGTTAATTGCCCAGACTTGAGCGCGTGTACCCACCCACCATCCATCAGTTGGCCATCCGCTTCACGCTTTATAGGAAAGAGAAAGTCGTTTGAACTTCTATATGTATGAGGAGAGGAAGTGAAGAATCGCCATCGCTTCATCGCTTCATCGGGGTCGCTTCATCGCCAACCCTTCAAAGCTTTCACTCCAATGGATTCAGGTATAGTTCTATCGAAATTGAAATCAATCGTCGTTTGTCTAGGGTTGAAGTTTCGATACTTGAACTGTGCGATTGAAATAGATATTGCTTAATTTTAATCTGTAATGAAGTTTTGTTACTTGAGTAATGGATTCAGCATGTCAACTCTCCCCCCCATCTTCCTGTACTGTGCGATTGTTCTTATTGTACTGTGCCCTTGTTCTTCTTGTACTGTGCGATTATTCAATTTTAATCTGTAATTGTAATCCGTTATCCTTGTACTGTGCGATTGTTGGTCTTTAATTATGTACTGTGAGATTGGGTGTGAGATTTTTGATTATATAATTTTAATATGTAATTTTTGATTGAGTACTGTGACCAATTATAAATTTTTGATTATGTACTGTGAGATTGGGTGTGAGATTTCTATGACTTAGCATTGAGTATTCAGGGGTACAATCAGTTTTTTTTTCCCCTATATGTATTGACTTAGATTTTTCGATGACGGATTGACCAATTATAAATATTAATTTTCGTTGATTTAGATGGTGACAATGGACGCGATTGGGATGTCGACAATATTGACGGGAAGGATGAGATTGATGCTATGGAATTTTTGTTTGAGCATGCAACAACGGATGATTTGCAAGTCGGTTTCGATCAAGCACAGTCCCCTGGTAAAACGAAATATTGGGTTCCTACTTGTGTCGAATCAGTAAAACCATCGCTGGGGAAGAGGTTTCCAACTGTTGAAGCAGGGAAGCAGTTTTATAAGAATTATGGTGCTCTAGTTGGATTTGACGTGAAGATGGCTGGATCACGGGATGCTGATGACGGGACTGTATTGCATCGATACTTGAGGTGCAATAGGTCAGGTTTTGCTCGATCAAAAAACATACAAGGAAAGCGGAAAAGACTATCTAACCGGGTAGGATGCAGGGCTCACATCTATCTAAAGTTTAAAGGGCTTGATGGGTATGAAATAACCGGCATGGAGGATCGTCACAACCACGAATTAATGCAGCAGGGGTCTAATCAGTTTCTAAAGTCACATCGAAAGTTAGATTTCGGCCATCAACGATTCATGGTCAATTGTGCTAGGGCAAATTTGGGTCCGGCTATGGCTCATCGCTTAATGAAGGAAGCAAGGCAAGGTGCCAGCCATGGAGGTCCAATGATTCAAGATTTGAAGAACTTTAAGCGCGATGTCATGGCGTATATCTCAGGAGCTGATGCCCAAATGGTTATTGATAGGTTTTTGTTGAAGAAACAATCGTCATCTGCATTCTTCTTCGACCACGCTGTAAACCAGAAAAATCAGTTGGTTATGTTGTTCTGGTGTGATCCTATTGCGAGGGCAAATTACGCTGCATTTGGTGATGTGGTGTCATTCGACTCAACGTATCGATCGAACAAGTAAGATGATACACCCCCTATAGAAAGTAGTTTAATTTCTTGAAACAAATTTGTTGGTGATTTCTATTTACCAATCGTTATTGTGTACCATACAGGTACAGTATGGTGTTTGCACCATTTACGGGCATGGATAATAACCGCAAATCTGTTACATTTGGGGCTGGTTTATTACTGCACGAGGACAAGCCCTCATACAAGTGGTTGTTCGAGAGGTTCCAAACGGCAATGGGCAAGGACCCCCTGGTGATTGTGACCGATCAGGATCCATCAATGAGGGAGGTCATACCCGTTGTGTTTCCAAATACGCGTCATCGTTTTTGCATGTGGCATATAATGATGAAAATACCAAAGGAGGTAAATATTTGTTCATACAACCCCTTTCAATTAGCGATATATATTATCAAACAATCTCGAGATACCATCGTATAATCTTGAGATACCATTGAATAATTGCAATATACCATCGTATAATATGTACATACTATTGAAGGTTCTCATAATACTATCATCATTATCTCGACATATCTACAGAGTATTCATCTTTGTTTTATGTACATTTATTACAGGTCCCAAGAGAAGTTTGTAGTATTAAGGAGTTCCGCCAGCAGATTAACAAATGTGTGTGGAGCTACGAGATCACCGTTGCAGAGTTCGAGGAAATGTGGAATGCAATGATAGTGGAGTTCTCACTAGAGAAAAACAGTTGGCTCGCTCTTATGTATAAGGTGAGGGCCAATTGGATCCCAGCGTATTTCAGAGATGTACCAATGGGCGGCTTAATCCGGACAACTTCTATATTCGAGTCAGCAAACAGTTTCTTCGGGGGTTATTCGAGCAGACATTTTAGTCTTGTTGAATTGATGATGCATTTTGATGGTGCTATGGACGCTCAGAGGCACGCTCAAGCTAAGCTAGATATGGAGACAGCCACCTTGGTTCCTAAGTATGAGACGCGCCTTCGAATTGAGAAACATGCAGCATCAGTGTATACGTCGAAGGTGTTCTCTAAGGTCCAAAAAGAGATCTCTGATTCGGTGACTTATTGCAATGTTATCAATGAGGTAGTTGATGGTCAAGGGAAAACACATGTTGTGGAAGAGGAAGATGTTGGTACCTTTCAAGTGTCATATGACTTGGTAAGCCAAATTTCTACTTGTAAATGCAATACCTTCAACCGGGTTGGTATCCCTTGCGAACATATATTTGCAACATACAAGTACATGGGTTTTAAGAAAATACCGGATGCGATGGTTAAAGCAAGGTGGACAAAGCAAGCAAGAGCGTTGGCAAATGCTTTTCTTGATGATGAAGTACTAAAACAATCAGCAGAGATGGAAGCAAGAAAGGCTCTTGTCAATAGGATGTGGGGTAGCATATACTCCACCGTTGGCCTTGTTGAGGATGATATGGATCTCATAAAGGATTTTATGAAACTTATGGTAGACAGAAAGCCATATTACATGGAGAAGGCTGCTGAGTCTTCAGCTACTGTTCCGGACAAAACGGGTTTTGTTGAGAAGTATGTTGGGGTGAAGCCGCCCAAGGAAGTCACTATTGAACCCCCACCCCAAGCAAAGAACAAAGGCCATCGATTGAAGGGGTCACTAGAGAAAGCGACTGAGAAGACTTCTAAGTCGACTTTGAGGAAATGTGGAAGATGTGGGAACATGGCTTACCATGATAAGAGAAATTGCAAGGTCAAACTGTCCGGCAAAGGGAAGGAGAAAGTTGGGGAAGTTGAGGAAGAAGAGGAGGAATTTATGGAGGCATCGACTGATGAAGATTTCGACGACGGTAGTCAGTGACCGTGAAGAATGTTTTGGATGGTGGATTATATTTTGCTAGTGTCCTTTATTAAGTGGTATTATATGCCTAGTTTTGGTAATTGCACTCTGATTATATTTTGCTTGTTTTCAGTACTCTTGTTCTACGAATGGTATTCGATGGTATACTGCGATTATTCGATGGTATACTACGATTATGCTATTGCATCCTAGCATTTATGCTATGTTATCATGCATTTTTTAAAGACAACTTTTGATTATTGAATGACATCGGTTGCTCATTATTTTATTATAAACATGGCTTATATTATATTATCTAAGGATTACCACAAGTAGTTGTGGTAGATGCACTTGTAAGATGCTTTGGAGGGTGGATTTAAACACATTTAAAGATTATGCTATGGTATTCGATGGTATACTACGATTATTCAATTGCATGTAAAGATTATGCTATGGTATCGTATGGATTTTACCAAGGATTACCACAACTAGTTTTATGGATGCACTAAAGGGTATTCGATGCTATGCTTTGGAGGGTGGATTTAAACACATTTTATATTCCTAGTTGTGGTAAGAACGCTTTGGAGGGTGGATTTAAACACATTTTATATACCTAGTTGTGGTAAGAACACTTAAGGGGTAAGGGTATTCGATTGTATTCTACGATTATTCAGTTGCATCTTAAGATTATGCTATGCTATCCTATGGTTTTTTAGACGGTATTAATTATCCCGAGTAAAGATTTGCCTGATGCTAAGGTTTTTTAAGCAAACTGCCCTAAGGTTTTGTATCTATTACAACATTATAATCGGAGAACACACTCAACAACTAAATGAATTGCAAATAGCACTTACCCATCATTACAAAGCTTCATTACAAAATAGCTTGCCGACAAAATTTGGCAAACTACTATCGATTGCCTATCATTCGGTATAGTTAAAGCTTAAAGCTTCGTACTTACCCATCATTACAAACTACACAAAATTGGCAAACTACTATCGAGTGCCTCATAAAACTAAGGAATTGTTCGTGGGAATGGTACCGTTGAAGCCCCCTACTGGACGTACTTGGTCTACATTACACAACCCAACATGCCATAATAGATACAAAACCCAATGTAGCCGACAAAAACGATAATAGATATATAACCTAACCAGGCAATCTTAGAGAACTAGTGCCCGATTTTTCACCCACAACGCTCTCGTAGTTGATGTACATTGCCCCCTTCTGGAATGCATTCATGACTTTGTCTTTCTCATTGTTCAAATGCGAAGTCAGCAAGCAATGCACATACTTCGACCACAAAGAGTTTATGTTCTTCCGACTTCTTCCACCTTTCAACCCGCATTTCCAAGACAAGTCCCCCTTGTAGGTCTCCATGTGCTTCATCGCATATAATCCAGAATCCTTCCCGGCCGAATTCACCATCCAATCCAACTTCAAAACCTTAGGGCAGTTAGCTTTATTGGTTTTGTTGCATAGTGCGATCTGCCCATCTTCACGGAGGAGGTATACCAAAAGTTTGCGCTGCATCACAAATGTATTCGTGCATTAGAGTATATCATATAAATCTTCTAATATCATAATACTATAAATCTTATAATATCATAATACTATCAAATAATATCGAGTTACAATTGCATAATTTCTTAATAGTACCGAATAATCTCAAGATATCATCGAATACCTGACTCCACATACATACTTACCAGCCTCAAGAACACATGTAGGTAGCTTTTATCATATTCAGACCCCCTTGCCTTCGAGCTATCTAGTATCTCTGCAGTGCCTCGTTTGAGATGGAAGCATATCACATAGTATTCCCCTTTGTCATATATGGGGAACATTATCTGCGTATATATCGCTACTGATTACCAAATATACGAATAAAATGCAGCTGTATCAATTGTATATATATATATATATATATATATATATATATACACGATTGAATGATGTTATATAAACATACCATATCCAGGTCGCTATGGTTCAATTTCCCATTTGGAACTGCCTCGTAGAATCTCATAAAGAACTTCGTTTCCAAGTTTTCATCCACATCCTCACCTGGTGGTATGTCTATGACTGTACCGTACTACAATATAAAAGTTCTACCACACATTAACATTGACGTTTATATGGAATAGAACATTTCGGAGGGAAGACGTATTAATTATTCGAGAGTTTACTGTCACACTTGGCGGAACGAAGTATATATAAGGGGAATTGGGACTTCGCCTTGACTCTTCATGATTCAACCTTAACGCCCACACATCGAGCACACGAATTGGTATGGTGTCCTCTAGCAGCGCCATCATATCTTTACTCGTCAACGTGAAGTTTATCCACACAGTGCCTTCTCCTTTAGAGTGCGCGAACAAGATTTTCCTTTGGAACATCCATTAAATATCATATAATATGCATATATATTCTAATATAGTTAACAACATATAACCTAGTACATAATTGTGTAGGCACTCACTCATTCTGTATTTCCTTTAGTATGTTTACCACCATATTCTGTTCTTTTGTGTTTTTCTGCTCGGGGTCAACATGTCTGCGCACGTATGGGCTGATCTCAGTGATTGACGGTTTAACCCCTCTCCTTGGCCTAGGTGTGGCGAAGTCCGTTACAGTTGACGTAAGTGGAATCAATCTAACAGGCCTGTCAGCTCTTCCCCCTTCCTTTTCCTAAATACAAAAACGGCAATATAATCGAATAACCCTTGCTATTTGATCGAATAATGTACCTATTTCATGGCATGAATATCCAAATTACCTTATTGGTTGGAGGGTTCACCCCTCGCCATGTTTTGGGTTGTTGCATTTCAGTTCCACTTGTATGTTGGACTTCTTTGCCCTGTCAAACGCCCAACCACCAACCACAACATTATTTCATTTCAAATATTCAATACCAGTTTACCTATTATATAGCATGACTGTATAAAGTACCTTATTGGTAGGAGGGGTTACACCTTTCCATGTTTTGGGGGGTTGAATATCAGATTCAATTGTAACCGCGACTTCTTTACCCTTAACCTGCCAAACGATGAAGCATTACATGACTCTCTTCACTATATATTCGCATCAAGCAAACAAGACACCACATATTATTTGCATACCACCCAATATTCCATAAACACAAATTATTCGATAGTATCATGAGATTATTCGATAGTATGAACAAATTATTCGATAGTATATACAGATTATTCTACACTATGTATAGATTTTTCGATGGTACAGATTTGTAGTTTTTAAATAAGTTATAATATTGAATAGTAATAGTTACCTCTCCCTTTGTAGCCACCGTTCTTCTATCAATGCTTTCAATGTTTTCAGTCGCCTGCAATCAAGAGACATTCGATAGTATGAACAAATTTGAGGTTGGGAACTCCTAACGAGAGACATTTGTGTTTATAATTTCATGTGGGAAACTCATAACTGTTACCTCTTGTGCAGGAGCGGGGGGATCATCAAGTCCTTCAACCAGTGGACCCGTCGATGCCATATGCTCCCTTCTCAGTTGTCCTACTACAACGGACACCGGATCCTCGAGTTCGATTTCACATCCAAGAATACCCAAACTACATGATGGTCGTCCGTTCCTTTCCGCTACTAGTTCAGCCCTTGCTTGTAGTGCATCGTCGATGAGTTTCATAGTTTCTATGAACTTTGGATCATTGAAGAAAGATTGGGTCCCTTGGGACAACGAACTTGTCGCAGGGGGGGTTGGCATTCCATCTAGCCCGGTCTCTTCTGGATAACCTCTACCAACGATAGTTGTCCCCAATTCATAGCAAGCATGGACCTGGGGATCTGACATCAGCTCATTTGGAATGTTCTTCAACAGCTCCACAAACTGCTTCATCTTTATGCTCAATTCAACGGCTACATTGACCAACTGCTCGTACTGTACCTGTAGGTTAAACTCACTTCTATAATCGAGTAGATGTATATGAATAATTCTTCATTACGTACTGAATAATAGACATGTCACACATAATTCATTGGTAATGCACATCATAAAGTCCCTATTACTAACCATGGAATAATGTAGTAATATATTGAATATTTGCTTAAAATGGATTCAGTTTTTTGTACCTCATTTCTGCCAAAAGAACCCTCACTTGGTTGCACTTCAATCGGCGGATCAACAGAACCCTCAATTGGTTGCACTTCAATCAGCGGATCAACAGAACCCTCAATTGGTTGCACTTCCATCGGTGGATCAATTCGGCCTTTGCCGAACCCACCACTTTCCATTTTGCCTTTTTCCCTTGTTGACAATAAGGTGTCAGTCCATCCTTTCAATACAGGTATGAGTCTGGGAACATGTCGTTCTCCTTGATTGACTACCCTGTCTGCGTACAATAGCTGCGATTTCACATATAATGAATTGGTTAGTTTTACATAAATTGTACTTCACATAAGAGAATGAATTTACATAAATTATACTTCACATACCACTAAGAATATAACTGAACCTTCGAAGAACCCCTTCCTCTCTGATCCATATTTCAATTTTGCCTTAACCAAACTCGTCAGCAGAAACTGGCACCAATTCAAACCCTTCACTGAATCAACACTGTCCATGCCCCTAACTAAACGTTGGGTGACTCCGCCACTCTGCTGGCTGCTAACTAATGTGCTATCAAACAACACCATGAAATTTTGCTCGAACTGCAACCCCCCATCATCCCCGCTCAACATTGCATTACCTACTAATGCAGGCCTCAAGTATGCATATTGTTGTTCGAATTGCAATCTCCATCCCTCAAGTACCTCTTTGTTCTCATTTTGGCCCTTCAACACAACTGGATTGCCTCCTATAGGAATCCCCAAGCATCTATGTACGTCGACATCGGTAAGTTCTATGCTTCTTCCGTCATCAAACTCAATGCTGCACTTATGTGGGTTGAAGTGGTGGACTACCCAAGAAGCCAAGGAAAGTGGTTGCTTCTTCACCTCTAAATCCAATAGTGAGCTGAACCCAATGTGTTGCAATGTCTTTAGTTGTCTCTCATTACCATCCTTTGTTTTCAACTTATGTATTGCATCGACAAATGTGCTTGGCGACGATCTTATATCCAACGGCTGGTACATCGCCATTTTCCCCCTTGTATTCAACCTTGGTTTTTTAGTCACTTCGGGCTGCGTTGTTTCAGAATCTGGGGTTATAGGTACTGGTGATTCAGTGGGTATCTGGGTATCGGTAAGTGTTACTGCAAGAGGACCATCTGCATTAAATATAACAAGTTTAGGCACTGCTTCCATATTAAACAAATTGAATTTATAAACTTTTTCATGTTGGTGGTCATGATATACCTTTGACTAATGTTGCACTTGTCCGTGCTCTCTTTGTCCGTGCTCGGTGTCGGGTTGATGGTCCTGGGTTGTTCTTCTTTGCATGCTTAGACTTGCGTGGCTCATCCACAAAGTCATCCTCGCTATCAGCTGTATAAACTGCCCTTTTCTTAGTTGATCGGTCGGAATAGGAGTCTGACTCTGAACTCTTTCCACCTCTTGGGGTGGCTTTCCCCTTTCCCTTGCTTTTGGTAACTGCATAAAAACGACACAATCAAGATCATCAATTACCAACCCAACTAAACATACACAATGAAGATCCTCAAATACCAGCCTTAAACATAATACTTAATAGACATACATATCGATCTGCATAACGTTTGCTTATACCCGATTAAAGCTTAAAATCCCATCAAAATTCTCAAACACCATCAAACCTCTAAAAGTAAACATACGTATGCACAAACAACCATCTACAACTGCATAATATGGGTTGACACCGGAATACAGCTTCACAGTCAATCAAAACCCTCCCAAATAAGCATACTTACACATTACCAACCAGCCATAAACATCCATATACTACTGAATACACAACCACATACATCTGCATAATCCTTTTATATCAATAAAACCCACGTTTTGCCACTATCACTCAAAAACATGAACATTTTTTGGCACTTTCAACCAGAGTAATCAATATTCAATCAGAAACACAAGGAGTAATCAATACTCAAAACCCATTATTCAATCAGAAACACACGGAGTAATAAAAATCCCTAAATCAAAACACAAGGAGTAATCAAAACCCTAAATCAAAACCCACAAGAACAACGAAGGTAGAAGCAACGAAGGTGGAATCAAACACACGGAGTAATCAAACAGTAGAAGCAAAATCGACAACATCCAAGATCAACGAAGGTGGAAGCAACGAACAACAACTGGAAAACGACATTTTAATACCACACTAACAACAACTGGAATCATCAAATCCCCAAATCCCCAAAATCGGAAACATCAAATCCCCAAAATCGCCCAACCACGAACAACAACTGGAGAATCGACACTTTTAATAACACACTTGCCCATTTCAGAAATCGCGGGATGCAGACGAATACGGACTGCTTCAAATCAGCCTCACCGAGCTTGAAATGGCCGACACCAGTAGCTCCTCCACCCACTTCGGCTCCGATTCCCACTTCGGCTTGAAATCGCCGAGCTTGAAATCGCCGAACAACGAAGGTTGAAGCAACGAACAACAGATGAATACGGGCCGCACTCCGATTCCCACTTCGGCTCCCCCGCCAGTCGCCGCCGGTAGCAGCGCCTCAAAGGATTAGGGTTTGGGTTCTTGCTCTTCGAATCGACGATGGATGACTCTTCGAATCGCCGATGGATGACTCTTCGAATCGCCCTTCGCGCTCTCTCTCTTTCTTCTGGACAGAGAAGTCGCGATAGTGGGGTAGGGTTTGAGCTCTTGCTTTCACGCGCGAGGGTTAAGACTGGTTTGCTATTTTGGGGGTTTTTTCTTTTCAATCCCAGCCATCCGATTCAATATAATCAACAGCCTAGATTTGAGTACTTGATACACAATAAGGGGTGAGTACTCCGGATCCAACCCCTGTATATATATATAGGGTTTGCTTCAAAGGTAAAAAGTCCTTAACGTGTAAAATTGGCTTAACGTGTAAAATTAGTTTTTTTTAATGGAGAAGAGCCGAACCGGACCTGTTTTTTAAAAAAAAAACTCTGAACCCACTCATTTCTCCTATGTTTGTTCATCGGTCTCCTCCGTCCGCTCCCATGACGCCGCTACCTCTCTGCTCCCTCTCTTCTCGCACTCTCCCTCGCTCGCTTGCTCTCGCCCTCGCACTCTCCCTCGCTCGCTCGCGCTCGAACTCTCGCTCCCTCTTTGCTCACAATCTCCCTCGATTGTGGACTAATTAGGGATTTGACTCCAATTTTAATTAGGGATCTAAGCTCTGAAATCCTTGGCTGACTTCGGCCGCCTCCAGATCGAGCTCGCCGAGGTCGAGATGCCCAGTATCATGGCGTGCCGCACTGAATGGGATCGTCGGAGGTGAATCTGGTCGGATTCCTTGATGACCAACCGACCTGTAAGGTACTCTCTCTCCATCTCAATTCTAGGGTTCTTTAAAATTTGAGTAATTTTGCAGTTTGAAACTCTCAGTTGCTAGGGCTCAATCTTCTTAATCTCTGGTAGTGTCTCTGCCTCTCAATCTTTCTGATTTCAAAACATTTAGAAACTTTAGATTCGAGTGATTAATAGGGTCATTTGGTGCGTTTAAGAACTTAATACAGAGATCAACTTGGGTGGCTTTGAATTTAAATGTGATTTGTGATATCCTGAAATTAGCTATTCATTAATTGAGATTGTTTTGGATCTTATATCTGATTATCAGTGCACTGCAATCAGGGAGAAAATAGTAAGGGTTTGATTTCCATAAACTTTGCTAAAAAATTATATGTATGTTCATCAGTTCATTCACTGTACTTGTCTGAGATAAGCTGAGACCCTCACTTAAGAAACGAAACTGAATAAAGATGTGATTTTGCATTGGCAATTTGTGAGCTCAATGATGTAAAAAAAATCCATAGCACATCGTTGAGTTAGAACTATACACTTGATTTCTTGGATTGGAAATCTGTTACAAAGTGCAGAAGTTGATTTCTTTGGATCCCCCTATAGCTGTCAGCTAGTAATGATACATAACATAGAGCAAGATTCGATATGATAGCTGCCATCTAAACTGGCACCAGCTATGTCGTCAATTCATTGATCATACATATATGTGTAAAAATGATACAGATTTTGCGTCGAAGGTTCACTAAACCAGACACTCGTGCAAAGGAAAGATTGTCTTATGTGTGACGTTGCGGATGAACCAGGAAGTACGAGGGATATACTAGGAAACGAAATCAGTGCTACCGAGGGCTCCCTTGTTGCAGGTGCAGTTGGGACCATAATGCAAGGCAGTGGCTTCAAAGATTTCAGTCAATCCTTCCGTCTTCCTACATCTTTCCTTGGTTTGAATGATGACGTCTCTGATCTCTCCTACATTCGTCATCCAATGAGGTAACTTCAACGTTTACATGTCATTGTTTCTTCTGATCTATGGCCTATGTGGTTGAGTATTCGGTTCTTGCTAATACACATGTGTCTTTAGCTACCCTGCATTAGGAACCATATTAAAGATAATACAGTTATGCAACCGGAACCTCTAGCCCTATTAACTATGAAACTATCATCAGCTACTGCATCAATTGTGTTTTTCTCTTCCTTTTTTGTTTACTTATCTTGAAGATTTGAAGTGGTGAAATGGTGACTTGGTGGTTTTTACTATTTATTGCGGACAAAATCAATGCTGCCAAGATAAATTGTTGGCTCTCCTTCCTCAATATGTTTGTTAAATTTCATTTGTTGGCTGTTTAGATTAACCATTACGGCATTAAAGTTTTTTTTGGGTGTTGTAAAGTGGACTTCATGTGCATATGGTTGATAAAGAGGTTATATGTGTTGATTACATACAATTTCATTTCACATAGTCTCAGCTTGTCACTATCTCCTTTTATACTATGAATCCTTGATTGCATTTGATTGAAAGGTTGAATCATGGTCGTACAGAAGCTACTGGTCAATCAACCATCTTATATATATTCGTATTTATATATTACAAAGAGACAGAGGTACTTCCTATTCCTAGTATGGAAATAAGAAGAGCATAGTCCTTGTATTATTGTTTGTGCCATGTATGATGTATGAACTCACTCACTCACTCTGTCTCAGTGAGCTGAGTTGTTTGTGGTGTGCGAAGCCGAAAAGATGGTAGAGGTGGAGCTCGCAACACCAAGGAGGTCGTCAAAGCATTCAAATTGGTGCAGCAATGTCAACTGCTGCACTGCACTACATTTGCTAGTCAGATTCATCATCAAAAACAGACCTTCCTTCTTAGATTCCCACTCAGAAAACCAGTACCCAGAAATGCCAGGGACTGACACCTTCCAGAGACAGCTGCAGAAGCTGTTTGAACTCCATGATTCAGGCCTTGATCAGGCACTCATAGATGCCCTTCCAGTGTTCCACTACAAAGAGATCATGGGCCTCAATAGCAGCTGGTGCATTCTTGTCCTAGCAGCACTGTAATTGATCTATCTAGTTTAGATATCATGATATTTATATATGGGAAGATATTAAACTGAGAACATCCCTTTCTTACAGGTTGTGAAGCTAAACACTGTAATTGATCTATCTAGTTTTGCCTCAGCTTATGAATGTGGATGCTTTGATTACCGTTTTATGATTTTAGCTTCATATATAGCCGGGCTTATTGTAGGCTATAATGTCATGTATTTTTTCTATTTTATAAAGAAACTTTATAGCCCGAGCCAAATATGACCGGACTCTAAAGTCATGCATCAAATAAAATAGATTAATTTTGGTAATTTGACAATTTAATCTCCAAAAAGCTTGGATAATCAATAGTCATGCCAAACAAGATGTTCAATTTTAAGCTAGATTATAATCTTGAACTAGATTAAAATTTTTATCTAGATTATAATCTTAAGCTAGAATATAATCTTAAGCTAGATTAAAAAATGTGCATGTCAAACACGCCCTTAGTGGTTTTTGCACTAAAGCCTATTAGCTCAAAATGGTAGAGCATTGTGCCTACGCACAAAGATGCGGGTTCAAACCCCGCATAGGCTATATATGTTTATCGCTTAGAAGTACGATGTTTCTCTTCATGAATAAGAGTATAAAGTGCAAAAATAAAATCGTAATGTGCAAATATAAGAACATAAAGTGCAACTGTGAAGTGCATTTGTGCAACTGTGAAGTGCGTTTGCGCAACTGTGAAGTGCATTTGCGCAACTGTGAAGTGCATTTGTGCAACTATATATGTTTATCGCTTAGAAGTTCGATGTTTCTCTTCATGAATAAGAGTATAAAGTGCAAAAATAAAATCGTAATGTGCAAATATAAGAACATAAAGTGAAACTGTGTAGTGCATTTGTGCAACTGTCAAGTGCATTTGTGCAACTGTGTAGTGCATTTGTGCAACTGGGAAGTGCATTTGTGCAATTTTAAAGTGCATTTGTGGAATTTTAAAGTGCTTTTGTGCAACTTTTAAGTGCAAATATAAGAACATAAAGTGTGAAAATAAAATTGTAATGTGCACATTTAGAATACAAGTGTGCAAAAGTATGATACAATTGTGCAAATTTAAACTACAATTGTGCAAAAGTAAGATACAATTGTGCAAAAGTAAGATAGAATTGTGCAAAAGTAGGATACAATTGTGCATAACTAAGATTATAATGTGCATGATTAACAATTTGCGATTGTTGCGCTCTTGTCTATTATGTAACCTATGTGGGATTTGAACCCACATCTTTGTGCAAATGCACATTGCTCTACCAATTGAGCAAATAGGCTAAATTATGATTTTCATGCTAAAATAGAAGAACCTAATCAACCTAAAGCATATCGCAATAAAATTCTAAAATCCAGTTAGCTCATGATTCACAAACAATTTGACAATGCTATGAACATGAAATTAGCTCCAAATCAACCCAACAACACAACCATATCATCAATTTCAGTCAATTTGGCTTTTGACAAAAAACCCTAAATTCTAAAACATATCGCAATATAAAATTCTAAATTTCAATTAGCTCATGATCGATAAACAATTTGACAATGATATGAACATGAAATTAGCTCAAAATCAACCCAACAACACACCCATATCATCAATTTCAATTAATTTGGCTTTTGGCAAAAAGCCCTAAATTCTAAAACATATCGCAATCTAAAATTCTAAAATTCAATTAGCTCATGATCCATAAACAATTTGACAATGATATGAACATGAAATTAGCTCAAAATCAACCCAAAAACACAACCATATCATCAATTTCAATCAATTTGGCTTTTGACAAAAAGCCCCAAATTCCGCTCCTAAATCAAACCCTAGATTTTCAATCTCAACCTAAATCATTCAAACAATCTAAATAATTATAATAAACAATTTTAGGGTTAGAAATCATACCAAATTCGAGTTGAAACAAAGAGAAAATCGGGTTTTCGAAGGTATATCGAGCCAAAAATGTCGAACAGTTCTGTCGGGAGAGATGGGCTCGGTGTGAGCTCGACTGGGCTCGAACCATGGGGGTTCCGGTCTCGGGGGGTGTGCCTGAGGGAGGGGGTTCGAGCTGGTAGGGGCTGGTGGCCGGAGGTGGCTCGTGGGTGGCGTGGGAGGCTGACAAGCGAAGCTGCTGGTGGCTCGACCGTGCAGCGATGAGGTGGGCGCGTCGGGGCAGCAGATGGCTCGAACAGGGCCACGTCTAGGCTCGAGGGTGCGCACAACGGTGGGCTCAAGTGCGGCTAGGGGTTGGTGGCCGGAGGTGGCTCAAGGTGGGTGTGGGAGGCCGAGAGAGAAGGCCGACATGTGGTCTCCGTTTGAAATCCGATGGGTGAGCGCGCTTTGATTAAAAAAAATAAATTTTACACGTTAAGCATATTTTACACATTAAGGAGTTTTTACATTTTAGCTCATGATTCGCCGACCCCTATCACTAACACTAACACTAGTACAAACACCAACCACCCCCAACTCCGCCACCGCCACCCACCCACCCACCCCACAAAAAATTGGGTGAATTTGACAGAAAGGACAACGGAAAGCCCATGATGTCGGAGAGTACAACGGAGAAAATCAGAAAGGATAACAGAGGCCAAGGAGGAGAACGAAGGCGCCGCCGTTCCATCGGCCTCCTCCGCCACTTCGTACTTCAGAGGGAGCGCCGCTCGGAAGGGAGAATAGGCCAAATCGGAAAGGAGGACGGAAAGGAGAACGGAAGCCAAGGAGGAGAACGGAAACGTCGCCTTTCCGTCGGCCTCCTCCGCCGCTTAGTACTTCAGAGGGAGCGCCGCTCGACCACTTCTCATTGGATGCCCAGATCTCTCTTCTACCAAGCTCTCAAGACCTCTCAGATCTCTTTTGCTCTCTCTATTTTGCCTAACAATATCAAATTTCGATCTCTCTCATGGCGGATCTCTCGATTTGTCCCCTCGAGTTCTCTCTCACCATAGATATGAAGCCGCCGATGCCGCTCTCGCCTCTTCTGCTCTCCCCTCGGTCTTCGGCTCCGAGATCCCCTTCAAATCGCCTCCTCTGGTGCTTTCGAAATCCAGATCCCCCTTCCTCGCTCCACACGACGAAGAAGATGACGGTGGTTTACTGGTTTAGGATTCTATTTCCCAATCTTCACGCACCAGACGCTACAAGGGTTGAGTATTAGATAACCTTTTCATTTTTTTTTTTTAAAAAAACGGGACATGTGTCACAATCTCATCCTTCCATTTCATTTACATCAAAGGTTAGGATTTGTGTACAAGGTACACCCTAAGGCTTGTGAACAATAGATCCATACTCTCTCTCTCTCTCTCTCTCTCTCTCTCTCTCTATATATATATATATATATATATATATATATATATATATATATATATATATATTTGCTAGATCTTTGCAGCTGATTCACAATACAAGAGATTTTTTGTGATATCCTTCTCAACCGAGTGCAAAAAAATCCATGAGATGGCCATGTCATTGCACCTTTGCCATTGCGCGTACATATATTGGAGATCCAATTTCTGACCTCTCACAATCTCCGCGGCCGGTAACATATATAATCCATCTTATTCTTAGCAGTTAGCAAAACTTCCATTGATCTCTTCCAGTGGTAGTAAATCGATCATTGTGGGGTTTTGTTGCTAGAGAATAATGCGGTTTATCTTAGTGGTAAAGGTGCGAGACTCTATTAGGATCAACTCTATGGCCTTCGACTTCTCCCACGGAACCTCTAGAGCTAAAACATTCGTTTGAATTGCTCATGGCTCTGTGATGTGTCCCAACCTCTTTCATTGATTGTCCAAGAGAAGGAAGCTAGAGGCCATCACTAGTACAATATAGGGAATAGAGCACAGTATATTCGGAACGATTTTCTAAAACCGTGCTTAATAATTTTTTTAAGCACGGTTATATATGTAAATCGTGTTCCAAGTAGAAAGAAAAAAAATTTAAACGCGGTTTTAGGTGGAGACCATGGTAAACCATACATTATAGAGCACATGTCTTATCTGAGGAGGAAAAATTCAACCCGTAAGAATGAAATCTGGATTGTGAGTGAACAGAATTGCTCATTTATTAAATGGCTTCAACAGAGAATACTTGATCAGCAAAGAACTTCACCTCAATCAGTTTCAGACACACGTACTGAGATTGAGATGGTTGTCCAAAGGACTTATTCCAGATGCAACTACCTTCTCGACATATGAGATAAATGCCTACACTTTTTACACAAAGTCTCATGATGATAAAAGAACAATGCAGAATAGTGGAGTCACATTAGTAACTCAAGCGATGCATATAGCTGGTTCAAAAGACAAAAACCCGGTTTATGCAAATATGCCATACTATGGAGTTATCGAAGAAATATGGGAGCTCAATTATATCGAGTTAACGGTGCCTGTTTTGAAGTGTAGATGGGTCGATGTTAATAACAGGATAAGAGTTGATGAGCATGGCTTCACTCTGTTGACCTAAACAGAGTTGGGCATAAGGATGATCTTTTTATCTTAGCGTCACAAGCAATACAAGTGTTCTTTGTCCCAGACTTATCTGCTTGTCGGTGGTCCATTGTGCGATGGACAAAAGAGATATATGCAACATAAGTCGATGATATAGAAGACAATGATGATGGGCAAAATGTTCGAACTTCTGTCATTATGCCTTCAGATGACACCAATGCTGATATAGATGATTTGTATTTGCGTGTAGATCATAGTGAAGGATTAATAATTAATAAATCTAAGAAGAGGGCTAAAAAGCGGAAGAGGGCCGAAATCTAAGGCTACATTGTAGTTTATACTAGTGTAATACCCGTGCCTTGAAGGCACGGGAGCTTGATCCATTTTAATTTGAACATCATTTTATATATCTATATAATACTATATTAATATATACGCGTTTACAACAAAAATATGTATAGAGTATTTTTTTTATAATTTATAAATTAGTTGGAAAGAGATACGATACAAATTTTGAAAATTATTTAATAAGGTAAAGTAGTAATAATAATCAAACACACCACCTAATATAATTTGAAATAAATATATAATTATTATCATTAGCATAGATCTAAAAGGTCAAATATAAGCTCCCATACAAATATTTAAAAAATCATAAGCACATGATCGTTCGAATAATTTTAAAGTTATGTAGATATACATAACTTATTCATTATTTTCATGAGATAGATGGTTATAAAGATAGGGAAATAAATAGTGAAAATAAAGGTAAGATGGTAAAAAAAAATCATGAAAGGTAGAAAAGTGATCTAAGAAGCCTCCTCAACGATGTAAAATAAGCATTAGTAATGCTTGTGAGTCTTAAAATATTATCTATTTTTCGATAGTCATTTAAGATGTCTAAACTAATTAAATTATAAAAAAAAAATTTGGCTCTAAT
This sequence comes from Persicaria maculosa, assembly GCA_963922045.1. Lineage (NCBI taxonomy): Eukaryota > Viridiplantae > Streptophyta > Magnoliopsida > Caryophyllales > Polygonaceae > Persicaria > Persicaria maculosa. The sequence continues at coordinate 43,722,312 of OY998252.1, read as the reverse complement.
TGATTTTTATAATTAATTTTTGAAATCGAATATTTACAAATTGATTATTATATGTTCGTTGTAGGTAGACATTGTGAGGAATATTGCAATCGATTAAATACGATAAATCAATAATTTCAATATCCAAAAATAAAATCAGCCAAGATTTGACGAATGTTTAATGTTTGTAGACGAATAAAATAGTTCACAAATTGACATACAACGTATCAAATTAAATAATATTTTAGTATAAAAATAGGAAACAAATATTTTTAAAATAGGAAACAGATATTTTAAAATTTCAGCAATAATATTGACCAATAAGAAAAATATCATTTGAATAAAAAAATCCAAGTTTGATTGTGAGCGTGACACATCAGCAAAATGATAGTAGAATTAGTACTATTAATAGATTACCTATTATCGAAATTAATTTATAAAAAAATTGAAAACAAATATTTTATATAATTTTTACCATACTAACAAAGCGTGAATGAATATTAAACAACTTATTTACCTAAACGAATAGAGAGTAGTAAATTTTAAAATGATTGGGATAAATGTGATATAATAAACAAATATTTAAATAAATTCAATCAGTTAAGATAATGAATGCAGGCAATCCGAGTAGATATTTGATTAATTTATTTGAAAATGAAACACTTGCATGGTTGGTGAGAAAATATGAACATATGTGAAAGTTAATTTATACTTCGTAGCATTTTATAAGCTTGCAATTGGATATGGGTGTATGTTGAGTATAAATTTCCAAAAATAATATCAGGATTCAAATTTAAGTTCAATGTATATAGACGAATTATGAGAATATTGCAATCGGAAAAAAAAAAAAGGAAACATATCTGAATATTTAAGGCAATATAACCGACCAATAAAAAAGGGAATGGATTCAAACCATATTTAAAATAAGAAACAAATATTTTAAAATTTCCATAATAATATTGACCAATAAGAAAATCTTGTTTGAATAAAAAATTCAACTTTAATTGTGGGCGTGACACGTCAGCAAAATGCTAGCAGAATTAGTAATATTAATAGATTAGTATTTAGTTTCATTTTCGATTGACATATTTCCTTATAGACATGTCATGTTAGATTTATCTTATTCTTTATGTATGGAAGTTAAAAGATTATATCCAATTATAGGTTTCAATTTGATATAATTGGTCAATTTGATACAATTGCTCAAAAAAAAAAATTGATACAATTGGTCAAGTCAATTGGAGTTTCAGATTTCACAATTTAGTTTACAAATTTTATAATTCAGTTTATAGATTTACCTATGTTGTTGAACTATAAATTCAATTTATGGAATTCAGTTCAGTGTATATATTGTAGAATTCAGTTTACAGAATTCAGTGTATAGATTACAAAATTCAGTTTACAGATTTACCTAGGTTGTTGAATTGTAAATATAGTTACATAATTCAATTTAAAGAATTCAGTGTATAGATTACATAATCCTATTTACCTGGAATTGCTTGACGGTAAATTATCTAAGTTGTTAACCTTACAAATTTTAGAATTTAGTTTATAGATTTAAAGATTACAAATTACTAATTGACTACAAAATTATAGTTTTTAGAGTTGTTTAAGGATTGCAGATTATAGAATTCTAATTGCTTAACATATTTATTATACGTTTAGAGAACCTGAAAATCAGTCGGCTTGGTATAATTTTATTTTCAGGTCTATGGAGGCTACCTCGGATTCTCAATCGAGCGGTGATGATAGTGACCGTTCACAGAACAGGGGTGGTACTAATGGCGAGGACGATGGTTGTCAAACGCGTGCTAGGAATACATCACTTGTAGTAAGAATTAGGAGAATGACTCACGATCACACAAGGAAGATTTCCTTGGTGTGGAATAGTCGAGGGAAAGCAGTATGTGATAACTCAGTCATTATGGAGAGTTACATCGGTTATTTAATTAACTAGAACAAGGATACCGATTACATATAAAAATTGGAAGCAAGTGCCTGATGAGATTAAGAATACCATCATTATCACAATTGTGGTAAGTTGTATATATTTTTTATTACCTATATTTGATATTATGTTGTGATAAACTTCATAAATTTTATATGATGGTGTTTCTCTCAGAGAACATTTGAGCACCCTCCTAACATTGATCAGTCAAGAATCCTTATTAGCGCAAATGCCAAGTGGAAGAAATTCAAAAGTAAGCTCAATGGATTTGCAAAAAAAAAAGGGTGTAAATAAACCACCTACATAGTATGATTACATTGATCAAAATGCTTGGGATGATTATCTTCGACAACGTTGCACACAAGATTAAGTAAACGTTGTTATGATATAATGAATGTATTTTCGTGTAGAAGAGAATTATTGAATTAAGTATAGGAGTGAATTTAGAAACTTGATTCTATTTCATAACCAACTATCCATTTCAATGCAGAAGGTAAGTAAACGCAACCGTGAAAATACGCGGAAGATTGGGTACAGGTACAGAAAAGCAAGAGAGGGTTACGATCGTCATGAGTACAAAATTGTAAAGTGGTCCACTACACCCATTTTTAAAGTTGTCCTCACCTAATATGTGAATTGTGATTTTTAATAAAAATATATTGGTTTTTTTATTTAGCTTAAGGCAAGGGAGGAAGATCCTGCCACCTTTTTTGTTGATAGGGAAGCTTTGTGGGTATCTGTGAGAACGTCGCGCGATGGTATATTGGAGCCTGATGTTCAACAAATGGTTAACAAAATTGTAAGTAGTTTATATGGTTTAAATTTTTGTTAAAAGTTAGTTTTCATACCGTTTGATAGCAATATATGTGTCACTGAAGGCTGCAGTTAAGGAACAAGAAGCTCAAGGGCTTATAAAAACAACAAAGAGACAAGATCGTCTTTCTCATGCATTCGGTAAGGGCGACCACCCTGGTCGAGTGAGGTGTGCAGGTCTAGGAGTCACGGAAAAGGTGTATTATGGTGAAACGAAGACGAGAAGTGCCCATGATGAAAAAGTTCAACGGCTTGAGGCTTTAGTAACAAAAATGAAAACTGTAATGGAGGAATTGAAAAAGTGTGTGTGAGGGCGAACGACGGGTCAAAGCATGCAAGGTGACCAACTTACTCGTAATGATGAGAGTTGCTCATTGAGGGATCCGCCTTCTAGCGAGGAACCAAAGGTATGCCATCAAATTACATAAAAACTAACTTATCATAATAACATGATTTTAGGGGGTCCTTTGTTAGATTAGCAATGTTGAAAAGGATGGAATTGTTTGGTTACCAAATGTATGCTTCCTTGTTGATTCTTTGCTTACTAAGATAGAAGAATGAGTGTTTGCTAATCCAACTTCGAACATTTTCCCATTTGTTAATTGATAGAAGTGAAGCAAATATTATTTTGTTCTCATAGGGAGAGTTTAGAAAAGGTAGACTATTTTGGCCCGACCCAACTACTGAGGTAGGTAGAGGGCGAGCATTTATCCCGAAAGAGGGATCTTGTGCTATACTTAATGGTGAGTGGTTGGATTCACATACAATAAAGGTCACGGTGGAGACAGTGCTAGATGAAGGAGCACCAGTGCCATGTCCGACCAAAAAAATAACCAAGATGAAGGAAACAATGGGACAATTCGTCGCATGGCCGAAGTACATGGTCTCATTTGTATCGGTAATGACAAATTACATTTGTGATTATTTTTTATATTTTGTCTAAATATTATTTTATTTGTCTTATTTATTACATGAAAATAATTAACTTGAACATTTGCCATGTGCTATGTTAGAAATCAGAGAGCTCAAAAGGTTCAAACATATCCGGTAAACACTCAATGCAAATTGACAAGGATTGTGAGGACAACACTTATGTGAATGGAAAATATTCATCCTTGTTTTCTGCGACCGATGAGATGACCTTTGAAATACTGATGGCAATGGATATTGTCCATCATAATCATGTGTTGTTCTTTGGAAAGGAGTTACAAATATGGTTAGAAGGAAAAGAGTTGGAGGCGGTGCATATCTCAATCTTTATCAAGTATGTATATATCTACACGCCTTAATCTTAAGTTACAAATGTATAAATAGTTGAAATTTATGTAGCATTGTATTCCATTAGGTATTTTTATGAATTGGCCAACGCAAAAAAAAATTGGTTTTTTGTGCCCAACAATGTTAGCTTTCCTTGTGGGATCTGATAAAGAAGTAGAGCACAGAGCACAATATATTGCTAAATCTATGCTCAAACCGGATATGAGAGGGCGCTTATGGTTTGCTCCATATAATGAAGGGTAAGCCCCTCCCCCCCCCCCCCAACAAAATTACTGCTTTGTAAATAACTATGTGATACTGTATTCAATTCATTTATGTTATAGGAACCATTGGATGCTAGGGGTGATTGATCCTTTACAAAGCAAGATTTATTGGTTAGATCCGTTACATGGCGAAGCTAGAGATGATTTTATGGAAATAGCTACAAAGTAAGATACTTATTAAATACTGTAGTTTATATATATAATTTTTATTCGATATGATTGCGTAATGATTGGTAATTTGTATTTTTATAGTGCTTTGGAAGTCGTCAATGATGAGTTATTTAAAGATGATAATGATACAACACTTCGTCGAAAAAGAAGTAAGGTGAAAAAGAGGCATATTGTTTGGAAAAAAGTAAAGGTGAAGTCTTATTTATTTCTCTTTATGCAATGACATACTTTGTTTCAAATTGAATTGTATAATTTTTTATGTGGATATGTTATATCGATTTATTTATAATTTTGCAAGGCCCCTCAACAACCTAACAACTTCCAATGTGGCTACTACATATGTCGGTACATGTGAGAAATTATTGAAAAAGGTGTCGGTCGAATCCCGATAGAGGTATTTATTATCTGATTTCATTGTTTCATGATGTCATTGCATCCATTTCTATTTTCATTTTCTAGAACTAGTTTTAATAGTTTTGGTATTTGAAATCCTATTAACATTAAGAAAAAAATCAGCGATCTTTAGAAATGAAAAATGTTTATGGTTAACTATTTTGTTATTATTAGTTATGCATTAATTTGTTTTTATCATTATGAAAGAGCATCCCATTTTCTTGTTATGAGCTACAAACTTCCATTTAAAGATCTTATCAAACCTAGATGGATACATTTTATGATTCAATTGCGTCATGTTAAATGTTCTAATACGAAGCATCTTTACGTAGTATTTTAACGACTCACCCCAACACTATAAAGACTACCAGATTGAGGAGCTATACAAGGAGTGACTTGATTTTGTTGAACCTTATATACAATCGCAAATTAAAAACATCTAGCTAGCGATCCTTGGTAAGTAGTTTAACACAAATTTAGTTCCAACTTCTTTTTAAAGTGTTGTATTTGCAAACATAGAATTTTTTTTTATCAAATGATAACTATCACTTTGTTTTTATACTTGCAGGTTAATTCAGTAAAGGAGATGTATTTTTCTCTCTTTTTTTGTTTCGCAGAAATGACAATAGCAAGTAATTATTATTTAGATCACTAACTTATTTAGCAAGCTAGTGCTTATTTTGATACTTGCAGTGTTACTAACAGTAGCATTGTCCTTGCAGTTTACTTATGTTTATCCATCAGCACATTTCAGTGGTCGATTGGAACAATGTTTCTTTTGTTTATTTATATATTGAGATCGATTTATTTGCATTGTTGGGTGTGATTGGATTGTGATCCATCTGTATAGCAAGTGATCGGCTTTCAAATATCATGAAATATGGATGAAAACGGGATATTCAGGCTGGATATTAAAAAAAATCCCAAAAACGAGCACGTTTATTTGAAAACCATGGTCATATGTTCGGATGTAATTTAAGCACGCTTTGTGAAAACTGTGCTAATAATAGTGTTCTTAAAGTTAGCACGATTTTCCCAATAAATGTGCTTATTTTTAACCACGGTTACAAAAAACTGTTCTTGATTAATCCCAGGTAGGCTGGTCTGATTCAGCATATTAAGTACGCTTGTACAAGAAAACCATGCTTAAATTAATTAAAATTTCAGAACACGGTTCTAGCAAAAGTGTGCTTATTTGTCGGAGTGCGCCCACTATAAACATAATAACAGAAGTGTGCCCCCATTCAGAAAATAACCGTGCTCTATCCCCCCCAGTTTGTAGTAGTGCATGAGTGTATGTTCTGATGGACCGATGACTAGAGTGAGAACCAAGGAGATTGCAAAAGCCACCACGTCATCTAAAAACGAGCATTCATAATTCCTTCTTCTTGGTCTCTTAGTTCGATGCACCATGCCCGGACAATGGCATCGACGTTGTCCGATGATGTCTTCTAGGACTTCTGACGTAATAGACTCTCTTTTCATGGAATATTTGTATTATTTTGAATTATTAATTGTTATTCTTAGCCTTTTTCTTAATTAATAAGAAGTGGCATGGTCTTCCTTTGTACAGGAAGAGCAATCCATTAGTTATTAGGTTAATTTTTATTATTTTTAAGAATTCCTATAAATAATCTAGTAGGATATTCTAGGTTAAGTTTTTCGCGTCAAAATTTACAAGAACAGTGTATGGTGAGCATAGAACTCCCCCATTCTTGATTTGGTGTCAACTGATCTCAAATCTATCATGTTTGGTAAGTTCTCTTACTTTTGATCCAAATCCTCAAAGGTTCTCGCTGGAATTGAGGTCGGATTGCATTGTCCTTGCTTGGAATCACTCGTGTTGAGCCCAAGCCTCACCGCCATTGCACTGCCTAGTTGGGTCGTGCAAGATCTTCGTTATAGATCCCTCGTCATGTCGCGTTGTGCCGATTGTCGAAGTCTAGCTTGTTGTCGGCTTCGTCTTCTCATTGCGTCGTCACCTCACTACATTCGGCCCCCTAGCGCAATTTCTTCCACACTAGGCATCACACGAGTCCACTGCTTTCAACCTATTGTCAAGGCTCATGGTCTTTTAAACCGCACCCGCGACCTACTCAACCTGTTAGATACGCCCGCGCGAGATGGCTGTGTTGATATGTGCCTAAAGTTGAGATATAATTTAGAATTCCTAAGTCTTATAGAAGCTAAGTTAGTTAGCTAGCTTGTAAGTGAAGACAGTTTTTCTTTCAAGTTATGTAAGCTGTGTTTTTGTGTTCGGTTACATTGCAGTTTAGGAGTCATGTTAGTGGGCAATGTAGTGGGTGTTCTCATGTGTCAGTTACTGAAGTTTGTAGGGGTATGTATGCACGTTTTTTAATCAATTTGGAGTAGTGGCAGTTATCATTTATGTGTTCAAGGTTTTCTTCTGTGTAACAGAAGAATTTGTGAGTGGGTATCCTTGATTCTGGTTGCTTTATGTGAGTGTTTTGGGATTGATCCACCATCAAATTTACAACATTTGGTATCAGAGCAAACACACGTTTGTGTTGCTGGGTTGGATTCGGGTTTGAGAGACGTGAGATTCAAACACAAAGGGAAACACTAGAGTGAAAGTTCTTGCTCAAAATGCAGAACTCTGGTAATGGAAATTCCAGCAACCCTCAGTTACCTATATTCAAAGGAATTAATTACCATTTTTGGAGCTTGAAGATGTCCACTCTCTTCAAGTCTCAAGAGGTGTGGAACTTAGTGGATCAAGGGTTCGAGGACAATGGAAATGAAGAACCTGATCAGCAGCTAAGGGAGAAAAGGAAGAAAGATTCAAAGGCCCTATTCATAATTCAGTTTGCCTTGGATGATGAATTTTTTCCAAGGATTGCTGCTGCAACTACCTCTCATGAGGCTTGGGAGATCCTAAGGCAAGAATACATAGGAGATAAGAGAGTGATCACAGTGAAACTGCAGTCACTAAGGAAAGAATTTATGACCTTGGTGATACAAGAGAAAGAATCAGTGCTAGCCTTCTTGTCAAGAGTGTCCGGCATTGTTAACCACATGAAGTCCTATGGAGAAGTGGTAAGCATTGAGACTGTGGTGAGCAAGGTTTTGAGGAGTCTCGCCAAGAAGTTTGATCATGTTGTTGCTGCAATTGAAGAATCCAGAGATTTTTCAACTTACAAGTTTGAAGAATTGACAAGTTCTCTGCAGGCCCATGAAGAGAGGCTTAGGAGGACAACATAAGTAAAGGAGGAGAAAGTGTTTCCGATCAAGGATGATTCCTCGCGGTCCAAGTCAGAAGGCTCTTCAAGCAGGGGTGGCTACAGAAGGGGTCACAGAGGTAGAGGTGGCTCTAGAGGTAGCTACAGAGGTCGAGGAAGGGACCAAGGAAGAGGTCAATCTGGTGGACAAGGAAGAGGCACTAGTGATGATCAGTGGAAGGATTCCAATAGGAATCAAAGTGGTGGTTCCAGACAGCAGAGACGTTGAATCAAGTGTTACTATTTCAAGAAATATGGTCACAAAGAAGCTTTTTGTTAGAAGAAGCAAGAGAATGAGCAGAAAAGTGCACATTACTCAGAGAATCCTGAGAAGGAGGATAAGTTTTTTATGGCTTTGATGTCTGTCACAGAATCTGCAAATGAGGTATGGTTTTTAGATAATGGTTGCTCAAACCACATGTCTAGCTCAAGGAATCTGTTTAGAAACCTTGATGAGTCTAATAAATGAAAGGTGGTGAAAAACTCTTGCATGATGTTCAATTTGTGCCTGAACTTGCACATAATCTGTTGATTGTTGGACAACTTCAAGGCACATGATACTCTCTTTTGTTTGATGATGATATGTGCATAATAAGGGAGAAAGCAACAAGTGAGGTTGTTGTGAGAGTGGCCATGACAAAGAATAGGATGTTTCCTCTAGATTTGTCTAAGAATGTGGGTAGAACTATGACTGCAAAAGAAGTAGATGACACATGGCTATGGCACTTGAGGTTGGGACATCTGAACTTGCAAAGTTTAAAGATGTTAGAGACTAAAGTCATGGTGTTGGGACTGCTAAAGATTGGAGAGCTTGATCTCTGTGAAGGGTGTCTGTATGGCAAGCAAAGCAGAGGGTCATTTGCAAATAGGAAAGCTTGGAGAGCTAGTGATTGCTTAGAACTACTTCATGCAGATCTGTGTGGTCCTATGCAGACAGGGGCTTTAGGAGAAAGTAAATATTTCTTTCTCATCACCGATAATTTCAACAAGATGAGTTGGGTATATTTTTTGAGGTACAAGTCAGATGCACTTGAGAACTTCAGAAAATTCAAGACTCTAGTTGAGAAACAGTCAGGGAGGATGGTGAAGGCTCTAAGAACAGACAGAGAAGGAGAATTTATGTCCAATGAGTTTGCATCCTTTTGTGATGAGAATGGCATCTGAAGAGAGCTCACTGCTTCTTACACTCCAGATCAGAATGAAGTTGCTGAGAGGAGGAATAAGAGAGTGGTTGAAATGGCTAGGAGCATGCTAAAGGCAAGAAATGTTCCAAAGAAGTTTTGGTGTGAGGCAGTTGCTACTGTTGTGTATGTTTTGAACAGATCACCTACAAGAGCTGTGCAAAACAAAATATATTTTAAGGTGTGGAGAGAAAAGAAGCCAGCTGTGTAACAATTAAGAGTTGTTGGATGTGTTGCCTATGCTTTGATTAACCTGAGATCAAAGCTAGATGAGAAGGCAGAGAAATGTGTGTTTATTGGATATGCCTCTCAATCCCAGGCATATAAATTGTTTGATCCAGTGAGAGGGAGAACTATCATAAGCAGGAATGTAGTCTTCAATGAGGAAGCTGAATGGGACTGGATGAAAGACAAGTATGGGGCTGTGACCAAGGAGATTATCACAGTTGACAACTTTTCTGAAGAAGATGGAGATTTTGATGATGAAGATGACATTGATGATTAGAATATTGAGTCTCATGCAACTCCAGCAACACAGACAAGCTCATCCAGTAGTCAAAGATCATCTCCCTCAAGTTCATCAAGTGACTTTCCTCCAAGGAAATTCAGGTCTCTTACAGATATTTATAATAGTTGTGGATTTACATTAGTAGCTTCAGCTCTTGAGAGCTTTGATGAACCTAAAGATGAAAGCAAATGGCAGGCTGCTATGGAGGAAGAGATGAGTTGCATTAAAAATAATGAAACTTGGGAGTTGGTGAAACTACCTCAGGGAAAGAAAGCAATAGGCTTGAAGTGGGTGTATAGAACAAAGTTCAATACAGATGGAGGAGTGAAAAAGCATAAGTCTAGGTTAGTAGTAAAGGGCTATGCTCAACAGGTGGGAATTGACTATGAGGAAACCTTCTCTCCTGTAGCAAGAATGGAGACAGTGAGGATAGTGTTGGCTTTGGCAGCTCGGTGGAGGTTGCAAGTTTTCCAACTTGATGTAAAGTCTGCATTCCTGAATGGAGAATTACAGGAGGAGGTATATGTAGAACATCCTCATGGCTTTGTGCAAGAAGGTGAAGAGCACAAAGTCTTCAAACTGAATAAGGCTCTCTATGGGTTGAAGCAGGCTCAGCAAGATAGATTAATTCTTTCTAGAGAATGAGTTTGAAAGAAGTGACAATGAGCCAACACTTTATGTGAAAAAGAAGGGCATAGATGAGTTTATTGTGGTGTGCTTATATGTGGATGATATAATATACTTCAGCCCTTCATCTGAGATGCTTAAAGAGTTTAAGTATGCTATGATGAGCAAGTTGGAGATGACAACTTTGCATCTGTTACAGTACTTCCTTATGTTGGAGGCGAGGCAAAGCAAGGAAGCGATCGTTGTGTGTCAAGAGAAGTATAGCTGAGATATGTTGAAGAAGTTCAACATGGAGCAATGAATGTAGCTCAGGCACCAATGAATACCAATGAGAAACTGAGAAGAGAAGATGGCACTCCTGCTGCAGATGAGAAGTTATACAGGAGTCTAGTAGGTGGTCTGAATTACCTCAAACACACACACACACTAGGCTTGACATTACCTATAGTGTGAGTGTGATTTCAAGGTATCTGCATGGTACTACAAAGCAACATCTTGGTGCAGCCAAGAGAATTTTGAAGTACATAGCATGAACGGTGGGATATGGCATTTGGTATGAGTGTGTTGATGATTTCAAGTTCAGAGGCTATACGGATAGTGATTGGGCAGACTGCCTTGATGACAGAAGAAACACATTTGGATCTGTGTTTGGTCTAGGCTCAAGTGTTGTGACCTGGAGCTCAAAGAAACAAGACACAGTGGCTCTCTCATCTTTCGAGGCAGAATATGTGGCAGTAGGCTCAACTGCTAAGCAAGCACTATGGTTGAAGAAACTGCTACTTGATTTGGGTTGTGATCATACAAAGGCAATTGAATTGTGGTGTGACAACAAGTCGGCGATTGCAATGACAAAAAAAAACCCAACTTTTCATGCCGGAACTAAACATATAGATGTGCAGCACCACTTCATTCGAAGATTGGTAGAAGAGGATAACGTGTTGTTGAGGTTTTGTGGAACAAATAGCCAGGATGCTGATCTGTGCACTAAAGCTCTTAGCAGTGCAAAACATTTCTATTTCATGGAGAAGATTGGCATGAGGGAATTCAAATTAAGGGGTGGCCGGTATTGAGATATAATTTAGAATTCCTAAGTCATATAGGATCTAAGTTAGTTAGCTAGCTTGTAAGTGAAGACAGTTTTTCTTTCAAGTTATGTAAGGTGTGTTTTTGTGTTCGGTTACATTGCAGTTTAGGAGTCATGTTAGTGGGCAATGTAGTGGGTGTTCTCATGTGTTAGTTACTGAAGTTTGTAGGGGTATGTATGCACGTTTTTTAATCAATTTGGAGTAGTGGCAGTTATCATTTTCTGTGTTCAAAGTTCTCTTCTATGTAATAGAAGAATCTGTGAGTGGATGTCCTTGATTCTGGTTGCTTTGCGTGAGTGTTTTTGGATTGATCCACCATCAAATTTACAACACCTATTGCTGCTCATTCGAGCCTCTTAGACATACAATTCAACAAGGACATCCATCCAAGGTTTCCACGAATATGTGGGTTGAATCGACTTACCTTTGGCGCGCAATGGATGATCAGGCATAGTACGTTCTCGCCTTATCTAAGGCGAGGCGCATCAATTGGTATTCAAATCCGATTCAATTTTTTAATTAGTCATTCTATCTTTAATTGGCCATCATCCCCTACATCCTTAATTGTTTTGCAAAGAGAATCGGTTTCTACAAGTGATTAACTTGCCCGATTGTTTTCCCTACCTTGCGAATTGTGTGGTATATAGTGATTAATTTGTTTAATTGTGTTATCTTGTTTGCATGCTCTAACCTTGCTTTAAAACGATTGTTATACAGTTTACTTTAATTCATATTTGCGCATGTATATTTGCATCTTCCAATGTGTTTGCGAAAGAAAAGAAAAAAGAGACTTTAGTAATTTGGTGATTCGAAGAACGCCACGTGATAGCCGAAAACATCTTGTTCCTAAAAATACAAAAACAAAACATTATTCGGTCAGTGACAATAAGCCAAAATAAGGTAATCGTTCACTTAGGTTCGGTATAGCCAAAATAAGGTAACCCGAGTTGATGATTTGTTTTACTCGAGGACAAGCAAAAGGCTAAGTGTGGGTGATAATGCATAGTTTAACATGCATAATAGGATAGTTTTAGGTGCATTTGCATTATATAGCCTTCATTCTAGTTATTTTAGTACTTTATACTCTTTGTGGAAGAAATCGGAATCTACACTATTTTATTGAATTATGCATATTTGTGGATCCGACGTGGTGAAGAAGCAAGGAAAGGAAGCCAAAGGAGATCAAGTGACGAAGGAATAAAAGAAGAAGGGAGAAGAAAGCATAGAAGAAGAAGAGAAATAATGACAGGAAGAAGAAGGAAGCCCAAAACCAACACCCGTTGGGAGCCGCTAGGAGCCTCCCCGAGCACTCACCCCTTGGGGCACAAAAAGACACGGAGCCCTACAGCATCCCAAGATTCGTTGACAGTGAGTCTTAGTGGACAACCAGAGGATTCTAGGGTTTCTGGCAGCAAAAAAGAGACGATTTGCTTGGGCCTTAAGCATATAAATTCTATCCATTTTTAGATTCAATCCTATCCATATCTACAAATCTAGGGTTTTCTTGGCCACCTTTGAGGCATGTATAAACACTCTTTAGCCTAGGGTTTTATTCACCGCTTTTGTATTAAGCCATGTTTGGCTAACTTCTCTTTCTCTCGCGATTCAAGACGTGGCTTGGGGTATCGTAAGGGCTGATTTCCATGTTTAATCTATTCATATTATTTTATCTCCTTTGTTTTGCATATTATGTTGTTACTTTTGTCTTAATTGACCACCTCGGCGGTGTAGCTTTGCGCTAGATTTCTGACTTTGCCTGCAAGGAGGTTACCAATATCGTAGCCGGCATATCCTTGTGATGTGTAAGGGGATAACATCTTGATTGAAACTACTTCGGAGGTAAGCGATGGCTAGATCGAAAACCCAGGTGACAAAGTCGACGTAACTTGAACAAGACGATCTCAATGCCATTGCATTCTTGGATATCTATGCTGCTCGCCTCTATGTTAGAGTGTAAGGGACTCACTAGTGATCGTGTAACATTATTCATTATATGTAACATATTTAACTAAAGGTAACAAACCTTACAAAGGTAACAATTATTATAAAATGTAACATTTAAATCAAATGTAATAGTTTTGTTATCAAATGTAACACTTAGTTTCACTAATGAAACAATGTTACCTTAATAAATAAAAAGTGTTACATTAGGGCAAATGCAACGGCCGCAAATGGAATCCCTAAAATGTGTTGCCTTTTTCCCTAATGTAACATACTTCAGTGTTAATGTAACGTCTTTGGGTGATACATTAGAGGCTTATATGTAGTAGCGTACTAATAAGTATGAAATTATTAATAAAAGGAATTTTAAAAAAAAGTTAATATTTTATATAGTTTTTAGCTCCTTAAAAAACTTATGAAAAACTTAAAAAAAAATATTTTTTAATGGACGGAATATTGTACTATTGGAGACTTGGAGTTAGTTTTAGTCGCAATTAATTCGTGCAAACTAGGGTGTCGTCACTGGTGTCTCGATTTTACCCATCAGTATCCGAATAGCTCATCTTTAGAACAAAAAAAAAAATCAATATTCGGACGCTGCGTGTAGGCCAACTCTGGCGGGGGGTATCCCGCCCACGTCGGATAAGGGCAGGGCGGCGGAGCGGGGGACCACTGCTGCTGCGGGTACCACTGCCCTGGCGGCGGCCGCTGCATGTTGTTGCGGCCGCGACCGCGACGGCCGTTGCTGTTGCCGCCTCTGTCGCGTCCTCCGCGCTGTTGGGGTTGTCTGGGTTGGGTGTTGGGAAGGGGGTCCGGGGCTATGAAATCCTTGGAGGAAACAAGAACATGGGAAGGGCCTTGCGGGCGTCCCTGACGGCTCTCCTCCCTGGAGAGCATGCTACGAGCCACCATGAAGGTCGGAAGTGGCGATGTGTTGCTAATCATGCCACCGACGACATCAAATTTGGTGGAAAGGCCGTTGATAAGTTGAAGAACAAGGCGTTCTTCGCTAACTTTGTGCCCAACGTCGCCTAGTTGATCAGCGATGGCTTTGATGGCGAGGAAGTAGTCAGAGACGGTGGAGAAGCTTTCCTGACGGGTGTTGATGAACTTGCCCTCAAGATCCGCTACCCTAGCGGATTGATTGTCATGGAAGAGGCCCTTTATGCAGAGCCAAACATCACGGGCGGTAGAGTTTGGTTGGAGGACGGTAATCAGGACGTCCTCAGAGATGGTGGCATAGATCCATCCAAGAACGATGGAGTCAAGACGGTTCCAGAGGGGCTCGGGGACATCAGTCGGACGATCAGAGCCGTCGATGTGGGTGATGACGTCGTGAGCCTTACAGGCGGTTTGGAAGAGCTCCGCCCATGTGTGGTATTGGACCTTTTTAAGATCTAGGGTTAGGGGAATTTGATTTTTGATGTTGGTGACGGATTGAGCGGAGTGAAAGGGGTTTTGTGGTGGTGGTGGAGGGTTAGGGTTGGGTGGAATAGGGTTAGGGTTGATTGGGTTGATAATCTCGTCGGTAGACATCGAGAAGGGGTGGGAAATTGCGGCGGAAGGGGGAAAGGAGGGACAAGGGGGCGGCGGCTGCAGGGAGCGGCGGCGGCGGCGGCAAGGGGGGGCGGTGGCAGCAGGGGGGGCGGCGGCGGCTGGCTAGCGGCGGCGGCTAGGGCGTGGCGGCGGCGGCTTGGGCTGCGGCGGCGTGGATCGTCCGACTCTAGTGTGGGTGGGTTGGGGACAGCAGGGGTGGGTGGTGTGGCGAAGGGGAAGGTCTGTTCGTCGAAAATCACATGGCGCGAAGTGACAACCCGATTTGTATCCAAGCGAAGACAACGGTAGCCTTGATGGTGTGGGGAGATGCCCAAGAAGACACATTTAGTGGATCGTGGGGATAGCTTGTGAGGGGCGGTGGCACTCATGTTGGGAAAACAGAGACATCCAAACACTCTAATGTGATCGTAAGAGGGATAGCGCTTGTAGAGTGCCAAGGTTGGGATGGAGTTGCCAATGGCTTTGGATGGAAGTATATTGTGGAGATAGGTGGCCATGTGAAGCGCCTCAACCCAAAAGGGGAGTGGGAGAGAGGCGTGATGTAGGAGGGTTCTGGTTTTGTCATTGAGGGTGCGGAGAATGCGTTCCGCTTTGCCATTTTGTGGAGAGGTTTGGGGGCATGAGAAGCGGAGTGATATCCCATTTTGTTGACAAAAGGAGCGAACAAAATTGTTGTCGAACTCTCCTCCCATGTCGCACTGAATAGCCTTGATGGGCAAAGTGAATTGAGTGCGGACAAATGTGTGAAAATTGACAATGTGACTCTGTGTTTCCGATTTGTGACGTAGGGGGAAAACCCAAACAAAATTGGTGAAATCATCAAGGACAACCAAATAGTATCGAAAACCACTAGCACTTGAAATAGGAGATGTCCACAAATCACAATGCAAAAGATCAAAGGTGCAAAAGTACTGGAATGAGAAATGCTAAAAGGGAGACGCTTGCTCTTGGCGATTTCACAGGAATTGCAAATGCCAGAAGCTTTATTACAAGAAATTAAATGACTAGTGCGGAGACATTGGAGGACGTGGTCGCCGGGATGGCCAAGACGGGCGTGCCACAAGTCAGAACGATGGGCGACGAAGGCGGTGGGGGCGGTGGGAGACTGTGGGCGAGATTTGGTGATGGGGTAGAGGTCGCAAGAACTATTGCAGTGCATGATTGGGGTCCCCGTACGAAGATCCTTCACAAGAAAACCAAACGGGTCAAATTAGACAGCCACGTGATTATCGACGGTAAACTGACGAACAGAAATGAGGTTTTTAACAAGGTCAGAGGCAAGCAGGACTTTGTTGAGGCGTAGGGGTGGGGCATTGGGAAGGTTTGTGTGACCCGAACCGACAATTTTAAGAGACTCGCCGTTTCCGACATAAACAGCCGGTAAAGTGCTCGAATTAAAAACAGTTTGTAGGTTACCTGGTGCGTTCGTCATGTGAGAGGAGGCCCCGGTATCCATGTACCAATTGTCGTCCGGCTGCTGAAGTCCCATGGTGGAGAAAGCGGCGGAGAGGTTGGTGTGCATGGGGTGCGCTGGAGGTTGTTGTGAAGCGTACATCGCCGGGGATGGGGTCCGCTGCTGTGGCGGACGCTGCGTGTAGGCCAACTCTGGCGGGGGGTATCCCGCCCACATCGGATAAGGGCAGGGCGGCGGAGTGGGGGACCACTGCTGCTGCGGGTACCACTGCCCTGGCGGCGGCCGCTGCATGTTGTTGCGGCCGCGACCGCGGCCGCAACGGCCGTTGCTGTTGCCGCCTCTGTCGCGTCCTCCGCGCTGTTGGGGTTGTCTGGGTTGGGTGTTGGGAAGGGGGTCCGGGGCTATGAAATCCTTGGAGGAAACAAGAATATGGGAAGGGCCCTGCGGGCGTCCCTGACGGCTCTCCTCCCTGGAGAGCATGCTACGAGCCACCATGAAGGTCGGAAGTGGAGATGTGTTGCTAATCATGCCACCAACGACATCAAATTTGGTGGAAAGGCCGTTGATAAGTTGAAGAACAAGGCGTTCTTCGCTAACTTTGTGCCCAACATCGCCTAGTTGATCAGCGATGGCTTTGATGGCGAGGCAGTAGTCAGAGACGGTGGAGAAGCTTTCCTGACGGGTGTTGATGAACTTGCCCTCAAGATCTGCTGCCCTAGCGGATTGATTGTCATGGAAGAGGCCCTTTATGCGGAGCCAGACATCACGGGCGGTAGAGTTTGGTTGGAGGACGGTAATCAGGACGTCCTCAGAGATGGTGGCATAGATCCATCCAAGAACGATGGAGTCAAGACGGTTCTAGAGGGGCTCGGGGACATCAGTCGGACGATCAGAGCCGTCGATGTGGGTGATGACGTCGTGAGCCTTACAGGCGGTTTGGAAGAGCTCCGCCCATGTGTGGTATTCGACCTTTTTAAGATCTAGGGTTAGGGGAATTTGATTTTTGATATTGGTGACGGATTGAGCGGAGTGAAAGGGGTTTTGTGGTGGTGGTGGAGGGTTAGGGTTGGGTGGAATAGGGTTAGGGTTGATTGGGTTGATAATCTCGTCGGTAGACATCGAGAAAGGGTGGGAAATTGCGGCGGAAGGGGGAAAGGAGGGACAAGGGGGTGGCGGCGGCAAGGGGGGGTGGCGGCAGCAGGGGGGGCGGCGGCGGCTGGCTGGCGGCGGCGGCTAGGGAGCGGCGGCGGCTAGGGCGTGGCGGCGGCGGCTTGGGCTGCGGCGGCGTGGATCGTTAGGTGTGAAATAAAAAATTAGGGTTTCACACAAAAGCTTGATACCATGTAAGTGTTTGGAGAACTGAGTCCTTAACGGATCTCAGAGGCCTACTCTTGTATATATATCAATGGGTGAAACCCGAGGGTACAATGGTAACTGTACATGTATAAATAATATAATGCTAACCACCATTAGTCCGACTCTAATTTTAGCTCCGAATTTTGAATTTTGAATTTTTTGTTTTATAGCGCTGGGATCGACCGTTGACGACAAGACGTGCTTTATAGCGCTCCAACGTCCCATCAGAGCGGAACTTGTGACGGAAGAGCCACATACAGCGAACGACGTTCGCCGCTGGAGGGCGAGGGACAAGAACCCAAGTACCATTCTTTGTAAGGGCCCTGTATTCGTCGAGCATAGCCGCCTGCCAATTCGGGTCGAGGAGGGCTGTTTTGTGGGAGGTGGGGATGGGGGAGAGGGAGGTCTGGGAGCCGGGAAGGACGGGGGCAAGAGGCGCAAGGTGCGGGGGGGAGGCGGCGGGTGCAGATGCGGCGGGCGCAGCAAGGGCTGCGGCGGCCCCCGCCAGGGACGCGTTTATGGCTGCGGGCGCTGCAAATGGGGTTGTGGCGGGCGCCGCCAGGGAGGGTTTATGGGCGGTGGGCGCAGCATTTGGGGTTGCGGCGGGCACCGCACGTAGGTGAGGCGAGGTTGTTTGGCGAGGTGATGGGAGGTAGATAGCGGGGTGATGGGCGGTGGTCATGGAGACGATCTGACGGGGTCGGAAGACACCGGAGACGCTGCGGGTGTGTGGTCTGGTGGTGGGGGGGTGGTGGTGGCGGTGGTGTTGGGGGAGAAGCAGGAGCACCGGGAGAACTCTGGGGAAAAAGGAAGTGAGGGAATGGTGACTCAGACTCTGACGGAGACACAGGGGGTGTGGGAGATGCAAATGGAAATCGCGACTCATCAAAGGTGACATGACGTGAGAGAATGATCTTGTGGGTCTTGATATCGAGGCAAATGTAACCTCGATGATCAGGCGGATAGCCTAGGAAGACACATGGAGTGGAGCGCGGGTGAAGCTTGTGCGGGGCTGTGGAGGACTGGTTTGGGAAACACAAGCACCCGAAGGTGCGAAGGTGATCATACCTAGGCTCGGCGTAATAAAGTGTCTGAGCTGGCGAGCGATGGTGTAGGGTAGTGGAAGGGAGAATGTTTAGGAGATAACATGTGGTGGATAAGGCGTGAGGCCAATAGGGAAGGGGAATAGATGCGTGGAAGAGGAGAGAGTGCATCATGTTGGTAATGGTTCTGATGATTCTTTCTGCTTTGCCATTCTGCTGAGAAGTATAGGGGCAAGACAAGCGATAGGAGATCCCATTTGCGGCAAAGAAGGAGTGAAAGTCTTTGTTGTCAAATTCACGACCATTGTCACATTAAAAACATTTGATGGACATGTGAAACTGTGTTTTGATGTAGGTATGGAATCTGGCAAAGATAGGAAACACTTGGGACTTGAAATGCAACGGGAAGACCCATAAGTAATGAGTGTAATCATCAAGAAACAAGAGGTAGTACTTGTGACCCTCCTTGCTAGGCACGGGAGAGGTCCAAATGTCGCTGTGAATGATATCAAAGGGAGCAAGGGTAGAGGTCAAAGACCGTTGGAACGGCAGTCTGGCATGTTTGCCTAGTTGACAGGAAGAGCATAAACCAGAGCGTTGGTCTTTAGTACAGGTGACAAGGTTCTGGGAACGGAGGACATCTAGAACGGCAGCGCTGGGATGGCCTAGGCGTGCATGCCACAGGCTGGACGATGATGCCGAGAGGGCGACCGGACACGACTGACTGGACGCAAGAGGTGGTGTTAGCATTATATTATTTATACACGTACAGTTACCATTGTACCCTCGAGTTTTCACCCATTGATATAAATACAGGAGTAGGCCTCTGAGATCCGTTAAGGACTCAGTTCTCCAAACACTTACATGGTATCAAGCTTTTGTGTGAAACCCTAATTTTTTGTTTCACACCTAACGATCCACACCGCCGCAGCCCAAGCCGCCGCCGCCACACCCTAGCTGCCGCCGCTCCCTAGCCGCCGCCGCCGCCCCCCCTGCTGCCACCGCCCCCCCTTGCCGCCGCCGCCGCCGCTCCCTGCAGCCGCCGCCCCCTTGTCCCTCCTTTCCCCCTTCCGCCGCAATTTCCCACCCCTTCTCGATGTCTACCGACGAGATTATCAACCCAATCAACCCTAACCCTATTCCACCCAACCCTAACCCTCCACCACCACCACAAAACCCCTTTCACTCCGCTCAATCCGTCACCAACATCAAAAATCAAATTCCCCTAACCCTAGATCTTAAAAAGGTCCAATACCACACATGGGCGGAGCTCTTCCAAACCGCCTGTAAGGCTCACGACGTCATCACCCACATCGACGGCTCTGATCGTCCGACTGATGTCCCCGAGCCTCTCTGGAACCGTCTTGACTCCATCGTTCTTGGATGGATCTATGCCACCATCTCTGAGGACGTCCTGATTACCGTCCTCTAACCAAACTCTACCGCCCGTGATGTCTGGCTCCGCATAAAGGGCCTCTTCCATGACAATCAATCCGCTAGGGCAGCGGATCTTGAGGGCAAGTTCATCAACACCCGTCAGGAAAGCTTCTCCACCGTCTCTGACTACTGCCTCGCCATCAAAGCCATCGCTGATCAACTAGGCGATGTTGGGCACAAAGTTAGCGAAGAACGCCTTGTTCTTCAACTTATCAACGGCCTTTCCACCAAATTTGATGTCGTCGGTGGCATGATTAGCAACACATCGCCACTTCCGACCTTCATGGTGGCTCGTAGCATGCTCTCCAGGGAGGAGAGCCGTCAGGGACGCCCGCAAGGCCCTTCCCATGTTCTTGTTTCCTCCAAGGATTTCATAGCCCCGGACCCCCTTCCCAACACCCAACCCAGACAACCCCAACAGCGCGGAGGACGCGACAGAGGCGGCAACAGCAACGGCCGTCGTGGCCGCGGTCGCGGCCGCAACAACATGCAGCGGCCGCCGCCAGGGCAGTGGTACCCGCAGCAGCAGTGGTCCCCCGCTCCGCCGCCCTGCCCTTATCCGACGTGGGCGGGATACCCCCCGCCAGAGTTGGCCTACACGCAGCGTCCGCCACAGCAGCGGACCCCATCCCCGGCATATGTACGCTTCACAGCAACCTCCAGCGCACCCCATGCACACCAACCTCTCCGCCGCTTTCTCCACCATGGGACTTCAGCAGCCGGACGACAATTGGTACATGGATACCGGGGCCTCCTCTCACATGACGAACGCACCAGGTAACCTACAAACTGTTTTTAATTCGAGCACTTTACCGTCTGTTTATGTCGGAAACGGCGAGTCTCTTAAAATTGTCGGTTCGGGTCACACAAACCTTCCCAATGCCCCACCCCTACGCCTCAACAAAGTCCTGCTTGCCTCTGACCTTGTTAAAAACCTAATTTCTGTTCGTCAATTTACCGTCGATAATCACGTGGCTGTCTAATTTGACCCGATTGGTTTTCTTGTGAAGGATCTTCATACGGGGACCCCAATCATGCGCTGCAATAGTTCTGGCGACCTCTACCCCATCACCAAAGCTCGCCCACAGTCTCCCACCGCCCCCACCGCCTTCGTCGCCCATCGTTCTGACTTGTGGCACGCCCGTCTTGGCCATCCCGGCGACCACGTCCTCCAATGTCTCCGCACTAGTCATTTAATTTCTTGTAATAAAGCGTCTGGCATTTGCAATTCCTGTGAAATCGCCAAGAGCAAGCGTCTCCCTTTTAGCAGTTCTCATTCCAGTACTTTTGCACCTTTTGATCTTTTGCATTGTGATTTGTGGACATCTCCTATTTCAAGTGCTAGTGGTTTTCGATACTATTTGGTTGTCCTTGATGATTTCACCAATTTTGTTTGGGTTTTCCTCCTACGTCACAAATAGGAAACACAGAGTCACATTGTCAATTTTCACACATTTGTCCGCACTCAATTCACTTTGCCCATCAAGGCTATTCAGTGCAACATGGGAGGAGAGTTCGACAACAATTTTGTTCGCTCCTTTTGTCAACAAAATGGGATATCACTCCGCTTCTCATGCCCCCAAACCTCTCCACAAAATGGCAAAGCGGAACGCATTCTCCGCACCCTCAATGACAAAACCAGAACCCTCCTACATCACGCCTCTCTCCCACTCCCCTTTTGGGTTGAGGCGCTTCACATGGCCACCTATCTCCACAATATACTTCCATCCAAAGCCATTGGCAACTCCATCCCAACCTTGGCACTCTACAAGCGCTATCCCTCTTACGATCACATTAAAGTGTTTGGATGTCTCTGTTTTCCCAACATGAGTGCCACCGCCCCTCACAAGCTATCCCCACGATCCACTAAATGTGTCTTCTTGGGCATCTCCCCACACCATCGAGGCTACCGTTGTCTTCGCTTGGATACAAATCGGGTTGTCACTTCGCGCCATGTGATTTTCGACGAACAGACCTTCCCCTTCGCCACACCACCCACCCCTGCTGTCTCCAACCCACCCACACCACCCAATTCCGACGAATTCCCACCCCTCCTACGCCACCTATTCCAATAAGCATCATCCGGAACCAACCCCCCGCCCAAAACCCCCACCCAAATCGATTGGCGACGGGCGCCGCAACACATGCGGCGCGCACACCCCCCTGGTAGCGGCCGCCGCACCCCCGCCGCACCACCCCATCGATTGGCGGCAGGCGCCGCAACACCTGCAGCGGGCACACCCCCCTGGCAACGGCCGCCGCACCCCCGCCGCACCCCCCCGCCCCCGTCTTTCCCCCTCAGCAGGCAACCCCTCTTACCCACCAACCTCCGATTGCACCCCCCGCCCATTCCATGAAGACCCAGTCGCAGTCTGGCATCTTCAAACCCAACCCCAAATACAACCTTCTCACTCCGTCTCCCGACATATCTCCTCTCCCCAAATCACCCCACAAGGCCTTACAGGACCCGAACTGGCAAGCCGCCATGATGGATGAGTTTAGTGCTCTTATTAAAAATGGCACGTGGGACCTCGTTCCAAGGCCTCGGGACACTAATATCATTAACTGCATGTGGTTGTTCAAGCATAAGTACAGGTCAGACGGAACTCTAGAGCGACACAAGGCTCGGCTAGTGGTCAACGGCAAGTCACAGGAGGTTAGGGTTGACTGTGATGAGACTTTCAGCCCGGTCGTCAAACCGGCTACCATCCACACAGTTCTGAGCATCGCCCTTACTAAGGATTTTCCTATCCATCAGCTTGACGTCAAGAATGCCTTCCTTTACGGCAACCTTCAGGAGACTGTGTATATGCATCAGCCGCCAGGCTTCTATGAACGCACCCGCCCATCTCACGTCTGCCTTCTCCGGAAGTCTCTCTATGGGTTGAAACAGGCGCCTCACGCCTGGTATCAGCGGTTCGCCACGTACCTCACTGGCATTGGATTTCAGGGCAATCAGTCTGATCACTCCCTTTTTGTGTTCCACTCAGGGTCTGACACTGCCTATCTTCTCCTGTACGTCGACGACATCGTGCTCACCGCTTCCTCTACATCGCTCCTGTCCAAGCTGATGGCCCTGCTACGATCAGAGTTCGCCATGACTGATCTCGGTTCCCTGAGCTACTTCCTTGGGGTCTCTGTGTCACGCACTCCTACTACCCTGTTCTTTCATCAGCAGAAGTACGCTCTTGAGATCGTCGACAAGGTCGGCATGACGTCTTGCAAACCCGCCACCACCCCTGTCGACTGCAAGTCCAAGCTCGACGCTGCCTCCAGTCCTAAGGTTGAGGATCCTACAGCCTACCGCAGTCTGGCCGGTGCTCTCCAGTATTTGACATTCACCAGACCGACATTGCCTTCGCCGTACAGCAGATCTGCTTATACATGCATGATCCCCGCGAGCACCATCTTCAGGCGCTCAAGAGGATAATCAGGTACATCAAGGGCACCTCTGACATGGGTTTACATCTCGCTCGCAGCAGGTTTGACTCCCTCACCGCCTATTCTGACGCTGACTGGGCGGGTTGTCCTGAAACTCGACGTTCTACATCTGGTTTCGCGGTGTACCTGGGCGACAATCTGGTCTCATGGTCCTCCAAGCGTCAGGCCACCATCTCCCGCTCGAGTGCCGAGGCTGAGTATCGTGGTGTTGCCAACGCCGTCGCTGAGACCTGCTGGCTCCGCAACCTTCTCTGCGAACTCCGGGTTCCCCTTCGATCGGCTACCCTGGTCTACTGCGACAATGTCTCCGCTGTTTACCTGTCGTCGAACCCAGTTCAGCACCAACGGACGAAGCATATCGAAATTGACATCCATTTCGTTAGAGAGAAGGTCGCCCTAGGCCAGGTCCGAGTTCTTCATGTCCCTTCTGCACATCAGTATGCGGACATTTTCACAAAAGGCTTACCTACTCCTCTTTTTACTTCTTTTCGTTCCAGTCTTGCTATTCGCTCACCTCTAACTGCGACTGAGGGAGGATGTTAGCATTATATTATTTATACATGTACAGTTACCATTGTACCCTCGGGTTTTCACCCATTGATATATATACAGGAGTAGGCCTCTGAGATCCGTTAAGGACTCAGTTCTCCAAACACTTACAAACAGGACATCTCTGAAATGTCGATAATATGTTGGTATTTTTGGCATCAAAGGAACAAGGCAACATTCAATCCTAACAATGTGATTCCGAGAAGAGAATTTGAACACTACATAAGAAAACATATTTCCAATGGGAAGGTGAGCAAGGAAAACTAAGACAAACTAAAAAATAAAACACAAACATGGCAAAAAACACAACTCAAGAGGAAGTCAAAGAGTATCTATCGGCAAAAACCAAGGCCATACTTGGCTAAAATTAATTTCGATAGTTCTGTTTAGCAAAATAGTCCCTCTATATCAGGATTCGTTATATGCAACTACTAGGTGAAGATGGGCTAGATTGGTGCAAATCAAGGGAATGTCTCATCTCTTCTTTTTGCTGGAGCACTAGCCCTTAGATCTAGTGTTGGTGTGGTGTGTCGTTTGGATTTGGATCGGATCCACATTGAAGGAGATTGTATGAGCATCATTAACGCTTTTCAAGAGAATGAGACTATTATTGGGAAATTGAACTCATCATTTCAGATGCTCAAGTCTTTCTCAAAAGCTTTCGTGGAGGTTTAAAATCGCTGACAAGATGGCGTCCGTTCAGCATCAGCTCCCATTGGTTAGCATTACTTCGCATCCAAAGCTCATTCACCTCATCTAAAAATAGCGTGCTTTAAGATGACACCCTTCAAACTCTTATCTTTATAATAAAAAAAAATAAAAATAAAAAAGAAGAAGGAAAAAGGGCAAAAAAAGAAGGCGTGGGGTTTGCTGATGCGGTGAACAAGTGGAGTTTTTCGCAAATTGCAATGAAATGAAGGTGCCGTCTGCTTCAGCGACTTGGCGGATCAACTCTCTCTCTCCTGCTTCCCTTTCTCCCCTCCGCCGACCACCTTTCTCTCTCCCCTCCTCCTCCTGTGCAGCATATCCAGCGATTTACCGATTCAACCGCCCAGCTCAATCCAAGTGGTTCAGTTTCAGGTGCTCTTCAACAATGGCCGCTTCCTTCAAGCCTGAGCAAGCCAGGGCTCCTTCTTCGCTTCCCCTGCCCTCCCCTCCGATCACCAAGGCACTCTCCTTCACTCCTATTTCTGCATTTCTTACTCCGATCGCTTCAGTTTTTGATGTCTTCTCGCTTAGGGATTTTGTGATTTGACAAACCTCTTTCTTTGTTCTGCGATGGTTTGCCGGTGCAGTTCAAAATTGCGCTTTGTCAGCTATCGGTGACGGCTGACAAGGATAGGAACATCAGTCACGCGAGGAAGGCCATTGAAGAGGCTGCACAAAAGGGTGCGAAGCTTGTTCTCCTGCCTGTAAGTCTCTGATGATCCAATCATCATGTTACTTTCTTTGCCCTACTGCAATTTAAACCTGGTCCTCTCAGGCTTTGACTAGTTAAAACAAGCTTTAGTTGAATTGTCTGCAGCCATATCGGGTAATTTTGTTTATAGAGATAATATAATTCATGGGAACGGGCTCTTGTGTGGTATCTTTTGCCCCCAAGTTTAGAAATATTTGGATATGTGTAGCTCTAGCCTCTTGTTTGTTTCCATGGTAGTGCTTGGGCTGCAAATTTGTGATCTGATGGTGGCATTGGTGCAGTGAAAAACGTAGGTAATACATGATTAAGCCTCAAGAAATTGATGGACTCATTCATGGAATTCATGGACAGTTTCTTAAGCAGAAACTGGGAGGAAAAAAAAAAAAAGTCTTTTGGTTTGACTTCATGGCAAGTCAATCCCATAATCGATTGAGAAATCCTCTCAATCACTTAAACCAGGGGTTTAGAACTGCCCTTTTTCTGTTTGGCATATGTAATACTGCAGTACTAATCCGGTGACACCCTTCATAAGTGCAGCCAATAGTTACGCTGCCCATCAGTTGTAACATGTGTGTCTGCCATTAGCTTCTCCCTTGAGGAATTTCTATTGTTGGATAGTAGCGTTCTTCATATGAAAAACTCATCATGACTCATGAGTACAGAAATGATCAACAAGTTGATTAGTAATTCACTTATTCCTCTTATGATGAAAATTCTCAATTCCTCATCTGCCTCACACAATTCCTTTATTTTGCACTCCAACCTTGTGTCTTAAATTCAAAGGAAGCTTATGTATAAAGTGCAAACACCTGACGTCCTTATCTTGATTGATCCGCTGCTGGATGTTCAGATGCCCCAAAGCCTTGTGATCTAAATATAGCGCACACAATTGTCCAACATGATAATGCTCCCATACCTTATCCGTGAACAATTTTCATTCATGGACCACATTTTCCTCACTCAGCTTCTTGCCAAAAGTGAGGTAAATATGTACTGTACAACCATGTTTTGTACAGGAGATTTCAAACAATTTTACCGGGAAGAAGTAATTAGATCGATAACTTCATTATAGAATATTAAATTTAGTTTCTCTTCTATCCCTTTCTTCTCTTTACCCATCAGAAACATAGTGGATGAGTGGGTTGATAGTATGTAATATAGATATAGTGGATGAGCCATGAAGTAGTTAGTACTTGGGATAGTGCACTACTAGCTGTTCTTTGTGCAGTGGCCAAAATTTTCCGGCGCTGTTGATTTAACCTTGGTACCAAACTGCTATATTTTGGCTGCCAAAAGTATCTTCAGTTGGGCTTCCAACCAGATTGTAAATTGAGCACATATCACTTTTTGTTGGTGCACAAAATAAAAATGAAATGCTTGTTTTAAATGCCTGTTGAATTCTTCTTCCCCATGTATTGCAGAAACTCGTGCGAAGTTGATGAACTTTCTTCTTGTTTCCTTTTGATGAACTAGATAAATACTTTATTATATCAAATGAGACAGTTAAGATAATAATGAATCTAAATTTTGAATTAGAGAATTACAGAAATTTAGGAAAATTAAATGTATATTTCTATCAAGCTACAAACCTTGTAACTTTCCTACTCAAAAGGACAGGTCTTCATTTGAAGATCCTTTACCTTCCCTATTGCCAAAAGAGTGGAGAATAGGTCTAGATCAACTTTAAAGTATGTTTGGGTTTTGACTTGAGAACTTTGTGATTTTATGTTACTTCAATCCCCCTTCCCTGCAATTGTTAGCCTTCCATATGTGGAATATCTGCAATTATGAACATAGCCTAAAAATGTATTGAGATATATGAAACGAACATGTAGTAAAGATTATGGATATCGAAATGTGATATTCTTCTTTTGGTTTTGAATCCAGGAAATATGGAACAGTCCTTATTCAAATGATAGTTTTCCTGTGTATGCTGAAGATATTGATGCCGGTGGCAGTTCTTCACCATCAACTGCTATGCTATCTGAGGTTTCCCAAGCCTTGAAGATCACTATTATTGGGGGCTCTATACCAGAGCGCTGTGGAGATAGATTGTACAATACGTGCTGCATTTTTGACACAGATGGAAAGCTGAAAGCTAAACACAGGAAGGTGACTGTTGAAGCTCTTCTCTTTTCTGCTTTTACCAAGCATGTGGTGGAAGTGGGTTGAGCTATTATCAGACTGTGCAGAGGGTGGGCAGTCTGAATAGACTCTAATTTGATGCGTCATGTACTTGAATGCAGATCCATCTTTTTGATATTGATATCCCTGGGAAGATTACGTTTATGGAATCCAAAACTCTTACTGCTGGGGAGACCCCTACTGTTGTGGACACAGGTTGTCTTTTGCAGCAATTATATAGTGCACACCATCTCTAAAACTAGTTTCCTGTTGAATTATGTTCAGGTTACAAAGCATATTTCACTACTGTTTATAAATATAGTTTTGTAAATTCAAATGCAGAAGTTGGGCGTATTGGTGTTGGCATCTGTTATGACGTGAGATTCCAGGAATTGGCTATGCTATATGCTGCTAGAGGTTTGTATCATCATGCCTTATTATCCCCACTGTTATAGTAGTAGGAAATTTACATATACTTTTGACTCTTTACCTTATCTGACTTTTCCCATCTATAATTTGCATATTGCTCATTCCTTCAAAATTAAACTTGCAAACTGATAAAAGACATTCATAAGAGGGCTCAGGAGGTTCATCTAATAGATTATTTTATACAAGTATATTAACATAGGATCTTTCGCGGGAATTGTTGTTAGTTAATCCTAACCTATTGAGGATCTGTTATTACTTCTAATATGTGTTTACTCAGTGATATCTAACTTACATTGCAAGTCTTTGGGCATTTAAATATTGGTCAGGTAAATGATTTTTCCAAGTG
Organism: Persicaria maculosa; assembly: GCA_963922045.1. NCBI lineage: Eukaryota > Viridiplantae > Streptophyta > Magnoliopsida > Caryophyllales > Polygonaceae > Persicaria > Persicaria maculosa. Next base: position 43,693,770 of record OY998252.1, on the reverse strand, counting down.
GTGGTTATTCTTTTCCAAATGTGTTCTTTTTTATCCATTTTCCACTACTGAGGAGCAAAGATGATTAAGTTTGTTGTTTATGTCTAGTTGTAACGTATGCTTTTAGTTTGTAGTTTTATGTGAATGTAATGTTTACATGAGAAGGAACCATGTTTCTGGATATCAGGTTGTCACTTGATCTGTTACCCTGGGGCATTTAATATGACAACTGGACCGCTGCACTGGGAATTACTTCAGAGAGCAAGGTATCATACTTGTCGTTCTGCCTATTCTATTAGACCAGGAGACTACTAGTTTATGATATATTTTGAAGGCAATTAATATATGAACATGGACCACTCTAACTGCTGCACATAATTATGCTTCCTGTTGTAATTGAGCACGAAGGATGTTGATATTACTAATATATTTGCCTTGCCTTTCATTTTTTTCAGGGCAGCCGATAATCAGGTATTCCTCCTCCATTTCAATCTGTATTCTTAATAGATGCTATTTTCTTTTCTAGGATTATATTTCATATATGTACGTCTCATAATAATTGCATATAAGAGCTGTATTTGGATAGGGATGGTATAGATGTATTAATCCGGGTACCATATCTGTAAATATGCATATATTCATTACAGAAATCACAGAAACTAAAATAGAGATGATATCTTGACTGTTGGGCGGAAACGAATACTAGAGTTGATCTGCATTGCGGACATTTCAACCTGTAGAATTAAACTGCTTAAATTTGTGAACTATTTGAATATGAAGGTTATCCAACCTTATCATATCCAAGCCTACATGAGAATTTGAGATATCTTTGAACTACATTTATCTCAAAGCTGTAGTCTCTGAAAGTAGGTGCATGTATAATATTTAAATGGTACTTCCTTTGCATCATCAATATTATGTGATGGGAATCGGGATTTTTTATTCTTCTGTTACCTGACAGCTATATGTAGCAACTTGTTCACCTGCACGCGATGCAAGTGCTGGTTATATAGCTTGGGGGCATTCCACACTTGTTGGACCAGTAAGTACAATTACTGGCATTTGACCTTTTTGTTTATGATAATTGTTCGTGTTCACTATATACACCCCAAATCATGCACGTCCTTATCGACGTGCATGGTTAAAAGGGGTTAATTAATTTTTTTAAAACGCTAATTAGTCAGAAGGGTTGCACGTCGTTTTCGACATGCATTTTTGACCTTTGGATTTGCGGTGTATATAACAACACACTAATTGTTCTGTCAAACTTATTTGGAGACACTGATTTCTGGTGCAGTTTGGTGAAGTGCTGGCTACTACAGAACATGAAGAAGCAATTCTCATCTCTGAGATTGATTATTCAGTAATTGAGCTCCGAAGGTAATCCCATTTTTTTCTTGCAGAAGTGAACTTGATATATCATCTTAACTAGGAAGATACGGAGTAAATGTGATTCCAGGCTTCAAAGTTTCACTTTCTGTTTTAATATATCAAACGTGCGTCATATAAATTACTACTGCTGTGCATGGGTTTTGTAGGACTAATCTTCCTCTGGAGAAGCAAAGGCGAGGTGACATTTACCAGCTGGTTGATGTTCAAAGATTGCAATCTTAAGTGTGCTTCGGAGTAAGATTATCTTACTCGGTCCTTTACTTTCCCGAGCTCTAAATTGTTATTTAGGCATGTAAAAATTCTTGCTTATAAGCTTCCAACTATGCATTTTCAACTTGGAAAGAGTATGCAAATAAAGCTAGTGTCTTTTCAAATAAAGCTAGTCTCTTTGCAAGCTTCATTGTCAGAGTGTGCCTTTTTTATAATCCTGTGCTGGTGGGGTTCAGTTCATAATACAAGTATAATCTTCTCACCAAAATTACCTGCCTGGGCAAATACAGTTTGGTTACCGATGCTTTAGTAGACTATTGATGGCACATACTGATGTTTGAAGCTTTGAAGCTGTTTCTTCAAGTTGAGTTGTTAGTTGTTACTATTTCCTGAAAATTTCGATACCACATTAGCGTCATGTTTGGGATGATCTACTGTCTTGTATACTTGTAAATTATGCAATGGACCGATATCTCCTAATATAACTTATACAATGGATTCAATCCCTGCCATGGGAGGATGGAGTTCCTCGTCCAGCTGTCCTTGCTCAGTTATGATTCCGAGATCAGGTTTCATTTTGCAATCTCATAAGCGTGTTGGTACTCGAAAGGGTTAGTCTTCCCCCATTGACCGGACTGAATCATGTTGGTCCAGTCCAGTCTTTAGACAGCCCTCTCAAGTCTCACATTACGCCGAAGTCGGACCGGTCCTTATTCACTGCATAAACTTCTCTTGCAATAAGAAAGCTGGCTTATTTTCTAACAGTTCAGGCCAAAAAATTAGCTTGAAAGTCACCGGTGCTTAGCAGCCACAAGAAAGAATCTGCTTTCTCCTCTCCCCCAATGGAAATCAAAAGCTTGTACACAATGAAGATAAGGTTATCCCACCCAAACCAGCTTCAAATTTTGCCACGTCAGATAGAGCCAAGTTCACATCGGTCGAAAATCTCCACCCCCAACCAATCAAACCACAACCCACAAATCCCTTTATCCAACTTCCTCTTCTCAACTCACCACTCCCTAACAAGAACTTAAAACTCCCATCATTTTTCAAAACCTGAGTTTATCGAACCCAAAAGACAACCAAAGGGAGATCAAGAGCGATTGCTTACATTGTAGGAAAAATGGCTGCTGTTTCCATGGCAATGGCGGCTCCCGTTGCGGGCCTAAACAAGCAAGCTTCGATGTTCAACCCGCTGCAAAAGAAAGCAGTACTCGGAAGCAGCCAGAAACGCTGCAACAGGCTCCAAGTGAAGGCCTCCATGAAGGAGAAGGCGGTGGCCGCAGCCACATCGGCTGCTGTGGCGGCATCCATGGTGATCCCACAGGTAGCGGAGGCAGCGGAGCTCTCGCCTTCGTTGAAGAACTTCCTGCTCAGCATCGCGTCGGGTGGCGTCGTGGTGGTTGCGATATTGGGTGCGGTCATCGGAGTCTCGTTCTTCGATCCCGTCAAGAGAACCTGAAGAAAGATGCTGAAAACAATATGCAGAGGCTACTTATTATATATCAATCCCTTCTCTGCACTTCAATCCCTCCCATGGTTTTATCCACACACACTCATCAACTCTTCATCTTGTTGTTATTGTTGTTTGATGTGATGTTGGTTAATTCAATCTGCATTCTTCAGCTATGATCTTATGCATTGGTTTTCTCTTTTTTACGATTAGTTTGGCATGTTAGCTATGAGTATCAGACTAGTTGCCATCGGATTGGTTTGCCCAATTTGATTTCAGGTGTCTCGAGTTCGGGTTATTGTTCCGTTGGAGCATCTAGGGCTAAAAAAGATGTTCCTAGTGTTGAGTAACTTGGATTCTAGTTCTTCTTGTAGAAATCGACGACATAAATTGTAAACTAACATATATTTGGATCTGAATGTCCCATATTTGGATCAAAAACGAAAAGGGCGATATTAGTTGCCGTTGAAGATTAAAAAAAACTCAATTGTTCGAGACTTCAACCTAAAAAGAGCCAAGGTATTTGTTTGTTCGATCTTTTATTTCTGACTACTCTTAACTTGTATTCTAAAAGCATGGATTAAATATGGGAATATTTATTTATTTTTTCTTCTTTAAAACTTTCTACTTCTTAAAAGTATATTAGGGTAGTAGGTATTCTTATTGCTTTGTAAGGTCGTAGTGTCGCCCTTTACACTATGAGCTTACAAAGCAATAAGCGAGAGTTGCAGGGAGATCCCCCAACCTTTCATTAGGTGAGAAGTATGCAAACTGAAACTCTACAGAGATTCAAGCTCACATGATAGGCTTCAAGCTCCGCCACACTTGTTACAGTAAAGCAAGCAATCAAGCAAAAGAGAAAGAAAGTCTGTCTAGCCCCTTTCCGTGATAGAGGGATTGACCGTTGGATACACAATTCAAACCAAATCATTAATTCCTTTTTATTCTTTATTTAAGAAACAAAAATACCCATAGGAAATGCATCATCTCTCGAGAAGCTAAACTCGCCATGACACGCGCTGCCATGAAAGCGACTGTTGACCCACATATTCCTAGCTCCTCACGAGTCTACATGCTTTTCTCATTTCAGTGCTCGCCTTCTGATCATAGTTACCGCCTATCATACAGCTTTCTAACTTGAATTCTCAACTCGAGATGTTAGAAGGTGCAAAATGATTCTCGTCTTGCTTGACTCGAGTGCTAGCTTTCTTCTTCTATCGGAGACGGATCTGGAGCTAGCGGTGGCCGGCCAGCAGGCACTCTTTGTTTCTTCTGGTTATGCCTCCTCTTATTTACTTGGAGTATAGTAGGCTTCTCGAACGTCCAAGCCTTTCTGCGCAACAATCCACCAGTAGCGAAAGAGAGAGTTATCGGCCCGCTCTTACCGCGTTTGATCAATAGATTATTTAGAACATCGAAAGATGGTCAAGGTAGCTTACTTCTGCAGTAGATGTGCATGTAGTCGGCCCAGAATGCATCTGTTCTATACTAAAATACTAGTTCTCGTGAATTGAGAATTGAATTCGGTTATGTAGTTCAACCCGAGGAGTCAAAGAACTTAGAGCAAATACCAAATGCAAGTAGATCGTTTTTTTTTCATTCCCGAGTTTATAACAATAGTAATTAATCGTTGTTGTTTCAGGACTCAATATAAGAAGAATCCTACTATATGTTCTCTCTTTCCTCCCATTACTGGAACCGACGAAAGGCAATAAGAAAGACTTGTCGATTAGCTTCCTAGCCGTATTTATGCTCACCAAGGTTGAAAAATCCCCAAGTAGACTTACAAAGTTGATCATGCTCCTCTATCTTCCAAAAGGAAAAAAGATCTCTGAGAGCTGCTTCCTGAATCCGAAAGAGTTTACTTTTGATGTCAGGTGGATCATGCTTATTAGGCTTCTCTGTGTTCTCAGGTGGGCCAGGCTCATCAGACTTCTCTACTATATGGGGCTTATCAGGGTTCTCTAGTGAAAATGCTTCTTTGATTGTTGAGGAGGGATGATTTGACTCTATGTAAGAACATTTTTGTGAATGCGCCCGAATCAATGTAGAAAAGCCCCCTTTACCCCCCTCTCTCCTCTTCCTTACTATCAGAGTGTCATTTGAAAGGAACGGCCCAGTTTCTAAACCTAGTTATGGTTTTGATAAGAAATGGTTACTTTTCGCATCTCGAGGTCCTTTGATGGGCATAAATAAATCGTCTTGGTAGCCCAAACTAATAGAACAAGAGTTAGCTCTACCTCTGGTCCACAAGCAAGGTAAGTAGGTCCCGGCCAGCTCCGGGACCGAAAAGACCTAACGGAGTAATCCCTTATCGCGGATCGGAGATGCTAACGGGGTGGGAATCGAAGTGGGGGCCATGTCTTCCGAACGATCATAGTATGATCGCTCCTCGCTTCAGATAGCGAATCCTATTCCATAAGAACGGATTCGTCAAAAGACGTCCAGCCCCTCGAGGATAAGTTTTGGGCCGATTCACCAAGGAATATTTTGGTTGCTTTTGGCGGATCGATTCTAGAAAGGGTCGCTTCCGCACCTTTCCTTCTATGTAAAGGATCTAGTAGGTTGGGTAGCTTTTGCTATCTTTTTTTTCTTCCATTTGGATCGTCCCTCAGCTCCGGGTCCGAGTCCAAGTTCGACTAGTCACGATCATCAATATCATCCGCATCGATGCACACTTAGATCCAGATACCTCGGCTATTTGGTTACCCGAAGCTCATGTAGAGGCACCTACGTCCCATTAAGGAGGGGGGGGGGAGGGACGCTCGGCCCGGGAAGGGGAGAGTGGCCAATTTTGAAATATTGGATCTTCCGTTATTTAAAGCTTTTGTTAATCTGAAAAACCTCGACTCCTTTCTTAAGTAAAAGGATTCCCCAATGGGTCCCTTCCCACCCGGTTTTAACGATTATGCAAAATCATCAATTAGACTTCTATCAATGCAATGAAAGAACCTTCATGGGACGGGTTATGGGTGGATGAAGCCACTCCATCACCTGCCCCGTGGCTATAAAATTTCACCCACTCCATCCATCACCCACAAACCTTTTCACCCGCATTCGACTCGCGTGGGTGATGCGGGTGGAGCGGATACCCAATGGGTGAAACAAAAGAAAAAACCAAATCAACACAAGTAGTCCAATTCTGACTCAAAATTACAAAGGGGTGGGTTTATGTATTTATATTTTTGATCGGCAAAACATTGAAATCACAAGCTAATTGAAATTTGAAAGTGAAAGGTTATATATCTCTATACTAATCATATATATCCCTTGCTATAATGTGGAAGAGCAAGCCGAGACCATATCCATTTTAATTGAAATTTGGTGGGCAAAACACTAATCAAGGATTAAGGTTTGTAAAAGTTAAACTTGAAAATGGTAAAATAGTAAAATCACACACATTATATATAAATTTTAGGGTTTTATGCGGGCTTGCGGAACGGGTGTGCGGGGCAGATTAATGGGCAGATATGGCGCTCTTTATTTACAAATTCAGGGGGTTAATGGGGCGGGTTATGGGTGAAAAATCTTCACTCATAATCCATCCATCACCCGCTTCACCCGCATCCGCTCCACCCATCACCCCTTTTTTGCGGGTTTTCACCCACAAAATTAATGCGGGTAAAGCGGGTACCCGCGGGTTATTTCCAGCCCTACATTTCTATCCTCCTTTTTTGTCTTGTCAAATAGAAAACAATGAGACCCCAAAGAGCCCTTCTTTACCACTTTAAGGGGTGGGGGTGAGGGGACGGTTTACATACAACTGAGGCAAAGTGGCAGTGGAACAAAATTACTTTTCAAAGAGAACCTTCTTCCGAGAGTTTCAACAAGAGGCAAAGATTTAGCTTATATTAAAGAGGGTCAAAACTTATTATATAATAATCATAATTCAGAAATTGTAAAATCTTCTTTATCTACGTTATTTCTTGGAATAGATTCTTTCGTGGTTGAATCACTAAGTTGTGGTAGTGCTGGATCCTATACGGTGATATCCGAAAAAACGCAGACTAAAGAAGAAGATCCAAAAAGAAAACACAACAAGGCAAGCGCTCTCTCGTTAGCCGCTGCATCACAGGTTCAGCTTCACAAATCCTTCTGGAGGTTTCCTCCCAAGTGGCAACAACAGGCTGGTCACTCAAGGAAGGCGGCCAGGGAAACCTTCTGGGTAGCAAATCTTAAGGCGATCGAAACCTCGAATCATATCCCAAGCACACACTTGCTCAGCTTGGGTTCATCATAGTATTTCTCTTAGAAAATACGACAATTACGCGCGCTTCAAAATCCCAAATGGTAATGCAACCCAAATAGAACTGACCTCTATGCCTAGGTCACATGATTTGAAAACTGAAGCCATCCAGTCGATGAAACACTCATGACACCAATCAGAATCAGCAAGCCAGGGATGAACAACAGTTTCGGGCCTCCCACATAAATCAAACGAGTTCATATAATCTTCCTCTTCAACCTCCATAAAGCTTTCCACACCTTGATGATATGAACCCGGAGCCAGATTTGGGGAACGCTATAATCTAGAGGCTAGAAAATCGTCAATCAAGTTATATAGGACACTTGAAATTGTATGATTTGTATCATCGGGGCAATAAATTACTGTAACAAAACTGAACCTGAAACATACGCTTACATGACCAAAAAGAACCAGGAACGTATTGTCAAAAAAGAACTTAAAAGTTAAAACTCTTCGTCAAAACAAAAATCACGGGGAAACAAACTAATAAAGTAATAATAGTTCTAAGTTACCATCCCCACGTTCACAGATATGATGGGAAAGTGAAACCAAAACCTATATCATCCTCCATGAAACAGAGATAAACAGGAACACAAGAAGCCAACTTGCCTAGCCTTTCTTCTATGCTGCTACTTGAACCTCAATGTTGGTGGCAACCACAGGGACAATGGGAGCAACGTATGGCTCTTCTTCCTTAGGAGTGTGGATAATAACCACATTGGGCAGCGGTGTGGTGGGTCCCTGCTTGCCCTTGGGATCCCAATCAAGCATGATCTTAACCTTGATACCGAGAACTCCCTGTCATTTCATGACACCAAATGAATCATGAACAATGGCATTTACGAGTTTACAAGCACAATTCAACGGGGGCCAACCTGTCTTAGGAGAACATGTCTCACAGCGGAGTCAATGTAATCTTTGCAGGGTTGACCAGATGAAATCATGTAGCCATCCTTGAACTTCATTGACTTGCCACGTTGAGCTCGGAGCTTTCCGCTCACAATGACCTACAAAAAGATGTGACACAATAGTACTCAAAATCGAAAAAGCGACACATGCAATTATTTTTCAACCTTGAATAAGAAATCATCGGCATACGTACCTCACATCCCTTAGCTCCACTCTCCATCACAAATCTCAAGACACCATAGCATGCCCTATAGCATCACATAAACACAATTAAACTAATGAAGCATTAACCAGGAGGGGACAAAAGTCTTCACTTAATGTGTCTAGCAACTTTTCTTCTTTAAAGGGCGGGCCTTGATTATATATTGAACAGCTAAGAAAGGTGGTGTTGATTGCTGAAAGATAGTACATCCTCCACATATGCATCATATATCAAAAACCTTGTGAAAATTTTACAGTCCTAAATAGAGAAAGCACTAAGAGATAAGAAGATTTTCCATCCAATTACATCGCTCCAGTTAGAACTATTACATCACTCAAAACTGATGATGGATGGTTCAACCAACTATAGTCATCCTCAGACACAAGAAAGGTATAACAATTCAACCACCTCACTGTAAAGATGACATCACCAATAGTTTTGATTAATCTGTATAAAAGAAATAGGAAATGTGAAATAAGTCACAATAATTTGAAAAGATAAATAAACTCCTATACTTGTAATTAAGTAGCTCAAATTTGATGCTTTCATGCAAGTATTTGTAAAACCTCCCAAAGTTGTTGATTTAGGATTTATTAGAAGTTTGTGCCACCGAACCCAACAATCCCCAATGTTTGAATTATTCCATACATTTATCCTAATGGAAACTATTAATATTTTGCAAACTAGTTAAATATAGCCCACAGTATCAAATTCCTTAGAAAGTATGCACTGCATAGTAATCAACCATTCTACATATTAGGTAGTATCGTCTAGGACAAATTTGTATTACAGTTGGCTAAAGTATGTTAGATCCCTAACAGAAATTAAAATGTTATAAGATACAATTCACTGGAGAAATGAAAGTGGCAAAACCATTAATGATGACTAAAGGAAATGGTGTTGTAGAACAACAATGTAACTTCGAACAACAAGCCCTCCAAGAAGCTTGTAACGGAGAGATTCAGCCTGAGCAATAGCACAGAGACCCCTGTTATTAACCTTCTCAGCATAGAGCTCTACACTATTCTCAGGAAACTTAAACCTCTTCTGCACAACAGATGTCAACTCCCTAATCCTCCTACCCTTCTCACCTGAAGCAACAATGTTGGAAAAACAAATATAGACACAACAAAAAGCTCAACCTAAAGTAATTATCAAGGATGTAAATCCCTGGGCGACAAAAATGATGCAAATAATCAAGCAAAGGCAAGCACGTAACAATCAACTTCGCTACGCCACCCTAACTCTGACTGAAAATAGATTAGATTACAAGGGAGTATACATAACGTTTAACAAATGCTATGGCTAACAGAAAAAAAATACAAACACTGAATCGGCATCAGTCCTGTTAATCTTGTCTTTTTATTCTTCCATAAACCTATATGCTAATCAAAGAAAGAAAGAAAGAAAGAAAGAATGAAAGAAAGAAAGGAGAGTTTACTGGTACTTAAACATGAACCCTTTCAATACTTATGTAGTTCACATGTTTCCCTTTGATTGTAACCTTTAACTATAAGCTTTTAATTAAACTCCAGGTATACAATACAATGATACTAAATTGGTACACATACTAATTGATTTGATGTTGCAAGCCCTTACTCCTTAATAGAATGCAACTGGGACTTAATTGCAATTTGCAAACATGTAAATTGAAGAGTGACAATAATCAAGATAATTGTTACATTAATTAGGATGATTGCTAGATTGTAACTGAATTAAATAATTTGAACTTACCAAGGACATTTTGAGTCCGGGTAGCACAGATGATAATTTCAGTTCGCATAGGAGTGACACGAACTTCAACCCCAGAGTAACCATCCTCAGCCAATTCCCTGGTAAGCATCTCATTCAGCTCGGCAAAGAACACTCCATCACCAACCAACTGTTTTCCGGATCCCAAACATGACAAAATTACAATGAGAATTATAAATGATAACCTAATACTGCAGACGTAAAATCGGCCACAACATCCACCAAATGAACCTATATTACAAATCGGTTACGTCAACGATAAATCAACCAGAGAAAATCCTTCGAAACTGTAGGGAGAATGACACATTGCTCATAAATTTGAAGCAGATCGATCAATTCGATTAACAGACAATAAATTCCCGCTGTTTAACTTCACAAGGTAAACGGCAATTGCATGGGGTTCGAGCAATTAGACAAACTGTTCAAAATCTTTCAGTAACGGAGACTTGATCGATAGAAGATGCAGATAGAGTAGCCCTAACCTTTCTCTTCTTGCTCATCTAAGTCGCCATGTTTGGGAGGTGCGCAAGCGAAGTTTTGGGGGCCACGAGAGTAAGCGCAAAGCAGGAAAGAAAAACTGAAACCCTAGAGAATCCGGAAGCGGTGAGGTCTCGTGTTTTTTATACGTGCGATGAGGGTAATTATCCAGAGTGCGCGTCCTCAGGAAAATAAAGCATGGGACCATGATTTTGACGGACACGATTGAAAACTGTGGATATCAACGGCCATCGTCTTTTGGATCGTGGGGAATAAGTTGTGCGGTTTCGTGTCGACGAAACCGCAACAAAACGATACGAAAAAATACGAAACGATATAGATATGACACGAAATGGTAAAATACGACAATAATCGTGTCGTGTTCGGATCGACATTTTTCCCTTGTTGGGTATCCGACACGACACGATAATATTTTTAAAAAAAATATTAATATTCGATGATAATAGAAATATTATAACTGTCCTAGAGAATCACAAAGTGTTGATTGCCCAGTTGGTTGGGCGTGACTTCTTTCGTATGTACGTTTTTTTTTACGCTGAATAATGATTAGGTCGGGTCTGCCGTCGCAGAAGCCCTTCCTAGCGCATCCTTCCGGACGAGAACAAGCAGTTCTGGATCATCCTCACAACAATCGTCGGCAGGGAATGCATGGGCACTAAGAGCAAGCAAGCCCGGCCCAGAGGCAAGAGCAGGCTTGGCGATGGCCCACGACCCAGATAAATTTGGGGCTCAATAATAAAAAAAATTATGGGTTTATATATTATATCTAACCCATCATTTTTAGGCCCAAATATCCCTTTAGTCCATTTCTCTTCTAGAGAATAAGCCGAACATTTTTTTAGGCCCATAACTTTTTCTTCTTTAAAAAAAATCATAATAGGCCCTTAATTTAATTAGTAGTAGTATATTAACATTGTTTTCTGGTTGGTAGCACTTGGCTTCGTTCGTTCTTCTACGTCCGCATCTCCTCCGATTTAGTAAGGCTTAGTTTTCTTTGTAGAGCTCTTGTGTTTGTTTCGTGCACGCTCGTTGTATTTGTTTCTTTTGACGGTTTCCGTACGCTGACTTGTCGGCCTTTGAGGTCCAGGGTTGTCTGGTCTCGAATTATTTCCTAATTAAAAAAAAGTAGTATATTAACATTACACTAAAGGGCTGCAACAACTTTGTTGAACTCAGCTGCTTTTGTTGAATAGTCTAATTTACCTGATTTCCTTTGTAGTCTCATAAACTCAGAGATGGGGCATTTGAACCCAAGCAGTTCTGGATCATCCTCACAACAATCTTCGACAGGGAATGCATGGGCACTACAAGCAAGCAGACCCGGCCCATAGGCAAGGGCAGGCTATGCGATGGCCTAGGGCCCAGATAAATTTGAGGCTCAATAATTAAAAAAATCTAGGTTTATATATTATATCTAACCCATCATTTTTAGGCCCAAATATCCCTTTAGCGTGTGTTCGGCAGGAGCTTAACCAACTTTTCAAGCTTTCAAAAAAAAAAAAAAAAATCTGAGGGCATGGTGTTTGGCAGAAGATTATGAACAAGCTTTTCAAGCTTTCGGATGAGCTTTAAGAGATTTGTTTTTGGGAAAAATGAAAGCTTGGGGGTGGGAGATTTGGAAGCTTTTGTGGAGATTTTGAAAATTTGTGCCCATTCCTGCCCTCGCAAGAAGCCACTCCTCTCCACTGTTGTCCGATTACCGTCGAAACCCCCACTGTCGAAACCCCCATCAATGTAGTCTACCTCCATCACCATTACAGTCGAAAGCCCCACCGTCGGCCGATTTTGGGTCGAGGAGGAGGACCTAGGGTTTCGGTGGGAATGGTTGTTGGGGTTTCGAGTTTGCATCGCACATGCGGAGGTGTCCGAATGCCATGGAAGGAGGAGACACCCTGATTGCCATGGAAGGCGGAGGCGGAGGCGCCCCGATTGGCATGAAATTGGAGCTCTTCGGGTTCGCAGTGGAACAATACGGTAGCCATTAATGAGATTGGAGGAGAAGATTTGAGAAATTTATCAAAATTTGATTTGTGAGGGAGGAAGAAGACCATGGCCTCATAGAACTGCTCGGCGTTGGAGATGAGGGAGGTAGGAGAAAAGGGGTAAAAGTGAATGGCATTTTGGACTTTTTGCTAACAAAACCCCCTTACAAATCTTACCCAAACCAAACACCTTTCTAGCTTTTAACGAGATTTTTGTTCCCCAAAAAATATAACCTCTGAAATCTCCATAATCTAAAAAAAAAACCATAACCTCCAAAATATACATAATCTACTTTTTACAATCTACTGCCAAACACAACCTTAGTCCATTTCCCTTCCTGAGAATAAGCCAAACATGTTTCTAGGCCCATAACTTTTTGTTCTTTAAAAAAAAATCAGAATAGACCCATAATTTAATTAGTAGTAGTATATTAACATTACACTAAAGGGCTGCAACAGCTTTGTCAAACTCAGCTACTTTTGTTCTGAACCGGTAAATATATAGATAAGGGATAAACCCAAGGAGTAACAAAAGGTAAGACCATACCAAGGGTCTTACGTAAAAATAAAAGATTTTACCACTCACAAATTCCTACTACGCAAAAACCTAGGGGTGGGCACAAATCCCGCAAATCCCGAGCCCGTCCCGGTGGGATTTGGAAAAAAAATAACGAATCCTGTCCCGCAAAAATTATGTGGGACGGGACGCGGGACGAGGATTTCTTATCCCGCAAATCCCGTCCCGTCCCGCATATATTTATTTAATTATTTATTTATTTAGTGTTTACAGTGTATGTAATATAATATATGTCTATAGTGTATATATACTTGGTGTGTCATGTGTGTATATATTTATATACGGTATATGTTTATATACATATATATTTTGTGTTTACAGTGTGTATATTTTATTTTTGGTTTACATGCATTTACAGTGTATAAAGTATATGCTCCGTAGTTATATGAATATACATATATATTTTGTGTTTATATATGAATATACACTGTATAGGTATGTTTATATACACTGTATATTTGTGTTATATATATATATATATATATATATATATATGGATTGACTCCGGTGAAAACCTCAAATTATGGTAAAAACCCGTGAGGACTACTTTATATCTCGGTTTTTTTGAAACCCGTGCTAAAAACCTCAATCACACGGTGACTTTACAACTCGGTTCAATCTAAAAACCGTGCTAAAAACTCCAGTTTTAAAATAACACATGACTTTATAGTTCGGTCAAACCGAAAAATCGTGCTAAAAAGCTAATGTTTTAAAATTATATAGTGACTTTATAGCTCGGTTTTATTCAAAACCGGGCTAAAATTTATGACTTTATAGATCGGTTCTATTCATAACCGGGCTATAAAGCAAGTGAACCGGACTAAAAAGCCGGTCCTCACGGGTTTCTACCGCAATTTTGGTTTTCACCGGAGCGCGACCCTATATATATATATATATTGTGTAATTATATGTATAATGTGTTTAGTGTGTATATATAAGAAATATCATAAAATATAAAAAATATTCTAAAGCTATATATATGTTACGCCTTTCAAAATCGCAAAATATATTGAAATTTTAGATTTTTTTATAATGTTTTTTATTTGAGGGACAGGGCCCGTCCCGTCACGGTCCCGTCCCGTCCCGTGAGGAACAAGGCCCGCGCGGAATTGAAAAAAAAATAGTGAATCCTGTCCCGGTCCCGTCTCGCAAAAATTACGCGGGACGGGACGCGGGACGACCTTCGTCCCGTCCCGTCCCGCGCCCACCCCTACAAAAACCCACTAAACGCCCGAAACCAACAGATACCTCCGAAATAACAACTCAAGCCTATGACTAATTTAACATATAATACCCAATAAGAAGTATATGTTAAATTAGCCAGGCCGAGCAAAGAGAAAATTTGCGCCGAAGGCGCAAATTTTTGACCATATTTAGGGAGTGTCCCCCAAGTATGGCAAATTGGGGATTTGTCCACCAAAATTTTTTTGGACAAAATTACCCCTTCAATCTAAACCTAATCTTATATCCTCCCAGCCGTTTCAGCACAAGGTAAAAAAACCCGATCTCCTTCCCCGTCCTCCATCTCCTTCCTCAATCGCAACGGTGGCCATCGACGCCCCTGATTTCATTGCAGATCCGAGGACGAAGGATCCCGCTTCCGGCAGATCCATCGGCGCTGGTGGTGCAGTGGTGGCCACAGATCCGCCGACTCTGTCCTCCTCTCATCCACCACAGATCCGCCGCCCTCCCTCCTCCGACTCTGTCCTCCTCTCTCCGATCTGAGCGTCGTCGGCAGTGGATCTGAGCGCCGTTTCCTTTCTTCTACATCTACCGACGTCGTCGGCAGTGGAGCGTCAGTAGTGATGGTGGTGGCGATCTCTCGCCCTCTCTCGAAGCCTCCACTCCAGATCTCAGATCTGAAAATCGCGCCTCTACTCTCAGATCTAGATCCATTCCAGATCTGGATCCATACCGATTTCAAGAATCCAGTCTCCACCGCCGTCTCAATCTCAGGGGAAGATCTCCAGTGGTTCTCGGCCACCACGAGATGCCGATGCTATGTTCGATTTGTTGTTAATAAACCTGTTGGCCGAGGTCGGAGGCGGCGCTGGTGTTGCCGATGCAGCGGAGGAAGGGGAGACGTCGGAGTGGCGGCAGAGGCCGGATACCGAGGCGATGGCGGAGCTCAGATCCAGTGGTCCGCCTCAAGAATCTTCGCCGTCGTTGATCATCGTCGCCTCCGCTTCTCCGCGCTGGACCTGAGAATTACATTCCGATCCTCACTCTCCTGTGCTTTCTTATTCTCACGAACCTTCTCCCATCGATAAAGTTGCTTACTGCCTTCTGATTGATTTTTTCAGTTGCTTACTGCGAGGAACTAATTATCAGTTGCTTGTTATGTAATTCGATTTGGTTTTTAATTTCACTTTTCCGCCTTCTGATTTTGCAGAACTAGGTGGTTTTAATGGATTCAATCATCCGTCAAAGCTGGCAGGTACAACTAATGCCTAAATCTGTTCATCATGTTCTGATGAATATCCTCAAGGGCACTTTGATTTGGGATTTGATTTTTTCAGGTACTTGAATATTAGTGTAGACAAATTTCATCAATTGCTGAAATGTGGACTTAGTGGTGTATTTGATTAGTATATAGTGATGTATTTGATTAGTGTACTGGTGTATTTTTTGTGAATACAAATGTCTATTGTGTATTGTGTTTTTTTTTTGCCTTGTTTAAACTTTTGGAGAGCTTATTAGTTTTAGCAAGCTTCTTTGTCAGTAGTTTCAGCAAGCTTCTTTGTTAGTCATTCATCTAGGCTATCTAGTTGTTCTGGAACTTATTCACGCCCTCTATGCTGAAATTCGTTAGGTTGAAATGCTGAAATTAATTTTTAAATGTATGATTCGCATAGTTTTATCGATATGTAGTAAAGAGTATGAATGCTGAAACCGAGGTTTCACCATCAACAACGTTGCTGAAACCCCGGTTTCAGCATAAAAAATGAGTTCCTATTTGGAAAAGTTTATCTAGATGAAGAATGGATCTTGTAGATATGAGGAGCTTTAAAAATGTATGTTTTTTGTTATGCTAGAAGTGATGGCGGAGGATGATTCCATTGGATAAGCTGCAGAGGCTCGACGTGAAAGAATGAAAGCTCTTAGGAAAGCTCAGGAACTGTTTGAGACCCCAGATGAGGGTGGTTCTCAAGCTGAGCATAAGAATAGCAATGGGGATGCCACTAATGATGAAAGGTATCACTTCTTCTTGGTCATAATTGCTTATTGATTCATATACATACCGCTACTGTAAATGATAATTGTTATAAATTTGTGCTAATTGATACATAATTGCTTATTGATTCCATACTAATTGCTTATTTCAACATTTTATAATTTCAGCATCTTATAATATTTTATTTTTGAATTGTTATTAAATTGCCACAAAATTAATGGATTATCTTTATTTTTAGATGATTTGGGTTTGGATATTGGCAATTTCAGTAATTGCTGAAATGCGGATTGCAATGAATTTTGTTAAAAGCCTCTTAGCTCAATGGTAGAGCAATGTGCTATGCGCAAATACGTGGGTTCGAATCCCACACAGGCTAAATTTTATACCCGTAACACGATTTCAGCAACAACAACATTGCTGAAACCGTGGGTTTAGCATCAATAACGTTGCTGAAATCGGGGTTACAGCAACTCCGATTTCGGCAACGTGAAAAAAAAAACAGTAATGCAAAAAGAAAAAAAACTGCTGAAACAGAGGGGGAACAGGTGTTTCAGCAACCCAAGAAACGTGGAAAAAACAAGGTAAGATGGAGAAAAAAACCCTCAATTTCAGCAATTTCGATTTCGGTAATTTCGGCAACGTGGAAAAAAAGAACTCAATTTCAGCAACTTCGGTTTCAGCAGTTTCTGCAACGCGGGAAAAAAAAAAAACTAAATTTCGTGGAATTTTTTTTTTTTGCTGAAAACAAAAATTTCAGCATGATGAAAAATTCGGTGGACAAATCCCAAATATGGAGAGGGTGGGAGACGGATTCCTAATATAGCCCAATTTCGTGTCCTATATGGTAAATGCCCCCCGAGCAAAATACGGAAGTACCAATCAGATTGGGGCAAAACCAAGTCAACTACTTTGGGCCACATAAAGACCGGACCCATGCCTATAGTCACTTCTCTCACACTAATAAACCCAGCCCACATTTAGCCTATACAAAAAACTAGTTACGGCCCACATATATTAGGCCCAATTTTTGTATGATAGAAAAATCAACGCCCCAATGCTCAAAATCTCAGACAGTATGACAGTAACAAAACATCCAGGCCAGAATCACCATAACTAACGACGGCAACATGCTCAGTAATTCAGTCACTCGGCTACTTTTGTTGAATACTCTAATTTATCTGATTTTCTTTGTAGTCTCATAAACTCAGAGATGGGGCATTTGAACCCAATCTCCCTTAATAATAACTAAAGGGTTATAGCCCTCCTTCTAATTAAAAAAAAAAGCATTACTTAAGTCTTAATCTTAAGTAACAAACAATGGACAAAGAGAAGTAAAAAAAATTAAGGGCAACTCAACTGTCATCCATTTTCAAATGCATAGAAACAAGACACTCGGGTTGGGTTCATATAATTTATAACATTTAATAAAACTATTTCAAAATTATTTCAAAATTAAACCCATTATTGTTAAGATATATGTCATTTTTAATTTTTATTTCCTTACCCCTTTTCTTATTAACTACATATAAATTATAACGTCTTTGGGCATGTGTGACTCGTAAATGACATATTTTTGTTAATGGATGAAAGTTAATATTCTATTGTAGAAAATAAATAGATTTTTAGTGATTGAAATATATTTTTGTTTGCTAGAATGTAGCTTTTATTTTTTATAATTAATTCAATTTTGAATTATGAGGGCCCAAAATTTTATTTGCCCCGGGCCTATATAACAGTAGGTCTGGTTCTGCGAGCAAGATAGTCAGCCACAGCATTTGATTCATTGAAAATATGACGAATAGCAACATAAGAAAAGGACGAAATATCTAACAAAATATCCGATTGTAGCAGCTCGATCGTCTATGGGCATTTCTAATCCCCCAGTAAAGCCTTAATAACCAGTAAGTTGTCCCCTTCGATCTGAAGGTTCAAAATCTGCATTTTCTTTGTGCGTAAAATACCCATTTTGAGGCCAAGGTTTTTAAAAAATACAACGGAGACATTAATGCAAGTGGTCCGATGTAAAGCGACCACCACACCCCTAGAGTCTCGGACGACAAATCCATAAGACGTTGATCTGCCCGGCAAAACTGAACCGTCAAAATTTAGTTTGTAACAATTTATATAAGGCTTGTCCCACTTCCCGGAGCGTTGCCGAGTATGGCCGGCATGATCAACCAAACGAGCGCCCGGATGAACAGAACGACAATTACCACCTTGACCAGAAGTAGCAGTGATGGGGAGATCGCCCTCCAGCCTCTTTGTTTATTTCCAGCAATGAGTACTTGTAGTATATAGCAGAATTATTTCGTTTATAGTTACTTTGTTGGTGGTTAAACGCTAATTGGTTTATGAAGAACCACAGGGCCCACCATGCTGAGGCTAACTCAATAAAAGATTTGGTACCAATTGTCTATTTGATATCGGTAAGTGGAAGAACTGTACCCACTCCGACACTTACTACAAGAGCCCTTGGAATTCGGATATGTAAAACTTGTAAAAGGTTGGTCGCCATAGGGCAGTCAAAGAAAAGGTGAGCCACTGATTCATAAGAGTTAATTAGCACAGAAGGCACAACCAGACGGCACGACCACATGTGATTTTTCTAATCTGAGAGTAGTTGGAAGACCATCACGAGATATTTTCCAAAGGAAATGACGTACTTCAGGTGGCACGTCCAGATCCCAAATCCAACCACAGTCAAAAGTGGTCGACCCTGCATGTTCTGATAATAAGGCATTTGCAGAGCTGGTTGAAAACCAGCCATTATTGCTTGGACCCCAATAGAGACGATCTGTCATTGGATTTGTAGGCAGAGTGATACTCATTATTAAGTCAATGTCTTCTTTAGACAGAATATTTGTTAAAGAGGCAGTTATTAATGGTTTGTTCCACTGACTTTCTGTGTTGATGAAGTAAGATACCTTTATACCCTTTAGGGCTTCCGATATAGGTTGCAAAATTCTGGAATCCAATGTTTTTAGGAAGGCCCAGTTATGGGACCAGAAGTCAATGGTCTGATTGTTTCCAACACTCCGCTCAAGAGCCTGCTGGAACTTAGGTCTGATAGACATAAGACGATTCCACTGCCAAGATGAAAGACCCTTTTTCTGGTAGCTGAGGAGATCGTGCCCTTTAAGATATTTGTGTGAGACTACACGAACCTAGATGTTGTTTGGTTCGGAAATAATCTTCCATAGAAGCTTCATTTGCAGTGATATGTTCATAGACTCAGCTTTATGGATACCAAGACCCCCTTTCATAGTATCTGAGTAGATTTTATCTCAACTAATAAGCGGTGCAGCTTTAGTACTTTTATTCCAAAAGAACGGTCTATAAATTTTGTCAAGCTCATGAAGAATATGTGATGGAAGTAAGAAAGCTTGCATTAGAAAAATTGATCACTCTCTCGAGTGACAAATTTAGATGATACAAAGATCAACCTTGATCATCAATTTAGATGATGTTACTAAGCTCTTTATAAGAAGAAAGAGATGAAAGTATACAATTTCCAATAGCTCTAGCAATAAAGTCGGCAACATAGTTTGATTCTCTATAACAATGCTGGAAGCGGATGTTGTTCAATCTTCTTATAAAAATTTCAATCTCCTCAAATATTTGTAGGATTTCCAAGGCACATTGGTGTTGTTGTTAAGCGCATTAACGAATGAAAAGTTATCTCCTTCCACAATTAGATTTCTTATCTCTTTAGCAATTGCATGTCTTATAACATTGCAGAAAGTTATTGCTTCTGTTTGCAGTAATGATCCAAGCGAAAGTCACTTGATAAATAGTAATATAGTATCAATTACCTGAACACGATCACTCCTAATATGTCACTCTCTCGAGTTTTTGGAAGAGTCGTCTACATTTATTTTGTAGAAGCCTATCGGTGGTCTCCAACTCGGATTTTAAGACTCATAAAGTGGATTCCCGACCTAAAAGAAAATTTTGAAAAACTAATTCGATGTGGCAACTCTTCCCTCGGAATTTCAAAAATCTAATTGATCGAGAGAGAGGGAGTTGGAAAAACTAACATCGAGACCTAACGTCGGAATTTCGAACTAGCGTATCCAGAACCACGCATTTTGTCCCCTTCCTACTCTATTTGGAACCGAAATTTCAAGCCTTGGTCCCCTTGGTTGAGATGAAATTTGAAATGAAATCTCTTTCCTCCTTCCGCGTCAAGAACAAAACTCACTTTTGCTTTTCCTCCCCCCATCCCTACACACCCCAAAGATGGAAAGAAGACAACCATACCTCCTTGGCTCTATTCGGACTCAACCCTAGAGCAGTGCATCGGTCTAAAACCGAGCCGAACCGAGCCGAATTGTACCAAACCGAAACCGAAAATCTCAAAATTTCAAACCGAAAGCCGAACCAAAAGTATTAGGTTCGGTTCGGTTATTTACCGGTTTGGTTTGTATTTGGTTCGGTTTTAACACAATTGAACCGAATTTCCATCAAAAATAAAAATGAAGTATACAAATACAAATATATATATATACACACTGTATTTATGTGTATATATACACACATATATCTACATATTCCAATATAAATTATACAAATATAAAGTGTACAAATATGGATTCAAATATATATATATAGATACATGCAGTGGCGGATCTAGGATTTTTGTCAGAGGGGGGCTAAAAACTACAAAGGGTTATCATTAAATAGGATTTTTGTCCCTTGAACCAAATAAGTCAGTATAATAAATGTTATTTTCCAAATCCAACTAATCATTTAAACCAAACTCTATCATATATATATAATTCAACTTAAAACTCCATATTCTCAATCCAGAAATTGATTATCAAATTCACAAATTTACCCCAAATTGCTACTTAAATTCACAAATTTATTAGCAAAATCACAAACCCTAATAAAAATTTACCCAAATTGATTCTCAAATTAAAAAAATTCTCAGCTAAATCGATTCTCATCTCAACAAATTATACTTAAAACAATCTAATTAAAATTAAAATTCAACTTATATTAATCCTTGTCCTTATTTTATACTCCTGTTTAAAAAAAATCCACAAAACCACAATTTCAAATCACAAACCCTAATACAAATTTCCCCAAATTGATTCTCAATTCCACAAATTTTAATATAATTGATTTTCATCCCGCCATTTGAAATTAAAAACAATAAAATTAAAAGGAAGAGGAAAAAAACTAACCAACCTCGAAGGTCTAGATCGAAGGAATATTGAAAAAGAACAAAGAAGATTGAACCACTTCAGCTCTCGGACTGCGGGTGAAGCAGACATACGGGGCTGCACGGTGCGCCGGTGCGGAGGTGGAGTTGGCGATGGCGGTGGCGGCCGACTCGGGGCTTCACTTTCGTTCTGTGTGAGTCTGTTCTGTTGTTCGTCTGTGTTAAAAAAAAAGAGGCGCTTTGAATCCTTTGATACCTGCGTTTATAAAATGGGCGCTACTGATGTTTTGTTTTGAAAAAAAAAACAGATGTAAAAAGGGGAAAACGGGTTTCGAACCTGGGGCTATTCGCTACATATTAATCTCCTCCCGTGTGCACTACCACTGAACCAAGCCATCTTTCCAAGCCCCCCCGTGGATCCGCCACTGGATACATGCAAGTACTTAAGTATACAAAATTACACTGTATTTGTACTTAAGTATACAAAATTGCAAATATATATATGCACTAATACAATGTATGTGTATATATGTAATATATAAATGTACACAGTAAGTACGTGGGTAATATATAAAGTATACAAATATATATACACTGTATTTATATAGTGTATAAAAAAATTTCGATTTAACACAATCCGAACCGAAACCAAACACAAACCGAACCGAAACCAAACACAAACCGAACTGAAACCGAAAAATGAAAATTCTCGAACCGAAAGCCGAACCGAAAAACTTCGGTTCGGTTCGGTTTGTGTTGGTTCGGCTCAAAAATTCGGTTCGGACCGAATCATGCACACCCCTACTCAGCCCCAAGAGCATCTCCAAACCCTTCATTTTCATCCTTATAATCTGACTTCCTGATTCATCTCACATCACTACACAACAAAAAAAAGGAATCAAACACAAACCTTATCTCTTCACCTTCCTTATCCTTTCATCTCCCTTGTGAGCTGAGCAACCCCTTTCAGTTTTCCAAACCCGAAATCCCCTTGTTTGAGCCTCCTGCTACCACTCTAACACCCCCACCACGGAACCCTCTGTTTCAATCAAGCCCGAGCAACCTTTGCCTCCGAGTCGACGCTAAAGTCGTACCTCCCTCCTCCCCGTTACTCGAGCGCCACCACTGAGCCCTGCAGCCTCCATTCCTCCTCCCGTTGAGCCCTGCAGCAGCTCCTCCGACGCCCAACGAAGCCTGGCTGAGCAGCCCGGGAGCCCGGAGCCGCCGACGCCACATTCTTCCTCTTTCATTCCCCTGTTTTTCCGATTTGGGGTCGATAAGCCCTCACTCCCTTCCTTTCGCTCAGAAACTTCGCAAAGGTGTTGAGAGAATGAAAGATGTGAAGAGACCAAAAGAGTCTCACATCGATAATATGAACAAAGAAGCCTTAGTATATAAACTAGTGGGTTACTCCTTCTATTGTCAATTGGTTTAAGGAAGGAACCCCGCTCGGTTTATGTGCTGGGCTATTAGCGCAAGGGTGCACGTGTGCACATGGGAATGAGAGGGCGCACATGTATCAGTTTGGAAAAGCCAAACGGGAATGAGATAGTAGACCCATTGTCCAAGTGTCAACTAGAGGCGAAAAACGACCCTAGTTGCACTTGCAGGGGCGTGTTGCGGGTCGAAAAACAACAATTTCCGGCGAGTTGACGCCCTCGGTGAGCATTGAACCCTTTTTCTTACCTTGTTCCATCTCTTGTGTGATTCTGTGTTCCTTTTGCCTTGCCTAGTCGGAGAGAGGGAGTGAGGGTGGTCGGAGAGAGGTTGGCGATCAGTGTCCGGCAAAGGTGAGCGTGAGAGCAAGAGCGAGGGAACGGGTGGGGGAGCACGAGCATATGCGATTCGAGCGCAGCGAGCGGGCGAGTCGAGAGCGGCGTCGAGCGGGTCTGTTGGTCGGAGCAACGAGCAGAAGGAGAAGGAAGCAACGCCAGCGGGATGAATAGAGAGCGAGCCGGGTTGATGAAGCAAAGGAAGAAGACGGAGAATTTTTTTTGGAATTAGCCAAAAATCCGATTTTTTTTTGCAAAATGGTCAATATCTGAAAATATTTAGCGATTTAGCCAGAATAGGGTAAAGTCGTTGTTTCAAACAGCGACTTTACCTCAAGTTTTAAAAAATTAATATAATATGTAAGTCGCTGTTCCAAACAGCGACTTACTTTTTTTTAAAAAAAAATTCAATTTATTTTTAAAATAATTAAAGGAAATTTGCTACGCTCTGCAAATCCACACCAGGGCAAGAAATTGGTGGCCGGAGTCCGCAATCGCCGAAGTCAAGTTACCTCCCGGCCTCGTTGTCTGGAAAATTGATCAACAAATTAGTGAATTCGTTGTCTGGCAAATTGACCGACACATTGGTGGAGTCCGCTCGCAGTCGGTCGGTGATGGGGGCGGCCGACCTTTGCTCTGGGTTTCAATCGCCACCACGGGAGCCTCGACAAATTGGTGGAGTCCGCTCGCAGTCGGTGATGGGGGCGGCCAACCTTTGCTCTAGGTTTCAATCGCCACCATGGGAGCCTCGTTGACGGTGATGCTACGACCGTCAAGGTCCTGATCGTTCCACCGCCATTTTTGTATGCTACGGCCATCAAGGTCCTGGCCGTCAAGGTCCTGATCGTTCAATTGCCTCCTGGCCCTCCTTGAAGGATTGCTCGGAAGAGAAGCCACCACGACTGATGGACGGTTTTAGTCGCGTTAACCGTATCAATATAAATTCGAACCTACCTAACTAATATAGTGTGATAAATACGAGTCGATTCCACAGAGAATCAAGTTATTCCTAAGTTAAGTCTATTTACCAATTAAGACAAAAGGGGGTTTTGGTGTGATGAGAATAAGAAAGAAAATAAAATAAACTATAAACAAATAACGGAGATAACAATTAAGAAGATAGTTTCATCTACAAATATCCGCTTTAGTTTGACTAGTTGATCCTTAATTCTTCTTCAAGTTCTCTTTTCATCCTATTATTTCTCCTGTCCTGATCTTGTGTAAATTACTAGTCCTACGAGTCCTAGTAACCCTTACTGATTAGATAACCCTAACACGGTTAAGATTCAACCTAATAGTAGCATTAAGATTAAGGATTAACCACGATATATGCAACACCAAGCTACGAGTCAGCATTCAACATATAATTGATTCTCTACACACCAGTTTAGTCCTACGAGTCCTAAAAAGGCATGATTGCTACTATGGATTAAGGCTCGCTACGAGGAATCTACAAAATTCTAGCAATAATCTCAACTAGTTGTACGGACTAGAAGAAATCAACAATATTCGCAAAAGAATCAATACGAATCAATAAGAATAGAACAACAATAGAAATCTCACAACTTTATCAAACCAAAGCTTTTAATCCATAAACGAAACGGGAGAGTTTAAATCCCCATAAAAATAAGGCAAAACATAATAAGGGTTTAGGGTTAGAATTGAGTCAGTCGGCTGGCTTACGGGTTACGGTGCACACCCCTCTCAATTGTCTTCCGTATGAATGTATATATAGTTTGACAAACATAAACTAACTAATCCAGGGCCGGCCAATGGGCTTTGGAGGCCCTGTGCAAAACCTACTTGAACGAGATGATATTCGACGAAAATTTTAAATGAAATTTACATAAGACTGATGTAAAAAAAAATAATTTTTATTCAAAATAGCAACAAAGTACTATATGCAAGTAAAACAACACAAACACCATCTTCCCATGCACTAGAAATACAAGTACAATTCAACTTCTAATGTAGACAAGTGACATTGAGCTACAACCAGAGCATTGCACGACGTAATGTCCTCAACCATTTGCAACAATAACACAAAATGAGTATTAAGAAATGGCATGTCATATGTACTAGAGATTAATGTTTGCAAAATTGTAGTATTGAAAATGGTTAATTTTAGTAGATACCATGACCAACAATGTCCTACTCATGATGATCTCATTCTTTGTCATCGGTCCTATTTTGGGTGCATCAAGATTGCTCTTCACAATGGGCGGATAAATTAGTCAATTTGATACAGCAACAATGGAACCACAATCAAAGACACCAATCCAGACACAATCGTCGTCTTTGCCCAATCAGTCCACCCAATTGTCCGCTTAATCATGTTGAATGTTAAATTCGCACTCAACGGGTTAGCAACCATGGCTGTCAAGAACATGGAGCTCGAAATCACAGAGGTTTGGATGAACTAAACGTAATACAAATAAGAAATACAAATAAGAATTGACACTAAAACACCAAATCTATCAAGCTAAAAGGAGTGAAACAACCTGATATTAAGAAATCATACAATTAATTGATTGAGCAACGGAGTGCGGGACACAAATCACACAATTGAACCTGCATAAACAATTGAACAAGCTAATTTAGAAACAAAAAGAGCCGGAATGGAACCAAATTACATAAACCCTAAATCAACTTTATGATTTAATGATTTATCAATTCTAATTCCGACTTCTACCTGATGGCTGCTACAACCGGAATAGACTTGCTGGCTGCTGCAAATGCCAACACCGGCTACACCTGGCTGCACCCGGCGTCCTGCTGCAAATGCCAACACCGGAATGGAGTGTGGGCAGTATGGCTGCCGGAAGGGAGTGTGGGTTGTGTGTGTGGCTGTCGGAATGGGCTGTGTGTGTGGCTGTCGGAATGGGATGTGCGGCGACCTGCTGCAAACGCCAACCCGTGAACCTCCCAGGGCCGGACAATCCTTTTCTAGAGCCGATAGATCCATAGAACCACCATTATTGGCTTAGATTTCGATAAATCTTGAAGAATGGGAAAAGATTAAATGTCTGTGAGAATTAATGGATTTGGAGAAGACGAAGAGGCAAGCGAGCGGCGTGGTTCTTTCTTCCTTTTCTCCGCTTTCAATTAAGAGAAGCGTGTGTTCAGATTTTTTTTCTAAAATACAAATATACCCTTAGGCCGAAATAGGCCATTGGATTTTGATTGCACTTGCACAGGGCCGGCCCTGAACTAATCTATACTCAGTATAATAATAATATATGTAAAATTCTATCTAATCTAATACCAACTACGGAGTATATCCTAATTTATATATAATATATATTAATAACATAATAGCAACACAATCAAGTGGGCTCCTCCGTCCGACTTATTGCTCCACCTGATGAAGACCATACTGCACCATTGATTCCGGTCCAATTAAGTGGCTCGTTGCGGTTCATCTCAGCTCCTTCCTTAGACTCGTATCACCCCTTCTAATTAAGTTCTTTTAAATAGCTTCAATTTACATCCAAATTTTCCCGTAAATACCTGAAATATATAAAAATACTAGTGTAGACTCCGAAAATCAAATAATACAAATTAACTATAAAATAGGTAAAATATGCATGAAAATTATCTAATACAATATGCAATCATATGACTAAAATAGACCCTATCAACGACCTCCACCGCCGCCTCCTCCGTATCCACCACCGCCCTCACGGCGACCAACGAAGCCACCACGGCATCCGCCGCCGCCACCACCGTTTCCCCGAGATTGAGCCTCTTTGACGCTGATTCATCTATTCACACTACAAAAAAAATTGCTTTAGAAACGGCTCACTACCGTCAGAAAAAGCAGGTTTGCCGTCGCAATTTTTTTTTGCCACGGCTCTGCGACGGTAAACAGTCGGTCACGGGTCACTAGCCCTAGGGTAGCAAATAATGGCTGGCGACGACATTGAGCCGTGACCAAATATTTGCGACGGGTTAAGCGACGACAGTTGCAACCAGTGAATTTGCTACTGTATTTTGCGACGGCACATGCCATCGCAAAAAACTGGCCATTCCCTCCAAATGAAAGTTTTATGTCCATTTTTTGCGACGGCACTTGCCGATGCAAATGTTTTTCCTGCCCTTATTTCAGCATATTTAAATTACGCGGGAAATTTCTTTTTACGACGACGGATTCCGTTGCAAAAAGGTAGTTCATGTATTTCCAATTTGCCACTACCTATGCCGTAGCCATTGATGTAATGTGCCCCTATAGGCTAGGCTATAACACTTGTATTTTTCATTTGTAGATCAGTGCATCAACATGCATACACCTAATTAGATAACAATTCGAATCATCTTACCTTACGCTATACAAAATGATGTTTGAGTTGATGTTAGGCTTACATTACGCTATACAAAATGATAACCATTAGATGCAAGGCTTACTTACGCTATACAAAATGATAATTCATTCAATTAGCATCAACTGATATACATCAGAAGAGGATTTCGTAACATAACATAGAAGTGAGTTTTAGTTATGACATTTAAGATTACCAAAAACTTCTTCCTTAGGTGAATCTTCTTAAGCTCCTTTCTTAGTTGAATCTTCTTCGTCATTTCAGCTTAAGCTCCCTTCTTAGGTGAATCTCCTTCATCATTTTCTTTACCAGCTTCCTCGTCGTCTGATAGTAAGAGTTCAATGTCATCTCCAATTGACTCCTTATGATGAACACTTGAAATAGGCTAAAACAAAACACGTCAAAGATATAAGGAAATATAAGAGATCGGGAAGAAAATAAAATGCCTATGTATGGAACTTTAATAATTGTTAACTGAAAACTTAAATGATATCTCCTTGTAAAAAAAACCTAGCATATATTGCCAAGTGACAAGAAAAACACAAAGGGTTGCACAACTATAAACATTAATAATAACTCATAAACATCAAACATAAAGTATAAGCTTAAAAGAGCTGAATTTCAATAGCTAGACATTGTGTTTAGCTTTGCTTCCGGAAAAATCAGGAACCTTAGACAAGCTGAATTTGGACAGCTGCTGGACATGGTGTATCAGTCGATTAACATAGAAGTGTCATAAAGTATAAGCTTAGTCGAGCTGAATTGAAACTATTATTCATCTATTCGTTCATGCAAGCTCTCAAATCTTAATTTGGGAGAGGAAAGAACAAGTAACGATTGATAGTTCAATGCATGTCTAACTTGAAATAACTCCAGAATCAGAATAAGCATACCTCATGTCTAACTTGGGCGTGTGAATTTGCACTTATCCCATCAAAGCTCTCCAAACATGAGACACGAGCATGTAACTACTGATATTTCAATGCATATTGCGCTCTCAGTTTATCCATGTCTTCAGCCATTTTAGCGGCCAATGCTTTAATCACTTGTTCGGTCACATCTCTAATGATTTTTTCAGTTAACTCTTCAATGGTCTTTTGTACGAGGGCTGGAGGTGCACTACTAGATGGTGATGGGTCTGATGGATACACCATACTAGGAGGGACACTCGAACCAAATGTTCGGAAATAACCATGGCCATCAGCTCCAATAATAAGATGGAATATCTTGTCTTTCACAATGAGTAATTCTCGTTGCTCCTCAGGCTCCTTGCTTAAGAGAAGGTTGAATTCCTCCTACATATATAACATCAAAGATAGTTCTCATTGGATGGTAACATCAAAGATATCACAATGAGCTTAGACAAAGTGAAGCAACAAGGAAGATGGAAACTAGGGTCTTAGATTTCTGCATTTTCTAACCTTACATTCATACCTTTTTCATTTTCTTTGTCTTGTGCTTATTTGTTCAATTTATGCTAATTTATGTATCTGGGTTAAGATGTTGCATTTACATCTTACAAATTAAATGTCAACTTTCATGATATGCTTTTATTTGCCTGTATACTTAATTTGGATGTTGAATTATGGGCGGTCAATTTCTTTTAAGTTAGGATACAAAGAATTTCATTTCTTTATTAATAATATTAATAGAGTTTATTCAATTAATAAAATAGAGTTAGGAGTAGTTAACTTCTTAATTTCTTTGATTTATAGCTACATAGTTTAGTACAGTACTAATGAGCATGTACATTTTAACTGGTCAAAGGAACATATATATTGGTGTATATGTGACTGATATGGGAAATTTGAATGTATTCAATTGAATGGTGAGCATTAATTCCAGTACGTTAGCGCAGAACTTCAAACAACAGACCTTTTATTTTTTGCCAATTGCACCTTAATGACAGTCACTACAAGAGAAGCAAGCAATAGACAAGATGATGACCATCAAAGCACCCAAAATTAATTAATTTTAGACATTTAAAAGGAAAGAAGAACCCTAGGATCAACAATCAAAAGAAAGACAAAGAGAGGCATAGCAGCAAACCACCCACCAGTTCAGAACAAATAAGCAAAGAGGAGACAAACCTCAAATCGATTGTAACAACCACCCTAACAGAGCATCTATAGGCAATGAAGTAATCAAAGAGCTAAAGAAAGGACCAATGAAGAGACACCAACAAGAACATAGTCCAAATCTTGAAATCCGCCACTACAGTGACCAAAGCCCTAACTCGACAGATCTCGGATTCAAACTCACAAATCAGTTCAACAACTGACAAATGCAGAAATCTAAGACCCTAGTTTGAGATAAATCGAAGAGAGAGGGAGAGAAATCAAAACCCTAAATCAAAAAACTAATTCGTGCAGCTTAATCTCAAATCGAAACCCTAAATCCATTTCAAAACTCAACATTTACAGAACATACCTCTTCACTTTGAGGGTTTTGCAGAACGGCGGGGGTGAACTGTGAAGGATGCGCGAGCAGAACGGTGAAGCGCTAGAGAACGACGGGGGTGGATGAAATGAGAGAACGACGCGCGAGAGAACGACGGTGAAGGAAGGTGAAGGACGCGCGAGAGAACGACGGGATTTCAGTGGAGGAGAGAACGAGGATTTCAGTGGAGGAGAGGACACGAATTTCAATGGTGGAGTAGGAAGGGGATTCAAGACTATCGCCATTTTGGATGAACGAAGAAAAGTGAAGGCGTGAAGTTGTTTCTCTCTCTTAACTCGAGCCTTAAAATTTTAGGGTTTTTTAACCCCAGGTGACTTCAGCTAGCCACGGAAGAGAGAACCGTCTCTAATTTAGCCTAGGGGAAATCAGGGGTAGCAATGGTATCTAACTTGCCATCGCAAATGTCATTGGCGTCTCTCAAAATTCCGCTACGTGAACAGTTTCGTTGCTAATTCCGTCGCAAACAACTAACATTTGCCACGGGATCTCCTTGCCGTTTCTAGCTGGTGTAGCAAAAGCAATTTTTTTTTTGTAGTGTCAATTGCCTCGTTGACGATGCATCCACGGGATTGAGCCTCCTGGTTCATCTGTTCAATTCCCTAATTGAACGCTGGAAGAAGAACCCTAGAGTCGTTGTTTGTAACAGCGACTCTGGGTATTTTGTGTGTTTTTTTTAAAAAATTATTTTCTGTTTTTTAAAACAACGAAATTAATATAAAAAAACCGAAATACATGTAAGTCGCTGTTATAAACAGCGACTTACATTTTTTATTATTTTTAAAAAAAATCTTGGGTAAATGTTTTGGCTAAATCCCTAAAATGTTTCACATTTTGGCTATTTCCATAATTATTTTTAATTTTTGGTCATTTACAAAAAAAATTCGAAGATGGGTGCGTGGGCCCGCCGTCTGCTTAGTCATCTGGGGCCCTCTTTTTTTTTTTAAAAAAAAACCAAAATCTGATTTCGGTTTACAAGAATTGGAAAAGGAGGAATTGGAGATGGCCTTTGGGTCTGATTTTCCTTGGGCCGATATGGGAGTTTTAAAGGAAAACAAAACAAATGAATTTTGGGCCTATTTTAATCTCAAAAATCTGATGGGGTTCTTCTTGGGCTGTAGTTTTTCGAAAATAAGACAGTATTTGGACCTAACTTTTGATGAAATGAATATTGGGTTTTAAGACTAACTTACTTATATACATACTAAATGAATGTAAATTTATTATAAAAGAAAAATGGAATATGATATATTATGTAAAATTATGATATTAAGGTTGTTGGTATTTCAAATATAATATTATCGGACTTGAATCAAAAGGGAATTTGACGAACATTTTTCACGGTCGGAATTTCTAATTGTGTGACTCGATTTTTAAAACGGGTTTGAACTAACTATGGAATTATGTGATCGATGACTAATTAGAATGTTGATATGATTGATTGACTAATAGCATGATTTGTGTGGATTAATGAAATGAATGAATGACTAACGGCATGATGAGATTTTAGAAATTCGTATTGTTTGACTTATGCCTTATGAGCTATGATTAATATGATGAACTTTGGAGATATATGACCATGCGGACATGTGAGTATTATTGCGAATATATGAATGTGGCTGAATAGAATGATGAGAATGATATGGTCTTATGGAATGTGATGAAATGATGAATGGTTGAACTTGATGAGATGATGATTATGATGTGATTATACTTTATTGAGTGACGTGTACTTGTGTGATTGGATAATTAAATGTAGACTTATATGGATGTTCGGAAATAAATCTAGGTGACATTATCTAATTGTTCGTGCTACTTGTTGGGATCGTACTTTTGTTGTTCTGCTTATTAGGTAAGTCTCTTTGGAGCTTACTCAGATTGAAATAGAGATATTCCCTGCTTTAGGTGCATGATATACTAGGTGCTTGCATTCATGATTAGCATGCCATGTAGTATCATGCTAGGTTGCATTGACCGTTAAGCATTATATTTCTTTATGCGTATGTAAACAGAACGATCGTTATATGTGAAGTAACTACAGTCTTTGCTAGGGTCATAGGACGGCCCAGTCCCATCGGGTCCCGTCCTGGGTCAACCGAGTCATATGAAACTTCCTTACTTATATTATGAGCATGATTGCGAAAGCTGCATACGGGCTTTATTTTTCTTGTGGGGCGGGTTGGGCATGCGTGCCGCCCGATTATTATGGAATGCATTCACGAGCTGGCCAGTCTCCGCCCAATCGGAAGGGGGTGGAGGTAGAAGAGGGATATACCACTTGGTATTCGATGCTAAGGCCTTATTATATTTGCGCATTTGATCTTAGGAGCATGTTCATGTGTTAATGTTCCGCCTTGCATCTAGAAACATCTTTATTAGATATAGCGTATGTGTGTGCTTAGGGCCGGGATGTAGAGCCAAAGTGGGCATCGATCTGATCCCGCCCACCATCAATTTTTTTAGGTATCCGTTATGATTACTACTATTGATGCTGATTTGGCTCCATGACCGCGGGGTCTAATGTGGCGGAAAGAGAGAGTTGAGACTCCGACTTCAACAATTTAATAACGGGTTGGCTTTACGTAATTGTATAATGTCTTGACCCGGCGCTGCCGTGGGAATCTTATGTATGAATTTGGAAACGTGATTGGTTGTATTATCAATCAATTTCTTGACTTAGGTCATATGGTAGGTACATGGGACTTACCCCCGGGGATTCCAACGATCCCTCCTGGTTTTTGGGTGTGAAATCCCACTTTCAAAGCGAAATTGTTGGTTTCAAGCCTTCAACCTGTACTCGAGGCGCAAGATCCTAACGAGGGGTTTCATCCCTCGAAACGTAACCCGGGAATCATAATCTCGGACCGTTACATAATTAAATTAAATCAAATAGATTTTATGGTATATTTGTAAGGTATTTTCATTTATTAAAATTAATTAGATTTATTTAAATAAATTATAAAATTTTATCTAAATATGAAAATCTTATCATCTAAATATATGTTTTTTAAATGAAAACACGAATCTATTTATTGTATTAAATTGTTACATTATCTAATTATAAAAAAAATTATTCAACTGATCATTGAACGAAGTAGTGTTGCCACCGTTTTGGCCAAAACTAACTAATTTATGCAAAATCATTTTTTTAATGAAATGTGAAGTTTTTTTTTACATATTTTAAGTAATTTTTTAGAGATAAAAAATGGTGGGAATATAATTTGAATAAAAAAAGATATATTGCAAATATCTTTTAGTTTTTGGGATATTATAAAATAATTTAATTAAAACTATACATAAAAATATCGTGGATAGAAGATAAGGATTTTTAACTGACGTGATTAAAAGATGGTAGATGATATAATTTCATTTGGTGTATAGACTAGGTTAAATCGGTAAAAAGATAAATTACATATCTCATCTATAATAAAAAAATGAGGGAATTAAAGGAAGTAACCCTTGCCCCGGTTTGGTTTGCATGCCTAACCCACTATCCATTTCAATTTGCAAGGCTTAACCCTCCCCCTTAAAAAAATTGCACCCAGCCGGTAATGTTTTACCTTGGATAGCCGGTCTCTTTCTTTGCCTCTCTCTTGCCCATCGATGGCAGAAAAATCAGAGAGAGAGTGAGGGATCGAAAGGTGGAATCAGAGAGAGAGAGGCGGAGGCGGCAAATGAGGGGAGCGAGAAGAGACATGGCAACTCCATAGGAGAGCACAAGAAGAGGAAGATGGAGCGAACTTTGCGTTTCTAGGGTTTCCACCAACTCCATAGGAGAGCACAAGAAGAGGAAGATGGAGTGAACTACTCCGGTGAGGAAGCCTCACACTTCCACTGCAGATCTGCTCACTTGGTCCGAGATTCCTCCTCCTGAATCCGCCGTCGCCTCCATTCCCCGTCCCGTTCGTAATGTACAGGTCCTCTTTTCCCTTCCTTCTTCTTTGAATTTGATTTCCTCTCGAAATTCCTACTCTTTTTTTTCTCCTGATTTTGAGGGATTTTGGAATGGCAGCCATCGGATGGGATCAGCAAGGTCGTGTTTGGTGGTCAGGTGACCGATGAAGAGGCCGAGAGCTTGTCGAAAAGGTGAGATCTCGATTTTCTACATCCCTAACTGTTTCATGGTCCCTCTTCGGATGTTGTACGGACGGGGAGGTCTATCTTGATTGATCTAGGTTTTTGGTCTAATTCTTTGATGGTTTGTGCAAATTCATTGCTGTTATGGTGCGTTAATTCCTTATTCATTGGTTAATTGTAATCTATTGTGTGAAGATCCCAGTTTTACTTGCCTTGGCGGTGCTGGTATGATATTTTGGAAATGGAAGGAGTGAAGGGAGCTGTTCCTGAAGTGGAGTGTTTGTAATATTGAATCAAAAACCTTGGAATAGTTCAGACTTCAGAGACATGGAGCGAGTGAGGCAAGAGCTAAAACATGAACTGAAGCAGGTAACAAACAATCAGTATCTATATACTTTACATAGCTTGCATAAACAAATATCTTTCTCTTGCTCATGTTTGCTTGCAGTTGAGGACTTTTTGTGATAAACATACATAGTATTTAGTATTGATGCTTATGCCTTAGTTCTTGGATTGCTTGATAGAATTTAGGTGATAATTCAGATGTTGATAGATTAGGATTTAGTATGTTGCCATGTCTCTACTTAGATGTGAACGGAGATCAAAGGAGATTTGGGCGTTATGTAAAACTAAAGTAAGTGTCATGTAAACCTAAAGTAAGCGTCATGTAGAAAGAAACACTTACGAAGTAGAAACCTAATTTCTAATGGTGGGTTACCTGTGCTGGCTGTGCAAAGCAATTCGAATGACTGTGAACGCTGGATCAAAAGCCCTTTATAGAATGATTCATGTGCTGGCTGTGTAAAACTAATGGATGTGTAAAACTAATGGTGGGTTACACTTAGCTGACGTATGGGAAGCAAAATCACAGCTCCAAGGCTGTTGAAGCTAACTCCTGTTGATTCCATTGTTCATTTTAATTGCGATTCTTGGATTTGTGTTCTCTGAAGATGCTTTGAATATGGTTTATTTCTTTTAAGTTTGTTGGATTATTCCCAGCTTTTACTGGATTAAGTAAGAATGATGAAAATTAGGTTTTTTTAGGGGATTTAACTAAAATTTGGAGTTAGTAAAATCTATGTTTTGAATCTTTTGCACTTTCATCTTCTTGGATATAGTTGTGAAGTCAGTGGAAGAAAGAAAATGACGACTCAAATTAGACAGATTCATTGTAAGGTAGATGGACATGATATGAATATGAAAAAGGTAGAAAGAACTACTTTTAGATGACATTCTATGTTTAAAAGATGATAATATAAAAAAGGGGCAGCATAAGTGGATACAGTATATGTTAGAAAAACCGCAATCTGCCTGCGTGTAGGCAGGAATGAATTATGAGGAGGCACACAGTAGTTTAGTTGGTAAATTTCGCAGGAGCTGGCAGTTGCACAATTCTTACATGTTCATCATGGTAGATATTTCGACTAATTTGGATGTGTTCTATGTTCTTATGTTGTAGCGTGTTGGTGTGTATGAATAGGTCAAATTGGTTGCTTGAGATCCCTTTTCCGGATTACTTGGGTGAATTACTGACTTGGGTATTCCCTGAGATGATTAGTTATTCTGCTCATTCATGCATTGTAAAACTGCTATTATATGTTCTAACTAACTTCTGTCAATGAATTTTTCTGTTCATGTTTAATTATTTCTTTCTGAAAATAACTACTCTTCATCTATAGGTCACAGAGAACGGGAAGCAAGAACGACACATAGTAGCGTCTGTAGGGAAATTCAGCGTGATATGGAACTTCCAACAAGTGAAGAACAGTGGCCACGAATGTTACTGGAATCAACAAGGCCTGAAGAGCTGTTATTGCTACAAGATTGTGTTGAAGGATGAGTCAATAGTAGACAGCCGATTCATGCACGAGAAGTTTGCAGATGGGGACTCCCCTGAAGCTCCTTTGGTTGTTCTTCACACTCCATGTTACTCGTCTCCGCTGAATCATTTATCTGCAACTACTAAAGCAACTATTCAAGTCGCATTTGTCCAGTATAATTCGAGTTCTTGGGCAATGGAGTTACTAACAAATAGTTATGGCATTGATGTTTTGATTTCAACTTTGTCAGTGTAAACCTCAGCCCAACAGTTTTCTTTTGAGATGCTATAAATCTCTTTTGTAATATAATGTACGACCTTCCACTGAAACGATTCAGTTGAATAGGTTTATTGACTGTGTAATTGGTTGATTTTACTATATTTAAAATTTTCTTGCTTCCAAGTTTAATTTGTATAAAATGGTGAATTATTGTAAGAAAGTTTCTCTTTTGCCGAATGAGACTTGCTTTCCATCTTAGTCATTGCCTACTTTAAATCGAACAATGTCTCTCTTTTACCGAATAAGCTTATAGATTGCAGATCAGCAAATAACCTGTCATGTTAAGGGGTATAACCTGTCATGTTAATAGCATTACCTGTCATGTTAAAGGTTATAACCTGTCATGTTAAAGGTTATAACCGGTCATGTTAAAGGGTATAACCGTCATGTTAAAGCAATTCCCGTGTCTACAAAGAGTTCCGTTTACGAAAAAGCAAACAAAGAAACATGCTAATCCAAGCACTTATGCCACTACATTATGTGATAGCAGCACCAAAAATAACCCATAACCCATACTGAATTTACATGTCACCCATATCGGATTTACATGACATATAATGTATTTTACTTGACATATGAATTTTTTTACTTGACACATGAATTTGAGACATATTCTATTCCTTTTTTATTATTCATAATTTCTTTTGCTAGACTTCTTTTTTTTGAACTTGGTTTCAAATTCAGCCTTGGATAATTTCTGGGGTAAGTCCACTCACTCTGACTGTCATGTGAAGTGACGTAGGTGACATGTCAAACATATCCCCTGTCATGTTAAAGGTTATAACCTGTCATGTTAAAGGGTATAAACTGTCATGTTAATAGCATTACATGTCATGTTATTTTCTTTCATTAAGGAGAAGAGGATCGATTCGCATTACCTGTCATGATAAAGGGTATGAACTGTCATGTTAATAACATTACATGTCATGTTATGTTCTTTCATTAAGGAGAAGAGGATCAATTCGCGTTACCTGTCATGTTAAAGGTTATAACCTGTCATGTTAAATGGTATAACCTGTCATGTTAATAGCATTGCATGTTATGTTATTTTATTTCTTTAAGGAGAAGAGGATCGATTTGCATTACCTGTCATGTTAAAGGTTTTAACCTGTCATGTTAAAGGGTATAACCTGTCATGTTAATAGCATTACCTGTCATGTTATTTTCTTGCATTAATAGCATCACACACAAAGAAAAAGGAGTTTAGCAGAAGGAATTCTGAAGCCTACCAGAGTCCATTTCCGGTTTGTCTGACGTGTCATGCAAAACAATTCAAATGTCATGTAAAATAATTGACGTGTCATGTAAAACAATCTAGGTGTCATGTAAATAATAAATAAGCCTATGTGGGAATTTAAGATGGCATAATATATGTTGCAAATGAATTGAAAATTGTTTTGAAGAGAGATTAGAGAATGTATTGGTTGGAATAGAAATTAGGATGGTTCATTGGCCTAAAACCGAATCGTATCGGTTGGATCAAACCGAACCGAAAACCAAAATTCTAAAAAATCAAACCGAAAACCGAACTTAAAATAGTCGGCATTGATTCATGAATAATAAGCCTATGTGGGAATTGAACCCACATCTTTGTGTATGACCACAATGCTCTTCCATTGAGCTAATAGGCTATATGAGCATTTTTTAACAAGGAAAACTACACGAATCTCACAAAAATTCTATGACATGAACTTGAGGACCTCCATGAACGCAAATACAAAAAAGGCTTTGATAGATAAGGTGAAGCAATTTGTGAATACTTACTATGAGGAGAAGCTCAAGGCTAAGTTCTACGAGTCAGACGTTACCAGGGCCATCGATGAAAAGGGTGTTGCCTTTAACTCAGACTGGGAAAGCAGCTTCTTCATTTGGCATCGTCCAAAGTCTAACATGAACGAGTTTGGAGATTTTTCCAAAGACTTTTGGTTAGTAAAATATACATATATATAGCATGGTTTTTTCGCACAAAGGGTGATTCGTTGGATATAATTATCTCTCATGGACATGGTATGCAACAAAACAATGGATGATTATATTGAGCAAATGATCAAGGTGGCGGAGGTGCTAGCAGAGTTGGTAAGTGAAAACCTCGGGTTAGAGAAGGACTTCTTAAAGAAGTCATTCTCAGGTGAAGCCGGCCCTGCTGTGGGAACAAAAGTGGCAAAATATCCAGAGTGTCCGAGGCCTGAGCTCGTAAGGGGACTTCGGGAGCACACTGATGCAGGAGGCATCATTCTTCTGCTGCAAGATGATCAAGTCCCAGGTCTCGAATTCTACAAAGACGAACAGTGGGTGAAGATTCCGCCAACAAAAAACAATAGGCTCTTTGTGAATACAGGTGATCAACTGGAAGTGCTGAGCAATGGGAAATACAAAAGTATACTGCACAGAGTTATGGCAGTTGATAAAGGATGCAGACTCTCCGTTGCTACCTTCTACAATCCTGCAGGTGATGCCATAATTTCTCCAGCTCCCAAGCTCTTATATCCTGATAGCTACCGGTTCCAAGATTACCTGCAGCTTTATGCAAAGACGAAGTTTTTAGAGAAAGCTCCAAGATTTGAATCTATGAAGACAAAAGAAATGGCCAATGGGGAAGTCATTCCTGAATGAGAGAACTCCCTGTGTCTGGTCTCATCTTTCGCAGTATCTCTTTGTCCCGTCTTAGTTTCAGAAGTCCAGACAACAATCCTAGTTTCTGTCCTGTCTTTTTCTTTGCCCTGTCTTAATTTCGGAAGTCCAGACAACAATCCTAGTAAGATTCGACGTTTGTACTTTGGTGCTATTTCTTACACATTACAATACAACTATACAAGTCTCCTGAGTTCATGTAATGAATAAACTGTTGTTTTTATGAAATCCTGATAACAGAAGAAAACTTGTATCAACCTAGTAGGTTGTAATCCTAGCAGGAGCCTTTTCATCGGAAATATACAAATTCCTAGCAACTAAATATCTTATAAACAAAATGAACATCATCAAGCTAAAATGCAGATGTTCTTGAGTATCAGAAATAGCTTTATTTGGGTTTAAGGCTGATTATAAAATCAAAGCAAATCTCTAGCAAAGGCAAGACAATCAACCAAAGAGGTGAAGCATAACATTAATATCACATATACGAAACATATAATTTTTAAAATACTCTCAGGGCGTTTTGGTAGCCACACTAATGAAAACTTGTCCAAGCCCAAAGATTTGCATAACCCAACAATAAACCAAATCCAAATGACCCAAAAACAAATTGACAACCAATTGCACAACATCATCAAACGCCCTATTTGGAGAATCATATTCAGTAATTCATATACGATATTATAAGTTCAGTAATAGTCATGGTGAGAAGTTAAAACCATATTTGATTAAGGGCTTGTTTGGATATTAAAAAAAACGACATTATATTAGCTTATCAACATGTTTAACTTTCAGGCCAGATGGTTGCTCGGTCAAGGGTTCGTTTGACACAATGCTGTTTGATTATAAAGTAGTGATTTGGTGTATAATTGTGCCGATAAGGTTATTGTATAAGCTATCGCGCCAAACGAACCTTTGTACTTCCACCTAAAACACATTGAGATGCAGATGCTCTATCCAAATACAGGCTATGAAAAACCAAAACCAACATACAAGCCCAATGGAAGACTGATTCCCATTGTTCCCTCTCCTGTACCTTTAACCCATGTCTATTAGTATATATGATTTAAACTTTTGTGTAATCACTAATTAAGATAGATAAGGATCTGATAAAGCTAGGGATGGAAACAACTCAATTTCCCAGCAAAATTGGTTGAACAAGTTCCTAGCTGCCAATAAGCTAAATTATCTATTTCATTGGCTTCTCTTAATGAAATTCAACTAATACAGTTTTCAAGAAGGGTGGGAAATTACTAAAAACCAGTGATTCAATTGAAAGCCAATGAAATAGACATGAACAATTGATGATGCTGTAATCAGCTTACCACTAGATGTACAATTCCTAAAATTTTCTCATGAATTTCCCAAATTACAGCTAGTTAAGGGAATCAAAGTTACCTGCGCTGAAGTTGAGTCGCATCCAGGAGTAGCAGTTGGTGAAGCGCCGGTGGCCTTGGTGTGGGAGGCAGGAAGTGGAGGCACAGGAGCTACTACAGGGGAGCTTCGGAAGCGGAGGACGGCGGGTTCGCGGGGCATAGGGTTGTGGATTCGCCGGTCGCAGGCGAGAGATGGAAGGGAAGAGTAGAAGTTGAGTGCCGGCCATAGGTGAAGGGTTCGCCGGTGAGAGGCGTTGGACAGTGGTGCCGGCGACGTGGACACGCTACCATTGAAGGCCTCGCGACTTCTTCTCCCACCTTCCGCTCTTTCAGACATCTCGACTCCTTCTCCCTCCTTCTATTTCTCTCTCTCTCGCTGATTCCGCCACCATTGAAGGCTGCTCCCTCCGTCCTTGTCCTCCGGCCGGTCAACCGCTCGCCTCCGATCCCCTTCCTTCTCCGACACCCGAACCAGGGAAGAGCCAGGGAATGGCGGTGCGGCTTCCTCCTCCGTTTCCCCTTTCCCCTTTCCCCTCTTTCCTTTTTTTTTCCTCTTTCCTGAATCACTCGATTACCGGCTACCGCTTGCCTCCTCAATCCGGATATCCGCTTTTGTGCAAATTTTTTCCGGATTGGGTTACTCATGCAAACCTTCCGGATATGAAGGTCATTTTAGCAAATTTCCCTAAAAAAAATAGCTACTGTTATTAAGATATTATAAAATAATTTAATTAAAAATATATAAGAATTACATGGTTAAAATTAAGATGAATATTTTTAATTCATGTGGCTAAAAAATAAAATATAGTTTTTAGTTTTAATTTCATTTATTTATTTATTTTAATTAAGAAACCGAGAAAAGCGCCGGTAACAAAACTAGTTAAATTAAACACAAAAGAACGCAGAGACCTGTGTTGAGCCTTGTCGCCTCCTCCTGGGAGTTGGAGGCCCGTTCGTATCGCTAATCACAGTCCTTGTCCTTGATTGAATTGA
The DNA here is from genome assembly GCA_963922045.1 of Persicaria maculosa. Classification (NCBI taxonomy): domain Eukaryota; kingdom Viridiplantae; phylum Streptophyta; class Magnoliopsida; order Caryophyllales; family Polygonaceae; genus Persicaria; species Persicaria maculosa. The sequence goes on along the minus strand of OY998252.1, from coordinate 43,652,504 downwards.
ATTGATAGGATTCCTTTTACTTTGATCTATCTACTATCTATCTATCTAAACACCAAAATTATATCTCTATACCGACTATGAGTTCTGTTTCTGTACCTATATAAACAGATTAAACCTCTCTTTTATCTCTCCCTCAATCTCTCGCCAACTATGAAGAGGGGCTATGGCGACCCTGACCTCACCGGTGGTCGTCCACAACATCACCGTACCTTCCCGCCGCCCGAAAGCTTTCCTGTATCCCCGAATTTCCCGATCCCAAACTCATCGCCGTCGATTCTTGACATGGACTCGCAACACCTGCAGCATCCACAACAACATCCGCAGCATCAATTCCAGTGGTTTAGTAGTAATCAACATCAACAGCCATCCCAACCCCAATCGTCCATTGTGATGGTCAATCCCAATCCGTTATGGTATTCAGTATTCTAATTCAACAACTCCTTTAATTTATTTTTTCTTTCCTCAATTCCTTTGGAAATCAATGGTTAATTAGTTGCCTGTGACGCTTCCGCAGTCGTCACACATTCTCCGTTATGTTATTCTAATTCAACAACTCCTTTGATTTTTCTTTCTTCAATGGCTTTGGAAATCAATGATTAGTTGTTGAATTTGCAGGAGGTATGATCAAAACGTAATAGCGGAACCACAATTTGAGAAATTTACAGATGAACAGGTTTTTGTTCCGAATTGCTCTAATGTAAACCCTAATTATGGACAATTGGGAAGCGTATACGCACCACATGAAAACCAAACGTTGGGAGGAATCCATCAGCAGCTCGAATTTCCGAATGCACTTCATATCAACGGCAACGGGGGAGACGGAGGCGGAGTAGGAGAAACTGAATTGTTGAAGAACAGTCACAATTGCAGCAGCTTAGAATCCAACAGCAAGGAAGAGGACGAGGAGAATAAGAAGCTGGAGAGGCATTTGGAGCGGATGGCTCGAGCTTTCGAAGGCCGGATTGCGGCCCACCAGGAGCGCCTCTACGAGCGCTTCATGGAGAAGATTGACAAATTGGAGAAGGAGAGGATCGAGAGGGAGGAATCGTGGCGCGCAGCGGAGGCCGAGAGGGCTCGGCTCCAAGCCGCAGCTCGGGCTCAGGAGCTAGCCGTCGCCTCAAGCCGAGAGGCCGTGATAGTCTCCTACCTGGAGAGGATCACCGGCGAGAAGATCGTCCTCCCGAACTCATCCTCACAGTCGCCGCCACCGGCTGCAGGAGGGAGGTGGCCGAAGCCGGAGGTGGAGGCATTGGTAAGGGTGAGGTGCGAGATGGACGCCAAGTTCCGCGAGGCAGGGCAGAAGGCGGGGTTGTGGGAGGAGGTCAGTAGTTCGATGGGGCGAATCGGATACCAAAGGAGCGCAAAGAACTGCAAGGAGAAGTGGGATAACATCTTCAAGTACTACTCGAAGAAGACGAAGGACGAAGCTGACGACGAGAACAAGAGGCCGCCTAAGCGGCGTATGAAGACGTGCTCTTACTTTGATCAGCTGGACCAGCTCTACCCGAGACAAGACGCCGTGGCTGTGCAGCCATCGCAAGCCATTGAAACCGACGTGGATTCGACGACGAGCAATGTTGAGAGTAAGGATGGCGGTGGCGAGGATCAAAAGGGGGATGGAGTGGAGGAGGAGCTTCTTTTAGAGGCCATGTTAGATACGAAGAGCAACGTGGATCCATCGCAATCAGGATGAAGGAATTTGGACATGTAAGATTTTCATTTTGATGGATTTAATTTCTTGAATTGACTCATTTTTAGGTAGTTAGCATATTACAAGTACTGATCTTTTTTTGTTTTTCTGTTCGAGTGATGATCTTAGATTGAATGATTTACCTTGTAATTAAGAACTGCACGGTATTAACATTGACTTCTAGAGGTGTTTTTTTTTTTTTTGCCTTAAAACAATTTGCTAATCCTATTTTTTTTTAAATCGATACAAGTTATTTTCAGACAAAAACGTTGCCGGGAGTGTTAGAATACGGAGTGAATGATTGAAAGGAGGGGCAGGGTTTGATACGGGAGGAGCCTTTAGAGGGATACAAAATCTTTGGGTCCAATGGGTTGGTGAGGGAAAGTCGATGCAAAATGTGGTTTTAAGGACGATTGGATGTCACAACGTAACTGCTCCGTAGTTAATTATTGTTATAATTCATGATTATATAACAAAAGAAAAGATAGGACGTTGGATTTAACGGTTGAATCTCCACGACAACCAAGATGTTGGCACAAGGTCTGATCTGCACTTTGTTTGGCATTAGCTTAAGTTCTGATCTGATCAGACCGATTCAATCATATTCATTGATTCGTTAGCATATAAAAAAAGGAATTTGAGTGCAAATATAATAGTTTGGTTGTACTTGAACACACCATTTTACCTACAATAAATGCCAATTGCCATGTGTGATGTGTGTGCGCAACTCTCTACCTCTCTACCAAAGCAAGTATGGAACATATTTTTGCATAATCACCACCACATTGTAAAAACAGGTATCTTTCCCAATTTAGACATATACATATTCTCTATCTAGATTAAGCTGCGTGCACTCATGATGAAAATATCGAACCAGATAATCAAAAAGAAAAAAAATTGTGTTTATTGACAACAATAACTAGTAATTGATTATTTGTGTCTTTAATGATAGAAGAAATTATAGTTTTTCCATAATAATTACATGATGACTTCATCATATTTCAATTGGAATTATGGAGTTTTCGAAAAATGTGTTTATTGACAATAATAACTAGTAATTGGAATTAGGAAACCGTTAAGAGTTAAAGCAAAAATAGGAATTGATAAACTAAATAATTTGAATATTGTAATGAGAAGACCTCTTATGCTCTTTATCATATATGCTCTAAGCTGAAAGACAAACTAGGTTTAGATCGTGACGTTGGACATTGATCTCTTTAACAATTAATAATGTGTGAATTTTCCCCGTACAATTGGCACCGTAGATGGAAACGATGAAAGGTCAGATCGTCCATTGAAAGATCAAAATTCGAAAATTTGGATCCTCTTCCTGTGATGACAATGGACATACATCACTGTGAGCGGAAGTTATACTCACACCGCACCTACGCAGACCATCTATCCAAAGGTTGGTCGTCCTCGTTGGCCCCGAAGGTTGGGCTTACTTGCTGCGGATGTGAGCTCGAACACACATTGAGAGTTAATTAATTAGAACTCAGTGAAGGAGACGGAAGTCCTCTCCATAACCGTTCTCACCGCCATTTAGTGGAAGTGTTGGAGACGGATCGAGAAATTGGTCAAGAACACTACCAAACTCTTGCGCCGCTGCTCTGTTCAGAGCACAACGAAGTAGATGACGGATTAGTTGCTGATTAGAGTTAATTAAGAAACCAGCCTAAAGTTCTCAAAAATCGCGGATTGGCCTGTCCTTTCAAAATAACCACTGAAAAAATGCATAAGTTCTCAGAAGCCTAAGAATTTGCCCCATAATGCATAGTTTGCATAATTTTAGATTGAGTGAAGCTTTAGGTAAGGTTTCAAAGCGACTATTGTCTAAACAATTTTAACTCAGTTGCACATATATCCTTCTCAATTTTATCTAAACAAATTGTAAATAGGTCCAACACTCTCTCATCGACGCTACGAATCAAGGCAGCCTGCGAATTTGTTGTTAATCACACCCTTCAATCAATTTACCCTAAATTCATACACTATTGAATTCGTGATCAATTGCCTTCTTAATGGTGGCAAAAAAACTCTCTGGCGAAGCACATGTGTCGAACCTTGTCTGCCTCTCCAAAAACCAGCTCTACGAAATCATGTCTCAAATGAAGGCAGCTCTCCCTTTCTCCTCTCTCTAGACATGGTTGATCGATTGATTACTTCCTCGATCAAATCTCGCATTTGTGAGGATTCAAATCCGATAGAATTTGTACTCACTTGAGAATTCCGTGAAAACTCTAATTCGTTTCCTATCCCTCACTCGGAGAATTCCGTCCTCACTTGCAATTTGTTTGAAAAAAAAATGAAAATGACTTGTGTACAATTTAGTTGAAATTGTCTCTACAGGTGCTACTTTGAAATTCAACGTATTATTTCTACTGGATTAGGTAACCCTCTTTCTTCATATGTATAATAGTATTATACATGCAAATAATAGCATATTACTGAGATAATACCCATATTTGCGTGCGTATTATCTCAGTAATATGCCATTATTTGCGCCTACTAACTTGATCAGAGTGATCAATAAAGGAAGCGGAGAACAAGTTCCCATTATTTACACTCACTAGAGGCACGATTGCTACACTTGAATTAACCTTGGTTGTTTGAAGTTGCATATAGATTGCTATTGTGTTGCGACTTTGTTGTGAATTGACATGTATAAACTGACAAAAATACTTACAGCATAGGCTTGACGCCCAACTTTCGGAAGAAAGGTGGTATGAATGACCAACTCGATCTCTCTCGAGACAAAGTACGGTGCCACGAATGGTATAATACTTTATTGTGCCTACGAACAATTTTAGGTCAAGTTATTTGTCATGAATGACACAAACACTTACCAAAGGGCAGAGGTGTGATCTTACTTAACGCATAAACTACTAGATGAAATGATCTATTAACACGAATGAAAGCAACATTGGTTCAAGTAGCAACAAGCAGATTCAGGACTTCGATCTGAATTTGATTTCAGCCCCAACCCCATCATACTTAATTCGGTGCTATAATAAGATTTGTGGATCAATTAAGAGGGAGAAAATCACATCTAGAGGCAAAATATTGTCTTACCCTGTTATCATATGAAATGTAATGAAATGTATTTGGGCCTTAGGCCTTATCTTTGATTTGGGCCAAGCCCACATTTGCTATATAAATAGCAATTCTGATGAATAATGAAGTCGATTTCGGTTTTCCCTCCTTCACTGTTCTTCCTCCTCCTCTCACTCTTGTTACGAAGCTTTCACTAGTTTTCTTCAGATATGTCGATCAGTTCATCATCTTACATGGTATCAAAGCCTAGATCGATAGATCTAGTGTTTCTTTGCTGAATTTGCGGTTCAATTTCACACAGAATTGCCGATTTCGGTGTCTTTGCGCTGTTTGTAATCTGTGATGGCTATTGTTGGAGAGGAACTCAAAATTGATCCCACCGATCCCTACTACATACATCCTAGTGATCATCCCGGCAAGGTCTTGGTGGCTCCGCCGTTTGATGGGCGATAATATGGTGAGTGGCGGTGCTTTGTCAAGGTCGCGCTCGAAGTGAAGAAGAAAATCGGATTTCTCACTGGTGAGATTCCGAGGCCTGATGTTGGTTCTCCGAGGCGGAAGCTGTGGGAAAAGTGCAATATTGCGATGTTTATCTCCTGGTTAACCAACATCTTGAGCACGGAGATCCGACAAAGTGTCATCTATACAGACATTGCACAATGGATCTGGATGCAGCTTGAGTCTAGGTTTGGAAAAATTGGAGCAACGCAGCTTTATGCAATTCAACGGGACATCAGCTGCGAAAGTCAAGGTATGACCTCTTTCCCTGAGTATTTCACAAAGATTAAATTGCTTTGGGATGAATTAGATAGCATTAGACCTCTGCCTATATGCACTTGTGATGTGGCAAAGGATTTTCAGAAAATTAAGGACGATCAGCGAGTCGTTCAATTACTGATGGGATTGAACGAGTCGTATACTGCTACTTGTGGCTCGTTCTTGATGATAGAGCCCTTTCCGAATGTAGATCGAGCTTATTCTTTGCTCAAACAGGAGAAAATTCAGCGTGAGGTGAAATCTGGTTTGCCTTCATCTTTGATGGATGGGCTGCTATGTTTGCTAAGGACAATAAATCTGTTTCTTCTGGTTCTTCTCCTAGTTTGGACAAGAAATCAAACTCTGATAAGAAACCGCCTCTGTTTTGTATGAATTGTAAGAAAACCAATCATAATGTTGATCGGTGTTTCTTTATTATTGGATTCCCTCCTGACTATACTGATGACAAAGGTAAGGGAAAGAAACAGGATGTCGAAAAGAAGTTGGTAGGTAATGCACATACAGGAGCTTCTGAGTTTTCACCAGGACAGTTAGCATAGCTTATGAGCATGCTGCAGTCGGCTAACTTGCAGGCTTCTCAGAAGCAACCATCGGAGTCCGACTTTGCAGGTTTTTCAGGTACGACCCTATCTGAACATGTGCTCAATGGTGTAAATTGGATTGTAAACAGTGGTGCAAGTGGCCACATGTGCAATGACTCAGTGCTTTTTCGAAGCACATTTGCCTTGTCCAAGCCTTTTGTGGTAACTTTACCTACTGGTCAGACAACGATAGTAACAACTTCCGAATCGGTGGAAGTTATGCCTGGATTGATGCTGCACAATGTGTTGTTGTTGTCTCGATTCAAGTGTAACCTCCTTTCTGTTGGGCGCATTGTGCGAGATCTTGGCTGTTTCGTTTTGTTTACACCAATGGGTTGCTATTTGCAGGCACCTCATATGAAACATCCTTTGAAGATTAGTGGAATCATTGGAGATTTATTTGTGCTCAAGCAACAACAAAGAGGTTCTGGATGCTCGGTTATTGCAGCAGTTGTAGGAAATAATACTAAAGGCATGCTTAGTTCTAGTCTTTGGCATAAGAGACTAGGTCACTTGCCACACTATAGACTCAAAGATTTTGAGTTTGTTGTTTCAAATAATGCTCATGACAGTGGTTTGGAATCTTGTAATGTCTGTGCACGGGCCAAACAAGCTCGAATTCCTTTTCCCTTGAGCTCGATTAAGACTAAAGCTGTGTTTGACTTGTTACATATTGATGTTTGGGGGCCGTATAGAGTGCCTACCTATGACGTTTTTAAGTATTTATTGACTGTCATTGATGATTTTTCTCGGCATACATGGGTCTATTTGTTACCAACTAAGGGCATTTCTTTTATGGTTGTCAAGCAATTTCTTGCTATGGCTGAGAGGTTCTTCAGTACAAAAGTAAAGGCTATCCGTAGTGATAATGCATTAGAATTGGGATCTGGTACACATCTTGCTCAGTGCCTTGCCGATCTTGGTGTGTTGCATCAAACTTCCTGCGTTGCTACGCCTCAGCAGAATGGGGTAGTCGAGCGGAAGCATCGGCATTTGCTCGAAGTTGCCAGGGCCTTGATGTTTGAATCAGGGTTACCTATTCGGTTTTGGGGAGAGAGCGTCCTTATTGCAACACACATTATAAATCGGCTTCCAAGTAAGTTGCTTAAATCCAAAACTCCTTATGAGTTGCTCCACTCTCAGTCACCTTCCTATGAGCATTGGCGGGTATTTGGGAGTCTCTGTTTTGCTTCCACCCTACAGCATAACCGAGATAAATTTGCTGATCGAGCAAAGGCTTGTGTCATGCTTTGATATCCTATGGGAAAAAAGGCTTATAAGCTTTGAGATATTGCTTCGGGTCAAGTGTTGTTTTCACGAGATGTTGTATTCCATGAGTCCTTCCCATTCAAAGACAATCCAGAGCCTATCATTTACAGTGTTCAGCCTGTTTCCCCTTCTTCATCCGATCAGTTTGACATTGATGTTTTTCCTACTTTTGATTTAAACCCGGATCATGTTGATTCAACACCGGATTATGTTGATTCCTCTACATCTCCTACTGTTGTCATAGCTGATATCCAGGAGTCTTCTTCTGATGGTACTGCCCAGGCTGAAGTGGTTGTTCGTCGCTCAGTCAGGGAGTCTAGACCGCCTGCTTATTTGTCCGATTATGTGTGTTCGATGGCGTGTAACACACCTTTCACTTGCTGTCATACCTTGACTTCAACGCTGGATTTTCATACTTCCTCGATTCCTTCAGATTCCAGACCCAACCATGAGCCTCTCACTTATGTTGAGGCTTGTCGATTCCTAGTATGGAAGCAAGCTATGGAGGATGAATTTCTTGCCTTAGAACGTAATGGCACTTGGGATATTGTGTCTTTAGCACCGGGCAAACGGGCCATTGGTTGTCGATGGGTATATAAAGTCAAGCGTCACACATATGGCTCAATTGAGCGTTATAAAGCTCGCCTTGTAGTCAAGGGTTTCACTCAGCAAGAAGGGATTGATTACCACGAGGCATTCTCACCGGTGATCAAAATGACTACCGTCCGGGCTCTTGTTTGCGTTGCTTTGTCGAGAGGATGGTCTTTGTTTCAGCTAGACGTAAACAACGCCTTTCTCCATGGGACACTTGACGAAGAGGTATTCATGAAACCTCCTCATGGACTTGTGCTCTCTGATGCTTCTTCGGTTTGTCGCCTTCGACGTTCCCTCTCCGGCTTGAAACAAGCCTTGCGTCAGTGGTATGCTCGGCTCTCTGAAGCTTTTTTGAGTCGTGGTTATCATCAGTCCTTGAACGATTACTCCCTCTTCTCACGTTCTCAGGGTCCTCTAGTTGTCTTCGTCGTCGTTTATGTCGATGACATCCTAGTTACTGGTGACGATGTTGGGGAAGTAGATGCTCTCCAGTCTTTTCTTGATGCTGAATTCAAGATCAAAGATTTGGGATTACTTCATTATTTTCTAGGGCTGGAATTCATTCCTATTGCTGATGGTTTGGTTCTTAGCCAACAGAAGTTCATTGATGAAATATTTTGGGACTTTCCTTGCTCAGGTGCTGCTACTGCTAGCCCTTTGGCCCTGCAGTTAAAACTTTCTCCTGATGATGGTGAGTTATTGTCCGATCCTACATCTTACCGTTGGTTAATCAGGAAATTGAATTTTTTGGTGCACTCCCGTCCAGATTTGGCTTTCAGTGGGCAATTTCTGAGCCAATTTATGCAGCAGCCTCGGTCAGCCCACTTGTCTGCTGCCTTCCATTTCCTTCGTTACTTGAAGGGTACAATTCATAAAGGCCTCTTGCTCTCCGCCATTCCAGTTTAAAGCTGCAGGCGTATTGCGATGCCGACTGGGCTAGCTGCCCTTTTTCTCAGCAGTCTGTCTGCGGTTACGTCGTGATGCTAGGCTCCAATTTACTCTCCTGGAATTGAAGAAACAACAAACGGTTTCGTTATCGATCCACTGCTGAGGCAGAGTACCGATCTTTGAGGGCGTGTGTGTACGGAGCTGGCTTGGCTTAGTCGCTTGTTGAGTGAGCTGCGAGTTCCTGATGTGGTTCTCATTCCTGTCAAGTGTGACAACTTGGCTGCAATTTATATTGCTCGAAATCCAGTTTTTCACGATCGCACCAAGCACATCGAGCTTGATTGCCATTTTGCTCGTGAAAAACTCCCTGAAGGCCTGGTTTCCTTGTCACATGTCCCTACAGGTGAGCAGGTTGCTGACTTTTTTGACCAAGAGTATTCCTGGTGTTCATTTGAAGAAGGTTCTTCGCAAGCTCGGTTTGGTTGACCATTACCTACCTCGAGCTTGAGGGGGAATGTTATCATATGAAATGTAATGAAATGTATTTGGGCCTTAGGCCTTATTTTTGATTTGAGCCAAGCCCACATTTGCTATATAAATAGCAATTCTGATGAATAATGAAGTCGATTTCGGTTTTCCCTCCTTCGCTGTTCTTCCTCCTTCTCTCACTCTCGTTATGAAGCTTTCACTAGTTTTCTCCAGATCTGTCGATCAGTTCATCATCTTACATACCCCCTCGTTAACCTAATATTATAATTAAAGAAGACCTCATCATATATGCTTAATTCTACACATATATTCTACAAATGTACTATATATCAATTAATCTTCTAGCCATTTTGGTCCATTTTACACAAATTAGCTCCCTATCTGTACAATATATGTACATATATACACATGCTGACATGCTACATTTTACATACATTAATATTTACATCACTGATATTTACAAATGTTACGTATATACACTTGAATCAAAATTACCATATTCCATATATATCTACACCAATACCTCCACATATCATACATGTATGTACCATTAATTCTACAATGGTACATATATACATGCAATTAGCCTATCTCCTGCGTCGGAAAACCATACCCTGTGCATCATCACGTACAATCTCCACAACCTCATGCGGCGACACTGATCTCCAGATTCGAGGCTTATTGAGTCGGTGTCCCATTTGGGCCAACCTATCTGCCGCTCTGTTTCCCTCCCTATAATTAAACATGTGTAACCATGAACCTGTTCAGCTCACGAATAATCGGTTTGATGCAGTTCATGTGCTTTTGAGCCTCCAACGACTTTACCGGCTTCCCCTTCCCTACAATTTCAACGAGGGATTGAGCGTCGCCCTCCACCCACACATCACCCCACCCATTCTCCAAGGCTAGCTCGAGCCCCCTTCTCAGGGCGGCTAGCTCAGCCTCCGTGCTGGTGGTTGGCTTGACGGACTCAGCGTACCCTAGCAAGAACTTGGCCTTATGGTTCCTAAAGACCCCCTCCGATGCTTGCTTCCTCGGTCTTGTCCTTATGGGACCCATCGAAATTGAGCTTGATCCAGCCCTTTTGTGGCTTCTCCCATTTAACCTTGATGTGCTTATTGTTGTGGTGATTTCTGATTAGGGCTAATAAGCTTGCTGAGTTTCTCCTGATCGAGATCCCATGGGACATCGTCGTAGACGCCCTTGGCTGATCGTGTTGTCGCCCTTTTCTGAATCCCGCCGATAACCTCCAGACAGTCGCTCTCGATGACAGCGTGTGTGATCCCCATCCTCTCCGCGAGTTGGACAGCCCACACAACAGCCTCTACCTCAGCTTCGCTCGGTGTCGACGCACATCCCACTGATCTCGCAGCTGCAAAACACAGCTCTCCTTTGTCATCCCGTGCCACTACACCGATACCTATCCCTCTGCCTTGCCCAACCGACGCATCACAGTTCAGCTTGATGAACCCCCCTTGGCGGCAAAGTCCATCACGGCTTTGGTTCCCCACCCTGTTCTACCCTGCTACGTCCTTGTAATCCCTCCAGTTTACCCATTCTTTTTGCCATCCTCCAGCTTTCCTCCCATATAAACTCTGCACTTGTGTCCTTGTCTTGAAAGATCCTCCCATTCCGTGCTCTCCATATTCCACCAAGGGCAGCCGCCCAAGCTGTTTGTTCATCCTCGCTCAGCACCGTCACTGCGGTTTGGACCCGATCCATGAAGCTCCCTTGACGCAGGATCCTCCTGTTCAGTCTGGGCTCGCACTTCTAGATCTCCTTTGCCAATTTACAATCAAATAACACATGGATCACATCCTCCTCCCGACCACACATCTCGCAGCACGGATCCGGCGTCACCTTCCTCTTGAATAGATTAGCTTTACAAGGCAAAATTCCTTTGCCTGCACGCCACAAAAAAATTTTCACCCTCGGCGGCGCCCTAAAGCTCCACACTTTCTTCCAAATCGAACGCATCGGACTAGTGTCTGAAGGACCAGGCGACCCATCCTCGATCATCAGGCATTCCGTAATCATATGGTACGCCGACTTAACCGTAAACAAGCCATCCTTCGAATGCACCCACCCCAACTGGTCCCGCATAGCATGATCAGTTAAGTGTATTCCCATAATCGCCTCGACATCATGCTCATTGAAGTCCGCTTTAACCTCCTCCTCCTTCCAATTAGGACCATCCCAATCAATATAATCAGCTGCCGTCTTTGTTATGTCCAGAACAGGCGAGGTCGGAGAAGCCATGTAGCCTACTACCCCTGGAATCCATTTATCCACCCACACTCGGATATTCATTCCATTTCCTACCACCCAAACCAGCCCTTGTTGTAAGCTTTCCCTTCCCCTCAAAATACTTCTCCATGCATAACTTGGATTGTACCCCAATCTAGCGTTCAAAAAATCTGTAGAGGGATAGTACCTGGCCTTTAGTAATCTTGCTAGTAACGACTCCGGTTCATTCATCAATCGCCACCCTTGCTTTGCCAAAAGTGCAAGGTTGAAAGCCTCCATATCCCGGAAGCCCAACCCCCCATTCTCCTTAGATTTACACAACCTTTTCCACCTCATCCAATGCATTCTCCTCTTCCCATCCTCGTCACCCCACCAAAAATTACACATAAGTTGCTCAATCTCTCTACAGAGTCCCATCGGCATCATGAAACAAGACATAGCATACATCAGAATTGCCTGAACCACAGCCTTGATCAATACCTCCTTCCCCGCTCTAGACAAAGACTTCTCCTTCCATCCCTTCATTTTCTTCCATACCCGTTCCCGAATCTGTCCAAAAATAACTTTCTTTGATCGACCCACCATCGTTGGCAGCCCCAGATATCTCTCATGTTTCTCGACCTCGATCACTCCCAAGATGCCCTGAATCTCTTCCCGTCTCTCGATCCCTACATTCTTGCTAAAAGATAGCTCAGATTTTGCAAAATTCACTTGTTGTCCGGACACTTCTCCATACTTCTGGAGGATATCAACGATCTCTGCGCTCTGTTGACAAGTCGCTCTTGCAAACAAAATACTATCATCTGCAAAGAAAAGGTGAGATACAGTCGGAGCCGTTCGAGCAATCCTGATTCCATCCCATCTTCCTTCCTGCTCACTCTGTCTAATAAGTCCCGAAAATGCCTCTGCACATAATAAAAACAGATACGGCGAAAGCGGATCCCCTTGTCTCAAACCCCTCTTCGGCACAAAAGGCTCCGACGCCACCCCCTCCACCAACACAGAAAAGGATACTGTATTAACACACCTCATGACCAGCCTCGTCCAATCCTCGTGGAAACCCATTCTCCTCATACACTCCTCTAAGAAAACCCATTCGACTCTGTCATAAGCCTTGGCCATATCCAGCTTCAGCGCCATATACCCTTTCTTTCCCCCTCGTTTGTGCTTCATGTAATGAAATATTTCAAATGCCGACAGCACATTGTCTGTGATTAACCTCCCGGGAACGAATGCACTCTAACTCTCTGCCACTACCTTACTCAGGCACACCTTTAGCCGATTAGCTATCACCTTTGAAACAATTTTGTACAAAACATTACAAAGGCTAATTGGTCGTAAATCTTTCATCCTGAACGGGCACTTAACCTTCGAGATTAGTGAAATAAAGGTGTGATTAAGTGACTCTGGGAAAGGCCTACCACTAAGAATATCAAGAACAAAAGAAATCACTTTCGCTCCGATAATATCCCAGTATTGTTGATAGAACAACGCTGACATACCATCAGGGCCAGGAGCTTTTGTGGGATGCATGGAAAAGAGAGCAATACGTACCTCCTCTCCAGTGAATGGACGCAACAGCTCAGAGTTATCGTCAGCCGAGATTGAAGCGGAAATCCCCTTGATAGCCGAGTTGGGCAAGGTATTCAGGTCTGAAACAAATAATTTCTGAAAATAATCCACCGCCACCCTTGTCATTCCCGACCTACTCCTCCATTCCATCCCTTCTTCATCAATCAATCTCGTGACCTTATTTCGGGCAGCCCTTCCATTGGCTTTCTGGTGGAAAAATCTGGAATTCCTATCACCCCACTTGAACTCGTTTGCTTTAGCCCGTTGAAACCAAAGAATCTCCTCCTGGGCCATCAGCTCATCTTCCTTCCTTTCTAGCTCTTGTCTTCTGGCCACTAACTCCCCTGTCATACCATTCTTTGTTAGCTCCCTCAACTCCTCTCTAACTTTCCTAAGCTTCACAAGAATATTCCCAAATGTGATCTTATTCCACTCCTTCAACTCCAGCATACACCTCTCAAGTTTTCCCATCACTCCTGTCATGTGAGGCCTCGCCCAAGTGCTCTCCACTACCATCCTGCACCCCTCATTTTCAACCCACATAGCCTCAAATCGGTTTGGCCTCACACCCCTCTCTTCTCTACCATGTTGCTGCTCCACTCTCAAGGGGAATATAATGACAAGTAAATGATCCGATCCCTGCCGATCCAAGTGAAACACACGGACCCCTTCAAATCTACCTCTCCACTCCTGATTAGCTAGCACATAATCCAACCTTTCCTGAATAAAATCCTTCCCTTTCCTCCCATTATCCCATGTGTACTTATGACCCTCAAATCCCAACACTTCCAATCCACAATCATCAAACGCCCGCCTGAACTCATCCATCGTATTGATATCCAGAGGCTGCCCCCTTCCTTATCCCCCACCCTCAGCACCTGATTTAAATCCCCCATAACAAGCCAGGCCCCCGTCACCTCCTCACTGAGCCTCCTAACCAACCTCCAAGTATGGTGCTTCTCATTTCCTCTCGGCCACCCGTACAAATTAAGTAGCCGCCATGTAACCCCGTCATTCTCCTTCACATCGGCTTCAATGTGGTGCACCGTATAAGTCTTAACACTTACATCCACCCCACTCTCCCACATCAAACTTAAGCCCCCTGATCTGCCCACGCTCTCTATCGTGAAGCAGTTCTCAAACCCCAACATAATTCTCACCTCTTCCATCCTCTTCCGATCACACCGTGTCTCCATAAGAAACACGATCCTGGGGCACTCCCTTCTCACCAGATTGGTGAGTCTGACAACTGCACGGGCCGACCCCAATCCCCGGCAGTTGTAACTTAGGAGACTCATTTTGCCCGGCAAGAGAGGCTCTCGTCCTCTCCCGCCGTTCGTGCATCGTTAAGTTCCGCTTGGCCAAGCTTCCTCCTTTTAATCTCCTCAATCCACTCTTTTTGTTCTATATTTTCACTCTCCCTCATCTCAGCACTTCTCTTCCCTTTATTCTTCTCCCCTCCCTCACCCGTCATCTGCCCCCTGGCCATACGCTTCCACTTTTTAGCACCCCTACACCCGCCCCCTTCAGTCCGCATAAGCTCTTCCCCTCCCACACTCTCATATTCCTCAATATTCAGCCCCTTCCTCCCCCCATCCCCTATTCCCTCAATATGTCCATCCCCTCCCTCAATCTCCATAATGATTCCCTCGTCATCCCCCATTACCTCCCTATCAACATCCCCTTCTCCCTCCACCTCCCTCTCATTCTGCTTTTGAACAGCACATACACCCTTCCCCTTTTCTAGATTTAATTTTTCTATCAACTCAACTCCCTCCTCTATTGCTCCTTCCCCTCTACTGTTGCATTTTTCTCCTCCTCCTCTTCCCTATCTTCCTCTCCAAGTAAACTCAATAATGACACCCTATTTCTATTAACTTCTCCCTCCCCAGTTCTATCCCTCCTTCCCACTTCCCTGATATTTTCAACCCCCCTAAGCTCCCTCTCCATCTCCTTCACCATCATCGTCCTCTCTATCCCTCTTTTAATCGGCGAAGCCCGAAGCCAGTCGCCATACTCCTGATTTTCGCTCTCATTCTCGACATCACAATCCGCCTCCACATGCCCTAAGCACCCACAAACGTAGCAGTAATTAGGTAGTCTTTCGTACTTAACTTCCACCCAAATTCTCTTATCCCCTACCTTCATCAGCAACCCCCTTCTCAGGGGCTTCCTTATATCCACCATTACTCGGATTCTAAGGTATTTAGCACACACTATAAAATCCGTTTCATCCATCTCAATCACCCCTCCAAATACTCCCCCAATGGCTACTGCTGTTTCTTTTGTCATCATCGTTATGGGTAGATCATAAACCCTAATCCAAAACGGTACCCAATCAAAAACAATCTGTGAGGGCTGGATGTTACCTGGTTCTTTCAGTGCCAGAAGAGCTTTGTCAAAAGTCCAAGGACTGCCTCTCATAACCTTTTCTTTATCTGTCTCACACCCAAACTGAAATAGGAAAAGGTTCTGCCGAAGTTCCTGAAAAACAAACCCTTTCTTCAACCTCCATGCCCCCTTCATCGTCGCACTCAACGCATATGAATTAAAGGGTCGGTTCGTAATCAGAGATCCCACCAGCGTGATAGTCCCTGCCCTTTTACCGCCCCTGCCTCCTACCGGAATCTCCAAACATTCCTCCTCTGTCAGTTTCAACGCCTTCTTCCCTGTCGCCATTCCTGAAGCTTCCCAGCCCTGAATACCTTGCTTACCTCGGTGGACCCGCACAACTCAGGCGAGACTACCCCGGCTCCCACGGCCCTAAACCGGAGAGAGAGAGAGCGAGCGCCGACGGTCAAGGAAACTGTCGTCACAATCGCCCTTTGATGCCCTAGGGTTTTCGCTAATATTACTGACGAAGAAGGGTAGCAAGGAGCTTTTTAGAATTTATTAGGGGTGGGCACGGGACGGGACGGGACGGGATTGAGCCGGGACGGGACTCGTCCCGTGAAATTTTTACGGGACGGGATCGGGACGGGATTGACACTATTTTTTCGGGACGGGATCGGGACGGGATGGTGTCTGGACGGGACGGGATCGGGACGGGACGGGCCTTGTCCCGCAAATAAAAATAATAAAATATTATATAAATTTGCAAAGTGAAAAATGTTTTCATAATTCATTAATTTGTATAATATATTGAATACGATATTCTTCTCAACTATATTATTCAATAATAATAATATTATTATTATTAATAATAATATTAATATTATAATACTATTATTAATTCATACAATGATTGTATAATTAATTATAATGTTCAACATATTTGGCTACATTATCTTACTAGATCAGGACGGAAAGGGATTTATACGAGATTCACCAGATACTGTCTCATTATCGATTGATAGTTGGGAAGAATACCGTATTTAGCTATTTGCCTCTTGTAGCTCTAAATGGGTATTATAATAATAATAATAATAATAATAATAATAATAATAATAATAATAATAATGCCACGTTATAATTAAAAAAAATATTACTTATTTTTATTGTTATTATTATAAAATAATTATACTTTACAAGAAAAAAATATAATATGATATCATTATAATATAATAATAATAATATTTTTATTATAAATTAATATTATTATTAAATTATATTATAATATTATATAATAATATTATTATTATTATAATCAATTATTATTATAAATTGAAAATTATTATTATAATTATAAATAATATTTGCTCAAATAATAATAATATTATTATAAAGAAATATTATTATTATTATAAATGGAAGATTATGATTATAATTATAATTATAATATTTGCTCAAAATAATAATACTAATAATATATTATTATTATTCTATAATGTTATATTATTATGATTATTATTATTATAAAAATTATTATTATTATTATTATTATTATTATTATTATTATTATTATTATTATTATTATTATTATTATTATTATTATTATATGCGGGACGGGACGGGATTTGCGGGATCCCACCGGGATCGTCCCGCGTTTCGTCCCGCATAATTTTTGCGGGACGGGATCGGGACGGGATTCACTATTTTGTCCTAAATCCCACCGGGATCGGGACGGGATCGGGACGGGACCGGGACGGGATCGGGATTTGCGGGATTTGTGCCCACCCCTAGAATTTATGGTTTTAATATTATATAATTTTAAATAAATAAAAAATAAAATTTTAGTTTAATTAGTTTTTGAAATTTAAGCTTTTTAACAACTACTCACTCAAGTTTTTCGAAGCTTTTTTATTTTTATTCACAAGTTTTCATCAGTTATCCTGAAAACTAGGGTTATCAAACACTATACTAGATTATTAACCTATA
Organism: Persicaria maculosa; assembly: GCA_963922045.1. Taxonomy (NCBI): domain Eukaryota; kingdom Viridiplantae; phylum Streptophyta; class Magnoliopsida; order Caryophyllales; family Polygonaceae; genus Persicaria; species Persicaria maculosa. The sequence continues at coordinate 43,635,026 of OY998252.1, read as the reverse complement.
TTTAACACAAATAATCCAACAGTTTCAGCTATCCCATCAATTTTAGCTACTCAAACAGCTACCATATATTTTGTCAAACTCACCCTAAATAACCAGCAAAATTGCAAATTTGAAAACACAATGAAAATACAACTTTAGCCTTTAATATTTTTTGGAATCAGATTTAGTTCACTTAATTCGTGTCAAGGTGAAATGTTTTCTAATCACTTTATTTTATTTTTCAATACGCTAGCATGCACAATACACATTAGTTTTGCTTAGGTCGTCTTTTTATAGAGTTTGTTTCTCTTTTTTTCGTTGCGTCTGTTTTCTATTTGTAGCCTATATTTAGGCGATTTTCGCCTGCCAGCTTATCGACTTCTCAAAAATCAGACATGTCCGATCTCAAATATTTACTTAATAAAAAATACACATAAGTTCAATTAGAAGGTTGAAGTTTCGTTTAGTTTGACATGGGCTCCATTTTTAATATAACATGTTCTACCTGATGATGTCCTTTACTTATTTTTGTATTTTGGTTTATATTGTATGATAAAGGTTAGCTTGTCTGTCGACTTATCAGTCGCTTGATGATCAGGTAATGTTACCCATGTACAAAAAAAAAATTGACTTCAATTGGAATCCAGAATTAAATTAAAATCAAAATACTAGAATTGACTATCAAACCTTACTAACTTAGCTACTCTTTCCGTTCGGCAAAACTTGACGTTTTACTATTCACGCACGTTTTTTTAGGAGCTAAAAACTATATAAAATATCTAGTTTTTTTCATTAATTTTTTTTAACAATTTCGTAGTTATTATTAATAAGTACAAACTTGTTAAAAATTTTTTTTAAAAAATGAATATTTTATATAGTTTTTATCATTCTAAAAAAGTGTGCGTGAATAGTAAACGACAAATTTTACCGAACGGAGGAAGTAATAAAGATGAAATGTAATGATTAATTTGTTACAAATTTAAATCCCTCTTATCTTTATTGCAAGGACTTAAACGGAGTACCTAACTACGAACCCAAAAAGTAGCAGAGTTAAGGCCGGCCATGAAATAGGGTGCTCAATTTCCTGAACGCCGATGAACTGTCACACCATCAACCATGCTTATCAAATCGTCTACCCACCGCATGTCATATCATCATCTTCACAACCAGATATGCAAACAATTCGTTTCGATTTGTACCTGTTGCATTGCATCCTCTCATGTTGGCTAACCATGAGAGCTCACACACTTAGGAAACATTAGGGGATTTAGGGGAATATATTTGATAATCTTTGAAATTGTATTAAGTCAAACGTCTTTTAATATAGGGGCAAAATTAAATAGGCTTCAATTTTGATAATTGAATAAATGTTCATTTTTTAAATAAAATAAATAAATGCCAAATTTTGACATTTTTACCGTTCTTTCCATATCTCTAACCATCTATCCTTCCCCTTTGACCATTTTTAGTTTTGACATTGACTAGTCAACATTGACCATTGGTGCACGTTAGAATGTCGTGTGTTCTAACACACCAAATAATAAATCTATGCCTTCAACATTGACCATTGGTAATTCCATGATGATCGATTGAGTTGTTTGGTTATGCTTGACTGTTTTAGTGTCGGTTTGTGCACAGAGTTATATAGCTTCCTGATTCGATCACTATCAACTCCCAAAAGTCTTGCACGAGGTTCAAGAAGCAATAAGTCCCTAATCACATAAGCACATAATTCATGTAATTCTTGTATATTCGACTTGTCACCTGGTTGTCAACTCCGCTAAGAATAACATTAAAGTACATGAAGGTTCGAAAATGTAAAAACAATGTAGTAAGAAATACTCTAGAAGGGGTTTGAATAGAGTATGCCCGTTTTTCGCAGAAAGTCTCAAGACTTTTGGAGTTTGTACCAAAACCCTTGAGATTAAGCCTGAAACACAAAGTTAGACAATCGAACCAAGTGCGGAAATAAGGTAAAGCAAATAAGTAAAGAACACGAGTAATTGTTTACGAGGTTCAGCACAACTTGGCCTACGTCCCCGCCTAGGGTTCTTCCACAACCCTAGGATTCAAAGGCTTTATTGATTCGCATAGCTTAGGATCCTAATAGCTCACCGAGAAGCCTCTCTCCTATACAATTGCAATCTAGTCAACTCACGTTCCCTTGGAGTCCTAGACCAATCTAGAAGAGCCCCACCTCTCTCAGCTATCTAGTACAATCCTCTTACTCTCACAAATCAATAGCCTAGTGCAACTTCCCGAGTTATAAACTCTCGAGTAACACTTTAAATGAATATATCCTATAAGCTCACAGTGACTCTCAAAGGCTTTGAAATAAACAACAAACTCTTGAGCGCTTAGCAGAGAGACACTTTGGAAGACAGAATTGCTTGAAGATTGAAAACACGTGTAGCACTTGTATCATCTGTCTTTTTCCTTCTTTCCTTTATATATGAGTGGAATGGCGCCTGAGGATCTTCACCAACGGCTCTAGAATCAGGCTTGATCTTCAATCTTCTATATAAGGACACTTCGAAGCCATGATCCGTTTTTGAATAAGATCTCCTCATATGCACCAAAGGAAAGAGATAATCTCAACTATACTTCCTGAAAAGGTTAGTTCAACACATATATATAATATAACGGAAGTATATAATAATATAAAATAATATTCGGACAAATAATATAGGTTTTGTATTTCATCAACTGTTAATGCGTCAAGGCCTTTGACACAAACATCCTGTCAAAGCCCTTGAAACATTTATTCCATTTTCCATCAAGGGAGGGAGTTATCAATCTCCCCCTTGATGAAAGACAAAACCTGTGCATCCCTGCAACTTAGTCAAGCATAGATAATAAAATAGAAATCAGACTAAGTCCCTGCAAGGGTTAGACAAATGTTGGATCAAAAATTTTGAAGCATGTAAAACCATCCAACCGAAAACCATAAATCAAAAAACCAAGGTCTTCCAAGACCTTTAAGCAGAGGTTTTCAAAGTCTAACGATCATCTCCCCCTTTTTGTCTTTCAACAAAGGGTGGAGGTAAAAACAGTCACCAGAAATTCACCAAAAGTTTTGAAAACGTTTCCAACAAACCAGCAATGTATCAAATTTCAGGGGCGGGATAGGGTGGGTTAAGGTTTAGGCTTAGTCATCCGGAGCATCATCAGTGAGCCTCGTCCACAGTCCTTCCAGCATCTTTGAAATCCCGCTCATCTCCGTCATCATCTCCTTCTGCAGCTCCTTAATATCCAGGCGAACCTCCTCCAAGCCCAACTCTAGGTTGTCCATGCGTTCATCGAACGCTGGAGCAGTGGGAAAGGCTTTTGAAGGAGTGGCAAGACTCAAGATCCCTTGGGGAGACCGAGTGATGCCAATCTTTTCAAGGCCTTTAGAGTCGAACTTACCCGTATGACGCAGCTGTTCTTCATTTTTGACATCAATTCCAGAAGCTTTGAAGATAGGGGTCAAAAGGGTAGCAAAGGGGAGGGGAGAGCCTTTTCTAGCTTTTTTGGCATGAGCCATGGTTCCAAGGATAGTGTTGGCCAGATCAAGATCAAGGCCATTTAGGATGCGGTAAAGCAGGACCATAGCATTGTCGGTAAGGAGTGAGCCAGAGTTAAGACGGGGTAAGAGGCATCGAACAATGATGTTAAAAATTATTTTTTCCTCAAGGGTTAGGGATGAGTGGGTGAGTTGCTTTGAGGTGCTGTTGGATGCTTCGGGTAGGAGATATTTGGCTCGGGCTAGAATGATGCAATTTTCTTTTGAGGGGTGGATTTCAGCGGGTGGAACTGGGGTAGGTAGGCCAAGGAAGTCTGCAAAATCATTGGAGTTGAGAGAGATTCTAACCCCTTTGACAACAGACTCCAAAGACCAACCATCGGTGTCGTTTTTGGCTTTTAGGTTAATGTAGAAAAGTCGAGTAAGCTGGGGGTAGTAAACAGTTTCAAGGTTAAGAAGGGTCCAGGCTGGGGATTTTTTGAGGAGCTCAATGCAAGGTAACTTCAAAGCTTCAAAGAACTCAACATCTAAAAAATCAGAACAACTAATCTTACGAGTTCGAAACTCGTCTACCCACTTACCAGCAGTCTCAGCATCTTGAAACCAAGAGGAGGGCAAGGATTGATTTACCTGGATATAGGCCGGGGGGTCTGCATTCTTTCTGCGCGCAACTGTTGGAGCAGCTCTCTTGACAGGCGCTACAAGACTCTTGACAGTGCCCTTCCTGGTGCGCTTGGGGGATGGAGGCTTGACAGCAGCAGGGGCTTTCCGCTTCTTCGGAGATGGGGGAGGAGGAGGAGAAGGAGAGGGAGATTCTTCCTCCTCTTCCTCAGACCCCGAGTCCTCACCGGACCCCGCTTCATCTCTTTCAGGTTCCTCGTCCTCTCTAGATCCCTCTTGCTCTTCTTCTTCTTCTTCCTCAGGCTCCTCCTCGGATGGAACCTCCTCGGCTTCGGCTTCCTTCCGAATCCGCTCAGCTTCTTCCTCGGCCAGTTTCTTAGCAAGTTCGGCCTCCTCATCGGCCTTTTTCTTCCTTAAGGCCTCCTCCTCGGCTTCCTTGGCAGCATCTCTTTCTAAGAGGGCGTCGAGATCTTCTTCCTCCTCTTCCTCATCTGGTTCCTCAGCCAAGATCTTCCTCTTCCCTTTCTGTTTAGCACTGATCGGCTTCTTAGCAGAGCGCTTTTGAGAGCCCTTGGGAACAATGGCCGAGCTCTCAGCAATGGTGCTCTGGACGACAGTTGGGACGATAGCTTGAGGAGCGGGTTCGGGTGTGGGAGAGGTAGCAGTGGCCTGACGTCCCTTGGGGGTGGCGCCAAGTCTTTTGGGTGTGACAGCTTTCTTGGTTTTGGGTGCCATGGAGAAAGTTGGTTAGGGTTTCTTGAGAGGCGATTGAGAGGTTGAAGATGGAGAAGTGGAGAGGGTTTGGATAAAGTCTGAGTGTGGGTTGTAATCGGGTACAGTATTGGGTTTAAGTAGAGGGAGTGATGGGACGGGTTTAGGGTTCCAAGGAAAAAAATCATTACATTGCCAATTTGAAGGGTTTTCAAATTCAAATTCAAAAATATATATGATCCGATATATGTACTCGACCATTTAGTTCACACACCTTGACATAGTTCTCAAGGGTCTTGACACTAAGTAGAATTTATCTTTCGTAAAGGGAAAGCTCCCCCTACGAAAGTGCATCCTTGTTAAGCATCCCAATTTCTCGTCTTATGAAGGTGAACCTGTCCTCTGCCAAATGCTTAGTAAAAATGTCAGCCCATTGATAATCAGTAGAAATAAAAGATATGGACACATCACCTTTTTCAACATGATCTCTAATAAAATGATGTCTTACATCAATATGTTTGGTCCTTGAATGCTGAACAGGATTCTTAGTGATGGAGATGGCACTTGTATTGTCACACTTAATTGGAATAGCTTTGAGGTTAATGCCAAGATCTCGCATTTGTTGAGCTATCCAAAGGATTTGGGAGCAGCAGGCTCCAGCTGCAATGTATTCGGCTTCTGCAGTGGATAGAGCAACTGAGTTTTGCTTCTTTGAGTGCCAACTGATCAAAGATGCTCCTAAGAATTGGCAACATCCTGATGTGCTCTTCCTATCCACCTTATAGCCTGCAAAATCTGCATCAGAATATCCAATTAAAGTGAAATCCTTTTGCTTTGGGTACCATAGTCCAAGTTCCTTAGTGCCATTGAGATATCGAAAGATCCTCTTCACAGCCACGAGGTGAGATTCTTTAGGATCAGCTTGAAACCTAGCACACATGCAAACACTAAACATGATGTCAGGTCTACTAGCTGTGAGATATAATAAAGATCCAATCATTCCTCGATACTCCTTTTGATTGACACTTGTTCCAGTCTTGTCTTGATTTAGAGACAATGTTGAGCTCATGGGAGTCTTGGCTGCCTTGGATTGATCCATCTTGAACTTCTTCAAGAGATCCTTAGTGTACTTGCTTTGGTTGACAAAGATCCCTTTCTTGGATTGATGAACTTGTAATCCCAAAAAGAAGTTGAGTTCACCCATCAAGCTCATCTCAAATTCACTGCACATGATGTCAGAAAATTCCTTGCACAAAGATGTGTTAGTAGCACCAAATAATATATCATCAACATAAATTTGAATAACCAAAATGTCCTTTCCTTTGGTCTTGATAAAAAGAGTCTTGTCGATCAACCCCCTTTTAAAATCATTTTCTAAAAGATATTTTGACAAGCGCTCATACCAAGCTCTTGGGGATTGTTTCAAACCATAAAGCGCTTTGTCAAGTTTATAAACATGATTGGGAAATTCTGAGCTTTCAAAACCTGGGGGTTGAGCCACATAAACTTCTTCCTCTAAGAAACCATTGAGAAAAGCACACTTGACATCCATTTGATATAACTTTATGCTCATAAAGGATGCAAATGCTAATAAAATGCGAATGGCTTCAAGCCTGGCTACGGGAGCAAAGGTCTCCTCGTAGTCAATACCTTCCTCTTGATTGTAGCCTTGAGCAACAAGCCTTGCCTTGTTCCTCACAACCTTACCATTCTCATCTAGCTTGTTTCGAAATACCCATCGAGTGCCAATGACTGATTGATGCTTTGGCCTAGGCTTCAAGGTCCAGACTTTGTTCCTTTTAAATTCGTTAAGCTCACTTTGCATAGCAATGATCCAGTCTGGCTTCTGAAGTGCCTCATCTACCTTCTTTGGCTCAATAAGAGAAACAAACGCGTGAAAAGCACAAAGATCTTTAAGTTTAGAACGAGTTTGAACACTAGAAGTAGGGTCAGAAATGATATCCTTTAATGAGTGTGATGAGGAGTATTTGAATTTCCTTTTGCTAGCCTCAGCTCCTTGATTCGTCACACTGGTAGGATTGACTTGTAGTGCATCTGAGTCCGTGGTCCTGTTAAGTTCAGTTACAGCAGTTTCTGAAGTCTCAACACTGTTGGATTGGACACCAAGGGCTTTGGACGAATCTTCAACACCTTGGGTCAATTCTTCAGTGTTAAGAATCGGTTCCTGCATGTTCCTCTTCTCTGTGTTCTTGGTAGCAGCGACATCACCTTCCTCGTTCTCTTCATGGATGTTAAGATCTATATCTGCAACACTTTCACTCAAAGCACCGTCATTGCATTCATCAAAAATAACATGTATACTTTCTTCAACTACCTGGGTCCTTTTATTGAAGATTCTATAAGCTTTGCTACTCGTGGAATAGCCAAGAAATATACCTTCATCACTGCGCGCATCAAATTTCCTAAGGTTATCTTTTCCATTGTTATGAACAAAACAAGTACAGCCAAAGGGTTTAAAATAAGATATAAGTGGTTTGCGGCCTTTGAAAAGTTCATAAGGAGTTTTCTTTAAGATAGAACGAATAAGACAACGATTTAAAATGTAGTTAGCTGTGTTAACAGCTTCAGCCCAATAGCTTTTAGGTAATGCATTTTCTAAAAGCATAGTCCTGGCCATATCCTCTAAGGTGCGGTTCTTGCGTTCCACAACCCCGTTTTGTTGAGGTGTCCTAGGAGCAGAAAAGTTATGGGAGATGCCATATTTAGCACAAAACAAATCAAATTGAAGTTGATCAAACTCCCTACCATGATCACTCCGAATAGACACTATGGGCTCATTTCTTAAAGTTTGCAACTCCTTACAAAGTTTTGAAAACTCAAATAAGGCCTCTGATTTTTCTTTCAAAAATGCAACCCAAGTATATCTTGAAAAATCATCGACAACAACTAGCATGTACTTTTTACCATTGGGAGATTTGACTCGCATAGGACCATATAAATCCATATGTAAAAGTTCAAGGGGTCTAGAAGAACTTACAACCTTTTTGGGTTGAAGGAGCTACGTGTTTGTTTACCTCGTGTGCATGCATTGCACATATCAATACCTTTGAAGTCCATTTCAGGTAGCCCTCTTACAAGCCCTTTGGACACAAGCTTCTGTAGCGTATGTGGACTCACATGACCGAGTCTCCTGTGCCAGAGCTTTGGATCGTCCGTCAAAGCCTTTAAACAGGTTAAGCTTCCTTGTGCCACTTGATCAGCATTTACGGCGTATATGTTGTTGTACCGATATGCAGTTAGAATAACTTCACCTATATCTTCTCTGCACACTATACATCTTTTCTTGTTAAATCTGACATTGTTACCACTATCACATAATTGAGAAACGCTAAGCAGATTATACTTTAAACCATTAACAAGATAGACATTTTTAATACTATGGCTGGAATCACTTCCAACACTACCAATACCAACGATGTCACATTTTCCTTTGTCACCAAGAGTGATTGTTCCCGTGGATTGCTCCTTTAGATCATGAAAGAGAGAACTCTTCCCACTCATATGCCTCGAGCATCCACTATCAATAATCCATTTGTGTTCTTTCACCTTGGTGATCTCCTCTTTTGGACTTTCCATAAGTTCTCTTACAGTAGCTTCAAGCTTTTCATCGTGGGATTCATCTTCTGAGGCCATAAGACAAATGTTGGCCTTCTCATCGTCGGAGTCAGAGTCGGAATCACTCCAAGTAGCCACCATGGCTTTCTTTTTCCATTTGTCACCTTTCTTAGGCTGGCTCTTTGTCTTTTGAGGGCAGTCCTTCACAAGATGATCTGTTTCACCACATTCAAAACAAGACAACGGTTTAGTCTTCTTTTCATACTTGTTGTATTGAGGCTTACCTCGAAATTTTGAAGACTCTGATCCATCCTTGTTGTTGAATTGCTTCTTCATTTTGAGAATTCTAGCAAGGCCTCTTGTGATAAGAGCAAAGGGATCATCCTCATCGTCATCCTCATCTTCGGAATCAGATCCATCCTTGGGCTCATCCTTCTTAGACTTGAGTGCCAAGTTCTTGGTGCTAGCTGGAAGTTCTCCATTGTCTTCATTAAGGATCATCTCATGCGTGATCAGCTTTCCAAGAAGGTCATCAAGGGGTAGAGTGGTGAGGTCCTGGGCTTCCTCTATAGCTGTTACTTTTGGACCCCATTTCTCCTTTGGAAGGCACCTCAGTATCTTCCTTACTTTCTCAACATTGGTAAAGCTCTTGCCAAGAGAGTCAAGGTTGTTGGTGATTTCTGTGAATCGTGTGAACATGGCCTTGATTGACTCATCAGACTTCATCTTAAAGAGCTCATACTTTCGAAGGAAGATGCTGATCTTGGTGTCTTTCACTTGGCTCGTTCCTTCATAGGTGACGACCAACTTGTCCCAAATCTCTTTAGCTGACCTACAAGAAGAAATACGGTTAAACTCATCAGTGCTAAGACCACAATAAAGTAAGTTAATAGCCCTGTAGTTTTTGGAGATGGTTTCAAGATCTGCTTGGTTGTATTCAGACTCCTTCTTTGCAACTTTGGTGTCATTTGGTCCATCTTTTTCTGGAATCTTTGGACCATTCTCTATAATATTCCAAAGCTCTAGATCTTGGTCTATGATAAACATCTTCATCAAAGATCTCCAGTGGACAAAGTTGTTTCCTACAAAGAGTGGCGGTCTGCTTGTGGACCTTCCCTGTGCAAATCCTCCGCTTGCTTCACCAGACATGATCGAAAACTCACAAGATTGTTAGATCAAAAACAGTGAGTAAAGCTCTGATACCAATTGAAGGTTCGAAAATGTAAAAACAATGTAGTAAGAAATACTCTAGAAGGGGGGTTGAATAGAGTATGCCCGTTTTTCGCAGAAAGTCTCAAGACTTTTGGAGCTTGTACCAAAACCCTTGAGATTAAGCCTGAAACACAAAGTTAGACAATCGAACCAAGTGTGGAAATAAGGTAAAGCAAATAAGTAAAGAACACGAGTAATTGTTTACGAGGTTCAGCACAACTTGGCCTACGTCCCCGCCTAGGGTTCTTCCACAACCCTAGGATTCAAAGGCTTTATTGATTCGCTTAGCTTAGGATCCTAATAGCTCACCGAGAAGCCTCTCTCCTATACAATTGCAATCTAGTCAACTCACGTTCCCTTGGAGTCCTAGACCAATCTAGAAGAGCCCCACCTCTCTCAGCTATCTAGTACAATCCTCTTACTCTCACAAATCAATAGCCTAGTGCAACTTCCCGAGTTATAAACTCTCGAGTAACACTTTAAATGAATATATCCTATAAGCTCACAGTGACTCTCAAAGGCTTTGAAATAAACAACAAACTCTTGAGCGCTTAGCAGAGAGACACTTTGGAAGACAGAATTGCTTGAAGATTGAAAACACGTGTAGCACTTGTATCATCTGTCTTTTTCCTTCTTTCCTTTATATATGAGTGGAATGGCGCCTGAGGATCTTCACCAACGGCTCTAGAATCAGGCTTGATCTTCAATCTTCTATATAAGGACACTTCGAAGCCATGATCCGTTTTTGAATAAGATCTCCTCATATGCACCAAAGGAAAGAGATAATCTCAACTATACTTCCTGAAAAGGTTAGTTCAACACATATATATATAATATAACGGAAGTATATAATAATATAAAATAATATTCGGACAAATAATATAGGTTTTGTATTTCATCAACTGTTAATGCGTCAAGGCCTTTGACACAAACATCCTGTCAAAGCCCTTGAAACATTTATTCCATTTTCCATCAAGGGAGGGAGTTATCAGTACATATCATTACTTTTTCATATGCATGAATTTTAACCTGTCCATCAAGATATGTTTGTTATTATATCGGATTAAGGCCCGCAATAGCGGATTTAGCTAAAATCACTTAGCACATTGTTTACCTATCTTAGTGGCCAATTAAGATGAATAACCAAATATGCATAAACCAAATATAAACTATAAAATAGTATTCAAACAATTCTCACATGTCCTTAACCAATGCATAAAATATAAGCAAAACTATATAAAAGGTTTAACCGAGCATGACTTACCGAAAACGACGGAAAAGATAGAAGTAGAGATAAGTGGTGTACTCTGAATTGAATTGTGTGGTGAATGACCTTAGGAAACCCTAGGAATCGGAACTCTTAAGGTAGAAGCGAAGCCCATTGGGTCAGATTCGATCGAGAGAAAATCTTTTGAAATCTGCGATCGGTGGGTGCCGATCCTGCGATTGCCGTCGTGTTCTTAGCGGGTGCGTGTGAGTCGGCGGGCGCCGGTCCCTGGCTGCGGGCGTCACCTCTGCTTTCTCCTTCATTCTTCTTTCTTTTCGTCTTATCTTGTTCGCTTCTTCTTTTGTCTTCTTCCTTGACTCTTCTTTTTAGACTTCTATGGTTCCATAATGTAGTTTTCCTCTTCTTCTTTGGCTTCTTTTCCGAGAATTAATCTACATATATAGGCATAAAACATGTAGATTCCGAAGTTTGTAACTTGAAAGACAATTAATGCACTTTATGCTAAAAACATGTCTAAATGCAACCTAAGTGACTTAAGAATGACTTGAAATGCATATACAAATGATGCATTATCAACCGTTTCGATCAATGCCTACATCATGGTGACAGTTTTCCAGTGACAGTTGATTATGTTTTTTTGGTGACAATTGTTTCGGTGAGAAATTGTCACTGAACTAAAAAACTATATAAACGATATTTGACTTTTATGCACGTAATTTTAGGAGCTAATTAAAACTATATAAAATCTTTTTTTTTTTTCATAATTTAATACTTATTACTAATAAGTATTAAATTGTGAAAAAAATATAAAATTAAATAAGATTTTATATAGTTTTTAGCTCCTAAAACTACGTGCATAAAAGTCAAACGTCGTTTATTTCCGACCGGAATGGGTATATCACCAAATGATTGTTATCATCCCATATTTTAAAATGTTGAATCATTTAATGCTAATAAAAAATTTTCAATATAACAATAAATGTAACCAACATATTATATATCATCAAAATATTGTCACCAAATAAAATTTTAAAAGTTTGACTAGCTTGTCTGGCCTGAAATTATCACTAAAATAGTGTCACCAACCTATCTTCACCAATTACATAACACTGTTACTAAACTAAAATGTGTGCATAGTACTAATGTTATCACCTTTGTCACATAATATTAACTCACATTTTCACCAAATTGAAACCCTGGAACAAGGGGAAGATAGACCCTAGAGAGGCTAAAGCTTAGCAAACAAAAATTTGATGTACAATACGATTTAGGGTTTAGGGTTTAATTAGTCCTTAGGATTTAGGTTTTCACCCTTAACCCTAAATCCTAAGCCCTAAAATGTGTGGATATAGTACTAATGTCGTTACATTTGTCACCTAATATTAACTCACTTTTTTCATCAAACTAAAAAACCCCAGAACTAGTGAAGCATAGACCCTAGAGGGGCTAAAGCAAAGTGGATGAAAATTAATGTACATTATGGTTTAGGGATGAGGATTTAGGGTGTGTACATCAATAATAATGTTTTAAATAAGAATAATTTACATAATGTTTTAAAAATTTATAAACATTTTCAAACATAAATTAAGATCAAATTATAGGCTTTTGAATATTATTTTCAAAAATAAATACAATGATTCCTAAAATATAATTGGGCCCTTAAATTCAAAATTTGAATATATTTACAATCAAATTTGAGTTTAAAAATATTAAATATAATATATTTAATGATAAAGTAATGAAAATAGTTGAATAGGTGGTGAGTTGTAAACAAATACCATTTAAAGGGTGGTTTTCTGTAATTTTGAATTTAAGGGGTGGTTAAGTGAAAACACCCATATTTAAAGGGTAGTTTTATGTAATTTTCCCTATTTTCAAATCACTCGATCGATCGGTTAACATTAGATAGGATCCGACTCCCGTCCTATTGCAAATTAACTTCACTCTACAGTTTGTCAAATTTTCACCATCGGATTACATTAATTAAGGGTTAGGATTAGTTTGTATTTTGGCCGATTTGCAAAACTAGACAAAAAAAACAACTTTGCAAAACTAGACATGCACATGTATAATTGGCAAAAGTAGCACATTCTACTTTTCCAATTTTTTTTGGTAACCGACACAACAAGTGGAAGGTGAGGACAGTCACTGCAGCATGACGGTGGGAGAGATTTGGAGAGGGGGGAGCACTGTAACTAACACTAGTAGTTGGCGCCAAATAGAGTTGGCAAGTCAGTCGTTCGGGTCGGGTTCGGGTCAGGCTTGCTCGGGTCGGGCCAATTCGGGTAAAATTTATGGTCGGGTATTAGTCGGGTCGGACATTGGTCGGGTCGGGTTCGGGTCGGGTTCGGTCATAATGAATTTTAGATTGGTCGGGGTTCGGGTTAAGCCGGGTCATGCCCATTCGGGTTCGGGTCAAAACGGGTCGGTCTCGTTCGGGTTTCGGATCAAGAGGCGGGTCGGTCTCATTTGAGTTTCGAATCAAAGTGGGTATAGTATAGCGGTATGGTTGTACTTGACATTTTCGGTTGAATCATGTTCGACCCATTTGGAATTTGGATAATTAGGTTGATTTTGACTCGGTTGAATACTTAAATATGTAATTTACTTAAAGTAAATGATTTTAACTCGGTTGAATGCTTAAATATGTAATTTACTTAAAATAAATGATTTTGACTCGGTTGAATACTTGAATATGTAATTTTGACTCGGTTGAATACACTCATTGTTATTGACTCATCGGTTGTCGACCGATTTTCAAAAAAGTCATAATCGGAAATTGGATATTCTGCAACATCGCCCTTTTTTAAACATTTAAACCAATTGATCGGTGCTATAATTAAATCAAATTAATTGTACATCACTAGTACAAATAGGCTCATTAAGAGCGGTTTTTTTTATAGGGAAGGACATTGCTTTTTAAGGTGCTGTTAATCAAAGCGCTATGAGCATATGTAATAGCGCTTTTTTAAAAGCGCTGTAAAAAACACAAGGACATCGCTTATTTGTAAAAACTGTTGTCATCCTTCATTTTTTTTTTAAATTCGGACAAGGACAACGGTTTTTTATAATAACCGCTGTCTATGTTCTTTTTTTCAAAGAAAAAAAATTTATAGCTTCACATAGCGGTTATACTAATAACCTATGTCTGTATATATATACTAGGTGTATTTTGGCGCACGAATCTGGTCCACATAGCTCTTTTTTGGCGCCTTTTTTGGCGCCGCCAAAAAAGGGTCCTCCATTGGGAAGAATGAGGGAAGCATTTAAGAGGGGAAAATGGAATAATTGGATTTAAGGCCCCGTTTGGTATGAATGCAGTAATCGGAATGGGAATCGGAATCGGAATCGGAATCAAAATTGGGAATAAGCCATTACTTGAGCATGTTGTTTGGTATAATGTCGGAATGAGAAATTTAAAATTTTAACCTAAAAATATACAAAATCAACTTACCAAATTTATAAAGAACACAACTTCAATTTCTCAAATCAACTCAAAATTAGGTTAAAATTACACCAATTCAACAAATCTCATTCCAAAAATTCATCACATGTGGAAGCAATTTGAGGATTTGGAACCCTCATATGGTCGGGGGAGGTCGGGGTGGGAGCGGATCTGGGACGACGGCAAGCAGTGCGGCAGCAGATCTGAGAGCTCAGTGGAGGAGGAGGGCAGCGATGGGGAAAGCAGGTCTGGGGGAGGAGGACGGCATGTGGTCGGAGGAGGAAAGCAAATCGCCGGATCTGGAGAGTCGGGGTAGCGATGGGGAAAGCAGATCGCCAGATCTGAGTCGGGTAGGCCAAATACAGAGAGAGAGAGAGAGAGTAGGGCTGGAAATCACCCGTGGGTGACCGATTCACCCGACCCACCCGACCCGATTATACGGGTGAAAACCCGAAAAAAACCGGGTGATGGATGGGTGATGGGTGGGTGAAATGGGTGATGGGTCGGATGATGGGTGATATGTTTTTCACCCATTACCCGACCCATCACCCGACCCATTACCCGACCCGCTTAACCACCCGCTAACCCACCCGATTATTTAAAAAAAATCTTAGTTTATAAAAAAATATAGCCTAACATAACTACATATTTTTCTTTTTTTTTTCTAATTCTATATATCTTCTCTATTCTCTAATTGTTTTTGTGCAAAAAAATCTAAAAGAATATAAACTTATTTTTATTTAACCTCATATCACATCTTTTAAAAAAAAGTTATTTTATTTGTTTTGCATACACTAGTAGAATGTTAACAGTTTTACTCATTTCAACGACTTAGCATTTAGTGTGTTAAAGACATGATTTAGCCAAATTATTTTTCCTTTTTTTAACTACGAGTTTAGCAAATGGCTAAAATTCATCTCATTTGATTTGATATTAAACTTTTAATTCTAACTTTGTAAGATGAGGATAATGATATAATGTATGAATAAACCTTTTATACAATTAATAAGATTTCCACGTTAACGTGGTTTGTGAAAATATCAAATATGACCGATTTCTAAGTATAACCTATGAATTTTTTTCTTTTAATTTACTTCACCCGATTACCCACCCGATTAACCCGATTCACCCGACGGATCGGGTGATGGGTGAAATATTAGACGGACGGGTGGTGGGTCGGGTGAAATTTTTTTGTGACGGGTCGGGTGAAAAAATGGCTCCACCCATCCATCACCCGACCCATTTCCACCCCTAAGAGAGAGAGAGAGAGAGAGAGAGAGAGAGAGAGAGAGAGAGAGGTGAAGGAGGAGCAGCAGCGGCCGGAGCATCAGCGACGACCGGAGCAGCGGCGGCGGGCGTTGAAGATGGTGGTAGCGAGAGAGAGAAGCAGATACGACGGCGAGGATGGGGGTGGAAATCTCAGATCTGTACGTTGGGGGTTACACCGGTGTCGGACGGTGGCGGTGGCAACCAGTGGTGGTGGCGGAAGTGGCGGCAGCTTATGGTTGTGGCAGCAGCGGCGCAGACAGTCGAGGAAGATGGAGTCACTGTTGGGTTTGAGTTGGGAGGGTGGGAAATTGGGAATGGCTCATTACCCACCTAATCTTGAGGAATGAAAATGGCATGAAATTGGGGATTAGTGGATTACCCGGTAATCAATTTCATTCCGGATTTTGTCGTACCAAACACCAAATCAGTAATCACTCATTCCGATTCCCAATTTTTGATTCCCGGTAATCGATACCAAACAAGCCCTAAGGGTGTCAATCAATACATGTATAAGCTGGATTGATGGATGTCAATCACCATTAAATGTTCTGCAAAAAGAGAGGCAACATAGGAGAGGAGTGGAAATGTGAGGGCAAAAGCATCCCGTTTATTTCAGGAAACTGCACACTTCTCATCTTACCAATAGAAGGTGTACATTGGTCCTACCAATAGGCTAAACATGTCCTTCCATACCTGGAAAGATTTTGAAGAGAATTTGGAGGGGATTCATTTTAGCTCATGTGGCGGGCTGTACGTCAGTGCAGTTTTGGCGCCTAAAGATGATTCCTCTTTGGGGGAAAAGGGGTGAGCATTTATGAGGGGAAAATACAATGATTGCATTGATGGGAGTCCCCCAAGCACAAATATAAGCTTGAGAGGAGGATCTGAAACACCATAACATGTTTTGCAAAAAGTGAGGCGAGAGAAGTGGAAAGGACGAGGGAAAAGCCACCCCTTCATGCCAGAAAACGATACAGTCCCCATCCTACCAATTCCGCTCACGAATTCCAGCTCCCAATTTCACTTAGGTATTTCCCTATCTCGCTCACCAATTTCGTTTATTAACATATATTACAATTGGCTTATATACTGGTATATATCATCAATGAATGCATAAACTGTAATCAGGATAAAAAAAATTCATTAATTGGCATATATATAAATATAAATTCGTTTGTGAGTATATTTCTTTGTCATCATATATCAGCACATATATGAAAATTAGTTGTCATCATGTATGCATATAATTGTTATCACAGTGAAAATTCATTCATCAGCATATATATATTGGTTCAAGTAGCAGCAAGTAGATTCACGACTTCTAAAGGAATTTGATTTCAGCCCCCATCATACTTCGATGCTATAATAAGACCCGAGGAGCGATTGTTCGAGAGGGAGAAAATCATATATATCTAGAGGCAAATTTGTCTTACCCCTCGTTAACCTAATATCATAAAGAAGACCGTACCTTATAATGCTTCTTGTCAGGCATGCTCTACACTCTAAACCCTAAAATTAATTAGACTCTATAATAATTTTCTAAGAAGGAATTTGACTTAAGCGTCAAAGAGTCCTCTGAAGGCACAAGCTTTGCCCCGAACTCGTTCGTTCTTGTATATATGGAAGGGTTCGGATCTTGGTATCGGTCATCATATCGTTCTTCTTCAATAATATATCTTTCTGCGGAGTCCATACATATATATATGTATTGCATACATATATATGTACGTAGAATACATGTGTATTTATAATGTGCTTAATTTTACACATGTATTCTACAATATACTATCAATCAATCGTCTAACCATTTTGGTCCATTTTATGAAACCTATATATGTACACTAACATATGCATGTACTCATATACACGTGCTACATTTACATATACATTAATATTTACATCGCTGATATTTACAAATGTCACGTATATACACTTGAATCAAAATTACCATATTCCACCTACACCAATACCTCCACATATGTACCATTAATCTACAATAATGTTACATATATACATGCAATTAGCCTATCTCCTGCGTAGGAAAACCCTACCCTGTGCATCATCAAGTACAATCTCCACAACCTCATCCGGAGGCACCGATCTCCAGATTCGAGGCTTATCGAGTCGGTGTCCCATTTGGGCCAACCTATCTGCCGCTCTGTTTCCCTCCCTATAAACATGTGTCAACATGAATCTGTTCAGCTCAGGAATAATCGCTTTGATGCAGCTCATGTGCTTTTGAGCCTCCAACGACCTAACCGGCCTCCCTTTGACCACAATGTCAACGAGGAATTTAGCGTCGCCCTACATCCACACATCACCCCACCCATTCTCCAAGGTTAGCTCGAGCCCCCTTCTCAGAGCGGCTAGCTCAGCCACCGTGCTGGTGGTTGGCTTGATGGACTCGGCATACCCTAGCAAGAACTCGGCCTCATGATTCCTAAAGACCCCTCCGATACTCGCTCCCCCGGTCTTGCCCTTAAGGGACCCGTCGAAATTGAGCTTGGTCCAGCCCTTTTGTGGCTTCTCCCATGTAACCTCAATGGGCTCTTTGTTGTGGAGATTCCTAATTAGGGCTAATAAGCTTCCTCGATTTCTCCTGATCGGGATCCCTTGGGACATCGTCGTCGACGCCCTTCCTAATCTCGATAGAGCTAATAGCATCGCCATTGCTTTAGAGCTTGGATGGGGTTTTAATTAGGGATTCTATTCGGGTTGTGAAAATTAATCCTGGATCATCTGATATAATTTATATTCTGCAAATATTGATCGATGAAGATTCAAATAGAGAGGGTCGATCGGAAATATAGACGTGGAAGGATATATAAAAAGGTGCCTTGCGTGAGAGAGATGGAGATAGAGATGGTTGAAGAAAATGTGAATTAATTCAATGGGATCGGAGTTTGATTCCATCAAACGGAAGAAGTGCGTACACGGCAACGTTTGATGGAGAAAAAAGGAAAAAAGAAAAGATGGATGAAGATGATGGAATGTTTGAGGATGAAGGTATTGAAGATGATGCAGCGGGCGTGTGAATCACTGCATCATCTCTTCTGTGTTTATTTGCAGGAGAAGGAACACAACCAAGGAAGTTTTATCTACAGATCGATCGATTGACCTGTATTTCAATTTTCAAGGAATGGGTTTGGCTTACTTGCAGTTATATATGATAACGTAATCCGCCTAAATTGCCCGGAAAATTACACATTTGAAAATAATACATTAGCCTTTAATTTTTGTATGTATTTCATGAAATCCTTTTATTTAACTTTTCGCGCTTTTCTAATGTAATAAAATTTCATTTTTTTTTTGTTACTGAGATTTTTTTTTCTTTGTATTGCTAACGTGTGTTGTACACGTTAGAAATACCTCAAGTAAAATTCTCACCGAGGATTTTTAGGTTGCCCAAAGATGAAGCTTCATTTGGTTGTCTTTTCCTATATAATCTCTAATGCCAGCATGAATTACGTTTCGGCTATATACACTGCAAATCCCCACGTCCTTAAGGACGTGCTTCCACGTTCTTAGGGACGTGCTTGCACGTCCTTAAGGAAGTGCAAGTAGGGTGAGAGGCACCCGAAGCAAGACGTGCAAAACTGCACGTCCTTGAGGACGTGCAAGCTCGTCGTCTAAAAGGTGAAGAGGACGTACACTACAACAGAAATGATTATTAGCGATAAAAGTTTTAGTGTCAAGTTTTTTTTCCTCGGTAAATGTGGTATTTGGCGACGAACATATATGTTCCTCGTAAAAGAGGACTTGAACTTTAGAGAGAAACCTACATTACTCGCTAAAAGTGACATTCAACGACAATTTTTTAGTTCGTCGTTAATTGTTATCGTGATATGGTCACCTAAACCATAAGGAAAAGAGTGACGAATTTGAAGCTTGTAGCGAGGAATGAATTCATCACTAAAAAATACATTCGTCGAGGAATTTAAATTTTTGTCGATATATGTTAGGTAGAAATTATGTAAAATCCGTCAACTGTATTGACGGCAAATATTGTGATTTCTCGCTAAAAGTATGTGTTTTCTGAAAAAATAATTTGTCGCTAAACGTATTAGTTGGCGAGGAAATTTCATTTTTGTCATTCTTGCTTTGTTAAAAATAGAGAACATGGCTCAAAGTCATTTTACGAGAAAAATTTTAATTCCTCGCCATATGTTCATCTTTTATGAGGAATATTGTTGTCGTTGAAACAACCATTTATTTATGACATCAAATGGTTTAGACTTTAGAATTTAGATGAACATATTTTCAGAATATAATAACTTTATCAATATATTACGTGATCATACTAATCAAATAACTTTATCAATATGGTCATATTTTTAGAACACAACAGGTTTTGATGAAATTGAAATAATACTTCGACGTGTAAAAGTTATCAACTTATGTAATTCAATTTTTGTTAATATATTTTTCCAATTTTTTTAGATATGGGTATAATTTTGGGAGAATTTAATCATAATTTTTTACTAGATCAACTCTAATTTTTTTATACTAACTTTTGCTAATTCTTTATTTAAATTTATAATATTAATTTATTTTAAAAAAAATTGTATCGTGACATAGCAACGGTACTAATTTAACTAATAAAGAATTCAAAAGTTCATGTTATTATTATAGAACAAGAAAAAAAAATTTTAAAAAGATGGAAATTGGATTTTTTTAATAGATGAAAAATGAAAACATAAAAAAAATGAAAACAAAAAAAGTAGAATACGGATGTTCAAGCTTCCGAGATAACTATAAGTAGAGGCGGGCAAGGCGGAAAGAAATTGAAAAAAATGAAAATCAAATTGAGATAACTATAAGTAGAGGCGGGCAAGGCGGGAAGCAATTGAAAAAATGAAAATCAAATTGAAGCGGGCTAGATTAAAAATTAAATTGAAAGTGTTTAGGGTTTCGGAAAATCTTCTTATATTGGGTCTCTTCTTCTCTTCTTCTAGCCGCTTTTCATTTTCATTATTCCATTCCAACCAAATCTCCCTCCCTATCCATACATTCACCCTCCAACAACTCCATCTTCCAAATCAGTCAGATCGGTGAGAGCGACCTCATAGGAAACAACATACTGGAGGAACAGAACTCCCCAATCCTTCAAATTACCGAGTCTCGCCTGTAAAGCCTCATCAATCGGAGCAAAATCAGCGAACTAAGTATCATCGTTGTCGAACTGCACCACCTGCAGATCAAGAAACGACGACGTGGTTGAGAATTTGTTGAATCTCAGGCTCTCACCGGTCTGTACAAACATGCGACCTCTCGAAACTGGGCTGCACGGCGCTGATTCGGGAATCGGGGGCTAGGGTTCAGCGCGGGGTGGAGATTCAGATTGAATCTAACTCCCACCCCTACGTCGACGCTCAAATCAGCCCCGTTTGGGGCGGCGGGGCTCCGATCGTTGTTCTATTGGTTCTTCCTCCGATCTGGTCATCGTTCGGCAGGGTGACCACTTCAGGAAGAAGGCACCGCCGCACTGGTGCATTACTTCGGGGTCTTCGACGGCCATCGAGGCGACCATGTATACTACTCTTGTATATAAATCTCATTAAGTTATTTTTATGTCATAAATCCAACCATAATTCTTCACCTCCCTCTCCCTCTTCTCTTCTGCAGTACTCCATGCTCTCTTCGCCCCTGAGTTCCTTGGCCCCGTCATCGATCTCTTCATTTGAATTCAGCGAGCACTGAGGTCAACCGAGAGCTTCTGCTATCCTTATCCAGATTGAGTGTATAGTTCTGTTATTGATTGTTCGTACTTGATGAATGAATGAATGGAGCTTGTAGCTCTATCCAGATGAATGAATGAATGGCGTGTATAGTTATGTTATTGATTGATTGTACAGTTATGTTATTTGTAGCTTTTCTTATTTTTAATCGTTGTATTTTTTTAATTAAATTGGATTGAAAGAATTGAATAAAGAAATAAAATAGATTGGGTACGGATCTTGATTGAACGGAGTTGTTATTTTATTTTCTCACTAAAAACACTTATTGTGATAAAAACAATTTCCTCACCAATATTATCAACACCAACAAATATAAATTTGTCGCAAAAGGTCTAATATATAACGAGGAAAAAAATTTTAGCCGCCAATAAAATCGACATAATTTGATGTCAATATTAACGAGGAAAAAACATTTTAGCGATGAAATTGTATTTTTCGTCAAACACATTCAACGACTATTTTCGAATCCTTACAATCATTTTGCCACAAAACATTTAACTTTTTATGAGAAAAATATTAGTCGCTAAAAGCTATTGCGAGACAAAATGATTTCGTCGCTAAAAGTTTCAGCGTCGGCTTTTTTTCCCTCGACTAACCTTTCATTGACGAGCTTTTCGTGACGAACTGACGACGAAATGCATTTCCTCGCCAAATCTATTTAGTGACAAAAAACCGATTTTCAACGACGAAAAATTTCCCCGCTAATAGGCATTTTTGTTGTAGTGGACGTGCCTCTTCGTCTTCATTCCGTCGTCCAGAGAGAGATCGAGAGCGAGAGTGAGAGAGAGGTTGCCGGAGAGAAATCGAGAGCGAGAGAGAGATTGCCGGAGAGAGAGAGGTCGCCGGAGAGAGAGAAAGAGAAAGAGATCGAGACAGAGAGATGGAGCCGGAGAGAGAGGAGGTTGGTGGAGGGGCGGTGGAGCAGGTGGCCGGGGGAGGAGCAGGTGGGCTGGGGGAGGGGGTGGCGGTGGAGCAGGTGGCCGGGGGTTGTGGTGGGGCGGCGCCCATGGAGGTTGAGGAGGGTGGTGGTGGTGACGGTGGTGGAGGTGACGGTGGTGGCGGTGGAGACGGTGGTGACGGTGGTGGCGGTGGTGGTGATGGCGGCGTTGTGGCGGAGGCGGAACCACCGCGGAAGCGGCGGACTATTGAGGTTTCGCCGGTCCCGACCCCACCGGTATGTTTTTTGATTTTTTCATTTTGTTTGATTTATTTTTATAGTTTTATATTATAGTTTAGATTTTAATATATAATATAAATAATTAGTTTAGTATATAGTATGATAGATAATATATAATTTAATAGATAGTTTTAGTATATAGTTTGAAAGATAGTATAAAGTTTATATATTTTGATAGTTTTAAAGGAAAAACAAAAAAAAACGAGTAATATATATTACAAGATATTAAAACTTATATTAAAAGACATTAAAATAAATGAAAATAAAAATATTAAAATTTAATAAAATAAATTAAAATAAATTCTAATTGAAAGAGAATAAATACATTAAATTATAATAAAATACATGAAAATAAAATTAAATTTAAAGAAAATAAAAACATTAAAATATAATAACTTATAATAAAATACATAGAAATAAATTTATATTTAAAGAAAATAAAAACATTAAAATATAATAAAATACATAGAAATAAATATAAATTGAAAGAAAATAAAATCATTAAAATATATTAAAATATATTAAATTATAATATAATAAATTATAATAAAATACATTTCATAATAACAGGCAGGGAGGCTCATGAGTGGGGACGGTACCCTCCGGCCTGTTACGTTCGCCGACCGGGCAGCGGTCAGCCAGATTCCAGGGAGGACGGTACCCGATAGTTCGACAGCCACAGTCGACGATCTGCTCGCGTCTGCAGAGCGGTTGCAGCAGTCGATGGGGACCCCCCCGGCCGACGAGAACGACACCTTCAGGTCGGGTATGCCAGGTTGGGATCCTTCTGGCGATGCGATGATGGGGTTGCAGCCTTCTTTAGAGCCCCCTGAGGTTTTGAGTAGCTGCATCACCGACGTAGTCGCTGGGCGACGGGCCGACATGGGTAGACGTCCTACTCGTGTTCCACCCACCATCTCGGAGGCATCTTCTTCAGCCGTTCCAGAGGCTTCTACATCCGGCACACACGAGCCCGAGCCTTCGACCTCCGCCACACCAGCGGCCATCTCCTTGGGCTCTGCAGATGATGTGATCCCTGACGTCGTTGAGGAGGCTGACGACGGTCAGGAGGGGCAGGCTCAGGGCCAGGGGGCCCACAGGTACAGCCCGAGCCCATCCCTGCGCAGGCTGCCGCACCGGCTGCAGGTCGACCCTTCATTGCCGCCGGGAGAGCTGCTTGTGTCTTACAGGCATCACCGGGCGTACCAGGTGTGGAGAGATCCTACGGTGGAGCTGCCGCTGTTGAAGTTCCACCACCGGGCGACTCACTTGCTGCCTTTCGAGCCCTACATATTTGAGGGACCGGGGACCTGGGTGCAGGATCTGCTCCCATCCGGCGTCCCCCAGCTGAGGTCACTCCACTGGCAGTGTGTCGACGAGTTCACCTACACGGCATTTTTGGAGCATTGGCACCCGGAGACCAGCTCCTTCCACTTTCCATGGGGCGAGATGACCATCACGCTGCACGATATTGCCTGTCTGATGGGACTTCCGATTGATGGCCAGTCCTGCACGTCACATCTGTCCGCGGCCGCTTTGGTCCCCACCATCGCGGAGTACTACCAGCTCATCCCTGCGACTCTGAAGTCGTACAGACACGCTGGCGGCCCTCCGGTGACTGGGTTTACTGCCCTATGGCAGGAGAGACACGGGCCGCTCGTCGACCCCGCCCCCGCCGGTGACCCAGAGGCCGCGGCTGATCCTGAGCAGATACGGCTGCGCACGCATGTGGGAGGGGGGCAGCCTGAGGATGACCCTGCACAGCGTCTGTTTCTGCACAGGACCTACATGGCCATCGCTCTCGCCGCGACTTTGTTTGTGGAGAAGTCGCAGAGCCGGATCCCATGGAGGATATTCGGCCTCATTTGGGACATCCCACGGACGGCCACCCTTGCATGGGCTGCAGGTGCCCTCGCATGTCTCTACAGGGGCCTAGGCGAGGCTACCCGCTCAGGCGCGAAGGGCATAGATAGTTGCACGCCGATCCTACAGGTACGAGACCGTTGAATTAGAGTTTTTGTGTCAAGGCTTGGATATGGGCGTACTTCCCTCGCTTCCGAGGTGATTTGTCCAGCGACCCGGCTAGGAAGGATGACCCTCGCTTCTACGCGAAGTTCATCGGTCCGAAGCAGCCAACGCGAATGAAGGACGACGCGAAGCTGAAGAAGATGCGGGAGCTGCGGGACGAGGTGGACCGTCTTACCGTCGATGATGTATGTATTCGAGACTCTATCTATATCACTTATAATTCTTAGCTGTGAATTAAATCTGATTTGTTTAATTGTAGGTTCGGTGGATGCCTTTTGGGCATGATCTGGACTTCGACGGCCAGTACCGTCAGTCCACCTATCGGGGCACCATCACCTTCTGCGGTGAGGAGGAGCCGTATATGCCCGATAGATGCCTCCGGCAGTTCGAACGGGTCCAGGGGATCCCGCAGGCCGTCATCGCGCCGGATCAGGTCTGCCGCGACACGACCCTGAAGAACGCGCGGTACATCGCCGTGTTTGCCCCGGGCCACAACAGGTGGCGGGACCTGCAGGACGAGGGTCGCTTCTACAGGCTGGCCGATCACAGGCACACCAGCGAGGATTGCGAGGGCGGTGTCACTGCAGATTACTTGCCTTGGTACGCGTCGCAGAGCCGGTCGTACGTGCTGCCGACCACGCCACCCCATCCCGACCCGCCGGCGTCCGTCCACCCGATCAGCATGGACCCATGGGTGGACCTCCCTCAGCCTCCCGTCATCCCGCCGGCATTGGCGGCCCGCTTGCACGAGATGGAGGGCTATTGGAGAGCCCTGTCTACCGACCCTCGCCTTGAGGAGCTATTAGACGAGGTGACGGGTATTTTGGATCATGCTGTACGCCATCCACCTGGCGAGTGATGTACTTTTGCAGTTTGTATGTTGATATTATACATTTATATTACGGATTTTGTATCTATCTCTATATTTCTATTAGACTCTTCTCATTTCTTCAGAGTCATATTGAACGTAAACATCAAAAACGAAAACGTTAATATGAAAAGGTTGCCGGATAACGAAAACGAAAACGTTAATATGATAAGGTTGCCCGATAACGAAAACGAAAACGTTAATATGATAAGGTCGAGGGCTATTTGTTTATGTTGTTTATAATGTTTTCCTGCATATTTTGGTTAGGAACTTCCCTCAGGATTTGTGAAGGAGCACAGAAACAGATTGTCGAAGTAGATCGACAATCTGTTTCTGTGCTCCTTGATACAACTACATTACAGATTGGCTAGGGTTTAAGGGTAGGCTAGGGTTGAAGGGTTTGGCTAGGGTTTTAGGGTTTGTCGAAACTGCACGTCCTTAAGGACGTGCTGCACGTCGTTAAAGACGTGCAGCACGTCCTTAAGGATGTGCAGTTTCCTTACCCTAAAACCCTAACCTACCCAAACCCTAAAACCCTAGCCAAACCCTAAACCCTAGCACGTCCTTAAGGACGTGCTAGGGTTCTGCTTACAATTAACGCAACAGTGCCTATTTGAAGCGATGGAGGACAGCTTCATTCCGCACTCCAAAACAAAGTCCGACTTCTTTCGATATATTCTTTCGCCGTTAGAATCGTTATGGCCGAGCCGCAAAGCAATCCTCGTCTCCAAGTATCCCAGGTACGGATAGGTTTCGTAGAGTCAACATATTTCGTATTCCTTCCGTTTTGTTCATATTTCCAATTATGTGAATACAGTTTCGAGACTTTACGTCTGAGTTCTCGGACCCAAGGGTTTGGAATGACCGTGACGAAATGGTTACGCATTTCAAGGACTTGGGTCGGAGACACTGCATGATTTTAGTAATCAAGCGGTCTTGGACGGGGGCGTCGAATCGTCCAGGCGGGGTTCTCCTTGCTTGCGAGCAGTTTGGGGAGTACCGACCACGCGGGAAGAAGCTCCGGAGCACGCAGTCGAAGATAAGTGGTTGTCCATTCTCTCTACACGGACACGAAGCTCCGCCGGGTCAGTGGCGCATGACAATAACCCATGGTGTTCATAACCGCGGGCTTTCCACGAGCTTGAAGGGTCACGCCATCGCCGGACAGATGACAGAGGGGGAAAAGAAGATGGCGAGGTGGATGAAGGAAGTTGGCACTCCTCCAAAATCCATTGGGTACGGATTGAGGCAGTTGGATGATACCAGCGTCACGTCAAGGAAGAGCCTTACCAACACGCTCGCCATGATGGTCGCCGAAGAAAGAGGTAGTCGGACGATGACCCAGGATACCTTGCACCATCTGCGGGAAAGAAGGTACTACTACGACTTCAAACGACATCCGGATGACGACAACGTCTTGAGCGACCTCTTCCTGGCGCATCCCGACGGGATACGCCTTTTCCGAAGGTTCCATTACATCATCATAATGGACAGCACATACAAAACAAATGCGTAAGTTACTTAATTACGATTACATTATTGCACATATAGCCAATTATAAAGTATTTTATATGTAACATGTTTACACTTGCAGATATGGGATTCCTTTGTGCGAGGTGGTCGGGCTCACACCCTCAGGCAATACTTACTGCATCGCCTATGCCTTCATGTCGCAAGAGAATAAAGACACATATGCATGGGTGTTGCGACAGCTTCAGATCTTGCTTGGGACGGTTCAGCCTCAAGCTATCATGACTGATCGAGAGCTAGGTCTCTTGGCGGCGCTGAATGTTGTCTTCCCCAACGTCCAGCATCTCCTTTGTTGGTTACACGTGACGAGAAGATGCGAGGAAGCAGCTCTGAAGATCACGAAGAATTTAAACCACGCTGGCATCTTTAAGGGCAACTGTTGTTGGGGGCTGTTCGAATCGAGGTCGGAGGAATCATTCAACCGACGTCGTCGGGCGCTACGAGCTGCATGGCACCCATTCCCAGGTGTGGTGGTGTATTTGGAGTCGGTTTGGCTTCCATACAACAGGAGCATAGTACGGTGCTACGTAGATAATGTCTTCCATCTCGGCACCCGTACGACAAACAGGTACAACCTTACTTCATATCTCCCATTACAATATGATATAATATCGAATATTTAGTGGTATGCACTTCAATGTGTACAGAGTTGAGGGTCAACACAAGGTTCTGAAGGAGGCACTTCACTCATCGACTGGTGACTTCCGCATCGTGATCGATGCACTCCATAGAGTCAACGATTGTCAACTGCATGAGCTGCAAACTGCTTTGGAGATCGACCGCTTCAAATGGCCAACAGCGGCGTATAAAGTCAACCTTTTCGATGAGGTAAAGACTTTAATCTCCAAAAAGTGCTTCGATTATCTGTACCGGATGTGGTAGGACGCCGTGAACAAAAAGGTTCCTCCGGTATGCACGGACCGACATTGGAGGGTTTGTTACGGGATCCCTTGTGTCCATGAGATTCGGGCATACGTCAACTCCGGTACTCCGATACCCGCCGAGCACATCCACCCGTTCTGGATGGATTTGACATGAACTGACCTCGACGACATTCCACTGCCGTATGAGCTGTCATCTTCATACACGACTTCCAACGATGTATGCGAGGATGAGCTGCACCCACCCTCATCAGCAAGCGTCCGAAGGAAGGGGAGGCCTCGGGGGTCGAGGAATGCCTGCAGAACCAACCCGTTGCCATACGAGGAGGTAAGGGAAAGGTTTGAGAGAGAAGAAGCGCGTGTTGCTCGAAATGCTACTCGGCCTCGTCCACAAGCGACCTCAGCTCGACGTGGACGTGATGATGTGTTCGGAGGGTTCAACTGGGGTCGAAACAATGTTGATCCCTTCATGCTCGGTCATATTCAGACGGTGAGGGACACTGTTGGAGATGGTCATTGTGGCTACCGTACTTTGGCGGCTTTGACATCACCGATCGGCGAGACTGCTTTCCCGGAACTCAAAACGTTACTATGCAATCACTTGGAGGATCACGCCGATCTGTACGCCGGTTGTTATACGGGAGAGTACCCATTCCAGCAGTTCGTCGACTACCAGAGATGGGCCGGAGCCACACATGGTGATAAGAGACGGTGGATAGAGCTACCAATCATGGGTTTAGTATTTGCGACGGTATATCAGATTCCTCTCGTCGTCCTAGCTTGGCATCATCCGTTCACATGTCTCCCCATGATCTCGCCGACATCTGCTAACAACCCTCCCTAATCAGCAACTCTTGGTGTAGCCTTCATCGGAAACCAAGACCATTTTGCCGCGGTACGACTTCAAACGTCTTTTTTATTACCTATTCATGCTTTTCATATATATGTCAATACTCTAACTCTAAATTTTTGTTCTCATAGATCTGGTTGCGTCCTAACGCTCCTCTTCCGCCTCCTCCACTAGAATGGGTCGAACATCATCATCCGAGCGTCGAAGGATGGGATGCTTCATTTCAAGCTCAGATTGAGAGATTTAGAGCCTTGCGTGCCGAGTCCGGCCGTCCTTTACTATTTTCCTAGATTGTATTCCACAACTTTATTAAAATTATGAATGTAAATCTTTTTTTCCGTTCCTTGTAACGTTATTCGCATATTATCCGAATGAAAACCTTAACAATTCTTGTGTTCTGTTTAATTTGACCCTAAATCCTTCAAATCCACTAGCTAAACACTTCAATTTTATCAATTAACATTACAAAACCGTCGGAAAACCTAAACCCTAACCCTAAACCCTAAACCCTAAACGCAAAACCCTAACTAGGGTTTGCACGTCCTTAAGGACGTGCAAGACTTAAATAGTGGACGTGCACAGTCCCAGACTTGCAAATTCTTAATCCGGATTGGCGGTGTATATAGTGACACCCATGAATTAATTGGGAGTAAATCCCACTTCCATGATTTAAAAAAAAAAACGGAATTTTCGCCTAGTGCCCTTGGGGTTAGGGCAAATTCGCCAGGTGTACGAAAGTTTTACATAATTCGCAAAATGCCCCTGAGGTTTATAATTTTTTCGCGTTGTGCCCTTCGGTTGATTTTTTTACCACACCTGTTAAAACGACGTTAAAATTAAAGAATGAAAAGAAAGAAGGAGATCGGAAGAATGCTCGTTAGAAGTGCTGCTCTGAGAGAGAGCTTCGACAATCGACACCATTCAACCGAAGGGGGAGAGAAAGGACTTTGAGGGCTAAGAGAGGGAGCTTCGACACCATTCCTCTTGAGGTAAGTCTCTCCTCTTCATTTGAACTTTAGGGATTTACAAAAGTTCAGGATTTAGGGTTTTCGATTTGGGATTTTTTGGGGATTATCGTTGTAGCATCTTCAAATTATAGTTTGGTGGATTTTTCAATTGCTTATGATTTCTGTTTTACTCTATTTGGGGCTGAAATATGCTACTGTATTTTTTGGAAGGGTTTTGATCTTTAGCATTCACTTGGGTTGTTTTTTGAAGATTGAATTCAACTTCGCTTGGGGTTGGTAGCCTGGGTCAAAGAAGAGGAAGCACCAAGATATCTTATTTGGCATAGCTGTTAATGACAATAATATATACCATGTTCCAATTTCTATACAGGTAACTTTGCTCAACAACTTTACTGGCAGATTTGGTTTTACTTGTCGTGGAACATTTTTCTGGCTTGAAG